>OY728157.1:349241068-350441068 GCA_963277665.1 Viscum album | reverse complement strand
CTTGAGTACAATAGAAATAATTTTTTATGCTAATGTGTTTTCCACCATTCTATTTTTTAATCATATGTTATGATTTCATGCCTTATGTTGTTTACTTAATTCTGGTTTAAGTCTGATGACCTAAAAATATTTATACCATGATTCATTATTAAGATATTTTATATGAAAGTTATGATCTTATAATATTATGATCATGTTCCCATACCATTATTCTTAGGTTTATTCTTACATATCTCCCTTATTTACAATTATTGGGCATTTGAATTCACCCTTTGTTATGTTTATATCCCATGTTTATAAATATATATTCTATGTAAGATATTTTTAAGATATTTTGTAGTCTTGTAGAACCTAGTGGGTGATAATGTAGCTCACTCATATACCAGAGATTATGTTTCCATGTTTTTAAAGGCACTAAACTAACACGGTCATTGGGAGTTTCTTTTCTTGTAATATATAAAGTGTTCCAAAAATGTGATGTGATTTTAATTTATGAAATGTGATAGTAACTATAGTTGGTATTAGAGTTAATATTTATTTAACCATTGGAATATATGATGAGAAAACCATAGTGAGATCCCTAGGGTATATCTAGCGATATGTATAGGGATGTGTCTAAGGATATGTTTAAGGATAAAAAAGTATTCGAATGTGTCATGGAATATTTTGTAAGGTAGTGCGTGACTGGTTTCCTATAAATACATCCATGTATGGATATACAAGTGGATGCGGACATACTATAGATATACCTAAAAGTTACAACCTTGAAAAGGTGCATCGGGCCTGAATCTGCGTAACCTAGTACATGACAACAGTTTGTACTGGACACCTAGATTGACACTCATGGGGTACATGCTTTGTAAATTCAAAAACACTTCATGAATTATCATCATGGATTTAAAAAAAATTATATGAATTAAATAGTATAAACCTAAGGTTTCATATAATAAAGAAGTATCTATCATTATTTAGGCATCCTAAATGTATTTTTTTTGGTTATGTGGTTTTCTTCTATCATTAGTGTTTCTCACCCTATGATTTTTGGTTTTATTCAATTGATGCAACTAGAAAGAACAAGGTTAACATAGAATTATTCTTATGTTTCAATTATGAGAATGATGAAAATTCATTTCCTAAGTGGAAGTCTCATGACGATAGTCAATAAGTCCCCTGAGTATTTGATATACTTCTGTAGATAAGGATATTGCAAACAACATGTGAAAGGTATGGAATGTTCTTATTGTATTCTTTACATTAAATTAAATAATAATAATAATTATATTACTGTTGAGGAACATTCTAGAATGATTCATATTTTATGTTCTAGGAAAGATGTATTAAGGAATAAGTTGATGATTCATAAGGAATTTCTTAGGAATAAAATTTAAATAATAAAGTATCTATGTTTTGGAATTATAGGATTTTTGTATATGAATCATGAAAGATATAAGTATTTTCAGTATAATTTTTTTCTTTAAGTAATATAATTGATATATTAAATGGTGTTGGTGAGGTAGAAAAGCGATTTCATGGAAATAAGGTATTTTTATTAAGAAAACATAACCCTTAATTTATTTATGATGTTGAGATAATTAATCGTGGATAAAGATATGATAGAAAGTTCTGATTACCTTAGAACTCATAAAGGATTTTTTGAAAAAGTTTTCAATGTTATCATAGATAAATGTTATAGCTTCTTGGATTTAAATAATATATAATGTAATATTTTTAAAAAGGAAGCATGCATTTTTTTCAATTTTTTTTGAAAATTTAGGTTATTATGATGTTTCCAATTAATCTACGATATGGATATTCCCATGTTTAGATTGTGGAAACTATGAAATACTTTTCGATATATAGGGGGTCAATGTTAATTTTATTTCCTGACATAAATTATAATTTTTTATATTATCATCTTTAGTATTGATTATAAGGTAAACCATTTGTGTAAAGTTTATGTTAATCTTCAGATGAAGTATTTATGTATTGAGGTTGTCTTGAAAACCTTAGTTAAAGGGATATGAAGTGATTATCTTTATTACAAGTATTTCCATCATATTTATTTTGTAAATTATATCAATTTGGTTTTATAAAAAGGAAAACCTATATGTGTGGGGACAACCCATAAAATATAGAAAGGCCGTAGGTCTTGAAGACGTGACCAATAGATGATAAGGGTTTAACTCCAACCACTGGTCTGCACAATGTCCTAGTGTATGTGTAATTATTAATTTTAGTTAAAAAAATTGATGAATATATATTAAGGATGAACCATTAGTGTTACTGGTTATTCTTTGAGATTAATGTATTAAACATATTGATTTTAATGAATAGTTAGAGGAAAATAGTTTGAATTTTAATTATTTAATGGGCCTTAAGATCTGTTAAAATTTTATTTTAGTTCTTTAGGCATCAAAGTTAATTCAGGAATATCCATTCTATGAAGTAATGGATGAATTATTAATTGACCAGAGAACAACCAAAAAATTATATATTGTTTATATACATATACCAAGTCAGTATAATTCTCTATATTCTTATTTAATAAACGAATTACTCAATGTTAGGAAAATTAACAAAAAAGGTTTTCTTAATACATTAATTTTTTAACAGTTCTCCATTTTAAAACATCAAATATTTATGAATTTGAGACCCTCAACAATTAAATGATCATTCATTTATTTATAATTGATGACCTCAACCACTGCATATTAATTTTTATTATTTTACTCAAAGTCCATGTTTTCACATCCCGCATTTTTTCTGCTATGTGGAAGATCTGCTATGAGTTACTTTGGACAACTCTTATGGTTCTAACATTCCCTAATTAAAAGAAGTTTTTGTGTTCATTTTCATGATGTGGGTTTCTATTAATGTAAATTAATATTAATAAACCATTGAAAACCCATATGAATTTTTAGGAGAAATTATTTTCAAGGGGGGGTATAATGTTACAAACTATGTTATTGGTTAATGTTATTTCTAATTATCTCAATATTTTTAAAAATTTTCATTTCAGGAAATGCTGAATGTAGCATGTGTTATATGAGAGAAACAATATATTATTTTTTTGTAAGAAAAAATGATAATATTTCATTATACGACACCCCATTATAAATTTTCTCTATATGAAACACCAACTTCGTGTGCATTATATGGGACATAGACACAACTTTTGTTACAAGCAAAGTTGAGTTCCTGCCAAACATCATTTTTTATTATAATTAATTAAAAGAGATAGTTATTAATTTCATATTAAGAATAATAATATGAATATAAATAATCATGTTTCAAATATATTTAAATTTTTTTTAAAAAAAAGAAAACATAACAATGATAACCCATATAATTTTTTATAAAGTCTTTATATGTTTGGATATACAATTTTCACAAAAGAAATGATTTTTATGTCCCTCTATGGTAAAAAATAAAGTTAATTTCAGAAAATTTTAGAAATATAATATGATAAAATAAAAATAACTTTTGAATTCACAATGTAGAACTTATCTTCGGGTGAATTTTTGGGGTTTTTTTTTCAAAAATTCATTTTTGGGTGAATAATTAGAAATACTAAATTTTTACTCAAAACTGCTTTTTCATCTAATTTATTTATATTGTTAATAATATTTTAAGTTTGTTAAAAATTCATAATAGATAAATTATAAGTCTATTAGTACAATTTAGGTTATTTTTTTATTCTTATGTTGAATTTTGATATAAAATCTCAATGAACTTTTGAACATTTCACATAAAAAACACCCTCTCACCATGTCTGTGAGATTAGCATAAAATAGAATTTTACCACTTATATAAGTTGAATTTAGAAACTAATAAATAATTGGTTATAATACGTATAATATTTATAGTCTTCTAATATCAAATTAATTGTTACCTTAAATATTACTGAAAGTGATTGAAATTAATTACATCGATTTAAGTAAAGTTTAGATTATCATGGGAATATAGTTCAATATTAAGGGGCCAAAATGATGAATAAACTTATCCAACACCCATTGTATTACCATATTTCGGCCTTAAACCATATATTATTGAGTTTTTTGGGTTTGATGAATTTTTTTACGTAAAAACAAGTGTACACCAAACTTGTTTTTGCAATTGTCAAGTGTGTCATTTCCCTCCAGTATAAAAGGCCACCACATATCCCCCTAATTCATAGCTCTCAGTACAATTATGACCATCCATTATCTTCCCAATTAACTTCAAAAAAAAACTAACATCATATTTGAAGCCCCCATTTTGAAATAAATCCAACCAAGGAATCCCTTTTGTGAAAAGAAAATGGAGTTACCCAATGAATATGTAACAAACTTCCTCAATCTTCTTTCTTTTATATTCATTCTCCACCAGCTCAATTATTCTTATTCTATGATTGTACAATAAAAACAGTATCCAAAATTATCTAATATTTTTTTATAATAGTTTTTCAACCTAAAATTTCACAAAATTCTATTTAATGGGTATCAAACATACCGTTCTTGTGTACGTCGAACTATCACCTCACGAAATGATGTTGTTCATTTTAACTTTACCACCCCCTCATGGTTGGGAATAATGAAGAAAAATATATTTTTTATTTGATATATATTATATTTAAAAATTCTCTATAATTTTTTTTATATTTTATAAAGCCTACCATTATGTTTCCATTTTTTGTAAGTATGAAATTTTTTGGGGGATGTGTGGACTACCCCCTCCTCAAAGCGATGTGATTTATTCATACACTACAAGGAATGTATTCAGGATGGTTTTAGTGAAATAACATGATATATATGAGATAATAATTCTAATTTAATTATATTATATATATATATATATATATAAATGTTCCCTATATTATTTCTTTCAATATTACGAATAAAAAAGGAAACATAGTTCATTCGTATGTACGACTTACCATCTCCATGAACGGTGTATTCCAATTCATATTTATATATACTATAGATTTTTATTAATAATTATATTCTTGAATATGAATTATATTTATATTTTTTTTAAAAATTATTGAAATCATGATTGAGTATGAGGACCAAAAAATATAACAAATCAAGACACATGTGGAAAACAAATAATTTATTACCCGAAGAGAACCCTTAACATTGAATCATTAATATATTAGTAATATAAAGTAATTATATAAACATATATGGAATTATATATAATAATATGGATATTAAAAATATTTATAATAAATTTTTATTTATTATACAAATGGTTTTTACTAGTATGAAGAGATTCAAGACACAAGGCAAGTGAATTTCATCTCAATAATTATTTCTTTGGGATACATATATTATTAACCACTCATTTATTTTGTGTTATGATTATAATAAAAATGGATGTATTCTATGATTAATATAATTAATGTTAAGGGTATTTACAAATCCATTTTATGATTTTCCTTTCATGGGTTTTATGTTTCATATGTTACCAAATCGGTAAAGTTATTTTGTCTCAATTTTCCTTCCTTATCACACATTCCATGTCATGCACCTATATTTTTAAATGAGGTATATATACTACTCTTAACACATTATATCATGATTATAAATTTTTATTGATATGTTAAGTTTCATAAAATTATATTCTTTCTATATTGTTATGATTCAATATTACCAAATTAGTAACGGTTTATAGCTACAATCTCATTTTTTATCACGGTTGATTATGATTATTATCCCATTGAAGAAATATTATGATCCATATCTCATGAAATCCCATGATATTTTTTAACCTCTGGTTATTAATGTTATATTGAAGAAATCAACCATTTTTCTACTATTTGTTATATAAGATGATCAAAAATGTATTTTTACGAAATTCTAACTTTACCTATCATTTTATTCAGAATTATAGGTTCATTTGAAACCATTTTTTATAAAAATATTCCAAAAATACTCTAATATTATCTTATTATCATTAAAATAAAAATTTACCCATGTTCTACATTTAAAAAAACTGTTTTTAAACTGGTATCTTATTGACATTTTCCTATTAAGGCACATTTCTAAACTTTTTTCAGTACAAAGGGAATGGTTGGAAAATAATGATTCGCCTACTTTCATTACCTTAATTCACTTTAATAATATTTTAAAACATTAAAAATTAAAATTTTTAGGAAAAACATTTCCAAATATTTTGTAAATTCCTTGTTTTGAGGTGATTTTCATAGAAAACTGTTTTCAAAAATGTTTTTTTCTTCAAAAATGGTTTTAAATAATTCTCATAATATCCTTTATAAATTTTTAGAGTACATTCAAAGAAAATTGTTTTAATGTTTTTTAAAGCTTCCTTTATAAATTTTATTTGTAAAAAATATTTCAAATTTTATTTAGGATTTTTTATAAGTTTTCAAGGAAAAAATTTTTCAGAATGACTCATAGATTATTTTATAAGTTTTCAAAGGAAAAGAGATTTCAAAATGTTTAAATTGTATTTTATATGTTTTTAAGGGAAATTTTTTTCAAAACAATTTCAGTAATATTTTATTATATTTCATGGAAAAAAATCAAAAAAAATTCAATCTTCTTTAATAAGGTTTCATGGAAAAAGGGTTTCAGAAAAATTTCATTAATCTTTTATTAGTTTTCAAGGAAAATGGTTTTCAAAATTTTTTCAAAATTTTTTATAGGTTTTCAAGGAAAAAGGGTTTCAAAAGGTTTTCAAGCATACATTATATGTTTTGAATTTTATTTTCAATTAAAATTGTCTTTAATAAGTTTCATGTCTGAAACAAATTTTTAATGATGAAAGGATATATTACTCAAGAAATGTTTTTAAAATAAATTTCAAAATTATTTCTCATATAAGATGACATTCATTAGTGTTACTCATGAAATTAAAGGAAATGATCCCAAATTTCTATTTATATTACATCATGAATGTTTTATGTTTTTATGGAATGATACTTAGGACCCCTATTTTTCTTTCACATGTTATATTTGTATGAAATCTATTTCTCTTTCAAGGGTTATATGTTTGTGAAATATATTTTTATTTCACGAGTCCTATACTTATAATTTTATTCTCATTCATGGGTTATATTTTTATGAAATCCATTTCTATTCAGATTTTCTAAGTTTATACAATATATTTCATTTTCACAGATTATATGTATATACCAAACATTAGTCTTTCATGGGTTCTATCTTTATGAAATCTGTTTCTCTTTCACGAGTTCTATGTTTATAAAATCCGTTTATCTATCACAGGTTCTTTGATGATGAAATCAATTTCTCTTTCATGGGATATATGTCTATGAAACCCATTTCTTTTTATGTTTCATACTTTGATGAAATGAATATACAACCTGTCTCTTTTCTATAGGTTAGGACAACAATACATGTCTGTGATACCCATTTAACTTCATGGGTTTTGTGATGGTTAATGTTTATGATCCCATGGAACACATATTTTTGATTTAATTAAATGATTTTCTGTACCTATATCTACCTCCAATGCATTCTCTAAAGATTTATATAACATTAGATATACTAATATGGTCTTGGGAGTGAAGCCTGACAACTACGATGGACATGAGAGTAAACCATGACTACCAAGATGGTATGTGGAGTGAAATCATACTGCTAATATGTCCATGGGAGTGAACCATGACTACCAAGATGGTATGAGTATTAACCCATACTACTATGATGGACTTGGAAGTGATCGCTTGACTACTATGGATATCATTTTATATGCTTATGTGTATTTCACAATTCCATGTTTTATTCCCATGTTATGATTTTATGTATTATATTCTTTATATCGTTATGATTCATATCTTATGAACTACCAATATTTATTCCATGATTCATTATTATGATATTTTATATAAAGGGTATACTCACTTGATGTTATAATCATGTTATAATACACCTATGCTCATGTTTTTGTTTACATATCTCCCTTATTTACCCTTACTGAGTATTTGAGCGCACCCTTTTTTATCTTTCCATCCCCAGGTTAGGATGATATATTCTAGGTATTATATTTCTAATATGGGTGCTAGTATTAGGGAACCTAGTAGGAGATAATGTAGTTCAATCATTTACCACTGTTTACCTATACATGTTTCCAAAAAAACTAAAGGAACATAGTCATTAGGCATCAGTTTGTTTATAATGTATTTCATATTTCACAAAGTGAAGTAATGATAATATATGAAAATAGAGGGTCACAATGTGTATTACTTAGATAGGAATTAATTTATAGTAAATAAACATAATATACACCTTATTAAATCTTTATGATGTTATCCTATTTTAATACTTATACTCAAAATCAATCATAGGGATATATTACTTAATCTATGTTTTCTAAAATCTAATTTCCAATGCTTCAAGAAAACTTCCACTAATTCCAAAACAAAATACCCGAACCATGGTATCCTCTATTCTATGGTTACTTTATTACTCTGGAGTTAGATATAATCAACCACATCTCCAAGGAATGAATTGTTTAGTGTTCTTGATAAACTAGATACATACTTAAAATTAATTTTACATTTGAAAAAATGGAATATAACATATTATTTTCTTTGAGAAAATCATTAATCCATCTAACATATCCTTAAATAAAAATTATATTAATCTTAATATATTATTAGTGAAAATATACATAAGAATGGGGTGAACTAAAATAATTATTAAGGGTTACATTCTAGAAAATATATCATGAGTAAATAAGGCATAATCAATACCAAAAAGTAAATAACTGAAGACTCGTGTCATTATATCAATAAATTTAACATGTAGAATAATAAAAAAAAGAAATAATGATGATGAAATAATTCCATATAAATAATTACATGATATTGAAGCCTATTCATTGATATCATAACTAATCAAGTGACCACACAGAAATAAATAACTAATCTTTGAGTAATGGAATGCATATTTTCAGACATCATAATCTTATCGTCGAGGTATTATACCATTTAAGTATACATATATAGGTAATTATTATTCCATATACCAAAACTAGTTAATATCATGAGACATTTCAATGTATATACAGGCTATAATAGGCCTTACCATCATTTACTATGTCAAATCCATTCACATAAGAAAGGGATGAATAACAACCCCTGGATAATTGGTGTTTGCAGAGGAGGCTCTACCATATCTCAGGGGGAATGCCGCTGGATGGTACTCATCACTCTCACATGCGAAGCTTGAGCTCTCAAAATGTTTCACATGTGGGAGTGATGAGTACCTTCCAGTGGAGTTCATCCCCCTGAGGGATGGTGGTACCTCCTCTCCCACACCCATGGACTTCCCCCCCCCCTCTCCACCCCACTGGACACCCCCCCCCCACTGTACAGCCCTCCCACGACCCTGGAAACCCCCCTCACCCCATAGGACAGCCATGTACACCCTCTAGACAGCCCTTCCGCCCTCCTTGAAATGTTCCCACCCCTTATACTGCCCCCCCCCCCCACTCTCATGGACACCCAGGATATCCCCACCCCACTGGACACCCCCCCCCCCCACACCCTTGGACTTCCCCCACCCCCTGGACAGCCCCCACACCCCTGTACAATCCACCCACCCTCTTGGACACCACCTCACACCTGGACTGCCACCCCCCACCACCGGGACTGCCCCCACCCTCCTGGACACCCTTGAACATCCCCCCACACCCCTAGACTTCCCTAACCCCTAGACAGCCACCACACCCTTGGACAACAACCACCATCTTGGACACCACCACCCCCCACAACCCCGGACTGCCCCCCACCCCCAAGACTGCCCCCACCCTCCTGGACACCTTCACACCCCTGGACTAACCCACCCCTGGACAGCCCACCACACCATTGGTCAACCCCCCCCCCCCCACAACCTCTTGGACACCCCCACACCCCTAGACTTCCCCCACCACCCCCGATACTACCCCCACCCTCCTTGACATCCCCCGGACATCCCCCCACACCCCTGGACTACCCCCCACCCCCTGGACTACCCCCACACCCCTGGACAACCCCCCACTCTCCTTGACACCCCACCCTCCTGGACACCCCCACACCCCTGAACTCCCCCCCACACCTTCGGGACTACCCCTTCACCCCTAGAAACCCCATGGACATCCCCCCACTCGCCTAGACATCCCTCCCACCCTCCTGGACACCCTCCAAACTCACTGGACATCCCCCACCACACCCCTGGACCCCCCACCTCACTGGACACCCCCAGACCAAAACCCTACCAAAACAAGACCAGAACCCCCCACCCCACTGGACAGCCCCCACCACACCCCTGGACACCCCCCACCTATGGACTCCCCCCACCCCCTAGACAGCTGGTGTTGGGAGAGAAGGCACTGCCATCCCCCGAGGGGCATGCCGTTGGAAGGTGCTCATCACTCCCACATTCGAAAATTGAACTCTCAAAACATTTCACATGTGGGAGTGATGAGTACCTTCCATCACCATTCATCACCCTCGAGGGATGGCGGCACCTCCTCTCCCACACCCCTGGAAACCCCCCTCACCCCACAGGACACCCCCTGGACAGCACTTCCACCCTCCTGGAAATGCTCCTGCCCCCTAAACTGCCCCCCCCCCACTCTTATGGAAACCCAGGATATTCCCCACCCCACCAGACAACCCTCCCACACCATTGGATATACCACACCCCATTGAACACCCCCACACCCCTTGGAACCCCTCCCCCCAGACCAAAATCCACACCATAGAAACCATCATATGTAGACCAAAACAAGAAGTAGATCAAAATTAAATATTCACATATATAACATTCAAAACATACAATGTCAACTTAAAAAAACTAAATCCAACCTAAAAAACTACCAAATACACAATTACAACTACAATATTTGAAATTACATTTTACCCTACAAACACATAAAATTCAATCAAACCTATAAAATAATTTGACCATTCCACTTGTAAGTGTTTGACGTCTTGAGCATTATAGGGTTGAGGGTCATCAAATAGAAAAAAATTATAAGGATAGTAGTTAACGTGTATAATGAATAAATCAAATTAAATATTATGGAAAAGTTTAAAAGAAAATCTTACCAGGTCAAAGTTCACAACACTCCCAATTGTTATTATTTCATACATAAATCTTAACATACTGTATCTGCATTCGATGACGCCTTGTTGTACATGAAAATTATGTTTGAATGAGTGTAAATTCAATATATTATTTTTATGTAATAAATGAAAAAGTACAAATTATAAATAGATATTTACCTTTACATTTACATATTTGTTCATCGCACTCCTTTTCTTTGTGTTTTTCTGAAAGTAAACCCATCCCCTGTTAGAAAATAATACAAATGGGATAAATTTAAAATTCATTATAATAAATAAAACATTTGATAAATTGGAACTTACATTTCCAAAATTTTCATAAAACTTTACCGCACATCACTATAAAAAGAGAATATTCAATAAAGTGTCTTCTCCCTTGAGAAAAAAAACCCTACCATCTAATGATCACTGATAAAATAATTTTTAGGGTTAGTAGGTTTATATGTTAAAAGATAATGAACTCATTGAGAGAGATGTATTTCATACCTATCACAAAAAGGCATCATCCAACATTGTGTGACTATATTATGTTCAAGACTTTCAGTAATATAAAGAATTCTTTGTTCCTCATCCAATGCACATGCTTTAGGGGAAATAAAATACGGGTCCATAAACCCATATACATTTGTCTGCTCATTCTTCTCACAAATGTTATAAATATACCTAATAAAAATAGACATAAGTATACATTTTTAATAAATATAACGTAGGTAAAAGGCATTAAGACTTACATGGAAAAACTTTTCTCCACGTTGATGCCCAACTTATCTCTAGTAATAAGCTCCATGATATTAGCTTTTATAATCCCTACAGTTAATGCACTTCCAAAAACAGGATCTTTCATTGGAAACTCATAATGTTCCGCCAAAAAATTTTAATATCTTGGCAATCTGTCAAAACTACTAGAATCTGTATCTGATGTAATAGCCATTTGACTTTGTTGTTGTCTATACAATATTTCTTTACCTTTGAAGTATTCTTGTAAAAATAAAAAGAAAAATATATTAGTTTTAAAATGATAAAACAACTATAAAAATAAAATAAAATAGAAGATATAACATACATACCTCTATGGTAATGAGTCGAATAAGTCGGGATGACCAAATTAAAAAATGACTAATACTCTGTCCAATTGTCGTCACCTCATCTATAGGTAATGGTACTCGAGATGATCTATCTATAATATCATGTATAGTGACCCTCTGATTCTCTACCTCTAATTGTTGATGATGAATTGTATCTCCTATACAATATACCAACCCATATGCAACTATATGATGTTGAGAATCATCAAAATACAACTCTCAATAAGTAAAAAGCTACAACGGAGGAGTAGGATAAAAAAATGGGGTCCACGGGCTGAGGTGGGGGAGTGGGAGCTACTAGTGGAGGTGGAGGATAAATAATGTGGTCTACAGGGGGAGGTGTAGGAGTGGGAGTTGTAGCCTGAAATTGTCATTGCATGTCTGCAAACATAGACTATACAGACACTCAAATATTTTCCTCTATCATTGCAGTAATATTATAAACTTCAGCATCCAAGAATTCTATTTTTTTATAAACACCCTCAACATAAGTAGTTGAAGAACATGGAAACACTTTTCTTTCTGATACACCTGCCTGATATTCTCATACACGACCAGGATGTTCGGGCTTTCCCAATGCTGCAGATAATATATATTGCCTCCCAGTAGCTGTAAATACCCATTGTGTGCTCTATTCCTCAGGAGAATCTTGTATTGATTAATTGAACATTTCTGTAATGATTGAAATTATATGAAGAAAATAGTTAACTTAAATAAATAAAATTGATATATTAAAATCCTCTCAGCTACGATTCTTGAATCGTTCGAACGATATTACCCTTTTTTCCCATCCGAGCACCTTTCCATTTTTCATGTATAGATTGAGGGGATGGAGGGGCCACCTCTCCAGAGCTTAAAGACTCAGCTCTTAGTTTTTGTAATTTTTCCTCCATCATTTGTTCTTCCAATAATTTATACCCTCCTCGAGATAAAATATGAGGGTATACATTTTTCGATTGGATCTCCTGATAATATTTCCTTGTTTTCTATAAATTTAGAATAAGAAATCATTAACAAAATAGTAATAAGATCATTTATATAAGAAAGATTATAAAAGTTTACATTACCCTTAACAAAAATGAATCTTTTCTTTTACCTTCAAAAAAATGTCTCCATGTGTCTTCATCTATGAAAGTATATATATGACATTATTTTCACGACTCCTATGACCAAAAATGAAATCAGATGTGTGGGTTGATTTGAAATCCCTCCATCTCTGGGCAGCCATCGATAATCATTTCTTCCTGACTCCTCCAGTGCCAGGAATATCAAATTTCATCTGATATAGAAGAGGTTAAAAATATTATTTATACTAGAAACATTTAAATAATAGGAAAACAATAGAAAAAGATCTTACCAAAATCATCTCCCACAACTGGGAGATTATCGATTTGTCCACACTTCTCCAGTCATCATACAAAATGCTTACTTTTCTCTTAACATGAGTTGATACAAAACTCTTAAATTTTTTTGCATTTGGACCTCTAGGAATATCATCCTCATCAAACAGAATGAGTATCCTCTGATCCTACCTACAGGCAAGTGATAATTTTGGTAAATGTGTGCACCCATGTTTATGAACTCTTGAACTCTTTGTAGTAATGGGAGCACATGAGGAAGATTGGGAACATCAAGAGGAGCATGTGATTGTTCCTCCCCAGTCGTATGACCAATATGATCATCTCCAAAATCATTTGGTTGATCAATTGATTGATTTGTCATTATCCTTCAAATCCAAAAAACAAACATTAGATCACAAATATAAAAATTCAAATACTTTAATACTACTGTTATCAGAAAATAGAAAATTGTACTAAGTTACGCAATAGTAAACATGGTTAATATGGTAAGAATGTTACACAATGGTAAATATGGTAAAGATGGTCAAGATGGTAAACATGTTAAACATGGTAAACCTGGTAAACATGGTAAAGTAATTTTCACTGAACAAAAATAATAGATATATAATTTATGTAATGGTAAACATGATAAAGTAAAATATACAAAATTAAAACATGGTAAACATGGTAAAATAATTGTCACTGAAAAAAACAATAGATATATAATTAATGTAATGGTAAACATGATAAATTAAAATAAACAAAATTAAAACAAACAAAAACATATACTTATTTTGTTTTAATACATGTTTTAATAAAGAAAAAACTTACAATATCTTCCATTTTTTGAAAATAATAAATGTAAAAAAGAAATAAACAAATGTTACCTATAATTTTAGGAATGTACAAATGTATTTTTTTTCCCAAATTCCTTCTTCGTGATCGTTCCTTATGGAACAAACAATGACTTCAACATGCTCATCATTATGTTCTGTTAATCTTTCCATGGAAGTAGGGATCTCACATAAACCAGCATCTTCATCAAGTCCATCCTCACCAATATATTGTTTTTCCCTTTTAAAACAACAGCCCACTGCATATCTGATTGATCTAATATATAGAAAATTTATTTTTCATGTGTTTCCATTATAAAAGAATCAGCTGTGTCTTCTAATCTATTCAGATTAACAACCGTCATTCCAAATTCATCATGTCTGACACTGTTGTTACCGATAAACCATTTATAGTTAAAAATAAGAACTTTAATTATAAGGTAATCCACCCCCATATGTCCTTAGTCACTCCATAATATGCACTTGAAGCAGAAATTGGGTTTTTGTCCTTAGCACTTGAAAAATGCATTGCTTCTGAAAACACCAATACAACACTATTCTGAACTGCACTTCTGTTTTCCTAAGCTTTCGTATGAAATGTATATCCATTAATGTTATAACCAGACCATGTTATCACATTTAAACATGGACCACAAACTATCTATTTTAATGTCTATGATACATCTGATCTACCAAGAAAGGTCTTTTTAAACCATGACAAAACAATTTTATTGTGCTCATTCAAAATCCTCATTTCTTTCTTATTTGGATGACATTGTTTCAGCACATGAGCCTCATCACAGTTGGTGAGTAATAACTAGGTTCACCCAAGAAACCCGAGATCAAATCCAGGTGGATGCATATTTCCGGGGGTACTGTAGCAGTGTTGTAGCAGGCACAGTTCGGTACTGTAGCAGCTGGAACTATTCACCCATCTGGGCCTTCAAGGCACTGGTTTGGTCCTCGGGTCCTGCAAGGATTTTGGGCCACCCAAGGCCTTCAAGCCAGTTGATTATCAAGGCCTTTGGTCCACATTAAGGCCTTTGGGCCACCCCAAGGCCTTCGGGCCCCATGAATGCAGGCCCCAGACATACTACAAAAAATGAGCAGCCCCAGAAGAGGATTCTGAGCAGGTGAACTCACTAGAGAAGATCCAAATGGATTGTCATAATGAGAGGGTATGGCTATGCCATCAGTACCAGCCTGTTCTTGCATGATAAGCCTAGCCAGACGGTCATCCAAAGGTGGAGAGCTACTATCAGAATGCAGATGCGGGGGAGGGGAAGTTCCTTGTAGATAGTATGGTTGAATTACCTAATACCTTTGGGTCATGTAATCTCCAAAACCTACGGGCCATGTAATCTTTGAGACTACGGTCCTTGTAAGGGTTCCCCCTCATCCCTTGAAAGGGGGGTTATCAAAAATCAATAAAAATGAAGGCCTTCGGGCCATTCAGGGAGGTAGGATGACATTGTTTCAACTAATTAATATGAAATGTGATATACAGTTTTGGATTAGCTATATTATTCAAGATATATGATTCTAACTTCTTCATCTGTTCAACTAACAATGATTTTACTTTCTTGCCATGAATCTCATTTCCCTCATTATTAATTCATTAATGGTGAGATGGAGGCAATCCTATGTACTGCGCCACAACCAAGTTGCTCATACAAAACTCTGCAACCTCCCCAAAAATATACTTTTCAATAATGGAGGCTTCAAGTCAATATAGATTCTTAACATACCCCTTCAATATTTTCATATACCTTTCAAAAGGATAGATCCAACGAAGATATAGAGGCCCACAAAGATTTATTTCTCGAACAAGGTGAATCATTAAATGAACTGTTATATCAAAACAAGTTGGAGGAAAATACATTTCCAATTGACATAGTATACAAATTGAATCTTCTCCAAAATGTTCAAAGCATTCCAATCAATCACCTTATTTCAAATTTAATTGAAAAAATAACACAACTTCATTATAGTCTTTATGGAACTGATGGGATATATTCCACACAATGGAACTGGTAGAAGTTGTTGCATCATGATGTGACAATCATGATATTTCATTCTTATCAACTTCAAGTGCTTCAATGAGACAAAATTTTTTACATTTGAAGAATAAGCTTGAGCCACTTTGATATCATCAAGACACTGAAAAAAGACAATTTTCTCCCTCTTCGATAATGTATAACAAGCTAGGGGAAAAAATGTTCATCTTCCATTAGGAGTGGGAGCTAACTCTAAATGTATTCCCATTGGTAATATGTCTAATCTTGAATTCAACCCATCTTTTGTCTTTCCTTTAATATCTAACAATGTTCCAATCAAACTAGCACATATATTCTTCTCCACGTGCATGAAATCAATATTATGTTTAACTTCATGATATCTCCAATATGGTAGCTAAAAAAATATTGACCTTTTCATCCAAATATGTCTATCATTAGCAGATTTTTGTGTCTTTCCCAATGCCACATCAAGGATTTTCTCCCTCTCAAAATACAATTCAGGGGATGAAGGTTTTGGAGAAATATCAAATTCTTTGGATCCATTGAATTACTTTTTCAGTCTTCTATAAGAGTGATCCATAGGCAAAAAATTTTGATGACCCATGTACACTGTTTTCCTCCCATGATGCAATTGAAAATATAACGTCTGTTGTTCAAAAATTGGACATGCAGTATGACCTTTAACACTGTATCCAGACAAAATTCCATATGCTGGGAAGTCATTTATTGTGAACAAAAGCACTGCATGTAGTTGAAAATATTCCATTTTATAAGAATCATACACCCTAATACCATCCTCCCATAAAAGTTTCAAATCATCAATCAACGTTGACAAGAAAACATCAATATCCTTGCCAGTTTGCTTTGGATGAGAGATCATTATACTCAATATGAAAAATTTTCACTTCATAAAAACTTCACGAGAGAGGTTGTAAATTACCAATAAAATAGGCCATGAACTTTTTGTGCTACTGAGGTTTTGGTCTGGACTCATTCCATCTGTGCAAAACCCTAGTATGAGATTTCTAATTTCATTTCCAAATGTAGGATACTGCACATCAATTTTCTTCCATTTTGGACAATCATCTAGAAGACGTATTATTCCATCACATAACCACTCATCAGCATGTCATATTAACATTTTTTCATCATGTGAATCAGAAAGTAAAAGTTTGAAATGATGAATTATAGGAATATACCAAAATACATTTGAAGGGATATTTGTATCCTCTATATCATCCTGTGATTTTTCTTTCACTTTATAACGTGTTGTGCCGCATTTAGGACACTCTGACAAAAATTCATATTCCTTCTTATATATCATACAATCATTCGGAAAGACAAGTATTTTATTGTATCACAATACCATTGGGCATAATATTTTCTTGGCCTTATAATGTGAATATGGAAGATCGTAATCTTTTGAAAGAATGTCTTTCATCAATTGTAGCAGCTCTGTAAAACTTATGTCACTCCATCCATGTTTCACCTTCAGGTTAATCAATCTTAACACAGCCAAAAAAACCACAAAATCTATAAAACCAGGATATAATGGGTTTTTAGAATCACCATATAGACGTGCAACTGTCGGTACTATCTCAATTTGTTCTACTACAATATTGCGAATCATTTCTTCAATTTCATCAGAGTCACCATCTTGCGAATCATCATCATCAGTGACATTCCTTCTAGTTTCACCATACCAAATCCATGGGATGTAACTGAAATTAAACCGATGAAAAATTAGATGATCTTTTATCTCTTTACTTTTCAACTTCTTCATATTCAAACATTGCATGCATGGACAAAAAAAAATTCACTACTTGGAACATTTCGTTTAGAAAATTCCAAAAAAGGCATCAACACCTTCCTCATATTCATTTCTCATTCGATGTGTTGTAATCCAACTTTGACTCATTTTTACCAATAACAAATATCAAAATTATACATCTTTTTAAGATAAGACAAATATATTTTTATATGAAAAACTTCATAATTTGAATGTAAAACAATTTTGAAATATAAAACAAAGCTATGTGTATTTAAAAACAATATGCATGAATATGATTTTAAAAGAAAAATATAGTTAGATATAACAGTTTTAAATGAATATTGGATCCTTTCTTCTTACGGTTCATAAAGAATACATCCTGGTGCAACTGGATACCAAATTCACCCTTCCGTAAAGAAGAAATATGGAGTATAAATATTATAATATGTATACATTCACTACTGAAAATTACATAGATCCTAACGATTTGAAACCTATGGACAGACCCCAACCCTCAGGATAGCCCCCACCCCCTGGACACCACCCCCACCCCTGGACATCAACCCAACCCCCTTGGACACTTCCACCCCCTTGGACAGCTCCCCACCCCTCTAGACAGCCCCCCACCCCCTAGAAAGCCCCCACCCCTAGACATCCCCCACCCCACTAGGAAGCCCCCCACCCCCTTTGACACCCCCACGCCTCCTGGACACCACCCCCATCCCTACCCCATTAGACACCCCCCCCCCGGACACCCCTTAACCCCCTGGACACCCCCATCCCCCTTGGAAACCACCCCCACCACCTTGGACACCCCCTGGACACCACCACCACCTAGGACAGCCCCCCACACCTCTGGACAACCCCCCACCCCCTAGATAGCCCCCACCCCTCTAGAAAGCCCCCCCCCCCACACCCTCGTGGAAACCCCCACCCCTCCTAATAACCCTAGAACACATTTATTACTATAAAAACGTCAATATAAAAATGACCAAACATCACTAATAATAGATGGAATGTAGGAGAAGAAGAAGTGGATGAAGAATAAAAAAGAAACAAATAATAATAGAAGAAGAACATGGAATAAGTAAATTATTTAAGAAAATTACATGGAATCCAAGAAAACCACGGGGCCTCCAATGGTTGATAGAAAATTGGAGAAAATGATGTAAACCTGAGAATCAAATAAAATTTAAAACAATAAACTCGGATGGAGAAAATCACAGTGTAAAGCCTATCATCACAGCACAATGGGGTCAGGATAACTACGCATCTTTGAAAACCACAACATGGTCTCCCCTATAACCCAAAATTTTCTCATAGTCAACGACTATTCAAAATATATATAACCAAATAGAATCATATTTCAACACCCCTCATCTTTTCATAATGATTGAATTCCTAAAAATCATAGTGGAAACCTCAAACATATACTGTACCAACCCCCTTGGACACCAACCCCATCACCTTGGACACCACACCCCATCCCCTTAAACAACACTAATAAATTATAGCCTAATATCCATGAAATAATACAATAATCATGTCATAATCTCACAAACCATGATGCAATAGTCAATCCCAACTAACAATTATCCTCCACACCCTTGGACACCCTCTGGACACCACCACCCCCTTGGACAGCCCCCACCCCTATGGACACCCCCACCCCCTGGACAACCCCCACAACTCTCGATAGCCCCCACCCCCTTGGACAACCCCACCCCTCTTGGACACCACCCCCACCTCCTACCCCCTTGGAAACCCCCTAGAAACCCCCAAATTTCCAGACATCCCTCCGAACCCTCTGGACAACCCCCGCCCCAGGACACCACCCCCACCCCCCAGGACACCACCCCCTCTCCCTTGGACACCCCAACCCCCTTGGACAGCCCACGTATCCCCCTGGACACCACCCCCATCCCCTTTAACACCCCCTGGACACCCCCACCCAACTAGACAGCCCACCAAACCCCCCTGGACACCCCCACACCCCTAGACTTCCCCCACCCCTTAGACACCACCCACACCCCCTTTGACATCCCCGCACCCCTAAGACACTCCCAACCCCCTTGGACAGCCCCTGAACCCCCCCTATACCCCACACCCACCCCCTTTGACACCCCCTTGACTCCCCCATCAAACTGTACATCCCAATCAACCCCCTAGACACCCCCCCACACCCCTGGACTGCCCCCCACCCCCCTGGACACCCCACCCCCTTTGACATCCCCCACACACCCGTGGACACCCCCAACCCCCTTAGACAGCCCCCGTACCCCCCTAGACACCACCCCCACCCCCTTTGACACCCCTGGACACCCCCACCCAACTAGACAGCCCAACCAACCTCCTTGGACACCCCGACCCACTTGCACAACCCACACCCCCTTGAAAACCCCTTGTACGTGCACACACACATGATAAAACACACAAAAATCGTAAAATTGCATGATATCACTTATATAGGTTTATTTTACCAGAAAAGAATTTATCAAGGTACAGATGAACACTATGAAACTAACCATGATTGCAAGGGGAAAGAAAAATAACATCTTAACAAATTAGTTTAGCGAATCAAGGAAAAAAACTGAAAAGGAGTCGTGTGAGGATTACTTGAGTGTTGTGAGTCGACCTGATAGATCTGATAATAATAAATATAAAGAATGATATTGGGAAAATGTGTCTGGAGGGAATGACATTAATGAATCAATTCTAGGTTTTCCGTGTGAGAGAGACGAGTCGTAGGTCACCCGATCGAAGAAAACACAGAATGACTGAATACAGGGTGCGATAAATCATTTAAAATATTTATCACATCGGTTATTTAATAACCGCCGTGATAAACTATTTTATTAATGTTTATAACATCGGTTATTTAATAATAAATGTAGAAAACTATTTATCATGTTGGTTATTTAATAACCAATGCGATATATGTGGCGTTCTACCGACGTGATAAATTGTAGAGATTGGCTTTATCGCATCGGTTTTTTTATAACCGAAGTGGTAAAGCACCAAGCTTTCCTTTGTCACATCGGTTATAAAATAACCAATGTGAGAAAGTGCGCCAGATTCGATTTTCACGTCGGTTATACAATAACCAAGGTCAAAAAGCTAAGCTTCATATATTTTACGTCGATTATTTTATAATCGACGTAAAATATAGATCCTGATCGATATATCACGTTGGTTATAAAATAACCGATGTGATATATCGATCATTACAGCTTTGCACGTCGGTTATATAAAACCGACGTGAAAAATATCGACGTGTTAAACGGTTTTTCCACTAGTGAATTACTTAAAGTATTAGATTAATTTATTTTATTTATTTACATTAAAGTCAGTACAAATTGAAATATGTATAATATATGATGATTATATTTTTAAATACTCTCATCCAATAAAATTTATACATATTTATATGATTTATTAACCTTATCTCTTAGTTTTAACCCTTGTTAGTCCTAATAACAATTACCACAATATCATATTTTTCTATTATTTAATGGTTAAGAACGTTACAATAAAAAGAAAAGTGATATATAAATTGACCAAGTTTAATAATTTAATTCATATTCCATTAACTGGAAAAAATACAGTATTCTTGTACATTTTAAATAATTTAATAAAATATAATTTATTATCAAATATCATTAATTTTATTTTTGAAAATATTCATTTACTTTGATTTTAAAGACAACAAGATATATATTTTATTAAAATATAAACCATTAACATAATAATAATATGTTATATTTATCTAAAAAATTATTAGGACACAATTTTTCATACAAATTATATTACTTTTAGTATTTTTATAACAATTTATTTATTTATTTTATTTATTTAATAAAACCTGTATCGGTGTTGCGTGAGCATTTAATGTAATTATTAAATTTATAGAAATTAAAACCAAATTAAAATGAAAAAAAATTACTTTATATATAAAATAAACATTTATAGATATAATTATCATCTTTTTCTCCTTAGGTAAAAAATTTAGAGATATTAATGTAAAAAGAGATACATTTTGTATGTTTTCTTTTCATCAAATAATAAAAAGGTCATAATCAAATAAAAATGGAACAAGTGGAATTATATTAATTAATTATATAGGAATTGTATAAATATAATCAAAAATAGGATAAAGTAATGTGTTATAAATTTTTTTTAGCCTTTTCCTAATTTTCTAACCCTAATTTACACCTTTTACCCTTACTGGGGCAACAAATATATACCAAGGTTATTATTCCAAATGACTAAAAATAAAAGGGGAAAATTTACGAAATTTTATCCACCTAACTCTAAAAATTGACTCTATTTTTTCATTATTCGATGTCCATTAGTGGATGAATTTAACTTAAAATTATTCACACAAAACACAATGAAAAGATGTTTTCTAGAAAAAATATTATACTAAATTATAAAATATTTTATATAAAAAACCAACATAAAATAAATATAAATGAAATTAATTATATTATTAAAATTATAAAAAAACTGATTTTAATTTTAAAACTATTTAAATAAAAAATTTATCTTTTTAAATGCATTAAATGAAAATATTATTTTAAAAAAATCAATATTTTCACTATTCATCAAAAAAACAATCTTTTTAAAAAATTATCGAAAATTCAATCTAAGATTATTAATAATTAATTATTTAAAAAATTAAGTTAATTATTTAAAATTAGTTTTCTAAAAATGGTATAAATTAATTATATTTTTTATTCACAAAAAAATTAATCAATCCCATTTTTGAGGAAAAATGTATTTTTAATGTATATAAATGGTTTACTAAAATTATACTTAATTCTTATAGAACATTTATAATTATTTTTAAATTTATATATTTATATTCATTTTCCCAATTTAGTGGTCATGTTATAATATTATTTTATATTTTGACTCTTTTAGAATCATGGTTCAGTGTAGCATAAGCTATCAGATAAATTAAACTTATTTGAAGAGAAATATATCATAAATTCTGAGGGAATTACAAATCTCAATATTATCTATTAACCTAGGGAGCATAAAAATATATCATGATCAAAACTAAAACTATTTTTGTGAAAACATGAAGAATGATATTTTATAATATACATTAAAGTGTTTGGTGTGTTATAAAGTGACGGTTGAATGGAAAAAGTCCAAGGGTAATGCACCCATATCCATACCCGCAAGGAAATTGGAGAAAAACACAATGTCTTTTTTCATAGGTCTTTTGAATCCTTCCAAAGAGAATAATTTCATATGGGATTTTTTGAACCATCTTACAAATACACATCATTTAATTTCTATTTCATAGGACTTCTCACTCAATCAAATTGAAAGGGTATACATCAGATTTCTGGGGAGGCATCATGGAACAACACTATTGATTTCATATGATCGAGTTACAAGGACAACCATCATGTTATATAAAATATTTAAAAAATATGTAAAGACCTTTTTGACCCTTATTATTACTTATCACCCCCCCCCAATGAGGTCCAGTTTGAGTGGGCTATACCAACTCCAAACGACATGATGAGAGTCTACTATATGGACCTCAAAGTAGGATGAGTTCAATATCATCATTTTGGCCGATTTATTTTACAATAATATATTTCAATGAAGAATAAAAATTTCTCATTATTAATCCATTTATGGTAAAATAAGTAGAACAACATGTTTTTGGTATAAATTTAGTGAACTCAAGATTTTGGGTCCTGAAATGTTTGAAATGATGGTATAAAAGGTCAAGAATATTCAAAAACACATCAGGACATCTCATTAATAAAGAAATATATATACTAATAACTATCAAAGAGGCACATAGATTAAGGTTGGAGATAAACTGTTCATACACATCTCTCCATGGAAGATAATTATCAGGTTTGGGAATAATATAATGTAAAGAACTAGATATATTAGATCTTTGAGATTCTTGATTAAATCAGATCTATATATAATTAATTAACACTTCCACCATCCATTTTATAAGTACATTACATGTACCACACATACCACTAGTGGAATCAAATTATATTTCCCTAAAATAAAATGAATTTTTAGGTTATAGTGTTGGAAAATTATCTCTCTAATGAGAAGAATTAAAAAAAATCACGGATAGTAGGGACAATGTTCTACTCAGCTAAAGAACATTCTTAGTCAATGTATTATGGAAGAAGCGTAAGTACAATGAGGAAATATGGGTACCATAGGATGTAATAAAGTAGAAGTACCTTCAATTGTTTTCACCTTAGTATAAAAATGAAATTTCAATGATGCAACATCTTTAATAGGGAATAACAAATAATGAAGAATTTTTTCAATGGAATTTCCATTCAGATTATACTATAATAGCATATTTATTAATATAGTTTTAGATAAATCAAGTGAACCATTTAATAGAATATAAAAAAATATCAAATTAATTTCAAAAATAAATTTATAGAATAAATATATCCACAATAATGAAAAGTATTACATTGAGATAAAAAATATAAAATAAGATATCTATACTATGAAAATTTGGATCTTCTTGATCTCCTAGGTTGATCACACTCAAGAACAACATAATAAAAATAATGAATAATATTAGTAATTTGATATTAATACTGAAAATTAAAAATCTATATGTACATGAGTGTTAATAAAAATGAATAAAGAATGAATGAAATTTTATGTATTTATATTAGGTAAGGAAACCATATGACCCTTATAAATACGGAATTTTCAATAGTAATCAATCATTTGGGAACATTAACATGACCATTATAATTGTACCCACTTCTATGTAATCGTAAAATTATATTTAGTTACCTTATGAAATGAAAATAAAAATATTTATATCATGATAAAATAAATAAACATTTTGAAAATGATAAAATTAGTGTCTTTATTTTTCGAAACATATAAGTTTTTTTTATATATTTTTCATAATTATAAATATTTTAAATAATTTTTATTTGTTTTTTCATTAAAAAATGTTATTTTTTTTGTTATAATGATAAAATAAATTTATGATTCCATAACTAAAGTTTCAAAGAATTGAAAAATTGGTCATAATGTTAAAATTGTATTTTTTAAAATAAATGAATATTTTAATTAAAATTTATTTTTTCAAATTTAGAAAACTATTTGTATTCAAAATAATTTATTTTTGGAATATATTCTTTCAAAATTTATTTGGTGATTTTTTTTTTAAATTGTGTATATTTTATGAATAATTAAGTACAACAAAATATGATATTTAACATTTTAATATAAATACAAGAATTTATGAGTCATGGAAAATGTAATAAAAAATTAGGGTGAAATAGTGAGATCCAATTATATTATATAGACACAAGAATCAATACAATTGATAATCTTTTGATAAAACATTAAACAAATGATTACTATATTCAAAAACACCACTCTCATCACCTTATTAATACCACCCATAACCTCCCCTTTTGTCACACATTATAACTTCCTTACCTTAACAAATATCATCCAAATTCTCTCTCCAAATAACCCAACATATCCCTATAATCCTTGTTCTAAAAATATTTAAAATCTGAAGTTTCTTATTAGGTACCCTAAAAGAAGACATCTAAATTAGAAGGTAATACCCTCTCATGAGGTATTTAATTTTTCTTCCTCCTCATCCTCCATAAAAATTTCAAAAAAAATGAAGAAATGACCCAAATACCATATATATAATTTAAGCTTTTTATAAATGTAATGTATATCATCCAACCACTTCTCGTTTCATTTTAAAATGAAAATATTGTTCATGATATGGTCGGTTCACCACCTCCATAAACAACATACATTATTTTTCTCCACTCCTTTCATGGATGGTTATATAAATAATATAATGGATATATATTTTGATAATAATTATATTATAACATATTTAATGATATATATTTTATTAACAAGATTTTAGTTAAATAAAAATAGTCTAGTTCATAATGGTTGGTGGAACCGCCTAAATGAACTAGTAGTATAATGATAACGTTTATAATAAATGATTCATACCATGGTTCAAAACACATATGGATAATTAGGAAAATTTAATGTCCTAAATTAAATTTAATATACCTTTATTTCACTTCTATAGTTATGTAACCATTCCATAATAAAACTCACAATTACTTTCAAATTAATATGACCATGGACCATAAAACGAACAACCATTGGACATTAGAAATAGAAATTATATCACAATTAAATGACTATAAAATAACATTAAATATTTATAATAAATCCAATATATATTAATATGTTTTCAAAAAATATATTTAATAAATGTAATTTGATTATTCATGCATCTAAATGAGAGTGTAGATCATTTTAGGATATAGGGTACATGATCTCTCAGAATGGACCACTTTTTTTGGTTGTTATTTCTCTCTATGTACCTAGATTTTTCTTTCTATTGTAATTAATTATTAATTATTTATTATTTATACATGTCCCAAACATATATACCCAGTTTATACCACCTTTACTTTATGTAGGAATACAAGTTTTAAAGGTTCCCTCTCAAATTTTTATCATTATGTTTTGTTGATTAAAGAGAATATTTTTGTTTTCTTATATCATTTCATGTACATCTCAATGAAATATTTTTAACCTTTCATGGTTTCAAAAAATAATCATTTTATTATGGAACACTATTTTAGTTTATTTCAATTATTATGCAAATTATTACTCCTTTGACCTTTTTAAGGATTATTCACCCTTTTCTATAAACCCCCATATAAAAGAAATATTTTCAAAACTATTTCTCTACTCATTAATATGTATTAAATTCACTTAGACATTATTTTCATGCCTAATTATTTTCTATTTATATGAAATCATCCAAATTTTATTTAATCCCTTATTTTATTTAGTTCATTAGGAAATTACATTTTTTCATGTTATAAGACCAAATGTTATAACCCATTTACTTTCTGATGATTGTGCCTTATGTTTCGTTTCCATATATGGAACACATTTGAAATTACATGATATAATAGTTGTAACTAGATAGAACTGCAATTAATTGGGTAAATTTATGTCCCATGAGATGACATCTATATTATTAGGTATTTAATCTAATCCATGATGGGACTCTATCTACCATGTGATGTTTTCTAGCTACTTATCCTTGACTTATTCTTATGTAATGTTATATATTTATATCATATTCCTATAACTCCTTGATCATATTCTCTCTACATTACTATGTCATGCATCCTTGTTATCATTTACATACCTTTACACTTATGATATCATGATATACCATTTGACTCAAAAATTGTACTTCCTTAACATTCTAATTCACTTACTAGACTTTTTATCTCACCCATTTTTTTAAATTCACTTGGTTATCTAATATTTTTTAGGAGCTCAAATGAATTTATTATTCCATTATAGAGAATAAAAATATATGTTTTTAGTCTCATTTTTTATATATTGTGAACTTAGTCTTCCAAATATAATAGAACATTGGATCATTGGGTTTTTTTGTGTGGATATTCATGTTGAAAATCATGAAATAATTTGCACAGTAGGGTTTGGTCACAATAAGTGCTCTAGAAGGAATGACTCTATAATTTACAATGATAAAAGATGTACTACAAGAATGAAAAGAATTATAGGTTTATTTTTCTAGATCTTCCAGAGTAAGATAACCTATAAATGTTTTTGTTCATGACACACACTAATTAGTTTTAATAGATGGGTAGAACACAAAAGTATGGAATATGTGGATAGAATAAGGAATTATAGATTTTGGGGTTTATATATTAAAGATTAATTGGATTTAATAAATTATAATGATATCTAGAGCCAAAAAATATACCTTGAGGTATGAAAGAACAGGATAAGAATTGGGTATTCTCATTAAAAATAAGTTTAAAAAAGTAATATGTGTAAGGTTTGGCTGGTGGTGAAAGGTTTAAAAGAGAAGGAATAGTGGATTCCTCAAAAAATATTCTCTCAACTTGTTAAACACACAACCATCTGAAAAGCCTTATGTATGTTCACTACCATTTATTTGTACTTTGAAAAAATGTATGTAATGACCATATTCTTTCATAGTGATTTTGAGGGTGAAATTACATGAAATAAACAATAAGTTTCAAGTTTTATCATCCTAATGATTTATTGTATAATCTAAAATGTAGTATCTATAGTTTAGAACATTCAACAAGAAATTAGAACCAAAATTTTTACACATTCATGGTTGAACATGATATGATGTAGTGAAACTCTGCTCATATTTTCTAAGAAATTGTGTGGAAGGATTATTGATTTATTACAATACTCCTTTATTTTGATGATATTCTCATGATGGGACTAGAAATTCAGTGGTTTTCGATATTAAATGTAAGCTTTTTGTAATTTTTGAAATTAAATATCTTAGAAAACCCAAGAATATTCTTTGGAGTTTGATTGAAAGAGGATGGGAAGCCAGAACACTATTTTTTTCAAAGGGATTACATCTAAATAGTCATCGAGTGTTTTTCAATGACTATATGTAAGGTGAATTGTACTCCTATAGTCTATAAAATAAACTAATGAGTATACCTATAGATCAAATTCAATATTTAAAATAACATTAACTATTGATATTCCAATTATATCTGATTTCCTAAAATAAACACTTATATTTATGATAAAAGTTTATTATGATGTGGATGATGTATATAATAGAGAACATTGGATGATTCCATAAAATAAAATAGAAATTTAAAACACATGACCAATTCTAATGAAATTTATTAATATTCTTTGATAATGATAATAAATTTTTTATGTTTATTTAAGGAACAAATGTTATCGGGATTGAAGAGGATTTATATGTCAGAACACAATTTGAGTGAAAATATATATTATAGTTGATTATACAACATTACAATGTGATGAGATATTATAGTCATCTCATAGAGTTTTAGAGGTTCATATTTGGTATTAAAGGGTGTAATATGAAAGATGTCACTATAAGCTTCCATCATACAAAATTACAATAATAATAATCTTATAAAATTTCTTATAACACTCGCCTATTTGAATATAAATTTTATGGAACGCCATAGAAAACTCAATTTTATCTTGGATGTTATATTAGTGTTGGTATGATAATAGTTAATTATGATATTAGTGTTGAGTTAATATATGAGTAGATTGAGAGAGAATATTGATACAAGACCTCATAAAACAAGGCATGTCATACATATTATAAAAGTATAGAGAATTTTTATAGTGACATGAATAGATTATTCCATTTATTAAGTTATATAATAGATTGACAGGTTTAAACTGGTAAATTTTATTATTAACTATGAAAAATAGATCATATAGTTAAAAATCATGTTATCCCATAAATGATTCAACTGCATCAAATTTCTAAGGCCTTACTTCTATGAAAATTTGGTCCCCCCAATAGAGAATAAATCATGTAGGTTACTGAGAATTCATTATATGGAAGGTATAATTGAATTTTCTAATTTCTACCACTCTGGATGGAAATAAATTCCTTTTCCATTAGTATTTTCTATAAAATATAAGGATACTTTTAACTCTTGGAGTTGGTTTTTATCAAATATATTTATGTCACAAATAGAAAAGAGATATAACTTATTTTATATCTTCTTTTGGTCATCAAGGAAGTAGTGAATATGAATGATTTTGGTTAGATAACACTATTGTTACTAAATGAGAAATTTTTTCATTAATTAATGTATAAAATTATATTATGAAAACATGATAAAGAAAATAATTTAATTAGGTATTTTACTATGGCTCTTAAATTTTTTTATATTTATATATTTTATATCATTGAACTTGTGTTTTAATTTTTTCTGTATTTTTTTATAGTGTGTTACCAAGGGAATAATATTTACTATAGAGTTTTGAAAAAAAAACATTGGAATGAATGGGTATTTTTATAATTTCAAGATATGTATTTCAAAAAAAATTATTTCCCATTAGATAAAGGAAAGAGATATAGTAACATGAAGAAAATTATTTGAATGTATCAATGGAATCTTTAGAGGGGTTATAAAATTTTCAATGATGGTAATTGTTTCCCAAATATTTTATATATGTGTTAAATTCATTATTGAAATATCAGATGATGTAGAGAATAAATAGTCGTAGGTAATGGATTCAAGAATAGAAGAAGTGGGACTGTGATTATCATTTAATTTTTTTCATCTAAACTCATTGAAATTGAGAATAATACTTTAATGGTTTCAATATATATAATTTGTTTTTTATTATTTGAATAAAATATACTTATTAAGTAATTTAGTTAGAATTTTATTTTTTTCACCCCATTGATGTTGCTGACTTAATCATCGATCTTGTTGATCTTTTTATTTCATTAATAATTCAAAAAATATTTTATGCAATGATTTCAACACATGTTCCATGGATATTAAATTATTATTACAAATTTATCATGTGCTATCATAAGGTAATAAAGTTTTTTATATCATTCCTATAGATAAGGTAAAAAAATTTATTTATTGTGATTTTGAAATAACAAACAGAGTTCCAAGGCATTAGACCACCAGAATATAGCGTGTAGTGATCTCTGTGAAAAGAAAAGACTTCATAATTTTTCTTCCCTCTGACTAAGTGCACTAGAAGTGGGAATACAAAGAACTGTACTCACTATAATAAGCTGTACTTTCCCTCATCCTGGCAGAAAACACACAAACATTCAATACAACAACAATTCAAGTAATAGAATTTCATAAAGTAGGAAATAAATATAGTATATTAACATGTTTCAAACAAGTTTAAAAATAATTCATGGGAGATAAACCACAGCTATATTTCCTTTCAATATAAGTGAAAATATTGCATTTAACTAATAAAATAATTATTATGATTTCATTAGAGAGGACTAAATCCCTATAAAACACTAATTTAATTTATCTAATTAGGATACATTGTAAATTCTATACATATCTTAATATTCTCTTATATCATCAATTCCTTTTATAGGAAACTCAATTGGGTATCCAATACACACTTTATTTCCATATTCATGGATATATTCTATATCTAATGTCATTGTTTCTTTATAGTAATCTATTTTGACTAGACTATTTTAATTGATAAATTTTTACTATATTTATTTGAGAGACTTCCTTCTACATAGTTTTATGAACAATTTGGACCCCCATTTGATGTCATTGGTAGAAAAAATTATCTATGGTTATGTTGTAACTAAATAGATGAAATTACAATATATATACACTGAGTCCAACTACTTACCACTAATAGTATTACCAGTTAATGAAAATTCAGTTCATGAAATTTTTGTATCCTAAAACCTTGATTCATGTCCCAAAAATGTCCCACTTGATGAATTATTTTTGGGAAGTATATAAGGTTATTATTTATCCAAAAAATATCCATCGATGGTAAAAAATTGTTTCTCAATCACCATATTTTCTCCCAATCCTCACTTAGTCATGATACAGTCTCAGGCTTTCATGAACTAATGTTTTGGTGGAAGCATCCATTGGATTCTGGATTTAATCTATCTTCTAGGTATATAATACTTTATCCTCCAACATATTTACAATGAAGTTGAAATTGTTTTCAATGTGGTTCATTATTTTATATAAAACTTCATTTTTATCCAATTATATAACACTTTGAATACCATAAAAAGTCCATCCTTTCTATATTTTTTCTAATTAATTAAACAATTTCTTAAACAAAACCACATCCCTTCCTAATTCTATTGCAGCTAATAATCATCTTCCATTATAATAAATGTAAATGAATTTTCTAATTATTAATTCCATCTAAATGATGTACCATCATATCTAAACATGAATTTATATTTACTCATTCAATTGTCTGATTCTCTAGTCGATTTTTAGTCAGAAAACCCCAATTGGATCTTTCTCCCAAAAAAGTGCCTCATCTTCTATTTATTTGATGTAATAATGGATCCACTCAATATATTCCAACTGTTTCATACCAACTTTTAATATAAATCGACTTATAACCCCCAATTACTAATATAATATCTAGATGGAAACAAATCATATCTTACATTATGCTTTTGATAAATGAATACTATTAAACTCTCTCAATATAACAGTTCTCTTCTTTTATTTCTAGTGACTTTTCTTTATATAATTTAAAATTTCTAGAAATAAGAGAATAGAATAACCAGTATTTGGTTATTCCCATCATTTAAATGATCTTACAAATGTATTGATTTTTTGATATCTCTAATGTTCCAACCTTTCTATCCCTTTTAATTCTCATCACCAATAATTATTTATTCTACTAGGTATACATCATTTTGAAACATCAAAACAACTTATGATTAAATTTCCAAATCATTCATTCTTCTATCCTAACTAGAATCATGTAATAAATATTTAAAAGAAATATATTGAAATCCACATAATATCATTTCATCTGGTTACAATAGTTATCTATAAAACATATCATGAACCAATATTCTAACATAATTCAATCAAATTTTTGATTACACAATCTCGGTTCATTATTTTGGTTATACAATCTTTTGTTCGATTCTTATACCATATTTTACTTTTCACATCTCATGAAACCTACTAGTGGATTTAGGTAAATTTCTTTCTCTAACTCACCATGAATGAAAGTTTCCTTGATGTCTATCCCCTCTAAATATAATCTTTTCTAGTCCACCATACCAAGAACTTTATAGATTGTAGAATTTTTAACTATGGCTGAGAGGATTTATAATAAATATATATTTTTATTTATATAGAGAAAAATTCAACTCTAGTAATTATTTCTAATGATTTCTTCCACCATCTTATTCCTTTAGTCCATAAACCCATTTCGACCCTATCAACTTTTCCCTTTTGGAAGTTAATCCATCCAAAAAGTCCTTTTTAAATTAAGAGAATTCATATATTCATTCATAGATTAATATAGATGTTTCCTTTCATTGAGAAATATCTCTTTTCTGAAAACTTTGATTCTCCTGTAACCATTAAAAACATAGAAATTATTCCAGTCCCAAATGATTAAATTGGTCACCTGATTCTAGTTGAACACCTCTACCAAATTTATTACTCTTAACTACTTGGTTAAGATCTATATAATAGTTTATATTCTACGTGTACTTAAAATTAATATACACTAATGTTTAGAGAATAATCTTTTGGAACACCCACCCAATCTTCAGTTTCTCAACAAATTTTAAATGATACTACAAAGGCCTTTTGCATAGATTTCTAGTGCTTTTATCACTTAGTTCCGAGTTGTTCAAAATTTAATAACTTTCAGTAACTCTACCCTAATTATACATAATATAAAAAATTTATTTTCCATTAACTTATTTCTCCACTATTTTTTATTCAATTCATGAAATTTTATCTTTAAATAGAACATCTCTTCTTCGGATGAATTGTCATATTTCATTATCAAATAGATGATATTAAAACTTTTCATCACCATATTCAATGAAAAAATACATTTTGTATTTTTATTCCAGTATATATATATCCTTAAAATTTATATTTAAATATTTTAAACTAATGAATATCATATTATTATATACTTTCAGTTATTTTTCAAACCATATTTCTCCTGAAGTTTCTTCCCAATTACTAATACTAAAATTTTTTATGTGATTTTCAATGTGTTGAGTACCTTGGCCTAAATATTCATAGGCATTCCTAATCAAAACCTTGTACATTATTCTTTATCCATAAAATTAATTTTAATTATTTAATAAATTCGAATATTATATGGAGTTCCACACACTATCTTCTCATTCCTTATTTGTCTCTTTTGATTGATGTTCGTAAAGTTGTGTTTTGTGTACTCATCACCATTGTCTATCCTGATTAATTTCATCTTTGGGATGTATTACCATTATATAAAATAATTCAACAAATTAAAATAATTAAATATATCATATATGTCCATAAAAAATTTATTTTATATGTTTATGGTATCATAATATCTGAAAGTAATGACATAAATTGAATCTATGTAAGGCCAAATATGGGAGGGTCTCTATAGATCTAAGTAAACATGATCCAATTTTGTATTTATGAGATTCTATCCATCTAAATTAAATAATACCAATATCTGATTTCCCAAAACAAAACTTTCACACTTTCCAATTTTTGTGTTAGCAAGATTCAATATCCATTTTTCTAATAGAAAATTTATATTATTCTCATGAAAGTGGCCTATTATATAGTTCCAATCATCCAAATATTTAATAGTTAGACTTTTAAAAACTACAAAAACATATTAATTTAGAATAATGTAATGAGTCACATACTTTAATACTCGTTAATCTATCATAGATCCTTGGGTGCCTATACATACCCCATTAAGAAAACTAGTCACATGACAATATTCATTGAGTCTCCCTGTGGAGATGAGTTTTTTTCATAAACCAAAGATATGGAAAAATTTTGACAGTTTTAGAAGTCCACCAGTTTTATCTAAATATTAACCTGTGATTTTCCAATAACATATAAGGATTCATTATCTTCTATATGTTATTTACCAAAATTCTTAGACACATAATTTATTATGAATATTTGATAACTAATTGAATAAAAATATTCTCCAAAATTAATCACCCAATATTTTATTATAGTAGTAATACTTATGTATTAATTATTTATCTCTTCTTGTAAACTAAAAAAATTTAAAATACCGTATATTTTTTCCTTTTTTATATTATCCTAGGGAATTTTAGAATTCTTCTTGATATAATGTTTCTTCTTATAATTATATGAAGTAAGACCTAAGATATATTATTTTCTATTAGTTATTTCTTATTATTTATCATCGAATTGTTTCTTCTCATAGTTTTTCTTCCATTGTCATGATCATTCTCTTCCATAATTATTTGGCACACAACCAGTAGGTCATTGAAGTCACCTTCATTTATGTTTTTTATTCATGAAATAATATTGTATATCGTAAAACACTATATATACTTCTTTATTTGTGTTACTAACCACTGTAACCATAGAATCATAGTATTATATAAGTGAATTGTGCAAAAGTTTCACTCATACGTTATCGAATAATTCTATCATCACTAATTCATGATACCCATAGTTCACCAATGTAAAATTATTTCAATATATCATTTCCTATTTTATGTTATATATTATATCATCTATAAACCCTTTAAACAGTACTTACATATATATCTAGATGAGATGATCTTCTATCTCCAACCTCTAGAACCAAAATATATTCCATCGAATTTATTTTTTTAGATCATCGCTTCATCTGATACCATACATGTGTTATTACTAACATGATTAATGGGAAATAGAAACCTAAATTTGTAACCAATTTAATTAAAGAGTTAAAAATATATTCTCTTGAGCTTTATATTGTCACGACCCGTCCTCGGGGCCCGTGCCGTGACTACCCCAAGCCCGCCTTCCATAGGCCAGAGGCTGGCGACTAGCACCAAGGTGTAAATCCCAGTAAAAAGGGAAGACATTGCCTTTGAAAATAAAACAAACACCACAGAGTAAGCAAGCGGAAAAGTGAACACTAAGTAAGAACAGAGTACAACTGAAAGTGCGGAAAAGTAAATGGGCCAGTATACAATCCCAAACTGAAAGTAAAGTAAAACTCGAAAGGGAAAACAACAACTGTAAAGTAAAAGCCGCCACACCGAGCTTTCCACTGGAAATCCCACCTGAAGGGTGGGTACAGATAACTCCACTGCTCCTCGGGTTCCGCCGTCCGCTCCGGGCACGTCCCGCCCAGTGGTCCACCTCCAGGTACGGTTCTGCTCTGCAAGCCTCAGCCACGATCAACGCTGTCCTTCATCTGCAAACAACACAACGTAGTGCGGGCATAGCCCGTGCAGGGGTGAGTATAAGCTACTCTGTAGGGACCCCGAGACCCCTGAAGGTCTCCCAAAATCCACAAAGGATAAACCACAAAGGAAGATACAAACACGAAGTAACAACCGACACTGCTTAGGTATATGCCCATACATATACCTAAGTCATCAATTCCAATACGCTCCAACCTCCGAGCCCAAGTACAACTCAGTCCACACAGGAAAGTATACGTATTCCACACAGGAAAGGAAAACGAAATCCACAGAGGATAGCACAACACAATCCACACAGGAAAGCAACAGGATGCAGCTCACACATGTATACATCATCAAAAAGGTGAAAAAGATTATCAGACATAGATACTGAATCATCTAAGCTGGGACCCACATAGGATACAAGACCAGTCGTCCTCATTGTTTCATTTATGATGGGACCCACATAGGATACAAGACCAGCACGGCTGGGACCCACATAGGATACAAGACCAGCACTGAGTCATCTAAGCTGGGACCCACATAGGATACAAGACCAGCACTCTTCATTGATTCATCTATACTGCGACCCACATAGGATACAAGACCAGTATTGAATCATCTAAGTTGGGACCCACATAGGATACAAGACCAGCACAGCAAGGACCCACATAAGATACAAGACTAGTTGTCTTCATTGATTCAACTATAATGGGACCCACATAGGATATAAGACCAGTATTGAATCATCTAAACTGGGACCCACATAGGATACAAGACCAGCACAGCTAGGACCCACATAGGATACAAGACTACATGTCTTCATTGATTCAACTATACTGGGACCCACATAGGATACAAGACCAGTATTGAATCATCTAAGCTGGGACCCACATAGGATACAAGACCAGCACAACTAGGACCCACATAGGATACGAGACCAGCTGTCTTCATCATCGCAGTCCACTGAGGATCTCTGCACCGTCGTCGTCGCAGTTCTCTAAGGATCTCTTCACGGTCGTCGCCGTAGTCCACTGAGGATCTCTGCACGGTCGTCGCTGTCGAAGTAGCATTCGCCGCCAGCACTAGGGTTCCCGCACACAGCAAGCTCGTTTGGGAGGGTCCGCTCCACGAGCCAAGAGGCTGATACATCAACTAACACAAAGTCCGAAGTTGATGTATCCAAAAGTTTCGTATCGTCAACAGGAACTCAACGCAACAGACGGCGCGTCGATCGGACGCCCGGTCTGAGAGTTATTGGCTTTTTCGTCCCAGGGGCCCGGTTGGTTTTTAAGGCAAAACCAACCCGACCGTACTCCACCTGCGTCCAAACCTCGGACGGAGTTTTCCAAAAGATCCGTCTCACTAAGAGGAACTCAACAAAGCTTACGACACGTCAATCGGACATCCGTAGCTCAAGATATGAGCGTTTCCGCTCCGAGGGCCCGGTTGGTTTCGTGTACGAACCAACCCGGCCGAACTCAAAGTATTCTGAAACTTTGAGTGCGATATACCGAATCGACCATCTCGATCCAAGGATCGCATCGCCGCTGACGGTTCGTCAATCATAGGTCCGTAGCTCAAGTTATAGAATAAAGACCGAAGTCGATTCAAAAACGGGGGGGTCCGGGTCCGGGCCGACCCGGCCCGACCCCCCCCCCCCTGGGTCGACCCGACCCAGCCCAGCCGGTGGAGCGGCCCGGTGCGGGGGCACGGTCCGACATGGCGGCGCGGCCTGGGCGCCGCTCGGGTGCCACGCGCGGGGGGGCAAAGCCCCCACTTTTCTCTGCTGGCGGCGCGACTGGATGCCGCGACTTGGGTCAAACGGCCCCCCACGTGGGGCCTGCTTTTGGAAAAAAAACAGGGGGCCGCCTGCCCCCCTTTGTGAAACCGGGCCCCCTCTTAATGGGGGGCCACTTTGGCAGGCCGAGGGAATTAATTTCTCCCGGTTTTGCCTCCCTTCCGTCCGGCCTGACCTGGCCGGCCGGTTCTTCCTCAACGGGACCGACGAGGCCGGTCCCCTTTCCGGCTTCCGACACCGGCGGCCCGGCTGGCCGCCGGTCTTCTCGTTCTGCCGCGGCCCGGAACCGTCCGCAGCCTTGGCCGTCCGGCGCGGTGCGATGGCACCGCGCCCCTCCTCCGCGGCCCCGCTCCGGCCGCGGCGCCTTCGGTTTCCTTCGACACGGCGCGACGGCGTCGCGTTCATGATAAATCTTTCCACGGCGCGGCGCGATGGCGCCGTGCAATATTTTCTGTGAGATTCCCGTGTGGTGCGACGGCACCACGCCATATCGTTTCATCCGCAAGATAAATAATAATCAAGAACAAAGGAGGGGGAATTCGTCCGTGTTTGTGCGGTCCGCCCCCCCTCTCATTAGATGATAGCATATAAACATTTATCCTCAAGATTGTCATGCTAGAACCAAGAACGAGAACAAATAGAATAATCAACAACAAACCCCTACCTCGGATTCAAGAACGATGTTCATCAACGACCCGCGGAAGACGAGCGTCGGGGTGGTCGGCGTCGCGGGAAAAGGACGTCGATGTCGTGAAGCGAGGATTCGAAGCTCTTTGACGACGATTTATCGCGGGAAACCGTCACGGAAGAGATGACGCGGAAGAAGTACGTCGCGTCGCGGAAGGACCGAGTTCTTCTACGGAGAGGTTCTTCGTTGAAGAACGACGTTCTTCGCGTTCTTTGTTGAGTTTGAAGAAGAAGAAGAAAGCTCCAAACTCTCTCAAGGTGTCTAGAGAATTCTAACCAAAATAAAATAAGCTAAAGTCTTATTTTATTTACACAACCAAACCATTTTGAAATTCAAAGGTTTGAAATTAAACAACTCAACCCATTTAATAACCCAAGTTGTCAAGTTCATTAAAAGAGGAGTTTTAAGGGAGTTTAAAAAAAAGAAGGTGAAGAGTTATGCTTCATGTGGGCCCCACCACACTTAATCCTCCCAAGGGAGGTTAAGTGGATGTGGGTCCCAACTCTAACTCCCTTTGGGAGAAGTTAACCAACAAGTTAAAATAAAATTTGTATTCCACAATTTTATTTAACTTATTCTAAACTCCCAAAAACTAACTCCCAACCCGCAATAAATGCAACCTCGGAAAAGGTCTCCTTAGGTGAATATCGGCGCTACGAGTTCATCGGTGCCCTCAGAATTTGATTCCGAGCACTGGTTCAAAAGTTAGAAATTCTCGCTCGTTTGTTCACTGAAAGTACCCGAGCCAAACTTCGGAAATTGATTCCGGGCACTCCGGGCCTCGGAATCAGGTGCCGTCAGAAACCGCGCTCTTGTAAAATTCCAAAGAAAATTAAGAAAAAATTTCCCTTGAATTTTACGGGTCTTTACATTACTCCCACCTCAGGGCTTTACGTCCCCGTAAAGATACATAAAAAACTAGGGAAACAAATGAGGGTACTGAGCACGCATCTGAGCCTCCCGCTCCCAAGATCTCTCCTGGAGATTCCCGTGCTACCATCTGATGAACACTAGAGGAATCGACCGTCCACGTAGGACCCGCTCCTATCGATCCTCGATCTCCACCGGGAACTCCGTAAAAGTCTCTCCATCATCAACGTCAAGCTCCCCATGGTCAATGATGTGCGTTGGGTCATGCACGTATCTCCTCAGTTGAGATACGTGGAAGATGTCGTGCACCCGGTGCAACTGAGGTGGTAGAGCCAGGCGATAAGCCACCTCTCCAATCCTGCTGAGGACCTAGAAAGGCCCGATGAAGCGTGGAGAAAACTTTCCGCCTCGGCAAAATCTCTGTAAACCACATCGAGGTGAGACCCGCAAGAAGACTTGGTCGCCATACTCGAACTCTAGTGGCCTCCGCCTCCTGTCAGCATATGACTTATACCAGATCTGAGTTGTACTCATCCGCACCTGGATGACCTGGACCATCTCAGGTCCCACAAGAGCTCCAGATTTCTTCTTTGCCGATAAGATAAATCTGGTCCCATCCCCTGGATGAACCACATTCTTTACCTAATACAGTCAATCCCGACATGCATGTTACTAATCCATACCAAGGATGACTTCGTAAGGCCTCGACGCTACTACCAAGAGATCCAACTGTTACTCTCGCCTCCAAGGGTTGAGTCACACTGTCGGCATCAGTGTGGTAACTGGGACTCCTCCAGTAGATGTCTCACAAGTGAGGGTCAAGTCAACAGTCAAAACTGGAACCTCTTAGTAACAACACAAAAGAGGACAAGAATGAAAACATCACAAAGGTATGCGTCTTTTATTATTGAAGATCATAATAAAAAGACTCTACACAATAGCAACAAGGAACTAGAAGTACAAAGGACGTATCAACTATTTCCGCTCCTGTCCATTTGCTCCCAGAGCTCCATGATCGAAGGCCTCAACTGCCTGAAGCTGAGCTCTCCCATGTCCACCAACTCCCTGCGGTTGGGGTGGACCTCTTGGTGGTGGTGGTTGAAACACCTCGAAGTGTCTCCCACCATCGGCTAATCGGCCAGCTCCTCTGCCTCGTCCGCCTGTACCTTGCGGACCACCGTGGCCGAATCTCTGTCTGGGAGGTCCCTCTACCGCCTGCTGCTCATCTGTAAGACGAGTCGGGCAGTCTCGAGCCATGTGACCTTGCCCACTGCATGTGTAGCAATGTTTTCCCCTCACGTAGCTGGATCTCCTTCGGGTGACCCGCACAACCGAATCTTCATCCTGTGACTGCCCATCTGATGGTCTGGCCCGCTTGGACCTCTGCGTCACCTGTCTACTGCCAGCTGCAGAAGACCCTGCTACGGGTCGTCCTGCGGAGGGCCCTGTCACTGGAGCCTGCTCGGCGAGAAAACTCTCCAGTAGAAGGGCTCTCTCCAACACCTCTGCCTGTGTCGGAATGTTGATGGAGATCATCGAAGCCCTGATCTCGTGCCTCAGTCTCTGCTCGAAGGTCCAGGCCTGGAAGAATGGGTCCCGTACCATGTCAGTCGAGTAGCGTGAGAGATCGGTAAATCTCGCCGAGTACTGAGCGACCGTCATGCTGCCCTGCCACAGCTGAAGAAGCTCCTGGATACGCACCGCACGAAGGGTGGCTGGGACGAACTCCGAGTGGAAGAGGCTCTCAAAGTCCGTCCATAGAAGAGATGTCTCATCGTGCACCTGGAGAATCAAGCTCCACCATCGGCCTGCTGCTGCGTACAGTAGGCTCGCAGCGAGGATCACCATGAGGTCTGCAGGTGTCCTCACTAGCCTAAAAACTCGTACCACTACCTCCAGCCAGTCCTCTGCTGCCTGGGGGTCCGTCTCCCCACGGAACCTTGGCGGTCGCTGGCGCTGGAACTCGTGCAGAGCTCCAAGGCGTCATGCATCATCAGCGGCTGGTGCTGGAAGCATCCGTGGGTCAGCGGGTAGAGCTACCGCCGGTGCCACTGCTGACAAAGGGCCCTGCACCGAGGCCTCGTCGCTCGGTGGGCGGTCGTCACGCTCGACTCTCGGAACCCTAGCTGGCTTCCATCGTGGGGCCATCCTGAAAAGGAAACAGGTGCGCCACGGACAGAACAGTATACCTGGTGAGCTGATATAAATTAATCACAAAGAAAACATTGAAACACACACGCAATCAATGTTTTCGTGCATTAAGTCAGAAATCAGTAGTCAGGGTCCTGGTGTATGGATACGTCGGCCGCCGCACCAACACTGGACTCTCTGGACTGATAACCACACTCAATACACTAAACATTATTGCTTCACATAGAAAAGATCTGTGTTCGCGGTATAACCGAACTCCTTTGATACCAATTTGTCACGACCCGTCCTCGGGGCTCGTGCCGTGACTACCCCAAGCCCGCCTTCCATTGGCCAGGGGCTGGCGACTAGCACCAAGACGTAAATCCCAGTAAAAAGGGAAGGCATTGCCTTTGAAAATAAAACAAACACCACAGCGTAAGCAAGCGGAAAAGTAAACACTAAGTAAGAACAAAGTACAACTGAAAGTGTAGAAAAGTAAATGGGCCAGTATACAAACCCAAACTGAAAGTAAAGTACAACTCGAAAGAGAAAACAAAAACTGAAAAGTAAAAGCCACCACACCGAGTTGTACACTGGAAATCCCACCTGAAGGGTGGGTACAGATAACTCCACTGCTCCTCGGGTTCCGCCGTCCGCTCCGGGCACGCCCCGCCCAGTGGTCCACCTCCAGGTACCGTTCTGCTCTGAAAGCCTCAGCCACGATCAACGCTGTCTGTCATCTGCAACCAACACATCCTAGTGCGGGCATAGCCCGTGCAGGGGTGAGTATAGGATACTCATTAGGGACCCCGAGACCCCTGAAGGTCTCCCAAAATTCACAAAGGATAAACCACAAAGGAAGATACAAACACGAAGTAACAACCGACACTGCTTAGGTATATGCCCATACATATACCTAAGTCATCAATTCCAATACGCTCCAACCTCCGAGCCCAAGTACAACTCAGTCCACACAGGAAAGTATACGTATTCCACACAGGAAAGAAAAACGAAATCCACACAGGATAGCACAACACAATCCACACAGGAAAGCAACAGGATGCAGCTCACACAGGTATACATCAAAAAAAGGTGAAAAAGATGATCAGACATAGATACTGAATCATCTAAGCTGGGACCCACATAGGATACAAGACTAGCACGACTGGGACCCACATAGGATACAAGACCAGCACTGAGTCATCTAACCTGGGACCCACATAGGATACAGGACCAGCACTCTTCATTGATTCATCTATACTGGGACCCACATAGGATACAAGACCAGTATTGAATCATCTAAGCTGGGACCCACATAGGATACAAGACCAGCACAACAAGGACTCACATAAGATACAAGACTAGCTGTCTTCATTGATTCAACTATACTGGGACCCACATAGGATACAAGACCAGTATTGAATCATCTAAGATGGGACCCACATAGGATACAAGACCAGCACAGCTAGGACCAACATAGGTACAAGATAAGCGGTCTTCATTGATTCAACTATACTGCGACCCACATAGGATACAAGACCAGTATTGAATCATCTAAGCTGGGACCCACATAAGATATAAAACCAGCATAGCTAGGACCCATATAGGATACGAGACCAGCTGTCTTCATCATCGCAGTCCACTGTGGTTCTTTGCACCGTCGTCGTCGCAGTCCACTGATGATCTCTGCACGGTCGTCGCCGTAGTCCACTGAGGATCTCTGCACGGTCGTCACAGTCGAAGTAGCAGTCGCAACCAGCAATAGGGTTCCCGCACGCAGCAAGCTCATTTGGGAGGGTCCGTTCCACGAGCCGAGAGGCTGATACATCAACTGAAACAATGTCCGAAGTTGATGTATCCAAAAGTTCCGTATCGTCAACAGGAACTCAACGCAACAGACGGCGCGTCGATCGGACGCCCGGTCTGAGAGTTATTGGCTTTTTCGTCCTAGGGGCCCGGTTGGTTTTTAAGGCAAAACCAACCTGACCGTACTCCACCTGCATCCAAACCTCGGGCGGAGTATGCCAAAAGATTTGTCTCATTAAGAGGAACTCAACAAAGCTGACGGCACGTCAATCGGACGTCCGTAGCTCAAGATATGAGTGTTTCCGCTTCGAGGGCCCGGTTGGTTTCGTGTACGAACCAACCCGGCTGAACTCATAGTATTCCGAAACTTTGAGTGCGATATACCAAATCGATCGTCTCGATCGAAGGATCGCATCTCCGCTGACAGTTTATCAATCGGAGGTCCGTAGCTCAAGTTATGGGCAAAAGACCGAAGTCGATTCGAAAACGGGGGGTCCGGGTCCGGGCCGACCCGGCCCGACCCCCCTAGGTCGGCCCGAACCGGGTCGACCCGACCCGGCCCTGCCGGTGGCGCGGTCCGGCGCGGCGGCGTGGCCCGGCGTGGTCCGGAACGGCGGCGCGGCCCGGCCGGCGGCGGCGCGGCCTGGGCTCCGCTCGGGTGCCACGCGCGGGGGGCAAAGCCCCCGCTTTTCTCTGCTGGCGGTGCGGCTAGATGCCGCGCCTTGGGTCAAACGGCCCCCCCACGTGGGGCCTGATTTTGAAAAAAAACGGGGGGCCGCCTGCCCCCCTTTGTGAAACCGGCCCCCCTCTTAATGGGGGGCCACTTTCGCTGGCCGGTGGAATTAATTTCCCCCGGTTTTGCCTCCCTTCCGGCCGGCCCGACCTGGCCGGCCGGTTCTTCCTCAACGGGACCGGCGAGGCCGGTCCACTTTTCGGCTTCCGACACCGGTGGCCTGGTTGGCCGCCGGTCTTCTCGTTCTGCCGCGGCGCGGAACCGGCCGCGGCCTTCGTCGTCCGGCGCGGTGCGACGGCACCACGCCACTCCGCCGCGGCCCCGCTCTGGCCGCGGCGCCTTCGATTTCCTTCGACGCGGTGTGACGGCGTCGTGTTCATGATAAATATTTCCACTGCGCAGCACGACGGTGCCACGCAATATTATCTGTGAGATTCCCGCGTGGTGCGATGGCACCACGCCATATCGTTTCATCCGCAAGATAAATAATAATCAAGAAAAAAGGAGTGGGAATTCGGTCGTGTTTGTGCAGTCCGCCCCCCCCTCTCGTTAGATGATAGCATATAAACATTTATCCTCAAGATTGTCATGCTAGAACCAAGAAAGAGAATAAATAAAATAATCAACAAAAAACCCCTACCTCGGCTTCAAGAACGATGTTCGTCAACGACCCGCGGAAGACGAGTGTCGCGGTGGTCGGCGTCGCGGGAAAAGGACGTCGATGTCGTGAAGAGAGGATTCAAAGCTCTTTGATGGCGATTTCGTCGCGGGAAACCATCGCAGAAGAGATGACGCGGAAGAAGTACGTCGCGTCGCGGAAGGACCCAGTTCTTCGACCAAGAGGTTCTTCGTTGAAGAACGGCGTTCTTCGCGTTCTTTGTTTAGTTTGAAGAAGAAGAAGAAACCTCCAAACTCTCTCAAGGTGGCTAGAGAATTCTAACCAAAATAAAATAAGCTAAAGTCTTATTTTATTTACACAACCAAACCATTTTGAAATTCAAAGGTTTGAAATTAAACAACTCAACCCATTTAATAACCCAAGTTGTCAAGTTCATTAAAAGAGAAGTTTTAAGGGAGTTTAAAAAAAAGAAGGTGAAGAGTTATGCTTCGTGTGGGCCCCACCACACTTAATCCTCCCAAGGGAGGTTAAGTGGATGTGGGTCCCACCTCTAACTCCCTTTGGGAGAAGTTAACCGATAAGTTAAAATAAAATTTGTATTCCACAATTTTATTTAACTTATTCTAAACTCCCAAAAACTAACTCCCAACCCGCAATAAACGCAACCTCGGAAAAGGTCTCCTTAAGCGAATATCGGCGCTGCGAGTTCATCGGTGCCCTCAGAATTTGATTCCGAGCACCGGTTCAAAAGTTAGAAATTCCCGCTCGTTCGTTCACTGAATGTACCCGAGCCAAACTTCGGAAATTGATTCCGGGCACTCCGGGTCTCGGAATCAGGTGCCGTCAGAAACCGTGCTCTTGTAAAATTCCAAAGAAAATTAAGAAAACATTTCCCTTGAATTTTACGGGTCTTTACATAGATAGAACAACTATAATTCTAATATGTCAGACCATCAAAATTTAATGTGCAATAAACAAATTGAAAACCTAACCTATATAAGTTTTATTCTCACTAAGCGTATCAAAAGTAATAAGTTAAAGAAACCTCCTCATTATACCAATTCTACATTGTACACATGTTATAAGAAAACATATGAACATTGAAATCAATGGAATTTCATTAAATTGAAGTATATAATTAAAGAAATAAACATAATATATTAACACGCTTTAGATAAGTTTTAATGTGTACACAGAAGAATCACTATGGATTTTTTTTCATTCAATGGAATAAAAAATGTAACATTTAATTAAAAAACTACATAAAATTTCATTATATAAGATTAAATCACTATAATTCACTAATTAACTATACATAATTATAAGTAACTATACATTCCAATGGTCTTTTCCATGTCTCATTGATCCCTGCATCCATTTATAGGAAACTTATCTGATCATCCTAGCTTCACCACCTTCTAAACTTTATAAAGATCCACAATATAGAATTACACTATTGATTTCTAGTAACCTTGCTGACCTGGACCCATTTAATTAGTAAACGTACAATGAATTTATTTCAAACAATTCATTTTAGATATTTCACAAAATATTCTAGACCACCCTTCGATTTCGTCAATGGAATGTACTATTGTTGAGCCTGCTACCACAAAAGAGATAAAATTACTTTATCTTTTCACCGAGTCCAACCTTCTATTCCTATATTTGTTTCTAGTAAATATAAATCTGGTGCATAATATTTCTATAATTGGAAAATAGGATTCAGAACCCCAATAGTTTATTCTTGATTATATGTTGAAATATGACGCATTCTTACTTTGGTAACATGAGAGATGTTGGAGGATTATATCCAATTCATTCTCTATTTAAACGGAGGAGAATTAAGAAATATGAATATCACATTTAAAATAAATGAAACATTTTATTTTTTAAACATAGGTTAGAAATAAAAAAATTCTTATAAGTCAGTTTCATTTTTTTAATCTTAATAAAAACTTCGGAGCACCTATTTTTAAATAATAATAAAGTTGTTATTAACATTGAAGAATTTTTTTGAATTATTATAATTTCTAAAATAAAAAATTATTTAATTATTTAAATGACCTTGAAAATTTATTTATTTCATCATTAGCACAATTAAAATCCTTCCATTAATTTTATCAAATATTTAATAATAAAAATATATTCACTAAATAAAAATTAAAATTATATTCCCTTAACTAGTGAATACAATGTTATTTGATTTTTTTTCTTATAAATAATATATTAATATTATATTTACTCTTATATTGAATAAATAAATATTTTATTTGTTTATATTGTGAATAAATTAAAGATAAAATTTAAATAACACACTCTTGACTTGAAAAATATTTTGATTGAATTTATAATTATTATAACATTAAAAAATATAATTCCAAAAATTGGGAATTTTTTTTCTTAAACTCATATTCAACTATATATAATGCTCTTCTCGACACATGCATTTTGTTATCTACTATGCTATTTTCTTAGTGGAAGTTGGTTCATCCCATAAACGAAGAGAGATATAAAAAAGAACATTATTTCCCCTATATAGAAAAGTGTAGGAAATAATAATGAAATAATAAAATTATATGAATGTTAATATGTAATATAATATATTTATTTAAAAAATATCACATCATGTAGGATAAATATTTTTTCTATTATTATTTTAAATTTATTTATCATTCTTTGACTTTATAAGATTAATTTGTTTGTAAACCAAAGTACCCAAAGAATTGAATTTAAGAAATAGAAATTGGAGAGAGTTGTATTTTTTTCAATAAGAAGCTAAATCGATATATTTCAGGTCAATATTTATGTACCCAATAATTTATTAATGTGTCTAATGGATTGGGGGATATTGATGTGACCACTAGAGTAGGCTGCAACATGAAGATTTTATAGATTCATATATACAGTTGTCTAGAATACAAAAGATGAATAAGTGATATATGAATTGGAGATGCTTTATAAAATATTATAATAATTTTATTATTCATTTATTGAAGATTGAAAAATATGGCGGAGTTTTTTATGGTGATTAGAGTTCATGTATACTAAAATAGAGAAGTATGATGGGTTGGAAGATGTTTGAGAAAGCTTGATAAGCTAATAGAGTGTGAAGATTTGATGAGTTTAGGATCTATAGATTGTATATCAATAAAATTTACACATATATATTACTTTACTATGGAATAAAATATATTATAGTCTATCTTTGAATCCATTATTTGATGGATTTAATCATTTGCCTCATTAGGGAAGAAACTAAATGTTGAAGGTTGATATGAGTTTTATTGATTATGATCATTTTTTGACTCCATGAAAAATAAAGTAGTTGGAAATGAATTATAATGATAATTTTTTCAATTTTTTATGAATAAATATGAAGGGTTTAAAATTCACTTGGATGATCAAAAAGATTGATAGAAAAACTTACATTGAGATGAGAAAAGTGTAGCATGTTTGGTTGATTTATTAAAATGATCTAATCAATTATTTTGATGAGTATGAAGTCACTTTTTTTATGGGAGTGAGGATTTCGTTGAAATACATAATTTTTTATAACATAAAGAATTAAATTTCAGTTATTAATTGTTCCTTTTATTTTATAAACACTTATGAAGTGATTTGTGAAAGTTTGATGATGCCTTGAAGAGATTTTAATTATGTTGATGTGATTTGAGAAAGATGGATTATCAACATATTTGTAAATATAAGGATAAAATGGTTATATCAGAATAGTATGACGTTTACAAAGGTTGTGTAAGATAAATGTAGAAGTTTCATAAAATAAATAAGAAGTTTCACTGTCAATTTATGTTTTTTTAATAAGGATAAAAATGTTTAAAATGATTCATATTATTAGTTTGGAATCCAAATTAGACATTTATGAGTAATTATTAATCTTCAATGTCTGTGTAAGAATACTTTTGAATTCATATAAGACTAAATTAGAATTTACATTGATCATATAAGAGTAATGTGATCAACTGTATGAATATTCTGAGGTCACATATCTGTACAAAAGAGCAACATATCATTAACCATATTCTTCAAAAATAATATTTGATTAAATTTGTGGGATATTATAATGAATTCAAAGATATTTTGGTTTAAATATTTTTTAAATAATATGTATTGATATTTTATAATTTCTTGGAATAATAGTGGAAGAGATTTTAAAAGGAATGAATATTTTACATATCATTCATATCTAATATATTATTTTTCATGTATGAATGTTTAACTAGAATTAAATAAAGGTACTGAGAATATAATTTATAGAGTTTCTAATCATAAAATATGGAAACTATCCATGTGATAATTTTGAGTAATATAAAATGATAAGGAGAAAAATATAAAAGTTGATGGGATGAAATATTGATATTGACCAATGTTTATACATCTCTATATGTTCTTAAAATCAATTTTCAGGAAGAAAGGGTACTGATATTTCTAGTATATATATGAATAATTGATTGAGTAACAATTATATGTGAGTATTCATATTTTATATGTGTAATGGCGACTTTGGGATATGGTAGCTTGTACTATTGTTAAATATTTAGAGTCTTTTGAGAAGATGGTTATTGAATGCCTTTTTTCAGATATTTTGTGTACTTTAAGGATATCCGAAAATCATATCTACTTCAAAAGTGGATATATATTTTGATGTTGTGACAACCTAAACTATTTTGAATATATTTTTTAATTAAGTATAATAATTTATCGGATAAAGAAAGTCCCCTCATATTCATCATTGTAAATAGGAGGAATCCTATATAAATAAACTGTAGTGAAACATTAAATATTGGGAAATAATTATGGGTTAATGATGATACCTTCCCTCTGAGTATTCAATTTATGATATTAGTGGATTACATATCTCTTATATTTCATTGTACATGAAAATGATATAGTCGTGAACATTGGGATAAAGCCATGAGAAAAATATCATGGGTTATTGTCTCTTTTATATTCCTATTTACATGTGGTGGGGGTTCATTGATTGATATGAATGAGATCCATTCATCATAACAATTTAATAGGTTCCAATAATAAGGGGAATATCTTTGGTAAAATTATACCCACATTGATTCACCCCTGTCTGTGTGTATGCACATGTTCACTGGTACATACAATTGGTATCATATTTGAGGTCTAGCCTTTAATTTCATAAATAAAATTTCAATTTTTGTTTTTCTATGGTATATAAATTATATATTTTAATAAATTTATGTGTTTCAATGAAGATATAATATTATTTTTTCTCCTATAAAATAAAAAAGTGATATTCATGCTTCCATAAGTCTGAATCAAATATATAAGGAATTCAAGAAGTTTAAAAATATATAATCTAAAGAAAATATTAATAATATTTCTAACAAACTAAAGGTAAAAAAATTAAAAAAAATTATTATATATATTAAAAATTACCATATAATGTAATCATGTTAAGGATATGATGAGAATTCATCCATCAATTTTTTTTGTGACTTTATTTATATAATAAAATATTACATGGAAATGACACTTATAGAGGTTTTCACATTCAATGCTAATTTTATCAATGATATTCAAAATGAAAATACAATAATGGAGATAGAGGAAATTAAACTAGAGAATTCATTAGTGGGAAAGTGGATGATGTGAAAAAAAATATCCTCAAATAATTTACTGTCATAGAGAACAACACTTTTACCTTTAAGTAAAAATATTCATAGACTAAATAATAAATAAACAAAGACATTGGTGGGAAATTTGAGTCTTTTTATATCTTTAAGGAAAATATCCCTGAATTTGGAGAAACATAAAATTTCATCTAATATATCAAGAATTATTATTTTCATATAAAAGAAAAAAAGGATAATAATAGAGACAATTCATTACAAGAAATGAGTAATATGAATGAAAATCATGATATGTGTGTTAAAATGATTATAATAGAATGTGAAGACAGAGAGTAATTAGTAAAATAAAATATAAACACTATAAATATAAATATTATTTAGCTAGAAGAAATGTTTAGAAATCAATAAGTAGTTCAAGAATAATCTACATAATTTTATGAGAAAATATACTTTTCCCTATGAAAAATTGATGGGTTATTTTATTCTAAATAACATAATTATTTTAGAAATAAGTTCTTTTAATTATTAGAATATATTTATTTATTTATTTCTTTAAGGATGAAATAAAATTTTTGTAAACATTATTCTAGGAAAAAATTTCTACTAAAATTATTTCAATGACTTTTTAGCTTTTAATAATAATTATATAAAAAATTTAGAAAATTGAAAAAAAACCAACATTTACAACAAATAAGGAACTGAAAAATATTAAATAAATTAGTCCCATAAAATTTTCTCCTATGAAGTATATTTTAGCCAAAAATAGCTAGTTTTGGATGTTGGATATATTTTTTCCCAAAGGAAAAAAATTACGGTTTATTGGTTATTGTTGGTGATAATAAAAGTTAAAGGAAAAATCACTTAATTGTTTTTATAATGAGTAAATTTATAGAATATAATTAAGACACACTTTAAGGGGGTTCAATTCTAAAATCAATAGATATCCTACTGATAAGAGACATTGTAAACAAAACAAAAATTATGTGAATCTATCAATATCAAACAAAGTCAGAATTAAGGAAGAATTATATGTAAATTTTAATAACTGTAATCATTTTTGAGATGAATAAAGGTTTAGATAAACTTTGAAAATCTGAATAGATATTTTTTGGGGTAGATATTGTCAACACAATTAAAGGAGGTAACAAAAAATCAGTATAAATAAGCACCAGATATATTTTATCATCCAAATAACTTTTACTATAGTGTTTTTCCACTACTCTTGGGAATAGAGAAACAACTAATAAACACAATAATTCCAAGAATAATTTTGATACAATCGCACTAACATAGATATCATTATTCATCATTCTCAATACTTCAATCTCTATTTTTGGTTCTTCATTTCCCATCCTTGATTCTTTTTTCACCATTATTAACACTTGGGGAACCATAAAGGTAGCACAAACTTCCTTGTTCTCTCTATTGATCTCTAAAAAAAATGAAAAAACCTCCTACTTCTCAATGGAATTTATTTTCATAGATTCATATATATATATTATCATTATCTCTCATGCATGTGTGCCTCTATTTCCTTCTTTCCTTACTTGAGTCCATCAATGCATCCTCATTTCCTTCATTTTTCCCATGATAACAGCTCACATTATCTCATTTATTTTAAAAATTCCTACATGATAAATGCCACCGATTATTTTCTAATTTCCCCTTCCTTCATTTCCACACCCCTTCTCATTTGAGTTCCACCACCTCACACATTAATTTATATTTTACTGTTCCAATTTTAAAGTAATCCTAGTAACCTATATCATTTTATAAAATTTTAATAATCTAACATAAATTCAACCATAATCATATTTATCATTATCATGTCCACCTCTAATAGAACTCTACCTCAAAATGACTCCATAAATTCATCATAATTGGTATAAGTTAAAAACTATTATCTTTGATACTAATTTTTTGGGATGAGACCATAAATATAATGTAAGACAGTAAAAAGAGACAATAAATAAACACGTGATGTATCATATAAATAAATTTAATTTCTTTATCACTCAAAAGATTATTATAATATTGTTGTACCATTAATCATAGGAACTGTGGTATGATACCATAATTTAATAATTCCATGAATATTTTTTATACAGTTGAACCATCATGGATCACATCATTCATCATTTTCAACACTTATATCATTGTGTAATATAATTTGGTCACCATCATCAACACTTTTTTCACCATTATCAACACCTAGGAAGTCACAAAGGTGGAAACCCATTATAAATTCTCCCGATTGATCAGTACATCTTGGAAACACCAAATAATTATCTATGGTGTAAATTTTTATATATCCAAATTTATTTTTTATATTTTTATTTTTTACATTTATTCCTTCATTTCCTTTTTCCCCACATCATCCCTGTGGAACCTCGTTATTTCCTTATTGTTTTTCATGATTCCAGCCCACATGTATTGTTTTATTTTTTTAAATCTTGTGCAAAATGTTTCACCACAAATATTCGCAACTCCTTGTTCCTACTATTTTGTGCCCAAACTAATGAGAGTTCAACTACCTATTGTGTCTATTTAATTTTTAAATTTTAAAATAATCCCATAAATATTGAATAAATAAGTATATAAAATATGATCAGTGAAAAAGGATGAATAAAGGAAAGTACACCTTGGGGAATGTGTAAAAATAAAATGTTGAACAAAATATACCAAAAGTTATTGAATGTAGAAAATATAAGGAGAAAATATGTATATTATGGGAATAAATAATATATCATGGGTTTATATAAACAATACATGAATGTTGTTGAAGGAATGAAGTTTGAAAAAAAAGGAAAATCAATCCAAGAAACAAATAAGTAGATTGGTTCAGAGGAATATGTCTTTCAACTTGATCAAAGTTAAGAGCATGAATTTCATGATAAGTATCTAAAATAATGAGGATCAATGACTCTTAAGAAACGGTGTGGAATACATAGACAAACTATACATATTTTTAATGAGTTTATGATTATACTGCTATAATTTTATGAAATTATACTGAAAATAAATTATGAATAAGAGAATCCATATGTGAGGTGAATTGAGGTAAAAATCATGGAAAACTAAAGATGAAATAAAAAAGAAACCCATATTAACTTATGTGATTATGGTTTATATAATTAAAGTATTGGGATAAAAGTGTTCACAAAATTCAAAGTTAAAATGAAAAATAGTATTTAGGTTGAGAGGTAACTCCCAACCTTATTTCTGTCTCTAATAAGTCAATAGAGAAACCAACTTATTCTCATATCAATATATTTATTTTCTATGAAATTAATTGAACATGATTTGTTCTGTGGAAGAAAAGGAATACTATAGAAATTTATATCAGGAAGATGTAACCATCATGGAATGATTTAACTATAGTGGGATTTTTTCGTTAAGGGAATTTATTAAGTAGATTTTAGTAGTGTTTATATGAAAGGTAGATCAATCATGATAAAGATATTATAAAGTTAACCCATTGAGGGGAATATTATTTGAGAAGCTTCTAGATATTTTTTATGAAGTGATAAAATATAGAATGTGTTGAAAATACCATCTTTGGGATATTATAACCATATTTTCCAATAATTATTTATGAAAAAATAAATTATGTATTTAAGGGTGGAAAATTGATAGGTAGATGGCTTGAAATCTTGTGTAATTAAAAACATAGATGGAAAAAAATTGAAAATTAATTAATCACCCTTTTTTTATACATTGATCATGTCCCAATTAGGCTTAGAGACATTTGATGAATGACTCTATGATAATATCCTTTCTAATTATTATTATCAAGGAGAATAAGATATACTATGAGAGAAATATTATAATTGAATCATTTATTTAGAATTGAAAAAAATCCAATGAGGGGGATTGAAGTAGCTAGTGGACATAATGAAACATTTTTTTATCAAAAGAGGGTTTTATTTTCTTAATTTGTAGTGATGTTAATATATGTTGGGTGAATATTGAAGTATCCAATGTCTTGGTGCCCCAAGAGAGATGAAAACACCCCTGAGAGGGGTGGGGGGAAATTAGGTATTTTCAGTTCATATAATATTTAAAGTAATCTTTTAATTATTTAACCCCTTTTTTTAACATTTTATGAAAGTCAAAAAAATGAATATTTTATCAATCAACCACGTATAAACTTATATAAAATGGAAATAAATAAATAGAGTTGGTTTATCTATTTTATAGGGTTTAACCCAATATGTGAATCATACTCTTTACAATTATTTGGATGTCTATGTCATAGATTATCCATTATACATTAATCACTAATAGAAGTGGATTTGTAGTTGGGTTTATCCTAAAACCCATCTTCCCATATTATATATGAAATATATCAACTCATTACATAGGTGTTGATCATTCACAATATTACACATGTGAATGACTGAAAATATTTACAACACATGTTTATACTGGCATGCCACAAGTTCTCATATACTTTTTCCATTCTTAATTAGAAAAAAATGATATCTAGTATATCACTACATCATAAAAGATGATATGATTATTCACCATAGAGATTCTATTACTACTTTCATGTCTTTAGAAACTGAGAATGAAACATGGCCTCTATATTTCTACCAAGATTCCAATTTTTTTAGAATCTGATTGCTCGAAACTCTCAACCCATAATCCAAGAAACCCGACTTCTTGTAAATATTTTTTAGCCTTGACAAAATTCTTTCCTTAATCACCGGCCTTAAATAACATGTCTCAAAGAATAATTCCTTGAAAATAAACTAGTTATAAAACAATAATGCTTCGGCCGTGTCTTTCTCACTTAATGGATAAGCTTATTGGTCTTCTACCTCTCATATTATTTTGAATAACTCTATTTAGTAGGTATATTTCAACTAATTATTCTTATTTTATTCTTCCATGAGAAATATAATGTTGTTATTCACCATGTAGTATGATTTTTATTCTTTTTATTTGGAAAAACTAGTTCTCTTGGATAACTCAGACTTGGCATACAGACATCTCTTGTACATATCTTATGTTACATTTTTATTATTATTTCTATGTGATATAACTATTAATGTGTCTCCATTTATTTATTTGTTGGAATATTTCTCACTTTTATAAATGAAAATCTTTGTATGATATATTTCATGAAAATTTCACTTGCACCACACAATTTTCCCTTCCCAATGATCTCTAGTATCCTTTTTTCTACTCAAAGAGTATTAAGAAAATACTCTTCTTTATTATCTCCGTTCCTAAACCCTCTAATCTTGGTAGAATATATCTTTTATATATTCTCTAGTAAAATTAACACTTATTATTCTCATAATATACTCCACCAAAAATCCATAAAGAATCAATGATTTATGGATCTAAAAATAAAAAAAATTACCAATAGTGTAGGGATTCTCATTTAAACTTATGATATTGTCTGTAATATTGATAAAAACACTATCATGGGTCAATATATTTCAAAAAGCAACACATTGTACTCATATTATTATCTTTATTGAAATAAAAAATATTTTTTGATACTTTTATCATTGATAAATAACACAATCACCTTCTAAATTAAATCTACAACTATATAAAGATATTCACATTAAAAAAATCTCATTTGAAACCCATAGATATAATGAATGTGTTTTATATTTTCACATTATTTATCTCAATATTAGATCATGAATAAACATTGATTCATAATTGTTTTAATATGAAATAACAAATAATTTATTATGCCAAATCATTTCCTTCCTCAGAATTTATATTATTAAAACTCACTTTTTATTCAATAGATATCTCAAATTTCTCTAAGATGTTAATGTATAATATGTATCCTAGAATGAATTGTCTACTAATTTAGAAGAATAATATATAGAATTATATCACTCATACATAGGTCTAGATAACTTATATGTGGTACCAGAATGACTCGTACACAAGTCATAACGAATTGTATATCTTCCATCATATGATTGACACATATGGAAACTCAAAATAACTCATAAAAAGCCTATAATGTCTCAAAAACATAGTTAAATAACATATAAAACATTATCTTATTCCAAAATGACCCACATAAAAATCCCAAACAAAACAAATTTTTAACATTGATCATAAAAATCACATCTCTCTTAATGTTCATTCAGATAAACTTTAAATTCATCACACACCATCTATATAAATTAAAATCATCTTTTAAAAACTTCAAATAACACTATGTATTATTTTAATAATCCCAAAAATATTTCTCATGTTCCCAAGGACCATCAGAAAAAATAAATACTGAAATTGAGTAGTGCTGTAAAATTTAATGCCTCTGAATTTATAGTACCAATGCCATACTTCAAAATATATCATTTAATGAATATTAACAATGATTTTAGTATCTTCATACTAATCACTATAGGGATGGTTTATTAAAACATTATCACCTCAATCTACCCATAAACTGTATTTCTAAAAATCATTTAACCTGATTGAAACCATTTAATACATTGTTTTAAAAGTTATCAAATAACGTATTCATAATCCCTTTTCTCCAAACTATTGTATACTTCATGTAGACTATTTTATATTGTACTTCATATATTTAATACTTATATTTTACATGTTTTATATCTCTCTAGTCAAACAATATATGGGACTCCACTTGAATCTATTTAGTTATCTATTCAAGTGAAGCAAATCCATCAAGGTATGGAAAACTCCTTCATATTTATTTGAGTGATACTCAGTATATTACTCATCATAATACCTTATAATGATTACAATAACAAAAAAGTTAGTTGGAAGAAAATAAAACTTCAACCCAGATTGAACATAATAATTGGAGATTAAAATACCCAATGGATTCTGGGAGATTGAAGTATCTACTAGTGTGGGTTATAGTATGATAATTTTTTCATATAAAATACTACACAAAATGAGAAATCCGAATAAGTGATGTATACTATAAATAAGATTTTATTAATCATGTAAAAATTTAATTATTCATCTTTTGAATATTAGAAAAGATGGTTGTTTTTTAACCACTGATTTGTGTTTACTACATAGTAAAATAGAGTAATTTGATGAGTTGGAATAAGTATTATAACTTCTAAAGATTTTAAGAGATAAAAGAGTGTAAATTTTTGATGAGGTAAGGTTTAATATATTGGATACCATAAAAGTTATACCCAATATATGTGAGATTACTATGGAATACTAAATATTGAATGTTATCTATGAATTAGGGAGTAGATAGACTGAATCTTTTAGCTCATGATGGAATAAACTCAATGTTGAATATTGATGTGAGAAACATAGGTTATAAAGATCTTTCTGAATGTGATGTATTTTTTAAAAATAAATTATTTAACTATAAATTATAATGATAATTCATCTTTGTTTATTTGGTATGAGAAAATATTCATTTTTTTAATATTTCAATTTGATGATGAAAAATCTTGAGAGATATATTTTTTTGAAAATAAATAGGTGTTTCATGTATTGATTATTTATTTAATCTCTATCACTATATATTTTAATGAGAATGGAGTTGAGTTTTTTATGTTTATTAATATTCCATTAAAATACTTATTTTCAACTGTCTGAAAGACTTAAATATGCATTCTTTGTCACTGAATTTACTTTTAAAATAGTTCTGATGTGATTTGAGGATGTTTAAATACTCCTTTAAGATATTTGAGTTTTTTGGATAGTATTTATGAATTCTCAAGGATAAACTAGAAATGTAAAAATAAGACGAATATTTCAAATTCAATGAAAGATAAATTCAAAATATTCTTATGATTAACTCAAAATATTGAAATGATTTATAATTTTTCATGGATGACTATAAATGTTAACATGAAATTTAATATTAATTAGGAATTTAAACTTTCTACATTTGAGTGACTCTATATTTTCAAATGATATATTATAATAATATATAGTTCATTTAATATTAATCTAAAGTTTACAAACCTCACATTATTGTAACATGATCTTACATAAGAGTATTTTGAGAACATGCATATGTATAAATGAGATATATAACATTATCCCAATGATATATAAATGATATTTGATTAATGTAATGGGATATTTGAAATATTTTAAAGTTTTATTTTCAAGAACATTTGTGATTGAGGATTAAATGATATTTAAGAATATAATTGACTTAAAATTGAAGAGGTTTAAAATAGATAGATTAGTTTCCCTACTAGAAAGATAAAAATTAGTATTTTTCAAATATAAATTTTTTAAAAACATTAAATAATGTTCATGAGACCAAACATTAGAGAGTATCTTATATTTAAATATAGAAACTTTTCACATGTTATTTTTTGATTAATTTAAATGCATAAACTGTTAATGAGAAAAACAATACCGGAGGAGATATTTATAGAGACTATTGTGTATATACTACTCTATGTTATAAACATCGATGTAATTAAATAGAGGTATATTATATTTCTATTTTATATTTAAAATATCTAATGATGATGAAGAATTTATGAGTTTCGTATATATTATTTTATTTGAGATTGTGATATATGGTTGCATGTTCTTATATTAAATATTTGGAATCTTGTGAGAGAATAATTATTGACAGTACTTTGTATAATGACGTTTTATGTACTTGAAGGCTAACCTACAATTCTGTATACATAAAAATAAGATACATATTTTTATGGTGTGACATCTGCAACTGTTGTGGGGATAATTTTAAAGAATTTGGAAGATCCATTTAGTTAAGGATAATCACTTCCCATTAATAATTTTAAATAGTTGGGGACTTATGTAAGTAAATTATCATGCAACATTAACTATTATGAAATAATTCTAGTACTATAGAATTTATTTCCATCTATGTATTTACTTTATGATTTTATTGGAGCACCCATTTCATAGATTTCACTAGACACAACAAGGACATAATCAACCATATTGGGGGTGAACATTATAGAAAATATCTTTTATTTTTAGTCATATATATTTTGTTCTTTTATATGGTTATTTTTTATTGATATGAACAAGATCCATTCATCCTAATGGGTAAAAAGGTTTGAATAACATATGTAATAGATACAAAAAATCCACCCCCACTCTTTGTGTATCTACACATGTTTTTGGATTTATATAAACTACCATAGACATGGATTTTTGTTTGATACTGCTATCTAATTCAAAGGGACAAAGATATTTCCTTCCGTAACTAGGAAATAAAAAAATGTAAATGACCATCAAATATATTTCATACCAGTCATGAAGTACCTAATGTAATCTATTTCACTATCTATAAATATATCAGTGTTTTGTCATTTATATAATTTCCTAAATCTTGATACACATTAATAATGTTCTAAAGTCTAAATACCAAAATAAAATTCTCATAAAATTGAATAACTAATGAATAATATTTATTAAATGTCATTTTATAATAATAATATAGTCTTATAATTAAAGGTATGTAATAAAGATGGTTCTAGAGAACCATCTCCAAAAAATAAACTGACACTATATCCAATTGCTAATATTTCTCAAATAACTATCTATAACATGATTTTCATGTTTCTACTGAGGTATGTATATATATATTGGAACTAAAACATATAACATTGTGGTTATATACTAATAGTGAATTTATTTACTTGAGAAAAACCTCTCAAAAGGTGTTTTTTCTAAAATTTACACATGTAGGTTTTTTCACTACATTAGAATTTGTGATATATATAGATATTATAGAATAAATTACTATAGAACACATATAAATTCAATTACTCATTAAACTATAATTATCATTACTACAACATCATATTAAAATGAACAACATAGAAACTTATCCCTTAAAAATAATAACTTATCTTCTCTGTATTCTAAGAAAATATCATTTAAAAAACTTTACTATCATTGGATATTATTAACTAACATTAAATAAATAATCATATATTTACTATTATATATTATGGAATAAATGATATATTTGATAGAAAAGGTGAAATACATTTTATTAATTAATTATGTCATGTAACATAAGAATCAATCATATCTTGGATGCTTAATATAGTCTCTTTCAATACATTGTCAGTGTATGCGCCTAGACTAAATTTAAACATACTCTTGGATTAATATCTATAGATATTTTTTCAGGGGGTTGGATTCACAATGAAATAATATTAATATGATATATATTACTTAAGGATGGGTTTGTGATAATTTATCCTTAATCTCAAGCTCAAGCATATATTGGTTCCAATACATTCTAGTGTCCATGTGATGTAATCTGAGACTCCATTTCAACAAAGATAATGTGTGTATTTAGCTGGAATATCCATCGAAACATCTCCTACATGGTTCAATTGGTATAGTCCATTTTGAATGGATTAAATATGGATTTAATATTCATGGATTTTATTCAAAGTATTCCCCAATGGTATGTAATACACGAGTTCCATTTGATGGAACCCAATATGTTTCATATGGTCTACACTCGTCTTTTAAAGAGAATTATGTAAAAGATGGATATATAAAGGGTTTTGATCCATATTTTTGTAAAGATCCTTTTTAATGTAAATATTTTACATTATGTCTTCCTTACCAGAACATTGTTTGTCACACAATGAATGGGATACCACCCTTTTAGAATTTTTGATTCCTCAAGGAACATTCTAGGATCCTAGGCTGGTGCAATTTTCATTGAGGAAGGAGGCATTGTTTTCTACTTCAATGAACATTATCATGATTCATCCATTGATATAGATGATACTAAAAATATTATATAGGTAAAATATTGTCCTTAAATTCTATGCATGTATATTCTTTCAAGGAATGATTAAAAATATATAAGATTTCTCCCACTTCCATCAAACAAGAGATAGTCCCCTAAATTAAAACTATGGAATTAGAGCCTTCTTCTTAATTTAATTGATGTGTTTATTTCATTTTTTTTATAAATAATATCTTTCCAACAATATACAATTGATTTTCCCCACTGAATTATATTTTACGATAATGTAATGTTGGGATCTCCACATTAACATTATGTTAAGATATTAGATATTCTAAAGTGATTCCTTTATGATAAGATTGTGCAATAACATATCTTATGTTCAGACTCAAAATTTTGTTATGAAGTTAACATAGATTATAGAGGAGGGTGTGAAATTAATTATAGAGATAACATATCCAACATTTTATATAGTGAAAACATAGTATTTTATTTTCTCTATTAAACATTTTTTTGAGTGCCAACATAACGTGTGGTCCCCATTGTACATTACATTGTGTTTTTGTGTAATGTAAATGAAAAATTGTATTAGACGAATAATTATGGTACTAATACAGTCCCACATTAGTAATTCAAATTGGATACCCATTACCTTTTTAACACTCTCTCTATTAAAAATTATTGAATTCCCATGTAGCCTCCCCACTGCATAGAAAAATGATTCTAGGTTATCCCGTATAGTTTATTTTTTCTAGTGCCTCTCTATGATTCATGTATTGGGTTTAACCCACTCTGGCCATATGAACCCTTTTGGGAATATTGGCCATCTTAACATTCAGCAACATCATTTCCCTTATGATGTAGGGCTTCTCAGGTAGACTAGTAAGGGATGGCCTTATTTTTGACTTCCATAGTTTGTTATTCTTATAGTATGGAATAATTAATAAATAATAAACATTAGGAATTATAAAATGAGTTCTTAAAAGATAAAAATAAATATTAAATGTTCATATTTCTATCTCATATTTTTCAAAATAAATATTATGTTTATTTATTTTATTATTCCAATAATATTCTTGATTAAAAAATATTTTTTTGAAAAATTTATTCTAATATATTGATCCATGCATTAAATGTTAGGTAAGATTCCATAAGGTTCCTTGAATTTGTTTTGTTTTTAAACTTTTTTTATTGAGAATAGTTGTTTACTATAGTATATAAATGTTTTTTATTAGAGATATACTGAATTGAATTCCCTTTTGAATAATTTCTCCCCGAACCAAAGGACTTGAACTCATACAACTCCATAGTCAAGAGTCTTATTTCATGTTCTATAAAGGTGACTAGTTTATTATTTATGGATCTAGCATTACTCATGTGGATATTTACAATCTAATATTACTCTATAATTTTAAATGAAAAGTTTATATACCTTATGTGTGAGATTCATTTGGATATGTATTAATATATTTGGCCTTTTGGTAAGTAACACAAACTTATAGTTTGTGTAAATATTTACACATTAATGTGGTATGAACACATTAATTTTGTGGATGGAATTGGATTCCAACACTAGATCTTTAATATCTTGAATGTATAAAATGAGAAAATATGAGATAATAAAGATTGAATGTGATGAAATGGACTTAATATGCATTAGAGGTATATTAAATTATGGATAATTTTATGAAAACTAATTATATAAAAGTGTAATAATCCTTTCAAAATTAAACTTGTCAATACCATGATAATTTAGTATAGGCGATCCTAACAATTAGGTTTCCATGAATTATTTGTGAATAGAAACAAATAGTACGATTAACCTAAAAATTAGGGTCCTTGTTTATTGAGTTTTCTTTGGGATGAACTGACTGGAAAACCCTAACGTTTAGGATACAAGATGAATATAGTTGAGTGAATCCATCTAGTATATTTGGATAAAGAGTTTATCCACTCTTCTATCTAGGAATCGTATATAATATGGTCAACAATTTATTTTTTCAACCAGATATATTCATCGCTTATTTATATTCTAAAACCAGTATACGTCATGATGGAATATCGATACTATTGCACTAAATATATATAATGTATGAGATCGTCATTTTTAGTTGGATTATTTTAATTAAAATTCATAGAAAAAAATATATAATACATGACACTCACCTACATAGATGACATTTTTTAGATTATGGATCTCATCATGATAATCATATTGGAATTGATTATAAGTTTTAAATATAAAACATATAGGAATTGGAATCTAGTGTTGAGAAATGTTCTCAAAGAAAATCACTTAGAGAATAAGAATGTGAATAATGTAGAGGTCAATTTAACTAACTTTAACGCTTGGTTTTTAGATATTGGGTTTTTGTCACACATTTTTGCTGATAAAAACGTACTTAGAGACAAAAGATAACTAAAATGGGTGAAATATATCTTCATGTTGTAAAAGGAGTAAGAGCTAATAAATTAGAAATTTAAATTTAGGATATTATTTTAGACAGGGGATTAATACTAGAATTGGAAAATTGTTTTTATCTTCCCATATTAAAAAAATTGTTTTTTTCATATTGTTTATAAAATAAGGGCTTCAAATTCACAATTAAGAACAAGAGTTGTTATATATAACTAAATAAAATGTTTTAAAAAATTAGGAATATGATAAATGGATTATATATTCCAAATAAAGATAATCTTTTTTAAAACATTTAGAGTAAGATGGTCAGGGAAGATTATAATCCCACATATATTGTGCTTTGTTTCTTTGGAAATATAGTTGTGAAACCCTTCCAAATACTCTATAAAAATTTATTAATGGAAAAATTCAATCGTGAATGGTACTATATTTTTGAATCTTTCTTATTATGAAGTATTACCACAGTGAAATTTTGCTGAAACAATTAAAGCGATGTTGGAATATTTGACCTCAAGAATAATAATTTATGTAGAATAATGTGTAATTAAAAAAGTATAGGTTTTAGATACATCAATACCTTTAAAAATAATTTTATTTGATATGGATATGTGTTTTTGATGAACAAAAAGTAATAAAATCTTTAAAAGTTCAAATATTTGTTAAATTATGTACAAAATAAAATGGGAAAAAGTATTAAGATTATGTGATTTGATTAGAATTATTAATTATTAATATAAGAATTCATTGATAATATAATGGATTATGGAATCATTATAAAACTAAATCCTCCTGAAACACTACAATGGAATTATGTTTCTGAGGGAAGGAATCATAACTCATTAGATATGGTTCAACTGATGAAGAGTTAGTATTTCCTTCCTATTACATTCTCGGGTTATACTCTAGAGGCATCCATATTTCAACTAAACCATATTCCATATCAATCAGTAATAAATACTTATTATAAGATTTATATTAGAAAAATTTCTATTATGTATTTTATAAATATTTTGGGATATAAAAAAATTAGAAATTTTTTAATTTTTTTAACATTTACACCAAATTTGAGAAATACTTATTTATGGGTTATTCTAAAGAAACTATAAGATATTATTTGTATAATATGACTAAGGAAAAAGTGATTGGGTCTCAACATGGAGTTTTAATTGAGAAAGAATGAATAATTCAAGGAGTTTATGGGAGACATGTTTTACTTGTATTATAATTCCCGGACCTCAGAAGCCTGGAGTTAGTGAATTATTTCATTACATTGGCATGATTACAAGTATGTAGTATCCTGAAGGAAAAAATAGTTTAGTAGTTTTGTAAAACTGGATACATTCATAGGTTCAACATTACAACTTGAAATCAAATACAACTTATATGTTTTATTGGGATCATCCACAACTCTATGTTTTGTCCCTATAATTCATTTATAATACACCTCTTCACATTCTGGGGAAAAGAATAATAAAATAGTGAGCTCATATGATCACTAAGGTTAAGAAATACAATGTAATATATCAAAAACATAAACATTAGGCTTGGTGAATAATTTAAAACACATGCCTTTAAAAATAGAAACTTGAACATAATATGGCAGGAATATGAGCTGAGTAAATATCGCCATAATAAAACATAATCATGTATAAACTACTAATTGAATAACCACATAAAATATGAATTTATATATTCATAATAAAGGAAATTCATATTTTGGAAATTCTGAAACATACCGTTAAGGCCTCGACCAATACATTTAAAAATGATTAAGGCCTTGGACAAAACCATATCTAAAAATGGGCATGGCCTCCGCCAAATCCATATCTATTTATCTATTGAGACCTAACGATGCATCAAGGGGCTATATCGGGCCCCAAAAATCATATAATATGTCCAATTAAATCCTCATATGAATTTGGATAAACATAAACAACAAATACATTCATATTGAAACTAACATATGAAACGTAAATAACTTTCCCTGAATATTGAGCGCAAACACTAACCATTTAGAGTAAATTAGTGAATGGTTTTTAGATAAAACATCCAAAATCAAAGTAATCATAAACCATTAAATTTAATAAGGTATATGATATCATAAATATTAATCCCATTAATACCTTATAATCAATAGGCATGTTGAAACATATAAATATTCTCTTATAAAATCATCGAGTAATTCTTGAGAAAAAAATATTTTACTTTGAATAGAAGAGTTATTTTGGAAAAGTGTTAGTATAAAACCATAAATGAAATAAGATATAATTTTCATAAAAAATGAGTGATTTTTGAAGGATAAAGATTTATAAAAATAGTTTATAGAGTGCCCTTGAAAATAGTTAAGAATTTGTGAAATTCTCTTCAATCGGGATTGTAATTCTGGAAGAATTTTTGAAAGATCATTTTAAAACATATAAATCCCCATAAATTAATGTTTAATTATTGTTGTAACACATATATAGAAAATTTTAATAGAAATTATGATAAGTAAATATGAATTGATAATAATTTAATTTAGGTAATTAGATAATAAATGTAACTCGAATGAAATTGGAGGTTTGGGTGGAAAGTACATAAAACTTTGAAATCAATTGAATCATATGAACCTAAATTAATAATCATAAAATTATAAAGGGAATATAATGAAAGTAAATAGATTCAAAATATGAAACATCAATGTCCAGTATACATACACCATACACAAGTAATAGTAGCGAGAATACAATATCTCAAAAAATGGATGTGTAATGAAGAAACCCTTACCTTAAGTCTGAAGGTGTTTTCCTCTAGATATTAATGACCTAAATAATCAAATTTAGGTTCATTAATTAATAATTACACAACATCTTATTCATGTAATTTATTTATTATAACCTTATTAAGTTCATTCATGGTTTTTCTGATGGGTTAATAGGTTCAATTTCATAGTTCAGGTCCGTTTGTTTCATTATCAGTATACTTATATTCAAGAATAGAGAATCATATAAAATGAGGATTGATTTCCAAAATTGAAGTTATATGTTGTTTGTGAACATCCATATAGTTATATGGTTGTATATTTCATTTAGTTACTTGGAATCAATATGAATCATTATATAAATTTTTTAATGATAACTATTTGGGTTAATTAGCAGTTTTTGAACACAACAAACTCATTTTTATTAATAAATCTACACCATGTGTAAAAAAATATTTCAGAACCATATATGGAGAAATAATAAATATATTATAGTGTATGTAAACTATAATAATTGTTTCATTACTATATTTGAATACGGTAATTGAAATTGAAAACTCATCGTCCTTGAAAGTGGTAAATTAGCACATTACAGATGGTGTTTTTTTACTATTGGCATAAAATAATGGTAAAGGATAGATGATAATAACATATTCCATCATCATAAAACCATTACATTACATGTATGTTACTATATTTTTAATAACATTTGGATGATTAGAGTTGAGGATTTAAAATAAAACAAATGATCTTGAAAAGGAAGTAAAAGAATTCAAAAGTGGAATTTACCTCTTGAATTAATCTTCCTTGAGAGCCTCTTTAGGGGAGAAAATATGGTATTTTTATGGGAAAAAAGCCTGTTAGACGTGGGGTATGATATTGGGAGTATATTTTGGTAAAATTTAGACAAGTTATGTGAGTAGTGAAGATACGAGGGAGTGAGGGGGGGGGGGGTTATAGTGTAGGAGACGAGTAATTTTTGAATATATTAATCATTATTTTATTATTTTTCTCAAGACCAGTAATAGTATTTATTCCTGTGACCCAGAATAGAAATATGTGAATTTGCGTTCGAACTAAGTGGTATTACATCATTCTTACACCACTTATGACTCAATAAATCATGTATTTAATATTTATTGTAAATTATCATATTTTACTATTCACCTAGAATTGAAGTAGTTTAGGTAAATCCAAAAAACTCACCATAACCATATTTCAACATGTAGAATGCCAAAATGAACTCCATTTTATCAAACTAATTTTATAAATATGTGAAATTTAATTTTTAAATAAAATAATTATTTACATGGAAAAATAATGATTTTGTATTTAAAACTTCTTTTAAAATTATTTCGAAACTTAAATATGGTCTCATAATATTATAATAAATCATAAGACAAAAAAATATTTATTTAGGAACCCATTTTATGATAATGAATTAATTTATTAATTTAAAACTGTAATTAAATATTTATCATTCACAAAAATAAAAATACATAATTAATAATTTTTAAAATATATTACTTCATGAATAAGGTTCCTAAATTTTATTTCTACCTACATGGGTGAGGTTAATATTCATAAGGGTATACTACTATTCATAAGTGTAGATTACTATTTATAAAGGTGTGTTATTATTCATAAGGGTAGTTTACTATTCACAAAAAAATTATGTTTGATCTATCAGACTCCAAAAAACACCCTGAACACAACTATGTATGTATGATTTTTGAAATTCAAATCACAGAGGTAGAAAAATTATGTTTATTGGCTCAGTTATAATAAAGTTTTTTTATAGAGAAATAGTGTTTCATGGATTCATTATTAAATTTATTTGTAAATCCATGTGGTGTTACATTATTCCCTCCATACAAAAAGTTCATAGTCAAAATTTTAAAATTAAATTTTGAAAGATAATAGTTGATACATGAATAGTACCTTGTGGGAATCCCACATTAGGAATATATTTAACATATCCACCTAATAATAGGGAAAGGGAAATGTATCGGTTACTAAAAAACTATGCATTACATTTGGACCACATAGACATGGAAGAATATCCAATCCATCATGTTCTGATGGAATGTGATAGAGAACATTCTTAGATGAAAGATCATTAACACAAAATCATAAAATATAGTTATGAAAAAATTCAATCATATCATGAAAAACATGATAATATGACAAAATTTGTATTTAAAACTCTTTTCTTAGAGTTGAAGAATAACTCCACTCTTATTAGAGTATAAATATATGTTTCTATTTCATAAACACAATCTTATCCTTTATTTTTTCCCAGAACTATTTATACTTTATCTCTCACCACACATTGCGTCATGTGGTGACATTAAACTCAAAAACATCATACAATGACCAGCTTAAAACATGTCATAAATGGTTTAACTTTCCAAAATATCATTATCCAATACATTAGAATCATTCCCATTTCCATCCTTTCTAGATCCACATACACACGGTCCTTGGAAAACCCTGTTTTGTTCACAACTCCATGATCTATCCTTATCAATGCAATTTCTACCATATTTTCCTTTAATCGACATGAAGCTGCCTTAAATTTTTACAATCCAAACATGTGAATATCTGTCACGACCCGTCTCTTGGGGCCCATGCCGTGACTACCCCAAGAACGCCTTCCATAGTTCAGGGGATGACGACTAGCACCAAACCTGTAATTCCCTAAAACCATAAAGGAGTTGCCTTTATAACCTGTAATGCACAAAATGTAGCACAGAACTGGATACAAAACACTAAGTAAACTGTATATCACAAGAGTGCTGAAAAGGAAAAGGGGGTCGGAAATACAAGCTTGACTGTAAAATACAAGAAACTGGAAGTACAAATACAACTGAAGAATGGAAAAATAGCTAATAGGTCATCCTCCAAATTTCCCACCTGAATGGTAGGTAAAGATAGCCTCTACATATCTCCACGTCCGTCTGTCTCCTCCATGTACCGTCACGTTGTAAGGTAAACCTCTAGGTACCGTCCAGTCCTGATACTCTCAGCCTCAGTCAGCACTGTCATACATCTTCATCCAACACAATGAGGTGCGGTCATATCCCATGTAGGGATGAGTACAACGATACTCAGTAGGGACATCGAGACCCTCAAGGTCTCAAAAAATGCAACAAAGATATACCACAATGTATGAAATCAACAGATAACCCCACTTTAGTATTTTCCCATACATATACCTAAGTTATCAAGTAATCCATCTCAATCATGAGGTAAACACAAAAGTTACTGACTCATATCACACAGGTTTACAAATTTTGTAGAGAGTTGGGGAATATTAGATGTAGCCACTAAATCATATATTCTATCGAACCCACGTAGGAACCAGGAAAAGTAGTCAGAGCTGTCGAACCCACACAGGATCCAGGAACAGTAGACAGAGCTGCCGAACCCACATAGGATCCATGAATAGTTGTCAGAGTTGTCGAACCCACACAGGGTCCAGGAATAGTAGTCAGAGCTATCGAACCCACACATGATCCAGGAATAGTTGTCAGAGTTGTCGAACCCACGTAGGATCCCGGAATAGTAGTCAGAGTGCAGCCAGCCACAGGGTTCTTCACAAAGCATGCTTGATTCGAGGAGGGTCCTCTCATCAATCCAAGTGTATATACATCAACTGATATGAAGTATCATTTTGAAGAATCCCAAAGAACTTTCTTTCCAAACAAAACCCATTGCACCAGACAGTGCGTCAATTGGACACCTGGTCTGAGAGTTATTGGAATTTTAGTCCTGGGGCCCAGTTGGATTCGTGCTCGATCCAACCTGGATGTATCTCAACTATACCCAAAACTCAAGTGGGGTATACACAAAGGGACCGTCGCGCACCAATAATACTAGCGCCACTGACGGTTTGTCAAACAGAAGTCTGGTGCCAAAGATATGGCCAAAAGAAAGTAAAGGGGTCGTAGTGGGCCTGGTCTGGTCTGACGAGGTCGAACCGAACTGGTCCGAATTAGTCTAGGTCAAGTCAGTTCGGGTTCGGCCCGACCTGACCTATTGGGTTGGGCCCGGCCCACTCAGCCCGGACCAGCAGGCCACGAGGGCCGCGAGGGTGCGGACCGATCATCAGGGCACGAACTGGCCGTGGGTAGGTGTAAGGGAAGTGTGGCCCAATGGTGACTCTAGGGGAATCAAATACATGTTCGGCCAGGCGTGCATGGGTCGTGCCTCGGCGGCTCGGCCCGGATGGTCGAGGCCGGTTTGGAAAGCGCCGCGGGGGGGTGGCTCGGGCGGCTCGACTCGAGAGGCTGGGTGTCTAGCGAGCAGCCGAGAGAAGGGAGGCACTTGTGGTTGGGGGGGCTCCACAGCGCACGGGAGGTTGGGAGGCCGGTGATTTGACTGGGGGCCGGTTTGGCTAGGGCGCAACGCGGTCGGTCCAGGGGTGGTGCGGTTCTGTTGGGGCACTCGGGAGGCGCGGGCCGGCGCGGTTCGGCCGAGGCACATGGGAGGCCGGAGAGTGGCATGAAGCTAAGAGGCGCGAGCCAGCGTAGGTCGGGCCGACACGATTCGGCAGAAGCGCCACGAGGGTGACATGGGTTGCGAAGACCACAGGTACGCGGTCGATGCCTTTCGCCTCGTCATTTCATCACCACATCGAAGAACATCACAAAATAGAGATCGAAGGAGGGAGTCATGCCATATAAGGTTGGCATGAACACTTTGTATTTAGGGTGAGAGTAATCGGTTCATAAGAACAAATCTCAACAATCTACCCGCAAAAAAACACTCTCGTTCTTTATTTTAAAAGAAAGGAAGAACATGGCACCTGAATAAATTTAACCCCCTACCTTGATCGTTGTTTTTCAATGGAGTTGTGTGGAAGAAGAGGGAAAATTCACAATTAAATTGTGAGAGCTGACATAATTTAACGTCGAGGAGTTGAAGAGGCTCCCCCCACATTATTAGGGAGTTGAGAGGATTCTCCCAATTAATGGGGGTTTCAAGGGTTTAAAAACCTGGGTGGTATCCACCATAATAAAAATGAAGAGGAGGATAGGTTCGGGTGGTCCCCACCATAATCAACATGAATAGGAGTTTAGGTTCGGGTGGTCCCCACCATAATCAACATGAAGCGGTGTTTAGGTTCGGGTGGGCCCCACCACCATAACCTCTCATGGGAGGTTAAGGTGTGGTGGTCCCCACATCAAACTTCCACATGGTGGCTCAAAAATAAAATAATGTGTAGATTATTTTATTTTATTATTTTCTACGAAAACCCAAAAGTTTACTTTTATTCCCGACCCACTGTCGTCGAGGTGAAAGTCTCCTTAAGAGAATATTGGTGTTGTGAGTTCAACGGTGCCCTCGGATTTCAATTTCATCCACCGGTTCTAAAGTTATAAAAACCAGCTCGTACCTTTACTGAGCGTACCTGAATAAAAAATCAGAAATTGATTCTGGACACACCAGGCCTCGGAATCATGCACCGTCCAAATTTGTAGACTCGTAAAATTTTCATATATTTAAGAAAAAAATTCCAGGGAAATTACTGGTCTTTACAATATCTTCATCATGTGTCCTCTTGAAATATGGTCATAAGTCAAATTACCACAAAACCTTATTTGAAACATGCACTCATCCTTACACATGTTGTTGTATATATTCCTTAAATTCATACATGCTGTAAAATCCATCAATGATATCATAGACCACATGTAGGCATGTCAATAATTAGTTTTGTGGTAGCGAGTATTTATCCAAATCAATAACTTCTCTATCGTTATCTTATTCATTAGGAATATATTTTTGGTTGTCTTTCTATCATCCATTTAATTTCCCCAGACATTAACTTTCTACTAAGTCACTTATTCACGGTAAAATTCATCATATGACCTCAAATACTTAATGAATTATTACTACAGTACAATCCTCATATATTCTATAATTCTTATAACCAGTACATTATTGAAAAAATATTTTAATGACTTATTTCTTGATAATGCATATTAATAATTCCAATTAACCTGTGGTAGTATCATGGCTTGATCATTATCAGGTAACATCATTTGGGGCATATTCCTTTAATGCTTTGGACATTTATTCACATAGTGTCTCTTTTCCTTTCAACTGAATCACTATACATTGAAAAACATTTTCTTACCCACGAATTCATGAACTCTTTTTTCCTTTTCTACACACTTGTAATAGACTCCATCTCCTTTTAATCATTCTCTAGGGTCTTTCCTTCCACAAGTACAACATGTTGGTAAACTACCATTTTATTCTTCCCTTTATCCATAATTTCCTCTTAAACCCTCTCCTTCTCTTTCTTCCTTTCAAATCCATAGGACTTAGATATTTATTTATATAATTTTTTAACACATGATATTATCTCCTCATATGATGAGGATACTTTGGATACAATATTACTTTGAAATGATGGATTAATACCATAAGAGGTATGATCCTTCTTACTCTTTGGATCATTTGAATTGGTGATATTATCATTCCTTCTACTAGGCACCATTTCTAATCAATTACATATACTAAATTAGATCATAAAATAATGAACTCTAAATTACCCTAATCATGGTATAGTATATAACATAAATTTATGCATCAAAAATCCTAGAACCATAAAATTTGGATACTTTATAAATCCTTCAAAATGGATTGTAATGAAAATGTGAATTATCCTAAGAATATCCACCCAGTAGTGTCAAAATAGGTGTGTAGTAAGCCCTATTGTTATGAACTAGGTTACCCCAGGTAAAGCCTAAAACACCTTCTCAGAGTGTTTGGTTTCATAATCTACAATTTTTAAATCTAGTTTCCATTTTTTATACTAAACTTCCTTTGATACCAACTATAACAGACCAAACCTAGAAGCCCGGAGTTAGTGCATTATTTCATTACATTTTCATGATTACATGGAAGTAATATCCTGAAGGACCAAATAGTTTAGTAGTTTTGGAAATCTAGATACATACATCGGTTTAACATTACCACTTGAAATGAAATAAAACATATAAGTTTTATTGGGAACATCCACATCTCTATGTTTTATCTCAAAAATTCATTTATAACTCATCTCTTCACATCCTAGGGAAAAACAAAAGAAAATGGTGAGATCAAATTCTCTGTAAGGGTAAGAAATATAGTGGAAGATATCATAAACACAAACATTATGATTTGTGAATAATTTAAAACACATTCCTATACAAATATAAACTTTAACATAATATGTAAGGAATGTGAGATGCATAAATATATCAATAATAAAACATAATAATGGGTATTCTACTAGATAAAAAACTAAGTGAAATATGAATTTCTAGATTCATAATTAGGTAAATGAATATTGCAGAAATTATGAAACATACTGTCAAGGCCTTAGCCAAGAAATCTAAAAATGATTAAGGCCTCAGCCAAAACCATGCCTAAAAATGGGAAGGGCCTCGGTCAAGTCCATATTTATTTGTCTCATGATACCTACCAATGAATAGATGGGCCATATAATTCCCCTCCCATCACATAATAAGTCAAAATAATTCCTCATATTAATATAGATAAACACAAAAACCATATACATTTATATTGAATCTAAGATATGAAACGTAAATAACTTTCCCCGAACATTAAGCATTGGAACTAACCATTCAGAGTAAATTGGTGGATAGATTTAAGATAACACAACCAAAGTAAAATAAATTATAATCCATTGAATTAATCTGGTATATGATATCATAAAGATTAATCCCAATAATACATATTAATTAATAGGAGTTTTGAAATATATGAATATGCTCTTATAAAATCATCAAGTAATTCTTGAGAGAAATAATCTTTTACATTGAAAAGAATTGTTATATTGAAAAGTGTTTTAATGAAACCATAAATAATGTAATATAGTATTTTCAAAATAAAATGAGTGATTTTAGATGGAAAGTGGTTTCTGAAAATAGATTTTACAATACCGTTTAAAATAAGAAAGAATTTGATAAATTCCCTTGAATCTGGATTGTATTATAGGAAAAAAAATTTAAATATCTTTTTAAAACAAATAACTCCCCATAAATGAAGGTATGGTTTTAGTTTGAAAAAAAATATAGAAAATTCACATAGAAATTATGAGTAATAAAAATTAATTAATAAGAATTTAATTGAGGTCGGTAGATAATAAAAGTAACCTGAATGAAAATTAAGGTTCGTGTGGAAAATACACAAAACTTGGTAATCAATTGAATGATATTCCCCAAAATAAATAATCATAACATGATATGATGAATATTATTAAAATAAATAGATTTATGATATGAAACCCAAATGGGAAGTATACATACATCATACACAAGTAATAGTAATGAGTATGATATATCTCACAAAATGGATTTGAGATGAAGAAACCCATACCTTAAGCCCGAAGGTGTTATCCTCTTGAACTTAATGGAATGAATAATCAATTTTAGGTTCATTAATTAATAATTAAAGAACCTAATATTCATGTAATTGATTTATTAAAACATTATTATGTCGATTCATGGCCTTTTATGGGTTAATACGTTCAATTTCATTGTTTGAGTCTGTTCGTTTCCTGATCGGTGTACTTATATACTTAAATGGATAATCGTGAAAAATGATTATGGTTGTCCATAATTTAAGATATATATTATTACTTAACATGAAGAATGTTACATGGTTTCCAATATAATTTTTTTAATTGTATTCAAGTTGAATCATTATATAAATTATTTAATGATAACCGTTTGTGTTAGCGATCTTTGAACACAATGAACTCATTTTTCTTTATAAGTCAAAACCATGTCTAAAAATTTACAAAACCATATATGAGACATAATACATATATTATAGTCTATTTCAACAAAAATAATGGTTTCATGACCATAATTTAAGAGGGTAATAGAAATTGAAAACCTATCAACCTTGAATGTGGTAAATTAGCACATCTTGGATGGTGTTTTTTTACTATTACCATAAAATAAGGGTAAAATAGATATAATAATAAATTATTTATTCGTCATAAAAAAATTAAAGTACATGTATGTTATTAGAGTTTTCATAAAATTTGGATGAGGATAGGCGAGGATAGAAAATAAAACAAAGGAACTTGAAAAGGAAGTAAAATAATTGAAAAGTGGAATTTTTCTCTTGAATTAATCTTCCTTGAGAGCCTCTTTAGGAGAGAGGATTTGGTCATTTTATGAGACCTGTGTATTTTGTAAGTGGGGAGGAGCTTGGATAGATATTTTGGAAGAATATGTAGAAGAAACAAGGATTTATAAAAGTGAATATAAGAGGGAGTGAGTGGGGGTTATAGTGGAGTAGATGAGTAATTTTTGTATATCTTAATAATTATTTTATTATTTTTCTCAAGACCTGCAAAAATATCGATTCTTGTGTCCAAGAGTAGTAATATGTGCATGTGATTTCTAACCAAGTGGTCTTACACCATTCTTACATAACCTATGTATCAATAAATCACATATATAGTATTTATCATAAATAATCATATTTTACTGTCCACCTAAAATTGAAGTATTTTTGAAAAATCCAAAAAATTCAATATTACCATTTATCAACATTTGGAATCCATCAATGAACTCAATTTTATCAAATTAATTTTCTAAATATGTGAATATTAATTTTTAAATAAAATAATTATTTACATGAAAAAATACAAATTTTATATTTGAAACTACTTTTATAATTATTTCCAAAATTAACTATAGTCTCTTAAAATTTTCCTAAATTAATAGGACAAAAAAATATTTATTTAGGAACCCATTTTAGAAAAATGAATTAATTTATAAATTTAAAATTGTAATTAAATATTTATCAATCACAAAAATATGAATACTTAATTAATAATTTATAAAATATTCTACTTCATTTATAAGGATCCTAAATTATATACATACTTCCATGTGTGTGATCACTATTCATAAGAGTGTATTACTATTCATAAGGGTGCATTTCTATTCATAAGTTTAAGTTACTATTCACAAGGGTGGGTTATTATTCACCAAATAATATGTTTTTTCTATCAGACTCTAAAAATCACTTTGAACGTAGTCGTGTATGTTAGATTTTCGAAATTCAAATCATAGAGGTGGAAAATTTAGGTTTATTAGATCGGTTATAAAAAAGTGTTATTTTGTAGATACTAGGTATTTAATGAATTCAATATTAAATTTATTTTTAAATTCTTGGTGTGTTACATGGATATGTTTAAGTCCAATAAGCATGAATTTTTCTTGAGGTGGAGGTTTAGCGGGCCTCAAAATGAGATGTGGAAGAAGAACAGACTCAAAATACACAAGAACTTCTATGATCAAGTAGAATTAATCAAGATATCATGGTATATGGATTTAATATATCAAATGATAATGTGTTAATGTTTATATCTGATTAATGTTCTACCTATCAAGATACTATTGAGAGTTTTGATTTCGAGAAATTGTAAAAAACCATGCAAATTTTAATGAAATTCATTTACATTAACAAAGATTAGAACATTGTTGATGAACATTAAGGGGTTATAACCATAGATTAAATGTATATTTTTCATGATAAAATTATCATGTATAATAGAGGGTTTACTTATAAATATGGTTTTTTGGAGAATGGTTGTAAGAAAAATCTTGGTATTAACAATGAAAAATCAATTTCTCATAAATAAATGAAAAATTATGAAGTCCCCTATTGGTTTAAATTGTTATCTTTTATAATTAAATTTTCCTTAAAGAGGATTTAAAACATAATAAAGTAAATTAAAATTGTTGGTTTATGGATTGAGTATCCAACCAATGTATGTGGTTTCTATAATAAGGGAAAAATGAAATGTTACCCATGAATAGTTGGCTGGATATATTCAAGTAGAGATCCTTAAGATTAGATTTTTGGGGATCTAAACCTCAATTATATTCAAAAGTTTTTAATTTTAAATTATTTTCTTCAATTATAAATAATAAGTGGATAATTTTGTGTATATTTGACAATTGAATTCATTCTGGATAGATTTTAATGTTTTATTTAAAATGAATAAATGGGTTTAAAGTCTTAAAGGATTTCTGATGTAAGTTAAAGAAACAATCGAAGGAATATTTCAAAATATAATATGTTAAAATTATAGATTAAAATGAATAAAATAAGATCGAAGATATAAGGAATATACCCTTAAATGTAGAAAAACCATTAAATATTCATTTAAAATTACTACATGTTAAAATCAATGATAAAACAATATAAAATGATGGTTTATAAAGGATGATGTTGGAGAAAAATGAAAAGGTGGAGAGGTGTATTAATATACTCAATCATGATTATTTAGATGTTTCTAATTACTAAGGGTCCAGACAAAATTATTTGGATTTATCATTTCAATTCATATAATTATTTGATGATTTTACAAAGAAATTTGTGGTGTTGGAGGGGTCCTTATGAGAATTTGAATTTATTTTGATCCCATTTTAAGTAATCTAGATTTTAAAGTATTGGCCTAGAAAAATTACTAAAGACTCATGTAATTGGATCCATGTATGGAAATTAATATTTGTAAATTAGGTTACACTCATATACAAAAAGCCACTCAAAAATATATCATTAATATAAGAGTTCCCATGTAAGCATTTGATACCATGTATCCATATTTATTTAAATGTATTCACAAAAAATTCATAGATATAATGAGATTCACAATAGTTTGAAGGTCGATGTATGGGGATCCATATTTAGATATCCATATAAGGAAATCCACATAAGCGGATTTATCCTCACATTCTGAATAAAAATGGTAGTTTCTAGATTTATAAAATCTAAAAATGAAATCATTTGGGATGATTCCAAATCAATTTTTTAATATTTGAAAAATTATTAATCTTTGAGAATCCAAGATTCAAAGTTTGTTTTTAATGAGATGAAATTTCAATATGAATATTCTGTTACCTTATTAATTTAAAATGAGAATACTCAAAATTAAAAATTAATGATCTCAATGGATGATAAAATATGAAAATTCTTAAGTTGTAATTCAGTGTTTCGAAAATAATAATTGAATTTTAGATTCGTGATGAATGTTTCAGATAGTTGATATTAAATATATATAAAAGGATAAAAAAAACTTAATCAAATCATGGGGATTAAAAGTGCCTGAAAATGAGTAAATTTTAAATTATAGAAATATATAAATCCAAAAAAAACAAGAAGATTCATTTTTTAATCTTAATGTTCCAAATATCATAAAATTGTTTGTGATACCTTTATGTTGAGTTAAAGAGGAGTTGGTAGCAATGAAGGGTCTATTAAAAAAATTTGTTTTGGACATAAAATTTTTCCATCGTACAAATGAAAATCTTTACAAAAACAATCTTATATTTCCATATATTTTTTAATACATTCTTGAGGAATGGGATATGTGTTGCCAATATAGATAGATATTAGGTTGAATAAAAACTCAACACTGATGAATGATTCATGGAATAGTTTTTCAACTAATACAAAGAGGGAAGAAAGATAAAATAATAACATAATGGTATTTTCATAATACTCCTAGAGACACCCACATAAAAATCAGTATAAAAGAAAAGACCATAGAGATATTTTGTGATGAAAAGTGGGGTGAGGCTTGTGTATAAAGTCTATTTTCACAAAATATTTTAAAATATTTTTATTTATAACAATATTAAAATAACCCCACATATAAATAATACCTACCTATATTAATGGTTATCATAAAGAGAGAGATCTATCATTTATATGAGAAAAATGGTGAATTTTGTATGTATTTGTTAGTGTTGTAATTGAGAAACTAGGAGAATCACAACCTTTTGAGGAAGAAGATGATGACGTGATATAATCTTCAAGACAAAATATCATTGCTGTATCAAATAAGAAGAAGTGAAGAATAATAAAATAAAAAAAACTATGATATTCTACTGAAACAGAGAAATAAAATATAGGTGGTTTAGTGTATTTATCATAGGGAAAGATTTTAGGGATTTTCTATTTAGTATATACTTTCAAGGAATGTTTTCTATCCTAGGTTCATGAAATTTTCATGATTAAAGTCAGTAATGTATCTCGAAAATATATTAGAAAAATATACTAGGAAATAGGGACCATGTTGCACGTGTTTTTTATGAATATAAGGCATTGAAATATTCTTTCAGTTGAGAGAGTAGATTAAATTTTGTGAATTTTTTGACATACAAAAATACATATGATCCACTTAAGTAAGAGGAATGTTTTATTGAGAACTGGTAGGGTGCTGTTATAAAGAACCCATGGGAGTAGTTTATGAGTTATATAATATTGTGATTCATCCCCTATGTGATATAGTGGGTGTTTTTTAGGATAGAAAAATCCAAGACCCATTATAAATTGATAACAAGTTTTTTAATGGCATGGTATGTGACTCCGTGAAACCAAATCATTAAATATATTAGGTTTCCCATATTTTGGATGAACCTTATAAAAAAATTCCATACTTTACTACATTTCTTTTTTTTAACAGTTATATAATAGGTTAAAAAAGAAAATATCCAACTTTTATAACCAGTAATAGGTGTTAAAATTCAAAAGGGGATAAAAGGTTAATGGAAGTGGAATTTGGGTAAAAACTTTTACAACACTTGATTCACCCACACCCCACCCCCACATGTGTTTTAGTACCTATAATTCTATAACAATAAATTGGTAAAATATTGAATTATCCCTTTCTTGTTTTTATTTTGAAAGACTATTTTTTTTACTTGAATATATGAAATGTAGATAAAAAATAGAGGATAATTATATATAAGAAGTTGTTTTCATTCTTGTTAAAACTAAATTAGAGGTTTCAACCAATAATTAAATAAATAGTAAGAAAAAATATTCCCAAATTCAATTAAAATTTTTAAATATTAATGTGAAATCTCTACTAGTTTAAAGGAGTCAGAGTGGTAAACATATTAATAAATCTGTTGATCATGATTACATTTGGGAATATAGCTGACATTTTTATGAGGATGTCATAAATAAATCATTCGATAATTTATAATCTAAAATTAATGATTCTTTGAATAATATTACTATTTAATTTTTTAAATATATATTTTCCAACCTCAAATTTATACAAGATGAAGAGTCAAATCTAGAATGGTAATGAAAATATATGGAAGATGAAAGGGCCTAAAAGATAAAAAGGTATAGTACTCTTACAAATATGGTTAAAACTAAGTAAAAAATATATCCCACATTTCAATTAAAGACTAATTTTTACTAATAAAAAATATAAAATTTCTACATTTGAGAAATAAATATTTTAAAGGGTAGTCAAAGAAGTGATCTATGAACTTGAAATGTGTCATTATGTATCTATGATTGTAAATTACTCTCATATGGAGGTAAAATCCTATAGACTAATATATTAGTATAATTATCTATTAGAGATAATGGTAAATCAATTGAAAAAAATTAAAATATATTATAATACAATTGGAAATGTACTTGTTGAGGAGAATGTACCCATATAGAATTACCACACTATTTTTTTGTAACAAATAATGCCACCAAAAAATATTATAGATCATTATTACATATAAGAAGACTGAAAAATAGTCTTCAAAAGGTCTTTATATTCTGTATAGATCTACTAATTTAAATATCTTTTAAGAAGGGATGCCACATCTCTGATAAAGTTGTCTCCACCAAATATGTTTCAATTGTTGGTACATGAGTAAAGTCAAAAATTATTGAAATGTGGAAGGACAAGAATTTGAATAAATTCCTCAAAATATTAAAGGTGACTATATGATATTCCAAGACAAGTATATATATAAATGGGGCCCTAATTTTGTTGTTCCAACCAAAAAATAACAAGGTTAAAAATCTGGTCAGGCTGTATATTCAATACAGAGGATGATGTGTGTTTGAAATTGTTGGTGTAGTTGGATGTTTGGGAATTGGGACACTGAATATTGGTATAATATGGAAATCTATATATATTTTATAATCCCTGATATCTTGGGTATTACATATAAAATTCTGATAAGATCTATCATATATAATTAGACTTCATGTAGAGTATAATTTTGTCTTCTAAAATATATTAGAAATCTTGAGAGAGATTTTGTGGTTTTTTAAACATTTATAGTCATAATTATGACATTTTATATCATATATCAACCATGTATCAATCATATATACCTTATAAGGTAAGACTGAAATAGGTTAAATAGAAAAAATGAGTCTTCTTTAAAGGGTATAACAATGATAAAATATTTTGAATCGAATAACATGAAGAAATTAGTGATAAAATATGAATTGGGTATCTCAAAAAAGGATAAATGATTATCTCTTGGTATTAAAGGCCACATAATGCACCATATCAATATTTACATGAATCTCAATATTAAAGGGAGGAATATGAATCCAAAGGGGAAATCAATTCAAGTAAGTGATAGAAAAAATGGATATTTGATTACATCCTTAATTAAGATGTTGATAGTTTGCCCAAAATGGTGGCTCAAAGGTTGTTAAAATAGTTTGTGGAAGGTGAAAGTAGGCAATACACATGGATTTTATATTCGTGATATGATTTCTTAAATAATTAAAGTTTTTTAATGCTTAGGAAAAACTACCTATTAGTTTTAGTGATAAAATTTTCACTACTACAAAAATATCCACCCCCAATAGAAGGATAAGATTATGAAAAATATATTTATTAACTATTTAAAAAATCAGTTGGAAACGGGTAATGTGATGAAACAAGATGAGAAAAATGAGGGTTATATTTTCTATATTGTAAATTCACATTCCATCTTAGAAAAAGTATAAAAATAAATAAATATCTATACTTTCCAAAGGTGAAAATATGTGAAAAATTATGGATGAAACCATCATGAAAAAATATAGACACTTTAGATCCTTAAATGAGGAATATTCAAGGTTGAGATAAAATTATCAACCCCAATTATCATATTAAAGTACTCATAGAAGTCACATTATTACCATATTTTAGTGGTTCTTCTCCTTTGAAGTGAGAATTGATTGGGAAGAATGAGAAATGATAAATAGTGAATATTCAATTTTAATGTAGAATATAATAACTATGCATCTTGTTCATTTATAATTGGAATCTTGTTTTCTTCTTACAAAAAATTACTTCTCAAATATTAATTCGTATGAGACACTAAAACTATAATCAATAATTCTTAAAGATTATTTTTTGATAAAATAATACATGGTGATGTTTGGAGAGAATCCCATGAGGAGGTGATATTTAAGACGTCTAATATTTTATAGAGTTATCACTTTATAATTAATCTTGTATTATTAAAAACATCTATAAAAGAAAATATTTAGGTTTTATTTTCACTTCGCAACTCTATTCATGATTTATATTGAACATGTTTATCAAGGTAAGGAGATAAAAAACAAAATGGGGTAGAGAAATTGAATTGTGATCAAACTGTTTTTATTTAATTCATGAATTTGAGCGTAGGATTATTGAAATATCTTGATTATCAGTTTTTATTACCCCTAGGTAGTTTAATTTCAAAGTTGGCATCACATTAAAAATTTTTATAGATGTCTTTGATGTCTAAATTAATAACTATTTTCTATATATAGTTATCCCTTGTAGACTTATAGTTCATTATTAGATGGAAAATTTATAAGAATCATGTGATATCACCCTTATCAAATGGAATGAATCGATCTCAATGAATGTGAAAAAAATTGGGGGATGAATTTTTAAAATTTAAAACATTTGGTTGGAGGAGAAAAATGTTAATCATTCTCTGTAGTGTCAATAAGGGAGAGGAAAACATTATTTCCTTTGAATTTATTATCAATTAGGGGGATAATAATCACACTAAAATTTGGATTAAATTTTTAATTAACTATATATACAAAGGGAGATATTGATGTTCCCTATGTGTTCAATTTTTATTTCTGGTCAATTAGATTTGTTTTCAATAAGATTGTCAAAGTAATTATAAAAAGGTGAAGTGATTGGTGATGGATCGAGTATCCACAAAAATTTAGTAATAGACATGATAAATGGTAAATCAATTAGTACCTTTGTATATATGGCTAGACATATTCATGTGGAATGCCTTAACATCAGATGGTTGGAGAGCTAAACCTTTAGTATAAAAAATGTGCTAATGGTTGTGGTGTTTTCTACAAAATTAAACAACAATGGAATAATTTAGAGAAGTTATGGTTATTATATTTACTCATGATATATTCTAAAACTTTATTTAAATTTAATAAAATAGGTTTATATTCCTAGATAAATATAGATTAAATTTAAAGAAATCATCTCTGGTTACGTTGGATATACTACACGCTGTAGTTGTAGATTACATGACTAAAATACATTCAAAGTTGTGAGGAAGATATCATAAAGGGTGGATAAAACATATTATGTTTATTTTGAGAAATTTAATACTAAAATTAATGATTCATTTATTTTAGATGATGGTTTTTAAATTCTTAGATTAATATTTAAATGAGAAGGCAATGAGGTGTAGTGAAGTATTCCATCTTGAGTATTTGGATGCTACAAAGACTTTGAAGCATGGGTAAGATATTTAAAATTATCTTTATAATCCCTAAAACTATATGGTTTTTCATAATGTGATTTTAGGTGATGTATAGGTACCTATTTTAATTTGAAATGATCTTTATCCAATATGAAGTAATCTATAATTTTGATTTTTGGCTAAGAAATACAAAAAAAGACTCCCTTAATAGGATTCATATATGGATATTTAGATAAGTGAATCATGGTGGATCCAAATACATAAATGTATTATAAAATGTGTTATTTATGTAAGAGTTACAATGTAGTTATTTTAAACTATATATGTAGATCTATAAAAAGGGATCCATGGCTAAGTCACTAATGTAAAGGGATCCATGACTAAGTCACAAACTACATTTAGCACAACAATATACCCTTTATCACATGGCCTAAATGAATCCAATATCATTTATAGATCTAATACCAAATACAAGTAGTATTTATGCATATAATCATATGTCCACAATGATTGGGTCATCTGATAGTACTCTATTTTCCCTGACACCCTCCACTCTAGTTATTACCCAGCAATTTTTTTCCCCTAGGTATAATCCCACATAAGAAAAGGCCTCATGATCGGGAGCATGGAGCACCCATCGTATCATTTAGTGTCCCTTAACCTTCATGACCTATATGGGAACCAAATATCACAAAAATATTAAACTCTCTCTATTTAGAAGGATACTCAAGAGGAATGGAAAAAAATTATTTATACAATGCGCTACATATGGTACTATAAAGACATACAAATTTCGATTTCTATAATATCTTATTTTGGTTGTGATATGTACCAAATTAATGTTAAAACATATTTCCATAATGGGAATTTTTTGAGGATGTGTTCATGATATAACCTAAAGGTAATAATGTTTCAAATGTGTTAGTTAAGGCATGCAAGTTATAGTTGTCCATTATTTGATTGAAGTCGGATTCCTGGAGTTGGAATATCCAATTTGATGATGCAATCATTGAGTTCAGTTTGATCAATAACCAGGATTATTATTGTGTACATAAGTGTCTAGTGATAGTTTTTTGGTAATTTTGATATTTTATGTATATGATATACTAATTATTAATAATCACATCTCGACACTTCACTCTAGAAATGTATTGCTAGGTAAGTGCTTCTCGATTGAACACATGGGTGAAGATACCAATATATTGGTATGAAAATCTATAAAGATAGATGTATGAGGTTTCTTTGACCCAATAAAGACACTTACATTAGTAAATTGATAAATTGGTATATCATGAAAAAACTCTGTAAGGTACCCTTTTCCTATGTGACATGGCATGAATCTTAAGAAAATTAAGTATGATTTTAATGAGTTAGCAAGGATAGATAAAATTCCCTATGTGCCTTACAAAGAATCTATAATGTATTCCATGTTTTTTACTCAACCTGTTGTTAAATATAATCTTTGTATACCCATAATATACCAATCTAATCCTTGTATATTGTTGTGTAGAACATCCTTAAGTACATGAAAATGATTAAGGATATTTTATTGATCTCTAGAGGGGAAGAAAATATCTATATAAATGGTTTCATAGTTTTATGTTTCCAATATGAAGGATATGATATGAAATATCAATTATTATTTTCTAAATGTTATAATTATTAGTTGGAAGAGTTCTTAACAAGCCACTACGACATGATCGAAAATTAAGGAAGCGTTCATCTCTATATTAGATGCTATAAAGGAATATATTTTGATATGAAACTTAATCTATGAACTAGAGATCACTCATATCATCAATAGAGAAATAAAACTTTACTATGACAACAATGGACCTATTTCTTATGATAAGTAACCCATTCTCAAAATAGTAGATAAAAATATTATAAAGTACCAATATATATGAGTTATAATTGAGAGCAGTGATGTTGGGATCCTTTGGGTGGAAACAAAAAATTGTGTAACTAATTAATTTACAAAACCATTTAATAGAATAATCTTGATGGTCATGTGGATTACATTGGTATATGTTACATAAGATATTGATGTAAAAGATTAATAATTTATCATGTTATTCTATTAATGTAAATCAACATTTATCACTCGATTATGTGAGTGGTATTTTATATTACATGAATAGTTGATTGGTAATATATACTCAATGTATTTCTTTGATTCTTCTATAATTTATTATAATTATAATGTAGTATAGTTTTTGATGATATATCAATATTTTCATAAATAGAATACCTATGAGATAATATGTGGAGTCTTATTATTCAAATCTTCTCCCCTAGTATATCCCATGAAATTTCATATCCTCATAAATTTACATAGGGGTGTATGATTATAATAAATCATTCTTTCTAGTTGTTGGAAAACTTCCTTGCATAATAACTATCATTATTTGAAACCTTTCTTACTTGATTCATTGGGACATACCTAATTAGGGGATGGTTGGGTGTGTTTATGATCATGTTTTTCGTTGGATCATGACCAATATGGGACATGTTAAATTGTTTGATGAGTAATGACATATATAACTATATTGAATTAGATTGAGAAAATGTATTATCATGCTTAATTGAGTCACATATGGTGTTTGAAACTATATAGATGAGGGATATGTGATGTGATCATCTATTAAAAGCATGACATGTGATGTATTCATCCACTAGGTTTGTATTTTTTAGAAAATCAATATAAGGTGAGATGAACTATACTATATTAACATTATTCCATGTTTATTTGTCAATAAATGTCATGTAAAAAAGGATTATATAGGTATACATATTATATAAATCATAAATCTTATGGGGAACCTGTTTTTAAATAAATATCAATCAGACTGATCAAGATCATAGAATAACCCTGAGTAGCCTAAGTAGCATAGATTCTTTACTAATGTCCACTCTATTGTAACATCTATAAATTGATGATTTCATATTGTTTTCAACTCTTCTAAGGATCATTGTGCCACATAGTTATAATTTGGAATAATTATAATTTTTGGGATAAATATTCCATTCTAATATGAATATATTATGATAAAACTATTTCTAAAAGGAATTTTTGATTGATTTACAAAGAGTTGTATATTTTTTATAAATTATTTTTGGATTTTAGTTCAAGTGGGATATTTATTGATGAAAAATAAAATAATATAAATATAATTCATATTAGTGAGGGTCGTGTTGGTACCAATGTGTCATTTAGACCAAGACCAAGTATATGTTGGTGAAAACATAGTCTGATATTCATCTGATATAACCAAAGACTATTTTTACCCAATGAAGTGTTTCCAATTTTCTGGAACATCCACTACATAATTTTTTAGATGGTTAGTCAATTATAATCCATTGTGAATGGATTAAATATGGATTTCAAATTATATTAATGGGTTCAGTAGATTCTCCAATGGTATGTAATGAATGGATTCCAAGAGATGGAACTTAATATGTTTCATTTATTTAACACTGTTTTTTATGGAGAAGAACATCGGGTATCGCTATATAAAGGGTTTTAATCCCTAATATTTGTATTGATTATTTTTTGTATGAAAGGGTATTTTAGGATATATTCATTTTTGAAACACCACTTATCTCCCAATGAAGGCCCTAACACCCCTTCTATTTTTGGTATTCCTAAATAAATGATCATGGGTCATAGGCTATTGTAATCCCCTCATATATAAGGATATTTTTTCTATTCCTCAAGGATTCTCGTCAAGATTTATCAATAAATATGGAGGCTTCTATAACTACTATACAAGTACCCTATTATTCATAAATACCTTGCATGTTGATTCAATCAATGCTGGATTATAATATATAGGGTTTCTTCTGATACTATAAATCATGTGGTTATCCAATAAAACCCATCAACCAGAATATAGGATACTTTATTCGGAAATATTTTTTTAATAAGTCTTAATCAATTTTGAGGTTGGTATCATCCCTACAATAATAATATTTCCTTGAAAAATAGTACAATGAACTCCAGTACATCTACTCGAACTTTGAAAATAGATATATCACATTCATTTATAATGGAAATAAATTATCATTTGGCCTTATTAAAATGAAAGTTCCATGATCATGTCATTTTCTTTAATCCATGAATGGATTTATCTACCCAATATCATAATCATTGTATGTTTTTATTTACTAATTTTTATATGATAGAGGTTTTTTATACTTGATAAATATGATTTAACCATTATTGATGATAGTAAGCTCATCCGTCTAGTTATCTACCATCCCCAGTTGATATGTGCAGCATGGTTTGTTCCTAAAATATCTTATCCTTCTATGTATTGTATATATTTTATTTCCATGACAACTCAGATGTATCTTCAACATAAAATTTATTGAATTCAATATTTCACCAACTATTACATTTGTAGATATAAATTCATTTTAAATACATGGATTGTATTTATATAACTACTCTATTATCTATGATATTATATAAACATACACTTTAGGTCTGGTGGTGATAGTTATTTTTTATGAACATCCATAACAAATACTATATGTCATTATACATGTTTATGTGATTTACCATATTATGTTTAACACTATAACACATATGAGATCCCTTTTATTACATTCGTTGGAATAATTGTGTAAACATGTCTATTTTTTTCAATGCATATCTATAAAAGGATTAAAAAATAATTTCACGACTCAATAATGAAGAAGTGTTGGTTAAGATATCTCTTTGTCCATCTAATTAGAGTTTATTTATATTATAACTATGTTTATTATCTACCTTATTTTTTTTATTCAGTATATCATAGATAAGTATGACTCATCCCTCAGAAAATACATTTCTACAATTAAAAAATTAGTGGAGTATAATAATTTCATGTAGATTCTTATGGGAAATAGTCCACAAAGAATCATGTGTACTAATTCTAGAATATTTTTTTATATTTTAACTCACATTTTATAAGTTACTGTTGTAATTTTATGTTATGAAGAACAATAATTAATAATTAACTGTTTCATCTTAGAAGAGTCTAAATAGCCTTATTTTTTTGACATTGTATAATGCTTCTTGTTTACTTAAACAAGTCAACCATTCCAAAAAACAGTTGTAGTAAGAGTCATTTGTGTTTAATTAATTATTTATTCTCAACATAGTATTCACCAATTCAATTATATTTCCAAAAAATAATTAAATATGTTATATCAGAACATATAATGAATTATGATTTCTAAACATGAAATAAAATAATTTATTTCCAAAATTAAAAAATAAGTGATATTTTTTATAAAAAACATAATAATAGTTTTATAATACAATAGTCATTCCTATAGAAAATTTCTAAATTCTATTCATTCATAATTAATATAAAAAGTTTCACTCTATTTAATAAATTGAAGATCAACTTTACTTATTAAAATATTTCATAATATACTTGGTTTAAGGATATAGATATAACTGTATGGGCTATAAATTATATCTAATACCTAAAATATAGGGAATATATTTAATAATAAAAATAATTTAATCTTACCTTTCATATTCATTGTATTACAGCTCTTATTCCAATGGATGTACTTGAAATATGAAAAGAAAGTAGCCTCTTTCAAATTTATCTCCCTTATTATGATATAGTTATTATAAGAAAATTATTTAATACCATTTAACAAAGATTATATCATAAGTATCATGATCCTTCCCCCATTTACATCCAAATAGATAAAAAATTTTATTATTTCTATTCTTATATTCTTTGAAAATCATACCAAGAAGATTTAAAATCTCTTTCCCCATATTATTCATCTGATAGTTATCAATGAAATTGAATAAACAAGGTGTTAAGAATGAAATAAGGGGATTAATAAAATAATATTTATTCAAATAAAAATCATTATATATTAATCACTCTATATACCCAATAATTTTGAGTACATTAGGGAAAAAATCGACTCCTCCTTCAACCTGTCATGTGAATTTAGTATTGAAGATCATATTTCTACATCACCTCACTATGCCATATTAAATTTCATAGTGATGTGGAAACATGGTGAATCCATCCATGTCTATAAAATTTTCTTGCAACTCAATGGTTATTTTATAATACATGATTCTATAAATATCATATACATAATTTATGTGTAACATTTATACATGTTTTTCATCCTTACTAACTACTAGATGTGGCTTAAATGATTGTGAGGATTCCGGTATATAAAATTCGATGTATTTTCATAAAAAATTATAAGTATCTATACCTATCCAAGAAACATGATCCAAAACGGATATTCACTTTTTATAAAGTAGTGATAATGTGTTTTGGTATTAATTTTTATTATCTATAAAAAATAAATAAAAGTTTAGAACATTACCTTAATTTCTAATTTAAAAATTTATAACTTATAAATCATTTATTTTTGTCACTATTTTATAAAATCACAACAACCCTCAAGATTAAATTTATAATATCTAGTCTCTACGATATTATAGTGGAAAAGATCAATATTTCTATTATTATGTCATATAATATGTTGATTAAATACCACTAAAAAGTAATTAGGACTGATTTAATTTTTCCAATTGTATTAAATTTCTGTTAATTGATATATTCAGTTCACTCCCCAATCCTTAAATCATATATTTGTATTTACACAAAACTTGACTCCAAATTACATCATGTAGGTTATAACCACATATCTTAATTCTAATATATTTAATTCAGAATCATAATAATTATAACTATATAAAAACTTTTAAATGACATAAAAATATCCTGATAAGAACCTAAATCAATGGCTTCATTATAAATAAAATGGTGGAAGGTAATTTGTGACTTAATATTTTATTTTTTAGGGATTCTAATAAAAAATTTATATGAAATTTAGTTTTGCCTTCCATGGATATTAAATATTTTATATGAACCCTTATATAAATAATTAATCAATCAAAATAATACATTTATTTTACGTAATAAATCTTTTTATTTTTATCATTATTGTTAAATATTATAAACTAGATGGTCACAAACGCATTTAATAATTACACCTACAAAGAAAAATATATAATATATGATCATAAACATTGAAATACTGATTGGTTTATCAATTAAAAATAAGTCAACCTATACCACAGAAGAAAACATTTTCAAGAATATCCTATCTCGAGTTGTAGTATCCTTTCTTTTCCTATTTCCCATTGTTTATTGGATATGATTTCAATTCATCACTTAGAAAAAATCATCGAGTAAACATGTTTATTATAATTGTATAGTAACACACATGTGGGGGATATCATGTAGAATTAATTACATTTAATAATTAAATATGGATTCAAGTCCATATACCATTTAAAGAGGGTGAAAAAATTTGAAAATCATAAATATTAATTTAAAAAAATTAAAAATTTAAATAATGAAAAAATAAATTAAATTAAACTAACAAATATAAACATAAATTTCTCTATCTATATCATGATCATTAAAAAATTAAATTTTCAATGAATAAATCACTTAATAGAAACTGTAACGCCCTAAACACTTTTTCCCAGAGTCGGTGAATTATTAAATAACATTGGCATGATACAACGAAAACATCTTCCAAAAGACTGATCAGTTTAGTAGCCTTGAAATACAAGATACATTCATAAGTTTTACATTACATTATAAAATGAAAAAATATAAAAACATTGTTTTCATATAGAAAACTCATATCCCCTCAGACTATCCCTTCAGTCTAGTCATAAAATACTTCTTCACATCTAGGGAAAACTAAAACATAGAAAGGGGTGAGCTCAGATGCTCAGTAAGGATAACAATATAGCAGAAACTTTCATAAATTAGCATAAACATTTAAGGAAATGTATAAGACTAAAATAAAGCCTTTTAAACTTGAACTTAAGCATAATATGGAAAAAATATTATCAAATAATTCCATTTACTTATTCACACTGATATTCTACAAGTCGAATAATCACATGAAATATCAATAGCCACTTTCATAATGATGGAATGCATAATGCTAGACTTCATAACCACATAGTCAAGGCCTTGTTCCAATACTACAAATAAGATTTTGTTAAGGCCATGTGCCAAGACACTAGTTAGTCTCATGAGACCTACTAACACATTGAGGAGCTATAGCAGGTTCCACCTATCACATACTTTGTCTAATGTATTCCTCATTTGAAAATGTTTAAAAAAAACATAAACATTCGTAATAAAACTAGCATACAAAATGTCAATACTTTATATATAAACCATGAATGGTGTAAAAATAACACATCCACATTCAAACATATCAAAAAACCTTTAATACAATAGGTAAGTTTTGTATCATAATAAATCAACATCAAATAAGCATAAAATCCATCAAAGGACGTTGACGTAGATGAAATAAAAACCTTTTCTTAGAGAAATATCTCTTTATTTTTTGAAATCATTAAAAATTAATATAATTATAAGAGAAAACATTTACTTTTGAAATATTTTTATAAGATTTTATGGGAATCTTTGATGATGTTATACAGAGGAAAATAGTTGCACTTGCTATATAAGTTAAAATAAAAGATATTCTTTCCTTAAATTTTTCAAAAAGGTTATAAAGGACCTTATTTGGAAAATGATAGAAAGATTTATTTATAAACATCTTATATAAATTCAAACAAGGGAATAAATTACTTAAACCATAGTATATAAAATAGTAAGAATGTTTTGAAATACACTTTTAAGAAACATGGATTTGGATGATAAAGAGGTCCCAGTAGATACTTACATAAAAACAACTTCGAATAATAAAGAGATTGTGAAATAAACCCTTAACTTGTACATTTACTTGGTTGATGGTAGATTAAACTCTTTTATAATGGTTAAATAATAGTTATTAAATTATACAAGAATCATATACATTAATATGATGTCATATATGATCTTTTAACATTACTTTGTTAATAATATCTTAGTATTACCGTCGTTTCAGGTGTTAACTGATTTGTTTTCCTTTATTTGCATTGTTATGTAAATAATGATTGTTTTGGATAGGATGTATCTTATTCATATTCGGAATGATATTAAGTCTTTAAAAATTATTTTTAATCATAAAATGAAAATTAGTCTTCAATGGAGACGATGATGAATGAATCTCGTCGCGTTCGTGGAGATGGTAAGTTGTACGTACGCACGATGGACAATATCATTATTTTGATATTAAAATAATATAAAATTGAATGGTATATCATATATTAAGAATAATTATCATGTTATATTTATTATTTACATCAATTACACATCATTATTATACTCATCCTAATAAGAATGTATTGAATAACAATCACACCACGACGTGAAGATGGAAAGCCGTACGTACGCACGTATGGTGACATGTTATTCAACGGATGGATAGAATAATGAATATGGTTGTACCATATTTATAATAACATCATAGTATATAGAAGATTATGGATTTATTATTTTATAATGGAAACAACAAAGAAAGAGGAAGTGGAAGAATAAAGGAACTTGAAAGAGGTGATCAAATATTTACCTCTTTTTCAAGTTCTTCCTTTTGATTTGATCAAAATAAATCCTTAGGTTAGATTTATTACTAAATTAAGGCCTCTAGGATAAAGGTATGATAGTTTTGAGGGAATTTGGGTAGGGGTTTGTCAATCCAAAAGTCTTTGAATATGTTAATTTGAGGGAAGGGGGAGTCCCCTTTTATAAGAGGGGTAGGGGCACCTTAGGAAAAGCTTGAAATATTATTTTATAATCAAATAATTTTCGGTTTCTAATGTCTCCAAAATTAATTATTTAAAGGATAAGGTAGTTACGGGTCGAAACCCACTCAACCAATAGGTTTTGGACAGGTTTGGGTCACTATATTTACCTTATCTTTTAGATTTAACTCTTAGCTAAATAGTTTGACATTTACCATGTCTCTTTGTATTTTTATATTATATGGTTAATAAACATACTAAATACTTTCAAGAGAACCAAAAAGGTATAATTAATGACATATATAATATTATTTAAGTCTTTTTATAGAACATTAGATTTTTATGAATAGAATATCAATTAATAATATAATATTTGTTTTAAAAACTCTTTTATGTCAATTTGGACATTATTTGGTATTTTTTTCTAAATTCATAACATCATTATTAATTCAAAAAAATTCATTTAACCAACTGTAACATGTCCTATTTACCTATAAAATTAATGTAATTCATAAAAAGTCTCAAATTACATTTATTTTGATATTTATTATATCAATTATTTCAACCATTCATTAATATGGTAATAAGTGGATCATCATTGTGTCATAAATAAATTTAATTATTTAATGTCTGAAAATTCTATATAAAATACCATTATGTAGGAAATCACATTAGCGTTCTAATAAATATTTTTAGTTGAATTTATCTTATGTATAACCATATATTAAAAATGTTTTAGTTATTTAACATTGATTTTAACTCTTTTAACTCTTCTTTAAATAAAATAATAATAAATGTCATAATCTAATCCAAGTAAACCTGAGAGGTTCATATTTTATTCATAAGGATTTTTTTGGTATAATTATACTTATAAAATATAATTAGGACATGTTTTATGGTAATAATAATATTATTTTTTACCTTAATTACCCTATTTACTTATAACCATGGAAAAATAAAAGTAAAAGGTCACTATTCACCAAAAATTATTTTCATATTACTGAACCACATTTTACTTACTGATATCAACTATGTCTCTCAGATTTTTGAAATTCAACTCACATAAGCGCTAAAATTGTGTTTTATGTAAATTTACAAATACTCCTAGGAGGTGGGTAAAAGACGGTAAAAAGTTCAATAAAATTTTTATATATGTAAAATAATTATAAAATAACTCCAATGAATTAAATTGAACTTATATAGGTATTATGTATCTATTTTTACCTAAAATAAATTTAAATAAAATAAATAACTATTTAAATAAAAATTCGGTTTTAAACCATAACTCGGTGTTTTCACTATTCGTCAAAAATTGAAAGTTTTCAAAAAGATACCAAAAATTCACCCAAAACAAATTTTGATATTCCAAATCCAAAAAAGAAGTCCATTTTGAAAGATAAAATTTATAAAATTTCAAAAAGTGGGTATTATTATTCAAAATGACTAGTTTTATTGGTTGTGGTGTGCTAGAACTCGAAGTTGCACACAACACACGCTATTGTATTATTCAAAGAGAAGTGTATCGTGGAAGCTTGGGATGTTACATTCTCCCCTACTTCAAATAATTTCATCCTCGATATTTCTAGAATATTACTCCATAAAAATACTCAGGTGGTTCTTCATCATATGTTCCTTGAGTTCCCACGTTGCCTCTTCCATCATATGGGTTCTCCATAGAACTTTTACTAGACGAGTCGTTCGGTTTCTCAGCACTTGTTCTTATGTATGAAGAACCCTGGCAGGAACTTCGCAATAAGACAGATCGAGTTCCAGTTCTAATTCCTCATAGGTGAGTAAATGTGTTGGGTCAGGCATGTATTTTCACAATAGTGATACGTGGAACACATCATGAACTTTGGAGAGACTTGGCGGCATTGCCAAACGGTAAGCTACAACCCCAATTAATTCTAGAATTTCGAAAGGTCTGATGTACCTGGGACTAAATTTACCCTTCTTACTGAAATGTATAACACCCTTCCATAGAGATACCTTCATGAAAACATGATCTCCTACCTGAAATTCCAAATCCTTCCTTCAGTTATCGGCATATCTCTTCTTCTTACTTTGAGCAGCTTTGATGTTGTTTTGGATTACCTTCACCTTTTGAATCTTTTCCTCCCCATGTTCTGGGCCTAAGAGTTCTCTTTCACCAACATCATCCCAAAAGTTTGGTGTGCGACATCTCTTTCCGTATAACGCTTCATATGGTGTCATCTGAATACTTGGATGGAAGCTATTGTTATAGAAGAATTCTACCAGAGGTAAATATTGATCCCACATACCATGAAAGTCAAGTGAGCATGATATCAACATTTCTTCTAAGGTTTGAATAGTATGTTTAGATTGTCCATCAGTTTGAGGGTGGTAGGCAGTGCTCAAACAAAGTTCAGTATCTAGGGATTTCTGAAGACTTTTCCAGAATCATGATGTAAAACAAGGATCATGATCAGAAACAATCGATAGTGGTACTACATGAAGTATTACAACTTCATTAATATATAGTCTTTCTAAATGTTCAAGTGGTAAATCTTCTCTTATATCAAGAAAATGTGATGACTTGGTAAGACGGTCAACAATTACCCATATTGTATCGTTCCGTCTAGGGGTCTTTGGTAGTGCCCTGACAATATCTATCGTAACATTATCCCATTTCCACTCAGGTATGGGAAGTGGATTCATGACTCATCCAGGTTTTTGCCTTCCAGCTTTCACTTGTTGACAAACCATACATCTTGACACAAAATCAGCAATCTCCCTCCTCATGTTGTCCCACCAAAAATGTTCCATCAAATCTCTATACATCTTATTGCTACCAGGGTGTGTAGAGAAATTGGAACTATGAGAATCATCCAAACAATTCTATTTTTAGATAAGGTATATCAGGAACACAAAGTATCTTCCCAAATTTCAAAATTCCATCTTCATACATGAAGTCACTCAATCTCGCATCATTCACAGCTTGTATCTTTTTTTGAAACTCTTTATCATCGGTACGAGAACAGTTTATCTTTTCTAGTAAGGATGGTTTGACAACCATTGGAAAAAGTATTAATGTTTCTCCTTCCATGTTGATTCCCATATCCATCATTACAAGATCCATTTATATAGGATCCTTTTCAACTCTCATCTTGTTCAAAAATCCATAATCCTTTCTACTCAAAGCATATGCCACCTTAATTGCCTTACCTAGGTGGTAGTGTATAGTGCAATCATAATCCTTGAGTAATTTAAGCCATCCCCTTTACCTCATTTTTTGTTCTTTCTATGAAAAAATATACTTCAATCTCTTGTGATTGGTATATATCTCACATTTTTCACCGTAGAGATAGTGTCTCCAAATATTCAAAGTAAAGATTACAGCTGCTAACTCAAGATCAAGAGTATGATAGTTTTTCTCATGAATTTTTAGTTGTCGTGCTGCATAGGCAATAACCCTATCATTCTGCATAAGGACACAACCAAGTCCCTTATTTGAAGCATCACTATAAATAACAAACCCATCATTCCCCGATGGTAGATTCAATATAGGAGGATTGACTAATATTCTCTTCAGTTCTTCAAAAACTTCTTCACACTCTTTTGTCCAAAAAAATTTAACCCCTTTTTGTGTGAGATTTGTTAATGATTTATCCAACCAGGTAGAATTCTGGACGAAACATCGATAATAACCTGTTAAACCAATAAAATTGTGTACCTCGGTTATACTCATTGGTGCTGGCAATTCTTGGATTTCCTTGGTCTTAAAAGGATCAATAGAGATTCCATCCTTAAAGACAATATGACCAAGAAAAGAAATCTTCTGAATCCAGAATTCACACTTTCTAAACTTCCCAAATAATTCATGTCTTCAAAGAGTCTTCATGATAATGCACAACTGATTTTCATGATCTTCGTAGCTTTTAAAGTTTTCCAATATATCATCAATAAATAAAAATACAAAGTCATCAATATACTCTTTGAAAAATATATTCATTAGATCCAGGAAGACATAGGGTGTATTAGTCAATCCAAAAGACATTACTATAAACTCGTAATGCCCATACCTAGTTTGAAATGCTATTTTTGGAATGTCTTCCTTCTTCACACACAACTGATGATATCCTGATCAAATGCCAATCTTTGAAAATTATTGATCTCAATGAAGTTGGTCAAATAAATCATCAATATGAGCTAGGGGATACTTTTTCTTTATTTTTATATCATTTATCTCCGTGTAGTCAATGCACAACCTCATAGATCCATCTTACTTACTAACAAAAAGGACAGGGGCTCCCCATGGAGAAACACTAGGGCGGAAAAATCCATTATTACTCAATTCCTCTAGTTGTTTATTTAGATCCACTAATTCTACAGTGTCCATTATATAAAGGGTTTATGATATGGTCCTTGAACCAGGAATTAAGTCAATGGAAAACTCAATTTCTCATTCTGAAGGATTTCTAGGTAAATCTTCAGGAAATACATCAACATAATCATGCACAATAGGTACATACAGTATTTGAACATTGTTTTCCTCACCCAAAGTTATTTCATTCACTTCCTCCCCAATAATTGAATTTAGTTGAGCTACTGGGGCTGGATCTTGATAAGAATTGGGTGGTGATATTTCTGCTCCAAGGATACGGTACTCCTTATCATCATAAAAAATTATAGTCTCCTTCCTCTTAAAATAATGTTTTTCATCATGGTCTGAAATCCAATCCACACCAAGGATTATTTCAAATTAAATCATGGGTATGATGATCAGATCAGCAGATAAATAAAAATTATATGACCTAATGGGGACTGATTCGCATAACTTTTTTGAAATGATACTTCCCTTATGAGTTTTTACTGACAAATACCTTTTTAAATCAAATTGGAAATGTCAAATGTTCTTAGAAAACTTGGAAGATATGAAACAATGTGATGATCCAGAATCAAATAAAGCATTTTCTAAACATGAGGAAACCATTAAATTACCTGCCACCACGTCTTTCAGAGCTTCAACCTCAACAATAGTGATAACAAAATCTTGGCCTTGATCCCTTGGCCTTTTGTAAGGTAAGTTCCCTTGGCGCTTAGGAAATTCATTTGCATAATTCCCCCTTTCTCTACAATTTTATCATTCAAAATTGACAGCTTGTTTCTTCCCCTTGCAATCACGAGCTTAGTGGCCTTTTTCACCACACTAGTAACATACTCTCATTCCCTTCAGGCAAGTACCGGGGTATTTATTCCCAAATTTACTATAGGATGGATATTCAACTTTTTCCTTCTTCCCCTTACTTCTATTTTCAGAGCGTTCATAAGATCTCTTCTTCTCTGGATTTTCTTTAAAGTCATAAGACTTAGAGAATTATTTTTCTGTCATGATAGCACATAAGACAATATCTTCATATGACAAGAATGATTGTGATACAAATTCTCGACTGATAAATTGCTTTAACCCAAAAAATGATCATTTTTACTTCTTGGGTTACGTATATAATATGTATCATGCCTCTCTAACCTTGTAACGTTATCTTCATACTTTGCGACATTCTCATCCTCCTTTTTCCTCAGACTCAGAAATTGTCTTTCCATATTTGTGTGATGGTCATGAGGAATGTATTTTTCTATGAAAATCTCTTTAAACTCTCTCCATTCTATATTTGATACTTCCTCATCTACCTTTGTGTTTTGAATCAATGACCACCATTGATCAGCATCTCCAGTGAGGCAGTATACTTCCATGCCAAATTTTTCCCCTTCGCTACACCCCAAGGCATGGAATATTTTTCACTAAAGAATTTATCCATTGCTCAGATACTAATGGATTTTTAATCCCATTTAATGTTGGTGGTTGTTGCTTCGTGAAGTGATCTAACATTGATCCTCTATGTTGTGGATTAGAGTACTCCATACGGGTAAGGTTATTATTCATGACCTGAGTGATTTTTCCTAGTATGGTGATAATATGGTCAGCACTAGTTTCCCAACTAGCTCTACTATAATTATATTGAGCAGGAGGTAAATCTCTACATGGAGTTCTTTCACCGATACAGTTTCCATTCTTTCCACTATGAGCTATTTCTAAACAATTGCATAAACTAGATTAGTTTATGAATCGAAATACATAATTCCAAACATGTAAAACACTTCACATAAATTGAACAGCTTATGGATATAATCCATAATAAAAAAATTTATTCATTGAGGAATTATATACTCATAAACCCTTCATAATGGTTGGTAAAGAAAACGAGAATTACCCTAAGAATATCCCTAGGGAGTGTCGTAACCAAGACTGCAGTAAGGCTAGTTGTCGTGCACCAGTTCCCATTCGAGTCTAGCTTAAAGCGGTGTTTTTGAGTTTTACCCCTAGGTACAACTATGCCAGTGTCACCTCTACCTGCTCGTATCCAGACAGGGATGTATTTATTGGAAAACTCACAAAATATCTACAATACAAAAATTTTAGGAAGTTCTTCTATACTAATCCTCAAAGTCTATCTTAAGGTAATGTTCTCTAATCAGAGTTTATGTAAATATAGATTCCAAGGTTTTTACTAAACTTTCTCTAATACCAACTATAATGCCCTGGCCCTATTTACCCAGAGTTGTTGCATTATTACATAACGTTGGCATGATACAAAGAAATTATATCCCAAAAGACTGATCAGTTTAGTAGCCTTGGAAATACTAGATACATTCAAAAGTTTTACATTAGATTATAAAATGAAAAACTATAACAACATTGTTTCCATAGACCACACTCATATCCCCTCATACTATCCATACAGGTCATTCATAAAATACTTCTTCGTATCCAAGGAAAAATAAAACATAGAAAGGGGGGATCTCAGATGCTCAGTAAGGATAACAATATAGTAGAAACTTTCTTAAATAAGAATAAACATTTAAGGAAATGTATAAGACTAAAAAAATCCTTTTAAACTTGAACTTCAGCAACATTTGGAAAAGATAAAATAAAATAATTCCATTTACTTATTCACATGGATATTATACTAGTTGAATAATCACATGCAATATCAATAGCCACTTTCGTAATGATGGAATGCATAATACCAGAATTCATAACCACATAGTCAAGGCCTTGTGCCAAGACTACAAATAATATTTTGTCAAGTCCTTGTACCAAGACACTAGTGTGTCTCATGAGACCTACTGATTCATTGAGGAGGTATAGAGGGATCTACCCATCACTTACTAAGTCCAATGCATTCCTCATATGAAAAGTTTTAAACATTATATAAACATTAATATTAAAACTAGAATACAAAATGTCATTACTTTATCAATAAACCATGAATGGTGTAAAATTAACACATCCATAGTCAAACATATCACAAAACCTTCAATAAAATATTGAAGTTTTGTATCATAATAAATTAACTTCAAATAGGATTAAAATCTATCAAAGGATGTTGACATAGATAAAATCAAAACCCTTTTTAGGAAAATATCTCTTTTTATTTTGAAATAATTTAAAATTAATATATTTCTAAAAGAAAACATTTACTTTTCAAATATTATTATAACATTTTAAGGGAATCTTTTATGATGTTATAATGGCGGAAAAAAGGTGCACCCGCCACATAAGTTAAAAAAAGACATTCTTACATTAATTTTGTCGAAAAGGTTATAGAGGACCTTGTTTGGAAAATGACGGAAAGATTAATTTATAAACATCTTATAAAAATTCAAAAAATATTATAAATGGATTCAAAAAATAGTATATAAAATATTAAGAATGTTTTGAAATACACTTTTAAGAAACAAGTATGTGTATGATAAAGAGGTCCCAGTAGATACTTACATAAAACAACCTCAGATAATAAAGAGATTGTGAAATTAACCCTTACATTGTACTTTTCCTTGGTCGAGGGTAGGTTAACCTCTTATATAATGGTTAAATAATTGTTATTAAATCATACACAAATCATATAAATTAATATCATTTCATATATGATCTTTTAATATTTCTTTGTTAATAATATTTTAGTATTATCGTCATTTCTTGCATTAACTGATTTGTTTTCCTTTATATGATATGTTACGTAAGTAATGTTTGTCATGGATAGGATGTGTCATATTCATATTCAGAATTATATTAAGTATTTAAACATTATTTTTAATCATCTAAATAAAATTATTCTTGAATGCATATGATGGGGAATGAATCTCATCACGTTCGTGGACATGGTAAGTCGTACGTACGCACGAGCGACAGTATCATTATTTTGATATTAATATAATATATAATTGGATGTTATATCATATATAAATATTAATTATCATGTTTTATTTATTATTTACATCAATTACACATCATCATTATACCCATCCAAATAATAATTTATTGAATAACAATTACACCACAACGTGGAGACGGTAAGTTGTACATACGCACGTATGGTGACATGTCATTCAAAGGATTAATATAATAATTAATATTGTTTTACCATATATATAATAACATAAAAGTATATATAATATACTAGATTAATTATTTTATAAGGTAAACAACAAATAAAAGTAAGTGGAAGAAGAAAGGAACTTGAAATAGGTGATGAACTATTTACCTCATCTTCAAGTTCTTCCTTTTGATTTGATCAAAAGGGATCCTTTGGTTGTATTTATGACTAAATGAAGGCCTAAAGGATAAAGGGAGGAAAGTTTAGAGGGTATTTGGGTAGGGGTTGGCCGATCAAAAAGGCTTTTAATGTGTGAATATGAGGGAAGGGGAGTTCCCTTTTATAAGAGGGGTGAGGGGCACCTTAGGAAAAGCTAGAAATATTATTTTATAATAAAATCATTTTCGGTTTATAATAGATCCAAAATTAATTATTTAAAGTCTAATTAGGGGATGGGTTGAAAAAAACTCATCGAATAGGTTTTAGACCGGTTTGGGTCACTATATTAACCTTATCTTTTAGATTTAACTCTTAGTTAAATAGTCTGACATTCATCGTGTCTCTTTGTACTTTTATATTATATGGTTAATAAACATACTATATACTTCCAATAGAACCTCAAGTGGTTCATTAATGACATATATAATATTATATAAGACCTTTGGCCGAACATTATATATTTATGAATATAATATCAATTAATAATATAATATTTGTTTTAAAAACTCTTTTATGTCAATTTTGACACTATGTGGTATTTTGTTTTTTCTAACTTCATAACAGTATTATTACTTCAAACAAAATTCATATAACCAACCCTAACATGTCATATTAACATAGAAAATTAATGTAATTAATAAAAACTCTCATGTTACATTAATTTGGATATTTATAATATCAATTATTTTCATCTTTGATTAATATGGTAATTACTGTATCATCATTGTGTCATAAATAAATTCAATTATTTAATATCTAAAAATTATAAATAAAATACCGTTATTTAATAAATCTCTTAATATTTATAATGAATATTTATAGTTGAGTTTATCTTATGTATAACCCTATATTAAAAATGTTTTAGTTATTAAATTTGATTTTAACTCTTTTAACTATTCTTTAAATAAAATAATAATAAATGTATTAATCTAATCCAAGTGGACCAAATAGGTTCATATTTTATTCCTAAGGTTGTTTTTTGTATAATTATACATATCTAATAGAATTAGGACATGTTTTAGGGTAATAATATTATTATTTTTACCCTCAATTACCCTATTTACTTTTAACCGTAAAAAATAAAATTAAAACGTTACTATTCAAAAAAAAATTATTTTCATCTTATTGAACCAAATTTTACATAATGATATAAAATAAGTCTCTCGGATTTTTTAAATTCAACTTACAGAAGTGGTAAAAGTAAGTTTTATGTAAATTTGCAAATGCTCCTAGGAGGTGGGTAAACGACGGTAAAAAGTTCAATACAATTTTTATATATCTAAAATTATTATAAACTAACTCCAATAAATTACATTGAACTTATATAGATATTATGTATCTATTATTAAATAAAATAAATTTAAATAAAATAAATAATTATTTAAATAAAAATTCATTTCTAAACTATAACTCAGTGTTTTTCACTATTCATCAACAATTGAATGTTTTCATAAAAATACCAAAAATTCAACCTAAGCTAATTTCGATATTCCGAATACAAAAATTAATTCCATTTTGAATAATAAAATTTATATAATTTTAAAAAGTGGATATTACTATTCATAATGGCTAGTTTGATTGGTTTTGGTGTGTTAGAACTCGGAATTGCGTACAACACATGCAATTGTATTATTCAAAGATAAGCGTACCATGGAATCTTAGGGTGTTACAGAAACCTTGATGGTTATAATGACTCATGTATTAAGTATATTTATTATGTAATTATTAATGATTTAAATTGTACATTTGAATTGTTGAAATATGGGATGGTTTAAATTTTTAGATTTGGAGGTTCTTTTTTGTTTTGGGAATCAGTTATGAATTTAGGAATTGAATGGTGAATGTTTAGGTGTAACTTCAGACAGGTTAAAGTTTTTTTCAAATATTTAAGGGTTCAGTGATGATTTTATAAGGGATCGTATTCATTACTTTACTATAGACAGAATTTGGTAGCTAGTGGTGGGTTACTAGTAATCAGATGGGGTGAGTCCAGTTAGGGGTGGTCTACGTGAGGTATCGGGTACACAATGGTACGGTATCATGCACTATATCTCGAATTCCTTTTTTTGATGGAAATTTTTCTATTAAATCATTAATAATTTTTACACCTTTTGGTTCTCCTTAGACAACATTCAACCCAGTCTAGTCACATGATCTCTCTTAGATTGCATTTGGATTCCATTACCCCCTCCATTAACTTTCTTCAATCCATTTAAAAACATGGTGTTTTAAATAAAAAATTTACTCACGTATCATGGGATTGGGAAAAACATTGTTAATTATATAAGGATAAACTATATCATAGTGAGACCAAATATTGCCTCCAATTAGGGGTGTAAATTATTTTGTTACTGTTAATAATAAATTGGGGTTATTGAATTTATGGTAGTGAGAACCTAATAAAAATTTAAAAAAGTTCAATTATATCCAAGTAATTATATGTCATTGATTCAGGGAATGGATTACCAATTGTAATTATATCATAATATTAAAAAGGGTACACTCTTCTTCTAATTAACTATTAAATAAAATAGTCCAGGATAAATTTATTCATCAACATTAGTTGAGATAAATAGTGAGATTTAATAATTTAGTAATAATTTTTGGGAAACAAACCTTCCCATGTTTGTGGAAATATATCTGATGGAACCTCTATAATAAAAAACCCCTAGAATGCATAGTAAAATCATAATCATGCTACGATACACCCAAGTAATTCAAAAAAATCTCTATCTTTCACAAATGTATCAATAATCACTAATATACACACCACTTAGTATTTATTATTCCATTTTATACAAGAAAACATGATGGATGGAGAAATATTATAATAAACCTAAGGAGTAAAAAATTCATATGAATAAAAATGAAAATAGAGTTACATTTGAAAAAATATCCAACCATTAAATTTATATATCAATCAATTGAAGAAGAATTTGATTCATTAAAGCGTAAAATCATGAATTCTAAATTAGAAATCCTTACCCCTATCTCAATCATGTAAAACAGTGTACCACTCAATGAGATAGGCAATTCAAAGTGGTGAAATAAAAAACAAAAAATAATGAAGGAAAAAATATACAAAGCATAGAACTTTGTTCCCCTTCCTTCTTGGACTCCAACTCCATTTATAGATTTCTCCCCTCCACTTTCATTCCAGACTATCTTTTTACATTAAATCCCTTTTTATTTTCAATATCTCCTTGATCTTTTGGGATTCTAATAAATTTGCATCTTTTATTTCTTTCCTCCCCGCATCAGGTAAAAGTTGGCATATGAAATCACTCTTCCCTAATTCAAGGATATTCTCAATGTTCCCACTACATTTACAGGATCCATGTATCATCAATTTTATCTTCATGATTTTAATTCTCTCTAAGTACTTTTCAATATTTCTCCCCATACAACATTCCTTTATTTTTATTTTTAAAATACCAGGACCCTTACCTGAAAATTTTTGTGTTGAAATAACCCTTATGTATTCTTTGAAGGACTGTTATATATCACGAAGACTCACTGATCAACCATAATGTGTATATTGTTTCATTACCATGGGAAACATGTTAAAATTTATATATAATTTATTTTAAAGTTTTTCATTTATGTATCACCTATAAACCATTATAAATCATAAAGAAACATGATACATTATTTCCAGTGAAACTAGAAAGGAACTTTACATACTAGCACAGTTGCATGGTTACCATTATGTATCCTTGGATTCACTTTTATATATCAACTTGGGTTCACAAAAATATTACAATAAAGACTTATACATGTTACAAAATAATCAATATAATATATCTTTCATTACTCAAAAGGACTTTTACACATCTGGATAGAAACATTTATATGTGAGGTTGTGACCTTTATGTATCTGGGCCTCAGCATAATGGACCTTACATAGGTGGTCATTTTCAAATTCTTCAATATTTCTTAATTTAATCCCTTTATTTATAGACATTTAACCTTCTAGATATTATATTCAAAGGAATAAAGTCATTCAATATAGAGAGGCATATGTGCCAACCAACTTTAAAAAAAATTCTCTTCAAACAACAACCCATTGGATTTATTAGTAAACATCCAATCATTTAATTGAAAACAATTTCATAAATTAATTAAATCAACAATTTCATCCATTTAAAAAAATTACAATTCAATAAAATGAATATTTAATTCAAAAAAATATTAAAATTCAATTAATTGATATATTTTAATGAATAAAACAAAGGGAATATCAATAAAATAGAAAACATTTTTTTCATCTATAAATTTCCCAACACAAAAACATTAGAATTCTAGATAATTTAACATAAAAAATATTACCCATTCATAAACCAAAATATTATCCCATGTTAGTTCCTTTTCCAACAGCCTCTCCACTCAAGCTTATTATTCTGCCTAAATTATTGTGATTTTTTTCTCCATGATGCTCATTAATTTCATTTTATGTATTTTTACCCTCCCATTATTATGTATACCTAACTTACTTGAATTACTACCCTCATCACTCAAATTATGAAGTTCATAAAATGATTATGTCATTAAAAACTCAAATATGGGTCACTATGGGATTATGGGGATTCTAAATCTCCACTAAATATGTTAATTTCAGGTTTTTATAATGGTTTATTTTTAGGTTTTTTATGTGTATTATGTTTGGAAGGTACAAATATTAAAATTTATGATCAATAATGATGATATTTTGTAAAAAAAATATTTGATATTTGAATAAATTTTTGCTATAAATTAAATAATATCATACTTCTATAGAATAAAGGCACACCAAAAAAACATTATCCCATTAAAAATATCTTTACATTAGTCAAATATGAATCTAAATAAAATTTAAACCATTATAACTGAAAAAAATATAAAATAGGATTTCTAAAATAGAAAAGTATAGATCACCCTAATCTAATAGAATCAGTGCCACCATAAAAAATTTATATAAAAAAATATTAGTAAACCAATAATCATCTTATGAAAATCAAAATATACCCATAAGATAAATTGTAGTGAATATGAATAGAAATAATGAAGTGGTATTTATATGGTATAAAGGGAAATGTGATCGTTGGTATTCAACCATTATTTGAATGTTTGAAAAATATGACCATTGGTTAATATGGTTGTTGAAATATTTATCCTTGGTAGAAATTTTTCCCGTTATAATGATTGTTTATAAGTAGTAATGACTTTGTATATTTTATAACTAAAGGAGAATGATAGCCTCAACCACTAGGGTCACATTGTTTGAATACCATTGTTAAGAACATTGGAGGGTGGTATCATCAATAGGGTTTTCCCTTGACCAAGCCCAAGCCAATATTTAACAATTAATGTTTGAACAAAATCGCCTGCATGAGAATTTCAAGTTATTGGAGATTACCACTCGGTCAATGTTAGCCGACCCACCCAAAGAAACTATGACCCTTGACCACCTTACCCTTAGGGAATATACTGGGGTAATAAGGGGTTATGTTCCAAGAACTAATCTATATGAATTATAAATTCATTCTTATAAATAATTTTTTTATCAATTCCTATTCAAAATAGTTTTTGTTAATAAAATATTTGTTTAATTGTTATGAATTTGATAAATTGATTTTTGGACACAAATGAAACATTATTATATTTTTCTAGAAAATATTTAAAAATTTTCCTATAAAACAAGTTCTTAAGAATACCATTTATTTTAATGAAATATTACTTTAAAAATAAATTATTTAAATAATAAATGATAAAATAATTTTATGACGGCCTACGAATTTTTTTATTAGTGTTAGAAATTTGAGTATTCCATAAAAACTACAATTTTTATATAAATAATGGTTCTTATTTAAAAGTTTAAATTCAATTATTTAGTTATTTTTATGATAAAATAAAAATCATTTTTGAAATGAGAATGTACAAATTTGGTTACGGTGAATTTATATGAATTTTCTAAAATACTTTATTTTTTAGTAAATATTAATAAAATATAGTATTAGGGTTTCTATATATTTTCTAATGTTATATTTATGTCATAATGATGTAATAATTAATCAAACACAATCCAGGAACTAAAATATTTTATTTAATTTATATTATATATTTTATTCTATTTTAATCTATTTCTAAAACTATTACTGAAATTCCAAATACTAGAAAATAAAATTTTATATTAAAATACATTACTTTGTAGAACCATTAATTTTTCATGCTAAAATATGAAATAAAAAATATATTCTGTTATTTTGGACCTAAATAACATAAAATGTGTCCCAAATTTCTAAAACCGTTAGCAAAAACTATGGGTTAGAAAATGGTGTTTCATTTTCCACATCCAAGATTTCCTAGGCCATTATTTAGAAATTATTAAAAAAATACTCCAATTCTTCTATAAATATCCATACATTTATCCATTCCCATTCACCCCCATTCTATACTTCATGAGGTTATGGTGATTTTTCCTCCCAATGTGTCCCATATGTTTCCTCAATCCCCTAAGTTTTTATCCTCACGTTGTAGGAACAACTCTTCAAGGTAAAGGAAATATTCACTTCTCTTATCCATTATTGTTCACTTTTCTTATGGTATGTATTCTAATTTAAAAACCTATGTCCTTTACAACTTTTCATTATCCCATTTCATAAATAAAATTATTTTATTAAATGGTGAACCTTGCCACATATTATTTTTTTCCTTTTCTAAATTCATGTTTTATACTCGTTATGCTTCCAAATTTACTTCTCCAAATTCTCTATTTTACACAAAAAACTATATTTTAATATTTTATTTTAATACCTAAACCTCTTTATTTTTAATGGGTATTAAAAAATATTTAATCATATCTTTTTATGAAATTATTTACATTAATGAAGCTTCCATCTCCTTTTATGGGTTAAAAATGACATAATGATCATGTTTTCAAGCTCCTTTGTATGCCATGATTTTTTATAAAAAACACATTTTTTGTCCTTCATAGGTTATAAATGAAATGATTTATTATTTGGATCACATGAAATTAAAACATATGATAGGTGAACCCTGATAGTTCTCTAATTCATTGGGTAACAAATGTATCCTTAGATATCACAAGTTCTACCCTACCATGGTGTATAACCTTGGTAATTTTAATTTTATGAAACTTGGAGATAAACCTTGGAGATATGCTTATGATTATCTCATTTAAATTTTATAGCCACGTTTTTTTATGATTCATGATTTTTTTATTATGATGTTCCTGTTTCTCATGATTTTTCATTAGTCCTCATGTTCTTATTAATATGTATCAAGATCACAAGATATATTTCTCTCTTCCTTATTCTCTTACCAAGCTTCATTCTCACCCATTACCTTTCATATATGTCCCCATGATATGATATGAAGTAAAAGTAACTTATGGTGAACCCATAATTATGTGATTCAGGCGTATTTAAGAAGGTTGTTTTATTTTTACAAGTATTATGTACCTTATTTCCATGAAACTAAACTTTAAAATATCATCTATTTGTACCATGACGGCGGCTGCTACGGGGCTCCTCCCAAAACCCTAAGGGGATCCTCCGTCGTTCCGACGACGGCTGCTGCGTCGGTCCCTCCCCCACCGCCGGGGGAGGGGACCCTCATCGTTCATCCCTAAACCTTCTTTCATTCCTTTTTTGAACCCGGACTTATTTCCCCCTTTTCCTCAAATCTCGATCGGCCCGAAGGTCTCGGAGCTGCTCGATGGCTTCCCTAACCTCTTGTTGTCTACCTCGGAGTTCTCGAAATCCTCGGACCGACTAAAGCACACCTTGGAGGCTATATTTTACCGGTGACCACCTTCAGTCGATTCTTTCGATAGGAATGTATTCGGTGCATGGGGTTTGCAAGATAGGGCGACTGTGGTCCTTTTGGATAATTGGAAAATAATGATTCGCTTCGCATCGGAAGCCAACCTCAACCAGGCCTGGTCAAGCGCACCTCGCTGCTTCAACGACTTCAAGTTTTTTCGGTGTTGCTGGTACTTCAATTTGCACATGAAGCGCGATCTTCCATCAATTGTGACATGGGTTAGTTTCCCAAATTTACCTCTTACGTTCCAAAATCCTATGGTTCTTCGTATGCTAGGGAACCTCATTGGTAGGTATATGTGTTCTGATAGCCGCACTACGGCTCTTTTTCACCCTGTAAATCCGCGTATATGTGTCGAAATGGATATTTCAAGAATTACGTTTGATTTTTTGTGGATTAAGGTGGTAGAAGAGTATCGCTGCAAGAAACAAGTGGTATACGAAAGTTGGATGGATTTCTGTACCGGATGCAGGCGACTGGGGTACTCGTGAGCCTACTGCCGAAGGGAGTTTAAAGCCTCGAGGCAGAGACATGAGGGTGGTAGACAGCCGGCGGTCCTTGAGGAGGAAGATAGGATGGTGCAGGAGCCTCAAGGTTTGAGAAACGATTTGGACAGGGGCGAACTCGCTGGAAGGTTGATTCATGAGGATAGGGAAGCGGCCAGGATATCAGGGGTCTGTATTTCACCAGTTGAGGCAGAAGCGGGTCTGCACACTAGTGTTAGTTTTCCGGGGGCCTCTCAAGTCAATCCATCAACTGCATGTGTGTTCCGTAGGTTGAGGGAGGATTTGGCTGGTCCCTTTGCCTGAAACGATGGAGTGAGAGTGGAAGGTGGGTCCATGCAGGAAAAATTTTGTGCTGGTAACAAGGAAATTAGGGGTGAATTAGCCTTGGTGCGAATGGCAATCAGAGAAGAAGTTGCTGCAGGCAAGGATACCTCGTGGGGAGGGAAGTAGGGCCTTGGTCTGGAGACGGACCTTCGAAAAAAATATAGGACTCCAGGGGGACCCAGTGTAGGAATCCGATCCCCTATACTTTTAAGCAATAGGTTTGAGGGGTTGGTTGAGGTAGGAATGAGCAAGGCTCTTTCTCTCTCTTCGGAGGCCGTTGGGGTGTGCGTGGAAGAATGCAGAGATGATATTCATAGCCTCTCGGCTGGTGAAGCTGCAAGTCCGAGAATCAGTAGGGGTAATAGGCAGAGGAAGAGTAAGAAGGATTACTCTTCTTTACCTCCACCTTTGGAGACCCGATCGACTAGAAAGGGAAAATCAAAAAAGGACGCTCTTCAATATGTGGATACTCAGAGGTCAGGGGTTCAGGGTGATCAATGCTCGGAGCTCTTGTTATGCTCTTAAGAGGAATCGGTTGAACAGATATTAATGCTTAATGCGTCTGAAGAAGAGGCAGCTAAAATGATGGGGAGACCTTTAAGGACATCCCTTAATGAAGATCAATATACCTGGGTTGATAATAAAGATATTATTCTGGTCAGGGGATTAAATAGAGGGGTGATTAGCATTGAGGAGTACATACAATCTTGGGATCGGCTAGCCTCAGAGATTGATAATATGATGATGGTGTCTCCAAGAAAAGTAACTTCTATCTCATGGAAGTTGTTCAGGGAGACAGGTACAGGTAATATCAGTTTACTTTTTAATACGCCTTGCTAACTTTGAGGGTTTTGGTCCTAGGTTGGATTCTGTTTGGTTCGTTTGAAGTTGATTTTGGTTTCATCTTTATGTGGCTTGAGGTATTGTTTGGGTACCCAGCATTACTTGGCTCCATGTCAGATGAGGTTCAGGGCATGTGGCCGTCACTTATGTTTGCCAGTTGAATGAACGTTTGAGAGGGTATGGCTAAGGCCATCAGTTCTTTTCCTGTGCATTTATCACGGGACTGCTTGTCATCTGGCCGGGCATTGGTGATGGTCTTCGACATGATGCATTTGCTGGGGTGAGACAGAGACTGGTTATGGTGGGGTTGTTCTTGTTTTGTTGGTTTTGTTTGTAATGATGGTTTCTCACTTTGTCCTTAAAAGTGTTTTTATTATAATAAAAAAATGAATTTTCAGTCAGTCAGTACCATGTAATGAAATGTTATGTAATAAAAATGTACGATTCAAAATTTTATATCAAAGGATTGTTTAGTTATTTTTGGAAATAAGGACATTCAAACATTAGTAATAAAAATTATGATAAGTCTCAATATATAAAAATATCCTAGTATTTGGTGAAGTATTAAGTAAGTTCTCTAAAGGTAAAAAATTCTTCTCTAGATAGAAATAAGTGGATATGTATCCAGTACAGATGTACCTTGGGGTAACACAGAAAAACACCACTTTGGGCTACACTCAAATAGGAACCAGTGCATGACAATGATCCTTTCTTCACTTCTGATTTGACACTCTTGGGGAATATGTTTGGCTACTCAGAAACTTTTTTCTAACCAGATGAAGGATATATATAAAATGTAATTGTCATTAGAGAGGATTAATAACATGTTTAATCATGATGTTTTAAGACATAGAATCCATTTAGAATTATAATATTCATAAAAGTAACACATTTATCACTAAGGTTTTCTTCTTGTAGAAAAATAGTAGGGAATAGGAGGAACTACATAAATGAAGAGTGGAATGGATGATGCACTAACAGAGTTCTAATGGAAGATATAATGTAAAACTTCATGATGATGATGAATTAAAAAACTCAAGTTATGAAAACTAACATAATTCAAATCGAGAGACTAGATTTACCTTGAAGGGAAAAAATTCCATTGAGTCCTTCATGTCTCAATTAGCACCTTCATTCAGTGGATATAATGACCCATTGATTTATAAAAAAGGGATAATCTCTATAGAAATTATATTTTTTTAACTCTATTGTTAGGTGCAAGATAAAGTCACCTTGTACCTATACCACTTAGAATTATAAAAAGATCAGTGGTGGGAACTAATTAAAAACGTGAATCCAATGAGGGAGAGATCAATTCATTGGTGTCAGAAGAGTTTAGGGGAATATTTTTTCAATAAAAAATTCCCCCATTCAGTTAAAATGAAAATGGGGAAGGAATTACTTGAACGGAAGCATGAAAAAAATGAATTAGTAGGAGTATATGAAATGAATTTTACAAGATTTCTAGATACACCACTATATTTTTAGTGGTTCCTAAGGGAAAGTTTGATAGATTATTTAATGGAATGTGACCCCATATATAGAGGAATCTTGAAAATCGAGACTATAGAAGCTATGAGTAGATAGTGTAGACACATAGATCAAAAGAGTAGAGGAGATAAATGGAGCCAAACATAGGGATGAAATTTGATCATGGAAGAGTTAGAAAGAAATTGAAACTTTCCACATGAAAAAATATGGGAAAAAGGATTTTAGGAACTGATTACATAGTAGTGGAAAGTGATACAAGTGTGAAAATATGGAAATATATCTATAAACAATTGTGTTGAGGAAAATCCTGAATATCTCAAAACTAATGACAAAGTTTAGATGGTGCAGGCCCAGCTGGAAGTTCAATGCTTCAAGTGTGGAAAACTTGGGAACATTTCCAATCAATGTCAAAAACAAAATATAATGCAGGGGAACCACCATAAACCTTATTATATTCCAAAGGATAAAGGTTAGGAATTTTTTATCATGGTGGATGAAGTGCAGGCTATGAATGATTTGGTGATAGTTACACTTGTTGTGTTCTCAAAACTAGCAAATACTTTGTTTTATTTTGGTTATATGAATTCCCTTATTTTATCCATGTTTGAAAAGAATATAGAATCAATCTATGAACTATTATAAGTAGAGTTATTATTCTACACTCCCTATGTAATAATCCTAGCCTCAAATGAGTATATAAACTCTAGTATTAACTTTCTGTAGTATAGTTTCATTTCAAATATAGTTGACATTCCCATGGGGGAATTCGACACTATACTAGGGAAGGATTGTCGCTCAAATTATAATGCTAATATAAACTACAAAAGAAAAGAAATTTTAGTATTCTTGAATAGAAAACATACAGTTTTTTTGGATGGAGAGATATCTCATCCTGAAATTTTCCTAGAATAACCTCCCATATCCTTATTTATATAGATTATTGGTGAAGATAGGTAAGGAAATAAAATCATAAATATAGATAATAGTTATACCAATCAAGAATGAATTGACGTATTTACTAAAGAGCTACATGGAACTCCCCTAGAAAAAGAGGTAGCTCTCTCCGTTGAACCCATAACAAGATCCAAGATGATGTTAAAGACATCATATAAAATGGAAAATATAGAGTTAGTTGAATTAAATAAGAAAAATAAAGTTCTTTTGGAGAAGTTATTTATCTGACCAAGTGTGTCTCCATAGGGAAATACTTATTCTTTTTGTAATAAATAAGGATATATTAGTGCTGTTATTCATTGATTATAGTGAACATAATGGGATAATGATGAAGAATAAAAAACATCTCCCAAGGTTTGTAGATTTGTTTGACCATCTTTGTGAGGCTCAATTCTTCTCCATGACTCACCTCTAATCTCGATTGACCCTGTAATGAAAAAGGTTGTAGAGGAGTGGCCTCATCCAATAATGGTAACTGACATTCATAGTTTCCATGTTCTAGAAGGATATCATAAGATGTTTTTGGAATACTTTTCATGATTTTATAATCGACTAACCAAGTTGAGTTAAAAATGGGAAAAGTTCATTTGGATAAAGTATTATGAAGAATGTGTCAAGGAACTAAAGAAGATATTTGTTACTACACCTATGTTACATCTACCCTTGTTGAAGAATGATTTGTTATATATAGTGATTCATCTCTGAAATGTCTTGGGTACATACTCATGAAAAATGAAAATGTGATTACTTATGAATCTAGATAGTTAAAGCCTCATGATAACAATTATCATATGCATAACTTGGAGCAACCTGTGGTTATTTATTTTATGAAAATATGGAGGCACTATCCTTAATAAATAAATTTCATATATACACAGACCACTAAATTTTGAAGTATATTTTAATGCACAAGGAATTGAACATTATTAAAAGGAGATAGTTGGAACTTCTTAAATACTATGACAATTTAATTCATTATCACCCTGTAAGAGAATAAAAATATGTTGATACATTATGAAGGAAATTCTATATTATTTTGTAAATTATGAGGATTAAAGGAGATCCTATAATGCAGGACCTAGTAATGTTGGACATGGGAATCATAAGGGAAGGTAAATAACCAACCATACCTCTAATTATTTATCTACTATTATTACTAGAGAATACTAATAGAGCTCAAAGATAACATCCTATGTTATAGAAGAAGATATTGGTTGTGAATAATGGAGAGTTTCATGAGTTCTATATTGATCAATAAGTTGTACTGATATTTCATACAAGGATTTGTGTCCCATCTATCCCAGAGATAATGAAGGAATTGATGGATGAATCTCATAGATCAACATTCTCTAAATGTCCTAGAAGAAATAAATGTATGGGGACCATCATGATCATTATTGGTGGGATAACATGAAAAGGGATATTTTTGTCTACACTACAAGGTGCATGGTGTGTCAATAAGTGATGGGAGAGTGATAACTTCCTAAAGGTGTGTTTAATCCACTACCATTACAAACATGGAAGTGGGATATCATCACTAATGTATTCATCATGGGTCTCCCTAGAACATCCAAAGTAAAAAATGTGATAAGGTTTATAGTGGATCAACTCACCAAGACTGCCCATTTCACCGATATTCGGGAAGATTTATCTCTTCACCAAATTTCCAAGACATGTGTAAAGAATGTGGTGAGATTGAATGGGGTGAAACTTTCTATTATTTCTAATCATGATAAAAGGTTCACATATAAATTTTGGATATGGATTTAACATGATCTTAATACTGAATTGAATTTTAGTACCACCTATCACCCCAAACTAATGTACAATCACAAAATAATATTCATACACTTGAAGAAAAGTTGTGAACATGCCCAATAGAATTTAAAGGTGGATGGGATCAAGAACTACCATTATTTGAGTTCACATAAAACAATATATTCCACTTAAGTATTCAAATGGACCCATATAAAGCTCTATATGGTAAGAAATATTGAACTCATACTTATTGGTATGGAGTTGGGAAAGGAAATTTGTTCACCCAGATCTTCTACATGAGATGCTAGAAAACATTCATTCAATCCAAAAACATAAAAATGATTATTTGAGTTGGTATAACAGCTATGCTGACAGCCATCGAAGGGACTTTGAGTTTGATGTTGGGGTCAAATTTTTAATTAGGATATCACCATGGAAGATAATCATGTGGTTTAGAAAGAAAACAAAGCTCTGCGATAGGTATATTGGCCCCGATGAAATCCTTGATCACATAGGAGTAGTGACCTATTAGCTTTTACTTCCACCAAATCTTGATCAATTTCATGATGTATTTCATTTATCTCTCATAGGGAATTATATTCATGATACGTCCATGTGCTGAATCTAAAGGTGGCACAACTAGAACATGACCTCTCTTATAAGGAGCAGTCGGTGGAGATCTTGGATTGTAAGACACGGTTATACATAAAAAGACTACTCACCTCATCCAATTATTGTAGAAGAACCATAAATATGAAGTAGAAAAGTAGGAACCATAGTATATAATGAAATATAATTACATACACCTTTTGTCAACTGAGATATTGAGTTGAAATTTTAGGGACGAAATTTATTAAGGGGGAATAATGTAACAACCTGTGAATTTTAAATGATATTTGAAGAAATGTATATTACATATTTTATAATATTATACCCATAAAAAATATATAGAAACCAAAAAAAATTATCTCATTAAAAAAGATCATTACATGAGTCAGCTATGAAACCAATAACATCCCAAACATTACAATAGAAAATTTTTTGAATAACTAAAATTGGAATGTATGGATCACCCCAATCTAATAAAATCATCATCCCAATGAAAATTATATAGAAATAAAACAAAATATTAATAAAACAATCATAATATTATGGAAATGAATTTATAAACACAAGAAAAAATTTAGTGAATTTTGATTGAAAGAATGAAGTGGTATTTATACGGTGCAAATGGAATTGTGATTGTTGCGATTTGACCATTATATGATTATTTGTCAAAAATGAACATTGGTTAATAAGAACATTAGAGAATATACCCTTGGTTGATAATTATTACATAATAACGATGTTTATAAGTAGTAATGACAATGTTTATTTGATATAGAAAAGAGAATCGATATACTCAAGTAATACAATCGTGTTGTTTGAAGCCGATTTTCCAGAACATGGGTGGGGGTATCACTATAGGAAAAATGGCCTTTTGTGATAGGTTATTTGCAATGGGAATAGATCTCATCGCAAATAGTCCATCGAAAAATTATTTGCGATGGGGACATCAACTCGTCACAAATTATTACTTATTTACAACCGGAAAATGGGTCATTGTCGCAAAAGGTTTGGCACCGTTTGCATGCCAAACCATGGGAAGAGTATTTTCCCTGGGGGTGCCTCCCCGTCGCAAATACTCGGAGGCGGTAAAAACTATTTGCGATGGGGATGCACCCCCTTCGTAAATACCCAGCAGTGGTAAATACTATTTGCTATGGGATATTCTCCCTTCGCAAATAGTGTGTCGGCATATCACTATTTGCGACAGGTCCCATCGCAAATACCTTTTTAACCACCGAAAATAATTAATGCGGCAAAAGATATTTGTGACGGGTCTCATCGCAAATACTACTGTTTGTGATGGGAGTCCCATCGCAAATAGCCTTGTCACAAATAATCTAACCAATATATACCCCTCATCTGTTTTTTCAATCATTCTCTCTATTCTTACTTTCTCTCCCTCTAAACTCTAATTTTAGAGTTAATTTTTTTTTGAGTTAAATTAGTTTTTTAAGAACTGATTTTGAGGTCGTCTACACCAATAAGAGATCAAGTTTAAAGTTATTTATGTTTTATTTAATTTAATTTTTATTTCTTTTTTTATATTAATTTAAAGTGTTGTTAATTTGTTGTAGTTAAATAAGATTTAGATTGTTTTGTTATCAGTATTTATTTGTAGTAATAAATTGAAATTATTAGTGCTAATTATTAATAATTAGTTATAATTAGGAATTATTAACGATAATTAGTAATGAATATAAATAATTAGTAGTAATTTGTAATTAGTAGAAGTAACTTGCAGTAATTAACGCTAATTAGTAATAATTAGCAGTAATTAAGAATAATTAGTAATAATTTGTAAAAATAGTAATAAATACTAATAATTAGTTATAAATACTAATAATTAATAACAAATACTAATAATTATTAATAATTAGTAACAATTACTAATATTTAGTAATAATTACTAATAGTTAGTAAAAAATAGTAAAAATTAGTAAAAAAATTGTAACAAATACTAATAATTAGTAACAAATACTAATAATTAGAAACAAATAGTAATAATTACTACTAAATTGTATTAATTTTTAATAATTACAAATAATTACTATTAATTAATAAAAAAATTGTAATAATTAAAAATAATTAGTAATGAATCGAAACAAATATTAATATATGACAACAATTAGTAATTAATAGCAATAATTACTAATAATTTTCAATAATTAGTAATAATTAGCAATAAATTGTAATAACTAGTAATAATTTTCACTAAAAAGTAATAATTAGAAATAAATAGTATTATTTATAAATAAAAACTAATAATTAGGAATAAATAGAAATAATTAGTAAAAAATAGAAATATTTACTAATAATTAGTAAAAATACTAAAAATTAGAAATAAATACTAATAATTTGTAATAGTTTGTAATAATTAGTAATAAATAGTAATAATTAGTAATAATTACAACGAAATTAATTGTATTTATTAGTAATAAATAGTACTGAATAGTAATAAATACTAACAATTAGTAATAAATAACAATAAAAAATTATTATTATTATTAAATAGTAATAATTAGTAAAAAGTTGTAATAATTAGTAAAAAATAGTAATAATTACTAAAAATAGTAATAAATTGTAATAATTAGTAAAAATAGTAATAATTATTAAAATATAATAATAATTAGTAAAAATATTAATAATTACAATTAATTAGTAATAAATAGTAATAATTAATAAAAAAAATAGTAATAATTAGTAAAAAATAGTAATAATTAGTAATACCTACTAACAATTAGTAATAATTAGTAATAAATTGTAATAAATACTAATAATTAGTAATAAATACTAATATGTAGTTGTAAATACTAGCAATTGTTCACAATTAGCAATAATTAGTAATAAATACTAATAATTTGTAATAAATACTAATAATTAGTAATAAATACTATCAATTAGAAATTAATACTGATAAATTGTAATAAATACAAATAACTAGTAATAAATACTAATAAATAGTGACACCTAGAAATAATTAGTAATTATTAGAAATAATTACTAATAATTAGGAATAAATAACAATAAAAAGAAATAAATAGTAATAAATAACAATAAATTGTAATAATTAGCAATAAATAGTGACAACTGGCAATAAATAGTAATAATTATGAATAAATAGTGATAATTAGCAATAAATAGTAATAATTAATAATAAATAGTAATAATTAGAAAAAAAAAGTAATAAATACTAATAATTAGTAATAAATACTAATAATTGGTAATATATACTAATAAATACTAATAAATTGTAATAAATACTAATATTATTAATAAATACTAATAATTTGTAATAAATACTAATAATTAGCAATAAATACTAATAATTAGTAATAAATACTAATAATTAGTAATAATTAGTAATAATTAGTAATAATTATGAGTAAATAGTAATAATCAGCTAGAGATTGTCTTCGGTGGAGTTCATGACTGATGAATTTTAGATGATGAACATCATAGTGCTTGTACATATGTTCTACTCAATTGTGATGAAATAAAATCATTTGTTTTGTGAGTGTTTCCATCACTTAATCTATAATTTTTGAAACTGTAAGTAAACTTATTTTATTTGTAGGTTATATGATAATCATATCAAGAAATATCCTCTAAAAATTATAGAAGTTTCTCTTGAAGAACCCCGGAAAAAAATTCAATGGTTTTAAAAACTGGTAACATAAATTATTGATGTTTTAGCATATCAATTTAGTTTATTATATATTATAATGATAATTTTTTTACAAATTTTTAGGTATCTCAACATGCTGATAAAATTGACAACTGATCATGTATATTGAGTAACCCACAATCCAAAATGGTTAAATATTATAATTCATATGTGGTGAATGGTTTTCGATTTCATACACGTGCATAGGGGGAATAAAAAAATGAATAGTGGAGTTTTCTTGAGATGATCTCTTCATAGATAAACTGAAGTTGACTTTTACAACATGCTTGATGTAATTATTGAACTGTGTTATCTTGGCAAAAAATTAAATAATGATGTTTAAATGTTGATGGTTTCATACTAATAGAGGATTGCATGTTCATGTGAATCATGGAATCGTTGATATTAAATATATAAGTTTTATTACAGTAACTGATACATTTTTACTAGCTCAACAAGTATATAAAATTTATTAAGAACATTATTGTGCTACATCAGGAGTCCTGATGGATTGGTGGAGCATAATAAAACTCAAATTTAGGGAAAATAATTTTACTCAATGTCAATGTAGTTTCACTAACCTGTAAGAAATTGAAATGTTTCAAGATACTACTCATAATACATATTTTTCACAAAAAGATATGAATATCTATGATGACACCCAAAAATTAAGGGTCTATGGTGACGATGATGTTAGTGATGTCATAATTTAATTTTAAATGGAAATAGAAGATGAAATAGAAACTTATATAGATATTGATGATGTTGAGAGAGAATATGAAGGAATTGCCATTGTCATATATGAAGCTAATGATGGTTGTGAACCTTGACATAGTTAAATTATGTTTATAATCATAACTAATATATATCTATATATAATAGTTATTTTTAACAATTTTATAACAATAATAATTTCATGTTTCTGATGGACGAAGATCTATTTCATTAGTTCTAGGAGGCTGGGATACCTTTAGATGATAAGGATTCGGGATTATCTGAACCCCAGCCTACTGGTGGTTCAAGGTGTGTGTGGAGGGGGAATGGTCTTGCACAGATGATGATTCCTGACCCTATCCCTAAGCGATGTCCAAGTCTTAGCTTCAATACACACACACACACGAAGATATGGTAACCTGTGTATTTTAGTTAGCCTTAATTTATTTATTTATATACTAATTGTTTGATTATTTGTTATTTTTTCATAGTTTTGCACATATAACTATTGGAATTGAGAGCACTATCATGCGCAATTATTTTTCCCAGTCATGGATCACATGGGAATAGATTCTTGTGGATGTACATTTCACCATGTTCGATCATTGGTGGGTAAAAAATAAATATTATTTATTTTGAAATTTATTTCATTAGTAACTTGATTTTCTAAATTATTTGTAGGGTTTATGGAATCTCATCGATAATATCATGTGTGACTATATACATGCGGCATGTGAGGTGTCTATATGTTCCAATTTCCACCAATTTTTGCACAATTTGAGAAGGACGATCATGGAGAAAGTAAGAGTGGCATTATTTGATGAGTCGTGTAGATCCCGCCGATTAGAGTATATTTCATCTCATGTTTGGGATGTATTAGTTTCACACTGGTTGGGTGGTGTATTTCATAGTTGATCTTCATTGGGCCGATAGAACCATGGGAGATAGGAGGTGACACATCGAGCCAGTATCCGTACATTCAGAACACATATAGAGCATCTTGTAAGTATTTTATTTAGATATTTTATATAACTTTAATTATAAAAAATTTATTTTATATTCATATAGGCGGTTGAGAAGCCAGATATTATGGAGAACAATGTTTATCGGAATATTTACAGTGATCCATCCACAATAGAGATTAGAGGTGATCACCAACATCGGATTGTGGTCAGTATTATTTATTTTTCATTTTGGAAATTAACTACATATAATATTTTCACTATTTTAATTTCAATTTGGAACTGATGGAGTCATATAATGTCACGACCTCTCAGACACAGGATAAGAGTCAGGCCGAGACGGGTGATCAGACTAGTGCCCACCATTTCGATGAGGTGGTATGGATGTCGGATATCTAGTATGGCTTTGAGAATGGCTGAGTAGTTGGTATTGGATCTTGATTAACTCTAAGGACTTATTTTTGTACTACTAATATATCGAAATCTAGCTTGAGAGGACCTCATGTAGATGCATCATATTCTAGCCCACAGTACCAGGAGCAGCTGCGAGTTTAGAGTGTGCTTATAGAGAGTTTGTGTAAGGAAAAGGAGGAGATGCGTCAGCAGTAGCAGCAACAACAAGAGGAGGATCACCAATAATAGTAGTAGCAATACAATGAGCATATGAATTGATGGCAGCAGTAGCAGCACAAGTAGATGGAGTACATGCGCCATCTGACTCACAGTTTAGGGATGATGTTTAATCCACCACCTCATTTAGCTCCTATTCCTCCTCTAGTAGAGCACCCCCTATGATTTTTTGTCATGTAAAAAACTTTTGAATTCAAATATTGTTGTAATATTAACTATTTATAGTTTCTATCTTTTATATTGGTGAGAATATTGCATAATTTTATTTTTTTTATTTTTAATATTTTAATATTTTAATATTTAATATTTGTATTATTATTTTTAATGTATGTTTATTTTAATAATAATAATAATAATATTGTATTGTTATTTTATATTTTTGGTGAATATTGGGAATTTTAATATTTTCTATTATTTTAATAATATTTATATTATTTTTTCATAAATATTATTAATAATAAAAGCATTATTACATTATTAGTATTGTTTTATTATTAATATTATAATAATATAGTTTTTTATATTATTAATATTAGTGTTATAATAATATTATATTATATTATTTTTATTAATAGTATTAATGTTATTACTATTTTCTAATATTAATTTATCATAATTTTATTGAATATATATATTTTTAAATTTTATTAATTATTTATGATGAGACCTTTTATGACAAGTTCCTGTGAAAAATAGTTTATATATTTTTTAAATAAGTATTTGTGATGGGAAAAAGGGCTTGCCACAAATATGTTTTTGCAATGGGCCTGCCGCAACAGGTTTCAAATATATAAACAGATAACTATTTACAATGTGAAATTATCTTAACACAAAAAATACTATTTGCAATGTCATTTTCTACAATGGGATATTTGCGATGGGACCCCATCACAAAAGCTCATTTGTAATGGGATCCCGTCATAAATACCTCAAATTCCTGTAGTTTATAGTCATTGGGGTTTTCCGTTGAAAAATCCTAAATCAAGCATCAACATTTGAATATTGAACAAAATATCTCATAGGAGAAGTTAATGTTAGTTTATATTACCACTCGGGTTGATGTTAGCTTATCCACCCCAGGAAACTATGATTATTGTACATCTTACCCTTATGGTATATGGGGATGTAATAAGGGGTTACATGTCAATACCTTAACTACATAAAGTGTAAATTCATTTTTATTAATAATTTTTTTATCAATTCCTTTTAATAATATTTTTTAATAATAAAATGTATTTTTAACTGCGATGAATTTAATAAATTTATTTTTGGATGTAAATAAAAAATAATTGTATTTTTCTATAAAATAAATAATTTTTTTTCAAAAAACAATGTATTTTAATGGTATTTTTTAATTAAATATTCTATTAAAATACATTTATTTTGAAAATGATTTATAAAATAATTTTATGATGGCCTAGGAATTGTTTTATATGTTTTAGAAATTTTATTGTACCTTAAAAACTACTACTTTTAACAAATAAAATTTTTATTTTTAAAAGTTAAAATTATAATATTTATAAAATTATTCTAATAAAATAAAAATCATTTTTGAAATCATTATGTCAAAATTGTGTTAAGGTGAATTTATGAGTATTTTCTAAAATACATTATTTTTTCATGAATAGTAAAAAAATATAATTTTTGGGTTTCAGTATATTTTAGGACATCAAATTATGTAAAAATGATGTAATAATTAATTTAACATGATAAATGTATTAAAATATTTTATTTTATTAATATTATGTATTTTAATATATTTTAATCAATTTCAAAAACTATAAGTGACATTCCAATGTCTAAATAAGAAAATCTGATTTTTAAAAACATTACTTCTTGGAATATTTACTTTTCTATGACAAAAGAAGTAATAAAAAATATTTTCTATTTTTTGGATTAAAATAACATTAAATTCATCCCAAATTTCCTGAACAATGAGAGAAAACCATGGGTAAGACAATGGTTTTTCATTTTCCACAACTTAGATTTACAAGGCCTATATTTGTAAGTTATTAAAAAAATCGTCCTCTTCTCCTATAAATATACACCCATTTATCCACTCCCCTTCATAATAAATCCATCGTCTATGATGTTATTGTAATATTTCCTCTCAAAGAGTCCCTCCATGGTTTCTTCTTTCCCCCAAGGATCCACCCTCATGTTTTTTGGAACAACTCTTCAAGGTAAGGGATATCTTCATTCTAATTTCCATTCATATTCCCTTTTCTTGTGATATGACTTATAATTTCCAAAACAAAGTTATTTTTTCCACTATCTATTATACCATTATTGAAATAATAGTCTTCTATTAATTTGAAACCCTTTTCCATCTCATTTTTCATTTTCTAAAACCATGTTTTATACCCATCATGTGGTCGAATTTAATTCTCAAAATTATCTCTTTTACATAAGAAATTATCTTTTCCTTTTTTATTTGAATACCCAAAAATAATTATTTTCAATGGGTATTCGAAAATATGTAAGCATTAATTTTTTATTTATGTATTTATATTAATAAAATTTCCATTTTTTTCAAGGGTTAAAAATAATGTAATGATCATGTCTTTAAGGTCTATTGTATGCCACGATTTTTGACAAGAAACTCATTCTTTATTCACAATGTGTTATTAATGATATGATTTATTATGTGGCACAGATGAAATTAATACATATGAAGGGTGCACCCTGGTATCACTCTAATATATTGTTTGTATAATTTAATATATAAATATGGTGTGTTCTATGATACCTTGGTATTTTTTTATGACACCTCAGTGATAAACCTTACTGATATTTTTATGAACATATCATTTAAATGTTATAGCCAAAATTCTATGTTATGATTCATTTTCATATTATTATTATGAGCCTCTTTCTCATTCTTTTTTATTATGCATCATGATTTTATTGATACTTCTAAAGATCACATGTTATATGTCTCTTTATACTTCCATTATTGGGCTTCATGCCTAGACCCTTTGATGTTTATCCCTAGGATATGAGATGAATTAAAAGTAACTTAGGGTGAAACAATTAATATGTATTTAATATGGATTTTAGAAATATGTTTTATTTTTTCATGTTTTATGTACCATATTTCGAAGAAACTAAACATTACAAGATCCCATGTTTATACATTGTAATGTAAATTTATGTAATTAAAAGTTGAGACTCCATCCATTTGTATCTAAAACTACAAATTCCTGACCCAAACAGTGACTAGAAAGTTTCTAATTGGGCTAGGTGTTACTGATATTAGGTGTACCTCCCCTAACATCGAAGGCTGCTGACTATAAGAGAGGGTGTAAACAAGTATTGTGGTGAGCATATACCCTCTCGGAGGAAAATAAGTTATTGGTCCAAGTATATTAATAAACCCTACAATGGTAATAGAGACTCAGCAGACTCAAAATGGACCCACATAGCCTAATAACATCAAAACAATAGATAAACATCAGATGAGAAATATAAACAAGAGAAACCAAAGAAAAACATAACAGTACGCTGAACACCCCTTATAATGACTACTGAAACAACAAAGCATGCATCGAGAACAAGTCATACATGTTAATAAAAAATGGATCCCATAGATAATGAACAGTAACTATGAAATAAAGTAATAATTTTGATACATGAAATAACGAAAAACAAAGTAAACTCCAGCTAGGCATGACCTCAGGGTCCATGCAGAATCTCCATTCAATAGATAATACGTTCCAGCTCCGAAAGCTAATCTCTTTCCTGCACTTAAATCCATAAAGTCTACATGTGTCCCGAAGGGCCCGTTTAGGGTGTGAGATCAATCTCAATAGGATACCATCCAATGGTACGTACCTAGTATGTTTCTTTAAGTAGGAAATAAATTAAAAGTGTGATGCACAAATAAACAAAAAATCTACTGGTGCTCAGCATCCACTAGGGAGTATCACCTGCTTCGGCCAACGCTGAAATCACAATCACGCAATATAGCAGCATGTTCTTCTTGAAACCTCTTGTCTCATGTACCTACATCCAAAAGTCAAGCACAAGAAAGAGAATACATGCACCATGTGCCTCCTAAAACCGCATTTCTCAAGTACCGACGTCCCGTAGGCAAACCCAAGTAAGAGTAATATGGAACCATGTGCCTACTAAAACCTCTTGTCTCAAATAACAACGTCCTGTAGGAACACCCAATAATTTGAAGGATCCCCATCTCCCACATGGATTCCAATGAAATCACCCTAAAACCATAATTACCTAACCACAACTAAAGAGGCCTATACCCACACGAGCGGTCAAACCACCTCATCATAGGGTCTACCTATGTACACAAGACCCAAATCACAGGTGAGAGGTAATCACCAAATTTGGAACCCAAGACATAACATATCTATCACTTCATTCCCCTACCACCATGTTGCTCAGAATCCAATGGCCATTCAATAAAAGTAACATGGGACATGCCCAACCAGACAGTCACATTGTCTTAATCCGATGTCCACTATGCCAACTCCCATGGTCAAACCACCCAATGAATGAAGGCCAAGTCCAAACAGTGATCAACATCACTCAAGAATACTTGGTCCATGAACAACACAACCCAAAGGTTTCAGCATATTAAATATCAAGAATCACTTATATTTAATATACAAGTATCAGTTTAAACAACCAAAACAAATTAAACAGTTGAATTGCACTAGCCATGTGATGTCTCATACCAACACTAAGGCCTTGAAAGCCTCTAATAAACTCAATAATGATTAAAAAGTTTAAACTCAGATTTTTAATCAAAAAAGATCAATTATAACCATTTTGGACCCCCCCCCCCCCCGACCAAAATTCCCCAAATGAGCAACGACCTCTAACCCAGCCTTGCTCAATCATAACAATGTAACTGAATTCCCAACAACATCCCATAAAGAATTCGGTTAATTCAATATAAAGAAACATTGCTTTCACTCAATACCTGACATTGTGCTAAACATAAACAACACTCAAATGACCATGGAAACACAAAATAGGGTATGCACCACCTACCTTAGTCTCATAGATATAGGAACGTCCGATATTGAGCTCCAATTCGAAGTCGGTCTTCATAGATCTACTTTTCTGTCAAATTTTGGAAATTCTTCTTGAATGGAAACTATGGAGTGTGAGAAAAAAGAACCATAATGAAATATAGTATGTGGTTTTATCCTTCCTTGTACGATCACATAGCCACTGACGGAATGACGAATTGATGTCGGATGAAGAATCTAGGAGAAGAGGTGTTCTCGGCCTCCTAGAGCATCATAGACTAAAAATGGGGAAAAAGAAAATGTTTTCGAAAATGAGATGTGACAATCTCCCATACAACTGAATAAAAATAAAATTACACATCATGTAATAAGGACTACACACTGTGTAGAATCCAATTCCTACTACAACTTAAATAGGTTTCCAGGTTATCACATGGATCAGACGCGTCACATGGGTCAACACATGGATAAGACTCATCATGTACGCCGAAAGTAAAATGCATGGTGTGTTAAGGAACACTACGCACTATAAATAACCATACTTTACATACATTGTTAGTAATTCAAAATTGAATTACACTTATTACAACATATAACAAAACCATGAATGGACCGTATAGGTATAGTGTCTTTAGAAACTGGGAAACATAAACAACTGGTTCATAAAGCATCTACATTGTCTCCCATTTATTTCATCATATCTATAGTCCCTTTTGGAATATCTTACATAATAACATTCTTCCTAGCCTGGGGAATGAAAACATCAAAAAGGTGAGCTCAAATTCTCAGTAAGGGTAAACAAAAGAAATATCAATCACATCATATTCATAAGAACATAACATTTTGGAAATCTTACCCTAAAAAAGAGATCATAATTTCATAACATGGGATAAATCATGGTAGTGAAATGTAATCACAATAATCATAACATAAAACATGAATATTTGTGGCATACACACATAATCATAGAGAATCATTTCTTATTAGTCAAGACTCATTGCCAATACTTTCTTAGTGGACAAAGTCCATTTCTGAACCGAGTTCATTTCTCGTTTCAGTCATGTTTCACTGAACCGGTTTAACCTGCCGTTCAAGCCATCTCTATCTCATGAGATATAAAATCTTTACCCAATGCATTAGAGGAAGATATAGGTCCCACTCATCTCATAATGATACCATTATTATGTTTGCCACCAAATCATAAACCATACATCATAGCATAACCCATGTAATAAAAATGTGATTCTTAAACATCGTGACATCATAAAACAATTAATATAAGATAAAGGGATTCAAAAAAATAATTCCATCCCAACATAATAAAATAAATATAAAAATAGAGATATAAACAGAACCCTTTATTATCTTAGATGGAAAATAATTTTGTTAAAACACTTGAACTCCATTCTTGAGGAAAAAATCCTTTCTACTTCAAAAATACTTTTACTTTCTTAACATGTCATACACTTCTAAACTAAAAGAAGTTGATTAAAAATATACTTGAAAACTGGTAAAGGAAGCTTCTTCTAAATAAGGATTTAAAAATCCATTCATGTCATATAAGTTAAAAAAACATTCTTCTCGTACTTTTTTCGGAAAAGTCAAAAAGTACCTCGTACGAAAAACGACAAAATATTCCTTTCATATATTTTACTAAAAACTCACCGAAGGGTATAATTGCATTTAAAAAATTTTAGGTGGATGGAAATAATATTAAATGTTGAGGAAACATGTATGTGTATGATAAAATACACCCCAGTAAATTCAAAGTATAAACAATATCAGATAAAAATGAGATTGTGATATTTCTCTTACCTTAGGTCCGATTTGCTTCGTAAGTGTCCGAACCTCCTGTATAATGATTTAAATAATGTCATTGACTTATTCCAGAATCATACTCATTGTTATAATATCATATATGGTCATATTCTTAGTTTATTATTAGTAATATTTCATTGTTACTTGTTATTCGAGTGTTTATTACTTTTTGTTCTTATGCGTGTTTTGTCGAATAAATTCTTATTATTCTTTTTAGGATATAGATACGTCATTTACAGAAAGGTATTAGGGTAATATATATCATATTTATTCACTCAATTCATTTATGTAATCATTATGCAATGAAAATCATGTAGAACGTGTCGCATCACATCGTGGAGACGGTATTCCGTACGTACGTACGAGCGATGATATCGTTCCCATGATCATGGAATTGTATTGGAGTGTATGTATACTATTTCATAATAAATATAACTTTACAATAATCATATATATTCATTCTTTAAACCATTATACCCATCCAAGTAAGGTGGTGGTGGAAAATAGATTACACCACGACGTGGAGACGGTATTCTATACGTACGCACGCGCGGTGATTTCATTTTCCGTAGGATGGATAGATGGTAAAATAGGGTTGTTTCATAATTGTCATAACATATTAGTATATTAGTGATACTGATGTTATTAATTCATAATGAAACAACTAATGAAGAAGATGTGGAAGAAGAAATAATGTTGAAAGAATCGGTAACGGACATTACCTCTTCCTTGAAGCGCTTCTTTGAGACCTCCTTTTAGGGCACTAAAATTGGTGTTTGAAGAAGACCAGGACCTCTAGGATGTTTCTAGGGAAGTGTATAGGATAAATTGGTAGGTGTTGGACGAGATTGAATGGTCAAAGTGGTTTGAGGAAGAGAGGGCGGAGATGCCCTTTTATAAGGGAGGAGAGGGGCACCTTTGGAAAAACAAAAATTATAATTTTATTATAAAGCCATATTAGGTTTTAAATAGCTCAAAATTGATTTATTTTGAAGATAAGGTGGGGATGGGTCGAAATAATCTCATCCAATAGAATTTGGACAAGTTTAGATTACTATTTTAACCTTATCATTTAGATTTAACTTTAAGTAAGATAATTTTACTTTTTCCGTGTCTTTTTGTGTTCTTACACTATAAGGTTAATAAACTTTCTATAACAAGCCAAACGAACCCCAATTATTTTATTATTAATATATATAACCTTATCTAAGTAATTTGGCCGAACCTTAGATTTTTAGAAATAAAATAAAAATTAATAATGTAATATTTGTTTTAAAAACTATTTTTGGTCAATTTTGACACTATTTAGTAGTTGATTTTTTTAAAACTCATGACAGAATGATTAGTTCAAAAAAAGTTAATTAAATCAATACTAACATGTTATATTTATCTATAAAATCAGTTTAATTCATAAAGAGTCTCAAATTACATTTATTTGGGTATTTATAACATCAATTATGTCAATATTTCATTAATAAGATAATTATTGCATCATCTTTGTGTCATAAATAAATTAAATTATTTAATGTATAAAAATTAAAAATAAAATACCATTACGTAGGAAATATTTTTATCTTTCTAATTAATATTTATAGTCTAATTTATCTTATGTATAACCCTATATAAAAAATTATTTACTTATTAAACTTTGATTTTCACTATTTTAACCCTTCTTTAAATAAATTAATAATAAATGTACTAATATAATCCAAGAGGGCCAAAATGGTCATATTTTATTCATAAGGTTTTTTTTTGGTCGAATTAAACTTATCCAATAGAATTTGGACAAGTCTGAGGGTAATAATAATAACATTTTTACCCTTAATTACCCTATTTACTTTTAACTGTGGTAAAAAAAAGTAAGAAGTTACTATTCACCAAAAATTATTTTCATCTCATTGAAACACATTTTAGTCCTTGATATTAACTGTGTGTCTTGGATTTTCGAAATTCCACTCACAGAAGCGGTAAAATTAAGTTTTATGTAAATTTGCAAATTCTCCTAGGAGGTGGGTAAAAGACGGTGAAAAGTTCAATAAAATTTTTATATATCTAAAATTATTATAAAATTACTCCAATTAATTACATTGAAATTATATAGGTATTATGTATCAATTTTTACCTAAAATAAATTTAAATAAAACAAATAATTATTTAAATAAAATGTCGGTTTTTAAATAGTAACACAGTGTTTTCACTATTCATCAAAAATTGAAAGTTTCCTGAAAAATACCAAAATTTCAACCTAGGCTAATTTAGATATTACGAATCCAAAAATAAAGTCCATTTTGAAAAATAAAATTTAAAAAATTTCAAAAAGTGGTTATTACTATCCATAATGGCTAGTTTTAATAATATTTTAATAGCATTTCGTTTTTTAGAAAAACTCGGTGTTGCGTACGACGCAAGCTATAAAGGAAGGTCTCAATTGCATGTAAAGAAATCCAAGCTAGTGTTGTGTGTAGTGAATGATTTATTTGATTATTTATATAAAATAAAAACAAAATATTTCTTATAAAAGTCTCGGGTGTTACATTCTGCCACCCTTAAAATGAATTTCGCCCTCGAAATTCGTCACTTTAACAAACAGAAGAGGATACCTCTCCCTCATCATATCCTCAAGCTCCCATGTAGCTTCTTATAATTGGTGGTTCCTCCATAAAACTTTCACCAAGCGAGTGGTCTTGTTCCGTAGGACTTTTTCAATATGATCGAGAATCTCTATCGGCTGTTCTTCATAAGAAAGATCTGGTTCCAGTGGTACAACTTCTGAGCTGAGTACATGTGAAGGATCAGGTATGTACTTTCTCAGGAGAGATACATGGAACACATTGTGAACTTGAGAAAGATTCAGTGGAAGCTCCAATCGGTAAGCTACCTTCCCAAAATGATCTAGTATTTCGAAAGGACCGATATACCTTGGGCTAAGCTTTCCTTTCTTTACAAATCTCATTACTCTCTTCCAATGGGATATTCTTAAGAACACTTTATCACCCACTTCAAACTCTAAGTGTTTTCTTCGGTTGTCGGCATAACTTTTTTGTCGACTCTGAGGTGCTTTTATGTGTTGTTGAATTGATCGGAACTTTTCTGCCATCTCATTAACAAGATCAGGTCCTAATAGCTTTCTTTCCCCAACTTCATCCCAACAAGTTGGAGTCCTGCATTTCTTTCCATAGAGAGCATCATAAGGATCCATATGAATACTTGGTTGAAAGCTATTATTATAAGACAATTCCACCAAAGGTAGGTGTTGATCCCAACCACTTTTGAAATACATTGAGAAAGCTCTCAACATATCTTTTAGAGTTTGAATTGTCCTCTCAGACTGACCGTCTGTCTGAGGTTGATAAGCAGTGCTTGAAATCAACTCTGTATCCATAGTATGCTGAAGACATCACCAGAACTTTGTTGTAAACCCCGGATCCCGATCAGATATAATAGAAAGTGGTACTCCATGCAATCCTACCACTTCCTTTACATATATCCCGGCAAGCTGATCCAGAGAGAAATCCTCTCTAATAGCAATGAAGTGTACAGACTTTGTAAGACGATCAACTATGACCCAGATAGCATTATTTCCTTTGGATGTTTTAGGAAGTCCTGCGACAAAGTCCACAGTGATGTTTTCCCATTTCCATTCGGGTATGGGTAATGGTTGTAACATCCCCTTAGACTTCTGTCTCTCAGCTTTAACTTGCTGACAAACCATGTATCGAGAGACATATTCAGCATCATCTCTTTTCATGCCATCCCACCAGAAGTAACCTTTCAGGTCCCTATACATCTTCGTGATTCCAGGATGAATAGAGAATGAAGAACTATGAGGCTCATCCAGTAGATCCTTCTTTAATTTGGGGATGGGAGGAACACAAACCCGATTCCTGAACTTTATTATCCCATCACAATCAAGGTTGAATTCAGGAACATTTCTCACCTTCTTTTGTAACTCTACATCTTCTTTCTGTGCCTCTTTAATCTTAACATGTATAGATAATTGAAGATTCATTTGAGAAAGATACGATTTTTCCCCTTTCATTATAATTCCAAGATCCATCCTTTGTAAATCCATAAATATTGGATCTTTTGTGATCCTCATCATGGATAAACTAGCATGGTCTTGTCGACTTAATGCATCTGCCACCTTGTTTTCTTTCCCAGGGTGGTAATGAATTGAGCAGTCATAATCCTTAATCAGCTCCAACCATCTTATTTGGCGCATATTCAGCTCCTTTTGTGTGAAAATATACTTTAAACTTTGATGATCAGTATAAATGTCACACCTTTATCCATAAAGATAATGCCTCCAAATCTTTAATGCAAATATTACCGCAACTAACTCCAAATCACGAGTTGGGTAATTTTGCTCATGGATTTTCAACTTTAGTGAGGCATAAGCTATCACCATATCATTTTACATAAGAACACACCCCAATCCCTTCTTGGATGCATCACTGTAGATCACAAACCATTCTCCACTACAAGGCAGTGTGAGCACAGGTGCACTGGATAACCTTATTTTCAACTCCCTGAAATTCTCTTCACATTATTCCTTCCAAACAAACATAACTCCTTTCTGAGTCAACATGGTGAGTGGATTAGATAATCATGAAAAAGCTTTCACAAAACGTCGATAATATCTAGCCAAACCAAGAAAACATCAGATCTTGGTTACTGTTGTTGGTCTTGACCATTTTTCGATAACCTATGTTTTTGCTGGATCCACAGATATGCCCTCTTTTGAGATTATGTGACCCAAAAATGAAACTTTTTGAAGCCAAAATTCACACTTGGTAAATTTGGCATAAAGCTTCTCCTTTCTCAGGTTCTACAATATAATTCTCAAGTGATATTTATGTTATTCCTTGCCCTTTGAATATACAAGAATATCGTCTGTAAAGACTACCAAAAACTAATCAAGATAGTCTCTAAAGACTCTATTCATCAGATCCATGAAGATAGTAGGGGAATTAGTAAGACCAAATGGAATCACTATAAATTCATAGTGTCCATACCTAGTACAGAACATCGTCTTTGGTATATCCTCCCTTTTGACCCTTAATTGATGATACCATAAACGAAGATCAATCTTGGAAAAGTATTGAGCTCCGCGTAGTTGGTCAAATAAGTCATCAATGTGTGGGAGATGATATTTGTTCTTGATAGTGATCTTGTTAAGTTCTCTATAATCAATGCAGTGTCTCGTTGATCTACCTTTCTTCATAAAAAATAGAACAGGTTCTCCCCAAGGTGACGCACTAGGGCATATGAACCCCTTATCAAGATTCTCTTGGAGTTGCTTCTTCAATTCTTGCAACTCAATTGGGGTCATTCTATAAGGTGTCTTTGAAATTGGTAAATCACCCGGTACGAGTTCTATTGAAAACTCAACTTCACGATTTGGCAAAAGACCCTACAATTCCTCCGGAAAGACATCATCAAACTCTTGTACAATGGGTATATTCTTAATCGTGAGTTTCTCACCAATAATTTGAGATAAATAACCTTCATTTAGTGGAATCAAGACCCACAAGCTGGAATAAATTTCCAATGGAAGGTTATGTTCATCCTTGCATCGATAGACGATCAAAGATTGGTCTGGAATATGAAATGTGACTTCCCTTCTTTCGAAATTGATATGAGCTCCATATATAGAAATCCAAACCATGCCAAGAATCATATCAAATTCCACTATAGGGAGGATCACAAGATTTGTAGGAATCACTTTCCCACAAACTTCAATCAGAGAATAATTATAAACTTTTGATGCGACTATTTTTCCATTAGGGGTTTTCACAGCTAACTCAACATCTAATTGTTGAGGTAATACGGTGATACCCTTAGAAAATTCTTCCGAAATAAAGGAGTGGGTGGATCCAGAATCAAATAAAACATTTGCTACTTTAGTGTGGATGGTAAGTGTACCTTTCACCACGTCATTATCGTACTCTACATTGCTGAAAGAAATTGCATGTGACATTCCTTTGTCTTGAGCCTTATGATTTTTTTGACGTCGATCATCATCAACAACCCTTGGATTAAGGCATTTATTGGCATAATGCCCCATTTCCTTGCACTTGTAACATTGAAGTGTAGGAGGTGCACTCTGTGTAGCCTTTTCATTGTTCGCATCACTAGACATCTTCTTCCCATCATTGCGGCATTCAAATGCCCAATGACCTTCCTTTCCACATTTGAAACATTTCCTTGTCCCTTTAAGAAAACTCCCTCCATGTTTCATTCCACACTTTGAGCATATGAGAAAACTCATCTTCTTTTCAGTGTGCTCTTTATATTTTACTTTGAATTCCATTTTCCTCTTCTTATCAAACACATATGACGGATGGGTTACTCCAATATCCATCTCAACTTTGAGAGCACATAGAACGATTTTATTGTAGCTATTGAAGTCCCTTATGGATAATGCCCTTCGAAGACTTGGTTTTAAGCCACTAAAGAATCGATCGATCTTACTCTCAGGTTGGATAATAATACCAGAAGCGTACATTTCATGTCTTGTAAAATTTGCTTCATAGGTACCAATAGATTCATCATCCTTTTGATTTAGTTCAAGAAACTCCTTCTCCATATTTGTTCGGAGAATAAGCGGGAAGTAATTATTGAAAAATAAGTTCTTGAACTCATCCCATTACATGGACTCAATTTCATCTCTTGGCCTCATATTCTTGATAAGATTCCACCATTGATCAGCACCACCTTCCAAACGATACACTAATAAGATGAATTTATCATGTTCAGAACATTGAAGAACTGAAAATATCTTTTCAGTAGTATTGATCCATTGTTCAGCAACTAATGGATCAGTAGACCCGCTGAATGAAGGTGGACACTGTCTCATGAAAGATTCAACAGAATGTTGCTCCTTCCTTTGCTCGTTTGTATTTCCTGCATGTTTCATAGCTTGAGAAAGTTGTGTGAGCATGGATACAATATTTTGCATTCCAGATCCCATAATGTTTGGTTGCTCAGGGGGAAAATCATTGCATTGCCTGTCGCATTCCGCATTAACACGGTTCCTTCGGGTTTCAGCCATTGACTAAAACCAAGAAGAATAGTGTGAGCGACAATAATTATAATAGTAAAACCACATAGTCAAGAATAAAATTTCACACTTAAGGTCTTATCCTAGGTTATTCATGGCCATTTCTAAAACACTGATATTGTGTTCTATGCCTAGAGTTATCATTAGGATTATTACTAAGGCTTTCACATACTAGTTTTCAAAGGTTGAATATACCTTTCCTCTGATACCAACTATAACGGTCTGGAATTACTTTCAGTGGACTATAGTTGATACCTATCAGGGAACTCCATGGGAGGCTACACCCCCTGGGCGGCACACACCACCATCCCCAGTGGAAACCATTTCCTCTTGAATCCCTTGGGCGGAGAGCCATGCTTCGTCCAACGCTCACATGTGAGAGTTCCCAAGGATCGGATACATTCCTACCTCCTTTTCCTCTGATACCAACTATAACGACCCATACTTTACATACATTGTTAGTACTTCAAAATTGAAGTACACTTATTAAAACATATAACAAAACCATGAAAGGACCGTACAGGTATAGTGTCTTTAGAAACTGGGAATCATAAACAACTGCTTCATAAAGCATCTACACTGTCTCCTATTTATTTCATCATATCTATAGTCCCTTTTGGCATATCTTACTTAATAACCTTCTTCCTGACCTGGGGAAAGAAAACATACAAAAGGGTGAGCTCAAATGCTCAGTAAGGGTAAACAAAAGAAATATCAATCACATCATATTCATAGGAACATAACATTTCGGAAATCTTATCCTGCAAAAGAGATCATAATTTCATAACATGGGATAAATCGTGGTAGTGAAATGTAATCACAATAATCATAACATAAAACATGAATCTTTGTTTCATACACACATAATCATAGAGAATCATTTCTTATTAGTCAAGACTCATTGCCAAGACTATCTCAGTGGACAAAGTCCATTTCTGAACCGAGTTCATTCCACATTTTAGTCCTATTTCACTGAACTGGTTTAACCTGCCGTTCCATCCATGTCTATCTCATGAGATATAAAATCTTTACCCAATGCATTAGAGTGAGATATAGGTCCCACCAATCTCATAATGATACCATTCTTATGTGTACCAAAAAATCATAAACCATACATCATAGTATAACCCATGTAATAAAAATGGGATTCTTAAACATCGTGACATCATAAAACAATTAATATAAGATAAAGGAATTCACAAAAATAATTCCATCACAACATAATCAAATTAATGTAATAATAGGGATAGAAACAGAACCCTTTATTATCTTATATGGAAAATAATTTTGATAAAACACTTGAACTCCATTCTTGAGGAAAACATCCTTTCTACTTCAAAAACACTTTTCTTTTCTTAACATGTCATACAATTCTAAACTAAAAGAAGTTGATTAAAAATAAACTTGAAAACTTGTAAAGGAAGCTTCTTGAAAATAATGTTTTAAAAATCCATTCATGCCGTATAAGTTAAAAAAACATTCTTCTCGTACTTTTGTTGGAAAAGTCAAAAAGTACCTCGTACAAAAAACGACAAAAGATTCCTTTCATATATTTTACTAAAAACTCACCAAAGGGTAAAATTGGATTCAAAAAATTGTAGGTAGATGGAAATAATATTACATGTTGATGAAAATGGATGTGGATGATAAAATAGACCCTAGTAAATTCCAAAGCATAAACAATCTCGGATAAAAATGAGATTGTGATATTTCCCTTACCTTAGGTCCGATTTGCTTCGTAAGTGTCTAAACCTCCTGTATAATGATTTAAATAATGTCATTGACTTATTCCAGAATCATAATAATTGTTATGATATCATATATGGTCATATTCTTAGCTAATTATTAGTGATATTTCATTGATACTTGTTATTCGGGTGTTTATTACTTTTTGATCTTATGTGTGTTTTGTCGAATAAAATATTATTCTTCTTTTTAGGTTATAGATACATCATTTACATAATTTTATTAGTGTAATATATATCGTATTTATTCACTAAATTCATTTATTTAATCATTATTCAATGAAAATCATGTAGAACGAGTCGCATCACATCGTGGAGACGGTATTCCGTACGTACGCACGAGCGATGATATCGTTCCCATGATCGTGGAATTGTATTGGAGTGTATGTATAGTATTTGAGAATCAATATAACTTTACAATAATCATATATATTCATTATTTAAACCATTATACCCATCCAAGTAATGTGGTGGTGGAAAATAGATTACACCACGGTGGGGAGACGGTATTCCGTACGTACGCACACACGGTGATTTCATTTTTCGTAGGATGGATAGATGGTGAAATAGGGTTGTTTCATACTTATAATAACATATATGTATCTGATTGGTACTGATGTTATTAATTCATAATGAAACAACTTAATAAGAAGAAGTGGAAGAAGAAATAATGTTAGAAGAATTGGTAACGGACATTACCTCTTCTTTGAAGCGCTTCTTTGAGACCTCCTTTTAGGGCACTAAAATTGGTCTCTGAAGAAGAACAGGACCTATAGGATGTTTCAAGGGAAGTGGAGAGGAGAAATTGGTAGGGGTTGGCTGAGCTTGAAGGCTCAAAGTTGTGTGAGGAAGAGAGGTAGGAGGTACCCTTTTATAAGGGAGGAGAGGGGCACCTTTGGAAAAACTAAAAATATTATTTTATTATAAATCCATATTCGGTTTTAAATAGCTCCAAATTGATTTATTTAGAAGATAAGGTGGGGATGGGTCGAAATAATCTCATCCAATAGAATTTGGACAAGTTTAGTATACTATTTTAACATTATCATTTATATTTAACTTTAAGTTAGATAATTTTACTTTTACCGTGTCTTTTTGTGATCTTACACTATAAGGTTAATAAACACACTATAACAAGCTAAAAAAAACCCCAAGTTGTTTAGTATTAATATATATAACCGTATCTGAGTTATTTGACCAAAACTTAGATTTTTAGGAATAAAATAAAAATTAATAATATAATATTTGTTTTAAAAACTATTTTATGTCAATTTTGACAGTATTTAGTAATTGATTTTTGTAAAAATCATAACAGAATGATTAGTTCTAAAAAAGTTAATTAAATCAATACTAACATGAAATATTAACCTCTAAAATTAGTGTAATTCATAAAAAGTCTCAAATTACATTTATTTGGGTATTTATAACATCAATTATGCCAATATTTCATTAATAAGATAATTACTTCATCATTTTTGTGTCATAAATAAATTAACTTACTTAATGTCTAAAAATTACAAATAAAATACAATTATGTAGGAAATCTTTTTAGCTTTCTAATTAATAGTTATAGTCGAATTTATCTTATGTAAAACCCTATATGAAAAATTATTTACTTATTAACCTTTGATTTTAACTATTTTAACCCTTCTTTAAATAAATTAATAATAAATGTCCTAATCTAATCCAAGTGGGCATAAATGGTCATATTTTACTCCTAAGGTTGTCTATGGTCTAATTAATCTTATCAAATAGAATTAGGACATGTGTTAGGGTAATAATAATAACATTTTTACCCTTAATTACCCTATTTATTTTAACCGTGTTAAAAAAAAGTAAAAAAGTTACTATTCGCCAAAAATTATTTTCATCTCATTGAATCGCATTTTAGTCCTTGATATTAACCGTGTCTCTTGGATTTTCGAAATTCCATTCACAGAAGCGGTAAAATTAAGTTTTATGTAAATTTGAAAATTCTCCTAGGAGGTGGGTAAAAGACGGTGAAAAGTTCAATAAAATTATTATATATCTAAAATTATTATAAAATTAATCCAATGAATTACATTGAACATATATAGGTATTATGTATCAATTTTGACCTAAAATAAATTTAAATATAATAAATAATTATTTAAATAAAATGACGGTTTTTAAATAGTAACACAGTGTTTTCACTATTCATCAAAAATTGAAAGTTTCCAGAAAAATACCAAAATTTCACCCTAGGATAATTTCGATATTCGGAATCCAAAAATGAAGTTCATTTTGAAAAATAAAATTTACAAAATTTCAAAAAGAGGTTATTACTATTCATAACGGCTAGTTTTAATAATATTTTAATAGCATATCATTGTTTTGTGAAACTCGGTATTGCGTACGACGCAAGCTAAAAAGGAAGGTCGCGATTGCGTGTAAAGAAAGCCAAGCTAGTGTTGTGTGTAGTGAAATATTCCTTTGATGATTTATATAAAATAAAAACAAAATATTTCTTATAAAAGTCTCGGGTGTTACATTCTATCCCCCTTAAAATGAATTTCACCCTCGAAATTCATCACTTGTAACAAACAGATGAGGATACCTCTCCTTCATCATATCTTCAAGCTCCCATGTAGCTTATTCTAATTGGTGGTTCCTTCATAAGACTTTCACCAAGTGAGTGGTCTTGTTCCGTAGGACTTTTTCACTACGATTGAGAATCTCTATCGGTTGTTCTTCATAAGAAAGATCTTGTTCCAATGGTGCATCTTCTGAGCTGAGTACATGTGAAGGATCAGGTATGTTCTTTCTCAGGAGAGATACATAGAACACATCGTGAACTTGAGAAAGATTCGGTGGATGCGCCAATCGGTAAGCTACCTTCCCAACATGATCTAGTATTTCGAAAGGACCGATATACGTAGGGCTCATCTTTCCTTTCCTTACAAATCTCAATACTCTCTTCCAAGGAGATATTCGTAATAACACTTTATCACCCACTTCAAACTCTAAGTCTTTTCTTAGGTTGTCTTCATAACTTTTTTGTCGACTCTGAGCTGCTCTTATGTGTTGTTGAATAGATCGGACCTTTTCTGCCATCTCATTAACAAGATCAGGTCCTAATAGCTTTCTTTCCCCAACTTCATCACAGCAAGTTGGAGTCCTGCATTTCTTTCCATAGAGAGCTTCATAAGAAGCCATATGAATATTGGAGTGAAAGCTATTATTATAAGAAAATTCCACCAAAGGTAAGTGTTGATCCCAACCACCTTTGAAATCCATAGAGAAAGCTCTCAACATATCTTCTAGAGTTTTAATTGTCCTCTTAGACTGACCGCCAGTCTGAGGATGATAAGCAGTGCTGAAACTCACTTCTATATCCAGAGTATGATGAAGACTTCGCCAGAACATTGAGTTAAACCTCAGATCCTGATCAGATATAATAGAAAGTGGTACTCCATACAATCTTACCACTTCCTTTGCATATATACTGGCAAGATGATCTAGAGAGAAATCCTCTCTAATAGCAATGAAGGGTTCAGACTTTGTAAGACGATCAACTATGACCCAGATAGCATTATTTCCTTTGGATGTTTTAGGAAGTACCCTGTGACAAAGTCCACAGTGATGTTTTCCCATTTCTATTGGGGTATGGGCAATGGTTGTAACATCCCCTTAGACTCCCGTCTCTAAGCTTTAACTTGCTGACAAACCAAGAATCGAGAGACATATTCAGAAACATCTCTTTTCACTCCATCCCACCAGAAGTACTCTTTCAGGTCCCTATACATCTTCGTGATTCCAGGATGAATAAAGAATGAAGAACTATGAGCCTCATCCAGCAGATCCTTCTTTAATTCGGGGATGGGAGGAACACAAACCCGATTCCTGAACTTTATTATCCCATCACAATTAAGGTTGAATTCAGGAAAATTTCTCACCTTCGTTTGTAACTCTACATCTCCTTTTTGTGCCTCTTTAATCATAACATGTATATATGGTTGAACGTTCATTTGAGAAAGATATGTTTTTCCCCTTTCATTATAATTCCAAGATCCATCCTTTTTAAATCCATAAATATTGGATCTTTTGTGATCCTCATCATGGATAAACTGGAATGGTCTTGTCGACTTAATGCATCTGCCACCTTGTTTGCTTTCCCAGGGTGGTAATGAATTGAGCAGTCGTAATCCTTAATTAGCTCCAACCATCTTATTTGGTGTATATTCAGCTCCTTTTGTGTGAAAATATACTTTAAACTTTTATGATCAGTATAAATGTCACAACTTTCTCCATAAAGATAATGCCTCCAAATCTTTAATGCAAAGACTACCGCAGATAACTCCAAATCATGAGTTGGGTAATTTTGCTCATGGATTTTCAACTGTCGTGAGGCATAAGCTATCACCATATCATTTTTCATAAGAACACAGCCCAATCCCTTCATGGATGCATCACTGTAGATCACAAACCTTTCTCCACTACAAGGCAGTGTGAGCACAGGTGCACTGGATAACCTTCTTTTCAACTCCTTGAAATTCTCTTCACATTATTCCATCCAATCAGACTTAACTCCTTTTCGAGTCAACCTCGCGAGTGGATTAGATAATCGTGAAAAATATTTCACAAAACGTCGATAATATCAAGCCAAACCAAGAAAACATAGAATCTCAGTTACTGTTGTTGGTCTTGACCATTTTTCAATAACCTTGGTTTTTGCTGGATCCACAGATATCCCCTCTTTTGAGATTATGTGACCCAAAAATGCAACTTTTTGAAACCAAAATTCACACTTGGTAAATTTGGCCTAAAGCTTCTCCTTTCATAGGGTCTTCAATATAATTCTCAAGTGATCTTCATGTTCTTCCTTGCTCTTTGAATATACAATAATATCGTCTGTAAACACTACCACAAACTGATCAAGATAGTCTCTAAAAACTCTATTCACCATATCCATGAAGATAGTAGGGGTATTAGTAAGACCAAATGGCATCTCTATAAATTCATAGTGTCCATACCTTGTACGGAAAGTCGTCTTTGGTATATCCTCCCTTTTGACCCTTAATTGATGATACCATGAACGAAGATGAATCTTGGAAAAGTATAGAGCTCCGCGTAGTTGGTCAAGTAAGTCATCAATGCGTTGGAGAGGATATTTGTTCTTGATAGTGATCTTGTTAAGTTCTCGATAATCAATGCAGAGTCTCATTGATCCATATTTCTTCTTAAAAAATAGAACAGGTGCTCCCCAAGGTGACGCACTAGGGCATATGAACCCCTTATCAAGATTCTCTCGGAGTTGCTTCTTCAATTCCTGCAACTCAATTGGGGCCATTCTATAAGGTGTCTTTGAAATAGGTAAATCACCTGGTACGAGTTCTATTGAAAAATAAACTTCACTATTTGGTGGAAGACCCGACATTTCCTCCGGAAAGACATCATTAAACTCCCGTACAATGGGCATATTCTTAATCATGAGTTTCTCACCAACCGTTTGAGATAAATAACCTTCATTTAGTTGAATCAAGACCCATAAGATGGAAGAAATTTCTACTAGAAGGTTATGTTCATCCTTTCATCGATAGACGATCAAAGATTGATCGGGAATATGAAATTTGACTTCCCTTATTTGGAAATTGATATGAGCTCCATATAGAGAAATCCAACCCACGCCAAGAATCACATCAAATTCCACTACAGGGAGGATCACAAGATTTTCATGAAGCACTTTCCCACAAACATCAATCGGAGAAGAATTATAAACGTTTGATGCAACTGTTGTGCCATTAGGGGTTGTCACAGCTAACTAAACATCTAATTGTTGAGGTAATACAATGATACCCTTAGAAAATTCTTCCGAAATAAAGGATTGGGTGGATCCATAATCAAATAAAACATTTTCTACTTTAGAGTGGATAGTAAGTGTACCTTTCACCACTTCGTTATCATACTCCACATTGCTGATAGAAATTGCATGTGACTTTCCTTGGTCTTTAGCCTTAAGAGTTTGTTGACGTTGATCATCATCAACAACCCTTGGATTAGGGCATTGATTGGAATAATTCCCCATTTCCTTTCACTTGTAACATTGAAGTGTAAGAGGTGTACTCTGTGTAGCCTTTTCATTGTTCGCATCACTAGACATCATCTTCCCATCATTGCAGCATTCAAATGCCCATTGACCTTCCATTCCACATTTGAAACATTTACTTGTCCCTTTAAGAAAACTCCCTCCATGTTTCTTTCCACACTTTGAGAATAAGGGAAAACTCATCTTCTTTTCAGTGTGCTCTTTAGATTTTGCTTTGAATTCCATTTTCCTCTTCTTATCAAACCCATATGACTGATGGGTTACTCTAATATCCATCTCAACTTTGAGAGTACATAGAACGATTTCCTCGTAGCTATTGAAGTCTCTTATGGCTAACGCCCTTCGAAGACTTGGTTTTAAACCACTAAAGAATCGATCGATCTTACTCTTAGGTTGGATAATAATACCAGAAGCGTACCTTGCATGTCTTGTAAAATTTGCTTCACAGGTACCAAAAGATTCATCATCCTTTTGATTTAGTTCAAGAAAATCATTCTCCATCTTTGTTCGGAGACTAAGAGGGAAGTACTTATTGAAAAATAAGTTCTTGAACTCATCCCATTCCATAGACTCAATTTCATCTCTTGGCCTCGTATTCATGATAAGATTCCACCATTGATCAGTACCACCTTCCAAACGATACACTACTAAGATGAATTTATCATGTTCAAAACATTGAAGAACTAAAAATAACTTTTCAGTAGTAATGATCCATTGTTCAGCAACTAATGGATCAGTAGACCTGTTGAATGAAGGTGGATGCTATCTCATGAAAGATTCAACAGAATGTTGCTCCTTCCTTTTCTCGTTTGGAAGTACTGCATGATTCATAGCTTGAGAAAGTTGTGTGAGCATGGCTACAAGATTTTACATTCCATCTCCCATAACATTTTTTTGATCAGGGGGTCAATCATTTTATTTCCCGTCGCATTCCGCATTAACACGGTTCCTTCGGGTTCCAGCCATTGACTAAAACCAAGAAGAATAGTGTGAGAAACAATAATTATAATAGGAAAACCACATATCCAAGAATAAAATTTCACACTTAATTTCTTATCCTAGGTTATTCATGGCCATTTCTAAAACACTAATATTGTGTTCTATTCTTAGACTTATCCTTAGGATTCTTACTAAGGCTTTCACATCCTAGTTTCCAAAGGTTGACTATACCTTTCCTCTGATACCAACTATAACGGTCTGGAATTACTTCCAGTGGACTATAGTTGATACCTATCAGGGAACTCCATGGGCGGCTACACCCCCTGGGCGGGACACACCACCATCCCCAGTGGCAGCCATTTCCTCATGAAGCCCTTGGGAAGAGAGCCATGCTTCGTCCAACGCTCACATGTGAGAGTTCCCAAGGATCAGATACATTCATACCTTCTTTGCCTCTGATACCAAGTATAATGACCCATACATTACATACATTGTTAGTACTTCAAAATTGAAGTACACTTATTACAACATATAACAAAACCATGAAAGGACCGTATAGGTATAGTGTCTTTAGAAACTGGGAAACATAAACAACTGGTTCATAAAGCATCTACACTATCTCCCATTTATTTCATCATATCTATAGTCCCTTTTGTCATATCTTACTTAATAACCTTCATCCTGACCTGGAGAAAGAAAACATACAAAAGGGTGAGCTCAAATGCTCAGTAGGGGTAAACAAAAGAAATATCAATCACATCATATTCATAAGAACATAACATTTTGGAAATATTACCCTGCAAAAGAGATCATAATTTCATAACATGGGATAAATCATGGTAGTGAAATCTAATCACAATAATCATAACTTAAAACATGAAGCCTTTTGTAATACACACATAATCATATAGAATCATTTCTTATTAGTCAAGACTCATTTCCAATACTATCTTAGTGGACAAAGTCCATTTCTGAACCGAGTTCATTCCTCGTTTCAGTCTTGTTTCACTGAACCGGTTTAACCTGCCGTTCCGGCCATGTCTATCTCATGAGATATAAAATCTTTACCCAATGAATTGGAGTGAGATATAGGTCCCACCCATCTCATAATGATACCATTCTTATGTGTGCCACAAAATCATAAACCATACATCATAGCATAAGCCATGTAATAAAAATGGGATTCTTAAACATCGTGACATCATAAACAAATTAATATAAGATAAAGGAATTCACAAAAAATAATTCCATCACAACATAATAAAATTAATTTAATAATATGGATAGAAACAGAACCCTTTATTATCTTATATGGAAAATAATTTTGATAAAACACTTGAGCTCCATTCTTGAGGAAAACGTCCTTTCTACTTCAAAAACACTTTTCTTTTCATAACATGTCATACAATTCTAAACTAAAAGAAGTTTATTAAAAATAAACTTGAAAACGTGTAAAGAAAGCTTCTTGGAAATAATGTTTTAAAAATCCATTCATGCCGTATAAGTTAAAAAAACAATCTTCTCGTACTTTTGTTGGAAAACTCAAAAAGTACCTCGTACAAAAAACGACAAAAGATTCCTTTCATATATTTTACTAAAAACTCACCGAAGGGTAAAATTGGATTTAAAAAATTGTAGGTGGATGGAAATAATATTACATGTTGAGGAAAATGGATGTGGATGATAAAATAGACCCCAGTAAATTCCAAATTATAAACAATCTCGGATAAAAATGAGATTGTGATATTTCACTTACCTTAGGTCCGATTTTCTTCGTAAGTGTCTAAACCTCCTGTATAATGATTTAAATAATGTTATTGACTTATTCCAGAATCATACTCATTGTTATGATATCATATATGGTCATATTCTTAGCTTATTATTAGTAATATTTCATTGCTACTTGTTATTCGGGTGTTTATTACTTTTTGTTCTTATGTGTGTTTTGTCGAATAAATTATTATTATTATTTTTATGTTATAGATACCTCATTTCCAGAATTTTATTAGTGTAATATATATCATATTTATTCACTCAATTCATTTATGTAATCATTATGAAATGAAAAACATGTAGAACGAGTCACATCACATCATGGAGACGGTATTCCGTACGTACGCACGAGTGATGATATCGTTCCCATGATCGTGGAATTGTATTGGAGTGTATGTATACTATTTCAGAATCAATATCACTTTATAATAATCATATATATTCATTCTTTACACCATTATACCCATCTGAGTAATGTGGTGGTGTAAAATAGATTACACCACGGCGGGGAGACGGTATTCCGCACGTACGGACACACGGTGATTTTGTTTTCCGTAGGATGGATAGATGGTGAAATAGGGTTGTTTCATACTTATAATAACATATACGTATATGAGTGATACTAATGTTATTAATTCATAATTAAACAACTAAATTAGAAGAAGTGGAAGAAAAAATAAAGTTGAAATAATCGGTAATGGACATTACCTATTCTTTGAAGCGCTTCTTTAAGACCTCCTTTTAGGGCACTAAAATTGGTCTTTGAAGAAGAACAGGACCTCTAGGATGTTTATAGGGAAGTGGAGAGGAGAAATTGGCAGGGGTTGGCCGATCATGAAGGCTCAAAGTGGTGTGAGGAAGAGAGGGAAGCGGTTCCCTTTTATAAAAGAGGAGAGGGGCACCTTTGGAAAAACTAAAAATATTATTTTATTATAAAGACATATTCGGTTTTAAAATGCTCCAAATTGATTTATTTAGAATCTAAGGTGGGGATGGGTATAAATCATCTCATAAAATAGAATTTGGACAAGTTTAGTTTACTATTTTAACCTTATCATTTAGACTTAACTTTAAGTTAGATAATTTAACTTTTACCGTGTCTTTTTCTGTTCTTACACTATAAGGTTAATAAACTTACAATAACAAGCCAAAAAAACCCAAAGTTGTTTATTATTAATATATATAACCTTATCTAAGTAGTTTGGCAAACCATAAGATTTTTAGGAATAAAATAACAGTTAATAATATAATATTTGTTTTAAAAACTATTTTATGTCAATTTTGACACTATTTAGTAATTGATTTTTGTAAAAATTATAACAGAATTATTAGTTCTAAAAAATTTAATTAAATCAATACTAACATGTCATATTAACCTAGAAAATTAGTGTAATTCATAAAAAGTATCAAATTACATTTATTTGGGTATTTATAACATCAATTATGTCAATATTTCATTAATAAGATAATTACTGCATCATTTGTGTGTCATAAATAAATTAACTTATTTAATGTCTAAAAATTACAAATAAAATACCATTATGTATGAAATATTTTTAGATTTATAATTAATATTTATAATCGAATTTATCTTATGTATAACCCTATATGAAAAATTATTTACTTATTAAACTTTGATTTTAACTATTTTAACCCTTCTTTAAATAAATTTATAATAAATGTCCTAATCTAATCCAAGTGGGAATAAATGGTCATATTTTATTCCTAAGGTTGTTTATGGTCGAATTACACTTATACAATAGAATTAGGATATGTGTTAGGGTAATAATAATAACATTTTTACCCTTAATTACCCTACTTACTTTTAACCGTGGAAAAAAAGTAAAAAGTTACTATTCACCAAAAATTATTTTCATCTCATTGAGCCACATTTTAGTCCTTGATATTAACCGTGTCTCTCCGATTTTTGAAATTCCACTCACATAAGCGGTAAAATTATGTTTTATGTAAATTTGCAAATTCTCCTAGGAGGTGGGTAAAAGACGGTGAAAAGTTCAATAAAATTTTTATATATCTAAAATTATTATAAAATTACTCCATTGAATTACATTGAACATATATAGGTATTATGTATCAATTTTTACCTAAAATAAATTTAAATAAAATAAATAATTATTTAAATAAAATGTTGGTTTTTAAATAGTAACCCAGTGTTTTCAGTATTCATCAAAAATTGAATGTTTCCAGAAAAATAACAAAATTTCACCCTAGGATAATTTCAATATTCTGAATCCATAAATGAAGTCCATTTTGAAAAATAAAATTTTCAAAATTTCAAAAAGTGGTTATTACTCTTAATTACAGCTAGTTTTAATAATATTTTAATAGTATATCGTTGTTTAGTGAAACTCGGTATTTCGTACGACGCAAGCTATCAAGGAAGGTCGTGATTGCATGTAAAGCAATCCAATATAGTGTTGTGTGTAGTGAAAGATTCCTTTGATGATTTATATAAAATAAAAACAAAATATTTCTTATAAAAGTCTCGGGTGTTACATGCACAGTGTAGTTTATTAATTTTTCATTGTCACCAAATGGAATGTAATTAGTCAACACAATGTCAATATAATCCTAACATACATACGACTTGTACTTGGGAGTACACAGCATGTAACCTAAAAATTTCTAGAACTAACATTTTCCCCCTTTTTACAAAGTCAACATAAAAGGAAAAGGAAAATAAGACCCATACCTCAGAGGAAGAACTGGGTTCTTAAAAACATACCCCCTTAATGAAATTCGTCCTAGAAATTCCCTTCGAAGGGTGGTGAAGAATGATTCCAAGAAAACTATGGCCCAAAACTCATATCAATCAATGTTTCATCGACCTGTTACCTACACCCAGGGTCTTCCCATGATGCATCATCGCCCATGCACCTTATCTAGTGATCATGTGTCATTCATGACACCCAATCTCATCACGCACTTCATCATCTCCCATCTAGAGCCCCTCACACCCATGGAACAATGAGTTCCCACATCCCATGGATGCTCAAAACAACCTGGTACCTTTCACCTCAATCACAACTTCATCCTTGATTCCCTGATGCCCAAGTCACCTCATGTAACCTACATCCATAATGCCCCGATTCCGAAGACACCTCAAATATCTAGAATCCAATGATTCCTTGATGCCACAACACCTCTTTAGTAATTATATATAAATATAATCATGAACTAAAATTGGTGCCCATCCCATTGAATAACATCTGGTCAGTCCACATAAATCATGTGCATCTTGTGCACTCCAAACAGACCTGCCTTAACAGGACATTCTAAAAATAAAACTATAAAATCATGGCCACAACGGTGATGTACCTCTGACCGTCATCGCTCACTAACCTGCTCAGTATCTAGAAGCTCAAAAACATGCACCAGTCTTGAAGTATGACTACCTGGTGCCAGAACTCCCTGTGGTGGTGCTCCAGTAACCGGTAACCAACCCCTCCATTGGTTCTCATTGTTTCTTCGACATCCTTTGTGTGCACCTGAGCCTCGACTACCCCACCAGGTACCGATCCTGAATCAACATTGGTGTCCACTGTCTATCCCGGTCCCTACCTACCGAATTTCTGAGAAGGCTACCTACAGAACCTCTCTAGATGTTCGACCTATCCACATGCATGACACTACTTTAGAGGCCTATTGTACTGAGTCCGGACATGCATTAGCCTTCCACACTGAAGGTAAATCACTGACGAACTTCCACAAGGTGCTCGAGATGAGTCCTTGGCCTGAATGCTCTCTTGGAACTCATCCCGACCTTGATTCCTACTATATGAACAATCACTTGAAGACGTGATCGGCTCAAACGGGACTAGTCCATCAAGTTACCCTCATCTATGAGTGCCTAATTCACTGAGCCTGATAATGAGTCCAACCTAAAGATGTTTACCTTCACTTTAATGGAATACCATAAGCCATATTCAAAGTGCCTCACCCTTGAGGTGTCATCGCTTACCATACCTGGTGAAAAGCAAGACAACTCAGTAAAGGTAGCTGTATAGTCCATGATAGACATGTCACTCTGTTGGAGGCTCAAGAACTTCTGAGCTATCTCCGTCCTTAGTGTCTCTAAGAAAAGGTGCTCAAAAAACATATCCTCAACGTCCTACCATCCCAGTCCTTTGTGTCTGGGAGACTGAACCTGCACATCCGACAAACGTTTTTCTGGTCTACTCATCTTGTACTTCAACAGCTTGACCCTCCACCCTGGAGGCATCTCGAGCTTATCAAATAGCATCTTCATGCTACCTATCCAGTTTTCAATCGCCAGTGGAACACCATCACCATAAAAAATTGGTTGATGATGCAATTATAATTCCCACATTAGATATTACATAGAGGGATATGTACCCTGTGTACCTCTATCAATCACATGCAATACACATACCAGACTAGATCTGAGCTGCTCATCAAGCCACGACCCGAAACCTTCCAAACCAGGCTGCTTCTCCACATACACTAGATCCTGAACTAGATCCTGTCCTTTACCCTATACTTACGGCTCATGATATGCCTATCCCATAGTTTTCTTAACCTGATCATGCTCCTGCGGCATTGTACCATCACACGCATGACATTCCATCGATCCATTTAGGACGAACCCTCTGAATACCATAAATGGTCAGAAAACACACATATATAACTATATATATAATGTAGATAAGGAAATTAGTAAAGAGGAACCTCATTAAGACTACCCTTACTCTCCCCCACCAAAACCATGCCCCATGGTGTCCTGGCCTCATGGCATCCTTACCCGCCCTCAAAAGAGCCAAGTATCAAAAGTACAAATGGCCATGTCTTCCCCAATAAACATCATTGCCTCAGACTGATGACCGAGTCGCCCAATCCTAACATCCACACTACCTCAAACAAACATCCAGGATGCCCAATCCCGGTGATTAACATCACCTTAGTCATAATTCCTGCCTGGTCATATACAAGCTAGGACCAAATCTAATTCCACATGAAATTTTACATAATTAAAAGCATGTCATATTACATTGAAATAAATAATTAATTCTATCCGGAATTTCACCTTTCCCATTTAGCATGGAAATTGATATTATTCAGATGGAATTATCACTTCACGAAGCATATGTGCAGATGTGAAATTCAGATACCCTAATAATGTGCCTACCAAAAGCTAAGTAAAAAACCTTGCAATATCCGGCCAAGGTCCAATTCTTTCTTCCTTAACTCACTATGTTAAGGGTCACCTAGAAAAACCAATAATATCACACTTCAAGTAAGCCACCAAGGTGAAAATCATATAAATAGTAATCTGAGAAAAAAAAACAATAATTACCACTCAAGGTAACTTGGTCCATCCCTCGTACCTGGGGCTATAGAAACCCAAGCACAAGCTAGAAAACCAGTCCCAATAACAACCTATCTCCAGTATTCCAAATCCCAAATAGTAAACTAGTAGAAACAAAAGTAGTATCAACCTCATTAGTATCCCGTCAAAATCTGCTACTAAATAATATTCAAGAACAACTCCTTTGATACCGCTTTATAATGTCCTATCCCGAACAACCACTTGAACAATCCTAAAAAGGGCCAAGTGTTACTGACCATAAGTGAACCACCCCAATCACTGAAGGCTGTCGATTAGTAGCGATGGTGTAAACATGTATAGTGGGAAGGCTATACCATCTCATAGGAAAATAAGGTACTGGTCCGAGTATAATTATAAAACCTTTAGTGGTAATAGATACTAATAATTCTTGAACAAGACCTGCATAGCGGAAGCACATAAAAAAATAGATAAACAATAGAAGAAAAATATAAACATGAGAAATAAAATATAAACAAAACAACATGCTAAACACCCCATATAAAAACTTCTAAAACAAAAAAACATCCATCCATAGCAGGTTATACGTGCCAATAAACAATAGGGCCTAATGATAACCAATAGTAGCTATGAAATAAAGTAAGCATGTTGATTCTGGAAAGAAAGAAAAACAAAGTTAACTACAGCTAGGCAAGACCTCAGGGTCCATACCAAATCTCCATGAAACAACTAATACAATCCACCTTTGGAAGCTGATATCTTTCATGCACATAAATCCATAAATTATACAAATGTCTTGAAGGGACCACTTAGGGTATGAGATGAATCTTAGAAGGATACCACCCAATGGTCCATACCTAGTATGCATGTTTAAGATGAAAATAAGTTAACAATATGATGCAAAAATAAAAAAACACCAATAGTGCTCAGTAGCCACCCAGGAGTATCACATGCTTCATCCAATGCCATAATCTCAGTCATGAAATCTAGCACTATGTGCCTCTTGAAACCTCATGTCTCAAGTATCGACATCCCAAAGGCACGCCCAAGAAATAGTAACTTGGAAAAATGTGCCTCCTAACACCTCATGTCTCAAGTACCAACGTCCCATAGGCACACCTCAGTAATAGTAACATGGAACCATGTGCCTCCGGACACCTCCTGTCTCAAGTACTAACATCCCTTAGGCACAACCAACAATATGATGGCCCCTCACCTCCCACATGTCTTCCACAGCAAGCACCCCAAACCATAATTTCCAAACCGCAACTACGGTGGCCTCTACCCATATGAGCTATCAAACTACCTCATCACATATTCGACTATGTGTACATGACCCTAATCATAGGTGAGTGCTAATCACGAAATTTAGAACCCCATCCACAACCTCTATACCAACTTGTACCCATGAGACCATGTCACTCAAAATACAATGGCTTTTCCATCAATGTAAATCTGGTCATGCCCAACCGGACATTCACACTTCCTCAATCAAACATCCATGATGACCAATCCCATGTTTAAACCACCCAAATAACCCAGGTTAAGTCTAACATGTGATCATCATCACTCAATAATATCCATTCCATGCCCAAAACAACCCAAAGGTTCCATCATATTCAATATCAAGAATCACATATATTTACTCAAGAAGAATCACTCCAAATAGGAAATACAATTTAAACAATTCAATTTCACTAGCCATGTGTTGTCCCATACCATCACTGAGGTCTTGAAAGCCTCTAATAAACTTAATCATGCTTATCTAGTTTAAATTAAGAATTTTAATCAGAACAATTCAATTAAAATTTTTTTGGCACCCCTAGACAAAATGCCCCAAATGAGAAATGGCCTCTAACCCGGCGACTCTCAAGCATAACAAGGTTAGGGAATTCCCAACAGCATCCCATAAGACATACGGTCAATTAAATATAAAAAACATGGGTTTTGTTCAATACCCGACGTTGTGCTAAAAATCCTCAACCCCTAAATGACCAAGAAAAACACAAAACATGGTATACACCACCTTCCTTAGAATCATAGATGTAGGCACGTCCAAAATAGATCTCCAATTCAAAGATGATCTTTATAGATATACGTTTGTGTCAAATTCATGCAATTCTTCTTGGATGGAAACTACCACGTGTGATACAAAGGAACACTAAAAAAATAGGGTGCATGGGTTTAGCCTTCCTGGTGAGATCCCATATCCACTGATGGATTGAAGAATAGACATAAACTGAAAAATCTAGGAGAAGAGGTGTTCTCTGCCTCCCAGAGCATCAAAGTCCAAAAACAGGGAAGAAGAAGATGTTTTTAGAAAGAGACGTGATTCCCTCCAATATAAATGAAGAAAAATAAAAGTACATGACATGTATTAATGACTAAAAAAAGTGTAGTATCGTGTCTATACTCCGACTTACATGGGATTCAAGGCCATCAAACAACATAGATGCATCAAATAGGTCAACACACAGCTAGGACATTGCCAATATGCAGAATGTAAGATACACGACATGTTAAGGAACAATAAACACTGCGTAGTAGATTATTTTTATATGGTCTCCAAATGGATTGTACTTAGTCATCATGCAGTCATAACATTCCTAACATACACACGACATGTACTAGGGAGTACATGGCATGTAACATGGATATTTATAGAACTCCCTAGTTTTCCCCCTTTTCTCAAAAACAACGTAAAAAGTTCAATAAGACCAGTACCTCAAACAAAGAACCAGGTTCTTACAAAAGTATAGAAAAATTCCTAATTCTTAGTTACACACAATGATTTTAACCCCACTCACTCTCCATTCTAGTGATTTTTTCCCATGTTCTTATAGATTCTTATGGAACGATCACACATAAAGCACTTCAGTAGTTGTAAAATTTTATTCTCCCTACTTCTATTGAGAAATTTGTTAGTTTTTTCTTTTTCATTTATAATGAATAGTATTGAATATTTAATTTGAGAATAATATGTGGTATTTTTAAAAAAATATTGAAATTTATTCCCAAATTATTGAACTACATTTCTATTTCTTCTTTTTTAGACATGATATTTCTACCTATTTCAACTCACAAAATATATTCTTTCTAATTCTTTTAAAAATCATCGACCCACATGCTTAAGTGAACGTGTGATCATGATGTTACCTCAAAAAAATACTTTGTTAGGGATTTTAGGCATGTAATTTGGATGCCAAATGAGGTCATTCAAGGCTACTAGGGGAAAACATGGGTTAGATCGCAAGGTAGACTAGAATAGAAGTTTAGTTTAAAAGGTTTTCTTAGATTATAATAATGACTCAATATTTTTAAACATAATTTCCCCAATTAATGTGACATAGAGTTACCATACATAAATAATACATATTTTATTATAAATATTCAATAAATTACACAAAAACACACCTGAGGACCATAGTATCTTAGTGTATTTGGAATCTTGGAAACACAAAAAAACTATTCCTGAGGAAAACCACCTCATCTCCAACTATGATTTTAATAACTATAACCCTTATAATATATATCATTAATAATATATTTCATCATAACATGCAGAATGGAAACATAAGGAAGGGTGATCTCAGAATCTTAGTAATGGTAATCAAGGTAGATACGTAATATTAACATCAACATAAGGGTATCATAACATGATCCTAACATTTTAAAACCTTATCATTTATTTAAAATACAATAATCATGATTCATGAAATAATGTTTGGTAGTTCATAACATGTGAATCAGAAGGTAATGAATGAACATGAGCCAACAGAACATAAAATTGGCATATGAAATAGATATGTAGAATACACATAAGCATAAAAAATCATTTTATTAATAGTCAAGGTTCATTACAAGGATATATTAGTAGAAATAGTTCAATCCCCTAACCATCATAGAATTAAACATCCCCTACAAAGACCATCATAGAATACAAAGTCCCTGATTAAATAGGGCTCACTCCCCATTCCATTCCTTCCTATCTCATATGATATAAATCTATACATAATGAATTAGAGGGAGATATAATTCACAAACCTCTCATTATGAAAACCATATTTACATGCAAAAATATATCATAAAACATTCATCATATCACTACCTATGAAATGAAATTGTTTTTATAAATATTTCATCATATCATAGTCTATGAAATAGTGATAGGTTTCATAATCATGTCATCATTGTATAACCCATGAAAAGAAGTGGGTTCCCTCACCATTTTTTAATGGTATAACCTGTGGAAGAGAAACATCTTTCAAAAACATAATTTAACCATACCCATGAACCATTTAGATAAATAATAATAATGGTATCCTTGGATCAAATCCCCAATAAGGCACTGGTAATGTCAACAAAGGTCATCATAGATGGAAAACAATTTTGGTCGATAATTTAAAACATTTAATGAGAAAAATGTCTTTTTTTCTTGGAAAAAACTTTTTAAAACATAAAAAATTTCAATTATTTTTATTTGAAAATAACCTTGAATTTTTATAAGTGAATATTCAATGGAAATAACTGTCATGAAGATTGGAAGTTTTGTTTATTCCACACACATTAACACAAATATTCCATTCACATTTTCTATAAATGATAAATATGTATTATATAAAAATAAACATAAATATTCGTTTCAAATATTTTTTGTAAAAAGTGAAATATGGGTCAACATGTATTTTAAATAAAATTTTAAAAATAAAACGTTTTTCAAAAAAAAATTAGAAAAAAAGGTTTTTGAAGAAAATGAATTTCCGACCGAAGAGAGAAATAAAGTCATGTTTTTTTAAAAAACATTTCATCAATTATCATGACGGATGAGGATTGAAAAAATTGTAATATTACTTTAAAATATCATTAATAACAAGATGAGAATAAAATTAATGAGATTATTTATGTATTTATCATATGATTTTATCACCGGAAACATTTTCATAAACTATCCTGATAAATGATGATATTGTAACGTAGAATCATTACCACTTTAGTAACATTGAATACTGATTCCCAGGAGGTAATAAAATAAAATAAAGATTAAAATAACATAATAATAAATATATCAAATATATTAAATGTAAAATTATGTTTATATACACTTTGTAAAATAATATAGGTGTATAACATATTGTGCTTCCCAAAGAAGTCAAATTGATACAAAATATCTGACCTTAAGTCTTGACTTTCATCTTACATGTTCAAAACTTCTATATAATAAAAAACTATATATTATAAATGTATTTTATAATAATAATTATATATATAATCCCATATATAATTTTATTATGACCTTTTATTAACCATTTATTAGAAATGCCTTGTTAAAGTTATGTTTCTAGTAATAAGAGCTTTGTTTTTTGTATATCTTTTCATTTTTTATTTTTGGTCTTATTATTTTGATAATGGTTCCATAAAATCCAGAATTTTAATCATGATATAAATATCATATATATTAATTACACATTTAATTATATTAATCTATAAAATATAGAGACAACAAATGAAATACACTGCTAATTGAGATGGTAGACCATACGTACCCATGGATGTTGTTTCCATTTTCTAGTAGAATTGAAAAGAAATAAAGTTAAATGATGCATTTCTATTGAAATATCATTTTATTTAATATATAACACATATTTTAATTAAAATCATCATTTATTTATTACATGTAAATGATATATTAATGACATTACTTCATGATGTTGTAGCCTGTTGTGCACACGAGAGATATTAACTTATTATTACAAAATGGAAATCATGAAGGTTTGTGTGATATAATAATTAAAGAAGAATAAAAATATCATAAATATAATATATAAACTATAAATTCATCTTTATGTCCAATCGTGAGATGCGGTATTGGAATCAAATGACTGACATTGCTTCAAAAGTTGGTAGTCCTACATACACATGAATAAAGATTGTGTAACTCTTTTGAAGGAAGTAGAGAAGGTTTTAAGTCATCACATTAATATAAAAACATATAATAATATTAAGGATAATGAGATTATTATATCACCTTGGTAAAATAATAATTTTATTGGTGGATAGATAAATAATAAAAAAACACTTGTTGATGAATGTTACTACTTCTCAGGGTATCCTCCATAGGTTAAAAAAATCCTTCCTCTATTGGATTTGTATACAAAATAGGTATTCTAGGGTGATATAAGGAAATTTTGGAGTATATTTTGGTAGGTATTGGTAAAAGCATAATGGTATTAAGGTCTGAAAAAGATAGTAGAGTGGGAGCCTTTTATAAGTGAGGTGAGTCGAACAGTTGTAATTTATTGAAAATATTCAATCATACCGATGTTTTTAACCTGAAAAAAGCCTCCAAAATAGACTATTCATGAAAATTTCAAATTAAAGTGGAAATAGTTCAATTAAATATGTTTTCGAATTTTTTTTGTCATTCTTTCCCTTATCTTCTTTGTTTAACCCCATGGTAAATCCATTTTTACCTTAACTATGGAAAATAGTTTTTATTATTTGCACTATTAATTTTAGTGAAAATTTAAATTGAGCTTATTAGATAATATAAATTATGATGATTCCAAATACGGAATTAATTTTTAAAAATTTCATTCATATTAGTGGAAAATTTTAATTCAAAATCAATCCTACATATGTGATTAGAAGGAACCTTTTTAAAAAGAAAACGTTTAAAAGATTGAAATATTTTTATATCATAATTAAATATGTAATTGATTAAAATGACCTAAATTGGAATAGTGGATGTATAATTAATCTAATATATATTTAAAAAAATATTAAATGAAATTTAACAATATAAATAAATTAAAAGAAAAATAAGTTTTCAATTAAAATTTAGTATTTTTTTCTATTTATCATAAATTGAAAATTTTAAGAAAAATCTCAAAGAATTACACTAATATGTTTTTAACATTATTATTTCAAAAAATTTATATTTATTTTTTCAAAATTGTTTTCCAAAATTGGGTAAATTATATTTTATTATTTATAACAAATGAGGCAAATTCATTTTGTGAGAAAATAGTATTTTCGAAATATAAAAATTCTTTGAAAAAAAATTAAATATTTTGCTATCAATATTTTTCCTTAATATAATATCATTATAAATAATATTTAAAAAAATATTATGATTCATCTCACTAATTTTAATTACTAGGTTTTGATTTTTCACATTTGAATAACTATATTAATATTATATCAGGGTTTTATTAAAATGCAGTGTCGTGTGCAACGTAAGCTAACATAGTGTTGCGTGTTGCGTAGGAATATCTTAGTGTTTTGTGTAATTAATGATATAAAAAAATAACAATTTATTCAAAATAATAATAATTCATTAAAACTCATGGAGTTACATTATACCCACATTAAAAATTAATTTCTCCCTCTAAATTCAACACTCTGGTATAAACAAATAAGGCTACATCTGTCTCATACTATCCTCAACATCACACATAGCTTACTCAAACTATGGGTTTTCCATAATATTTTTACCATGTCAGTGGTCCTATTTCAAATAAACTTCCCTATATGATCCATACATTCAAATGGATTTTCCTTATAAGAAAGATCATTCACCATTGGTATGATCTCTGAGTTCAGTTCATGTAAAGGGTCATGTATATAGTTCCTCTAAAGAGATACATGGAACACATCATGGACATGAGAGAAGTTTGGGGGAGAAACAACCGATAGGTCTCCGTCTTAATGTGATTAAGATTTTCAATGGGAACTTCATACCAAGGTCCCATATTCCCTTTCTTCATGAATCTCATAACCTTCTTTTGTGGGGAAATTCATAGAAACACATTGTCACAAACTTCAAATTCTATATCACAACCATGATTATCAGTATAATTTTTCTGCTATCTCTAAGCTTACTTGATGTGTTTTTTAATAGATTTATACTTTTCTTCTAATTATTCAACTATATAATGTAACAATTTCATTATTTCTACAACTTCATTCTAGAAATTTGGATCTATAAATTTCTTTTTATAGAGGAATTCATAAAGATCCACCTGAATGATTGAGTGAAAGATAATGTTGTATTTAAACTCAAATTGATGAAGGCGTTTATCCCAACCAACTATTAATACAAATAACAATATCTCAAAGTATAATCTAGGGTTTTTATTTTTCTATTATACTAACCATATGTCTATGATATCTCCCTTCATTCCATCTCATTATAAGTAATATTTGAAATATCTATACATCTTTGTACTTCCAAGATGAATAGAGAATAAAGGATTGTGAGCTTCCTCAAAAAAATCTTCCTTAATACTTGGTATAGAAAAAATATATATGTTGTTTCTGATCCTTATAATTTTATCATGATCAATGTTAAACATAGGACATTTTTATCCATCTTTTACATCAAAAAATATTCTTTCAATGACTCTTTAATATTTACTTGGATGGATGGTTGAGAATTAAATTTAGAAAGATATATCTTTTTCCCTTACTTAATTATTTCCATATTCATCATTATAAAATCAAAAAATATTGGATTTTTTGTAATCCTCATCATGTATAATCTAGTATGATCCTTTCGACTCAAAGTATCAACCACCTTTTTCATATTCCCAGGGTGGTAATGTATTGAGAAATCATAATCATTAATCAAATATAACCATATATTTGGAACATATTCAACTGCTTAAGTTTGAAAATAAACATTAAATTTTTTTGAAGGGTATATATATCACATATTAATCCATAAAGATAATGCATCAAATCCTTAATGCAAAAAACACGACAACTAACTCCAAATCATGATTTGGGTAATTTTCTTCCTGAATCCTTAATTTTTAAACGTATAAGTTAAAAACATGTCATTCTGTATAAGAAAACATCTTAATAACATCGTGTAAGAATCACTCAAATGTGTGAAAACTAATCTTTTCGTCAATTCCATGAAATTTTCGGCACATTCTTCAGTCTAAAGAAAATTGGATCCCTTCTATGTTAACATAGTTAGTGGATTAGATAGTCATGATAAATTATCCAAAAAATGTTGATAATATACATATAAACAAATAAAACTATGGATCTCAATAATTGTGGTTGATCTAGTCCAATATTAAATAGCCTCCATCTTTGATGGATTAACTGATATACCCTCTATTGAGATTATATGACAACAAAACTAAATCTTCTATAGAAAAAAGTAACACTTTGTAAATGTTTCATATATTTTAACCATCCTTAGGGTTTTTAGTACACTTATAAATTGATATTATTGAGATTTATTTCTCTTTGATTATATTATAATATCTTCTATAAATACTACCACAAACTGATCAAAGTAATCTTTAAATACAATAATTATTAAATCCAAAAATATAGTAGGGTAATTAGTATGAATTAATGGGATCAATATAGAATCATAATTTCCTTGTACAAAATTTCATCTAGGGTATATCATGCTTCTCGATCTGTATTTGATGATATCCAGAATGAAGGTCAGTCTAGGGAAAGTATTTATCTCCAGGAAGTTGATCAAACAAGTCCTCAATATAGGGAAGGGAATACATATTCTTAATTATGATGTTGTTTATCTAATGATAATCAATTAAAAGTCAAATTAATCTATAATTCTTGATAAAAATGAATATGTGCACCTAAAGATGATATAATTGTCTGAATGAATCCCCTTTAAAGTTTATCCTGGAGTTTCTTCTTCAATTCTTATGACTCAATCAGGGTCATTCTCTAGGGAGTCTTTGAAATTCGTGTGGCACCAAGTATGAGTTCTATTGTGAATTCAAAATCACTTTCTGGTATTAGTCTAGGAAACTCATCTAGAAGAATATTATAAAATTCATGTACACTAGGAATATCATTAAGGTTTAGTTTCTCCCCAACCGTATGAGATAAACACCCCTTAGAAATGGCATTTAGACCCATATAATGGATGCGATCTTCATCAGAATTTTTTACATAATATCATATTGATAGATGATAATATTTTGGTTTATAATATCAAATGGGACTTCCATTCATCCCCAATTTATGTGGTATTTATGTAGATAAATCCAATCAATGACCCAGATAGCATAAAATTTAACTAGATGAAGAATGATATGATTTTCAAGAAGCACATTCCGGAAAATCTAAACTGAAGAGTAATCATAGACTTGAGAAGTGATCATCATACCATTAAATATTTTTACTATTATTTATTAATATTATCAATTGGGTGGAATATTTATGCCTCAATAAAATTCTATATATATAAACAAATGGACAGATCAATAGTTAAATAAGACATTAGCAGTTCTAGAGTGGTTGCTTTGTGTATCTTTCACAACATTGTTATCCCACCCCCATCTAAAATAATTATTACATGATATTTACCCTTTTTTGTTTAATTAAGAGGTTGATTATTTTGATCATAATTATTAACCTTCATATTTGTACATTGGTTAGCATAATGTATGTACACCTTTCATTTGAATCACTGAGGTGTGGATTGTTCATTCTTTGTAGATTTCTCTATATTCAAATTATTAGCTAAATTCTTCACATCACACCTATAATCAATTACAAGAAAACTTTTCTTCCCACAGTTATAAAATTTAATAGTTCCTTTAATAAAACTTTCTCTATGATTTTTTCAACACATTGTGCATAACGGAAAGATTCTCTGCTTCATTCCATTATTCTTATATTTTCCTACGAATTCCATTTTTCTATTCTTATAAAAACCATGAGATTGAGACATAACTAAAAATTCCATTTCAAAATTTAGAGTACATCAATAAATATATTCATTACTACTAATGAATCTTTTGTATAATGCCCTTTAGATACTTGTCTTCTATCTATTGACAAATCGATCAAATTTACTTTAATGTTATATGATACTACCATTTTACCTTTAAAATGTTATAATGTTTTCATCATGGTTACCAAAAAATTTATCATCCATTTTTATTACATCAAGGAAATTATTATCCATATTAATATGAATAATACGATAAATTTACTAATTGAATATTCTTAAACTTATCCCAATCGATCAATTAAATTTTATCATGTTTCAATGTATTCTTAATAAGAGTATGAAATTTATCCAATTTATCTTCCAAATGGTATAGAGAAAAATTTACTTTTCATATTATGAACATTGGATAATAGAAAATATCTTTTCAGTGTTACTGATCCATTGTTCAAAAACCAGTGGATTAAAAAACCCATTAAAAGAAGGTGGAAAGGGCCTCATCAAGGACTCAACAAAATGTTGTTCCCTTTTATATTTCTTCACAATTATAACATGATTAAGAGATTATGTTGAGTTATAATAGAAATGAGATTTTTTATTCAATCTATAATGATTTTTGGATACTCTAGAGGAAAATCATTTCGTTTTCCCCCACACTAACCATTAAAATGGTTCCTTTGGGTTTGATCTATTGGATAAAACCAAAAATAATTATTTAAGAAATAAAAAAAATTTGGGAACCACATAATAGTGAGATATTACTTATACAATTAGACTCTATTATACCATATGTTAAACCCAGGCTATCCATGACTATCACTTGTTAAAATCCATCATAATGGTTCATTAATAAAATGTGTATTATCAAAATAATACATCCCAAGAGTGTCAATCTTAGTGGGTAGGAAGGCCATTGACATTCACTGATTCGCAATCACGTCTATCTCAATTCTGTTTTATGGGATAATACACCTAGTTACTTCTATACCAATGCCTCATCCACTTGTAGTACACAGAAATGGATGTATTTTTAGGAAAATAACATAATATTTCTCTTTGAATAACTTAGTATGTCCACCTTTACCTAGGATTATCCTAAGGGTTATAACCAGAGCTTCCACGTCATAGTTTACAAATGTTAACTAAACCTATACTCTAATACAAACTATAAGAAACCTAGGATTTTGATACATATGTATTAAAACATTTTTTATAAATATTAATTACATTACAAGAACATACACCTAAAGACCATAATAGTTTAGTGTATTTGAAAACATGGAAACTCAAACAACTAGTCAATATTCAAACAACATCATCTCATACTATGATTTTCATAAATAGTACCCTTATTTAGTACATCATATATAATACATTTCTTCATAACCTGTGGAAATAAAACCTAAAAATGGTTGAGTTCACATACTTAGTATTAGTAAACAAGGGTAATGTGTGTTCATTACCTGAAAATTATAGTATGATAACTTTTGAATAACATTTGAAATTAATACATTTCATATCAAAGATCATTATACTGAGACGTGAAAAAAGGGATGGTTATTCATAAAACCTAAATCACAAGGGAATAAATGAACATGATCCATGAAATCATAACAATTTCAAAAGAAATATATTTGTGGTATACATGTAAGAATAGAAAATTATTTCCATATTAGTCAAGGATCATTTCCAAGGATATAATAGTGGAAAGGGTACACTCCCCCAACCATCATTGATGTCAATTTTCTCTCTAAAGACCATCATAGATGAGAAATTCCCTTAATGAACTGGGATCATTCCTCATTATGGTCCTGTCTATCTCATTAGAAATGAATCTTTACATAATGAATTGGATACAGATATAGGCCCCACCCTCTCATTATTAAAACCATATTTATGAGTTCCATAAGATCATAAAGCATTCTGCATATCATTTCCCATGAAATTCAATGGATTTCATAAAAATTTCATCTGATCCTAAACATTATAAAATAGATGGGTTTCATGATCATTTCATCATTTCAAAATTACATAACCTATGAAAATAATCAGGTTTTATAAGTATTTTATCATGGTATATCCTCTTTAAGAGAAACTAATTTCATAATTATCATTCCATCATAAACATCAACCATTTTTAGAAAGAATAAAAAATTTTCCTGGTATTATATCCCCTATAATTCATATGTAACATTAAATAATGTCATCATAGATGTCAAATAAATTTCACCAATCATTCAAAACATTTCTTATAGAAAAAATCCTTTCCATATTTAAAAAATACCATTCAAAACATAAAACATTTTGAAAATATTTTTCTTGAAAAAAAACATGAAAATTTACAAAATGAATATTTAATGAAAATAATGGTCATAAGAAAGAAAAGTTTCATTCATGTTGTACACATTAATACATAAAATCCATCTATATTTTTGTAAAGATCCAAACACAAGTTGTTTGGAAAATTACATGACTATTTTTTCCAAAAATAAAATAAAATATTAAATAATGGGTAAAAATTATTTTTAAAATCATAGAAAAATAATAACACATTTTTTCAAACTTTTTTATAAAACATGTTTTTGGAAGAAAACATATTTTTATTAGAAGAGAGAAATAAAGTAAGGTTTTCTTAAAATCATTTTATCAATTATCTTAAGTACCAAGGAGTTGATAAATGGCAATTTAACTTGAAAATATCATGAATAACTATATGAAAATAAATTTAATTAGTTTATTGAGATATAGATCACAATATTTTATCATTATAAACATAATTATAAAGAATCCTGATATAAAATGAGATTGTAAATAAAATAATTACCACTTTGGTTACTTTGAATCATGAAACTCATGAAGGAATAAAAAAATTGAAATTAAAATATCATAAGGACTTAACAATTCATGATATTACATGTTAAATGGTCTGAATATGCACCTTGTGAAGGAATATAGGTGCATAAAAATTGTGTGTCTCAAAGAATTCAAATTTTGACACAATCCCTTACCTTATGTCTTGATTCCCATCATACATGTTCAAAAATACAATATAATAAAATAATTTAATTATACATATATTAAAGAATTATAATTATATATATTATAACATATATGATTTTATTATGATCATTCATTACCCGTTTATAAATAATTCCATGTCAATGTTTTATTTTAGGTAATAAACCCTTTAGTTTTTTTGTATGTTTTGTTTTTTTATTTTTGGTCCTCTAACTTTGATCATGGTTCCATCATCTCCAGAATATTGAACATGATAAAAATCTCATATATATTCAATATATATGTATTTATAGTAATCTATAAAATATATAGATGGAAAATGAAATACATAATTCCTGGAGACAGTATGTCATACATACACATGAACGTTGTTTCTATTTTTTCATATTAAAAGAAAGAAAGTAAAATGATATATAACAAATATATAATAATTTTTATTAAATATATCTAATATTTCAATTAAACCCATCCTTTAAACCTTCCATGTAATGTTTGAATGAATCACATCGCTTTGTGATATGGTAGTCTGTCGTACACATGAGGGACGTTATCGTATTCTTTAAAAATTGAAAGCCTGAAGGTATGTGTGATATAATAATTAAAAAAGAATAATAATATCATTAATATAATATATAAAAATAAATCCATCATTATGTACAAATATGGAACTTTCTAATGGAAAAACAATGATGTCGCTTCGTGAGGTTGTAGTCTTCCATACACATGAATGTTGATTTCATAAATCCCTTGATTGATGTAGAGAATTATGTATTCATTACCTTAATGTAAAAAAATATAATAATATGGAATATAATTAGGTTATTATATCATAATTTTAAAATAATAACCGAATAATTTGGTGGGATGAATTAAACAAAAATACTTGTTGATGAACATTACCTCTTCTTCGGGTATCCTCCTTAGGTTTTCACTAAAATAATTCCTTAGTTGGATTTAATTACAAAATAATGCTTCCTAGATGATTGGATGGAATTTGGAAAGTGTCTCTAGAAGGTATTGGATTAACCAAAATTATATGAATGTGTGAAGTAGAGAGGAGATGGGGTCGCCTTTTATAAGTGAGGTGAGTGACACACTTGTAATTTTTTGAAAATATTATATCATACCATTGTTTTTATCATTGAAAAGGCCTCTAAAATGATCCATTATAGATCCTATAATAGATAATGTATAAGTATTTATAGTAAAGGGGTGGTTAATAATTTTCTAGGTCACTTTTACCCAAACATCCCAATGGCGTGTGAAATAGAAGCTAGCACAGCGTTGTGTGTCACATAAGTATAAATCAATTTTTCAGGTAATGTAATATATGAATGAAATATAAATTATTTTTAAAGATAATAATTCATGAAAACTTGTGTTATTACATTAATACACTATGGTTTTTACTAAATGATTCATAAAATTATTGTTATTCGATCATAATATGGCTCTCTCAAGAAAAGAGGAAATTGTAAATAAGATGCTTAAAATGGTCTTGAAGTCTCTCAAGTAATTTATTTTTATATTGGACTTTATTTTATAGCATGATTTTCATAAATTTCATAAAAATTGAAATAAAAAATAATTTAATTTTAGCATTTATCTATGTTTTGTTTCTTGTTTCAAATATATTTCTCAAATTGGAAATGGTCCAAACTTAAAAAGGTATTTAATTTTGTCATGGTTTGTTTAAAACTTATAATAAATGAAAACAAAAGACATAAAAATTAAAAATAAAAACAATTTTTTTTCAAAATTTTAAGATATACAAATTTTTATGTCCCCCACACTTGTATGATGCAATTTCCACAAAGAATTATAACACAAATGGATTTTTAAATAGATTATAAATTAGGAAATGGTCAAAAAGTGAAATAAAGGAACAAAATGGAGGGTTTTACTAATATAAAAGTTGAAGTTGTGTGATCTCCTCTGCTAGGTCTTGTAACTGATTTACCAAGTTACTTTAGACTCTATATAATGATTGTTAATTGGTTTATCTCTTAATATTTTATTATCCATGTAATCCCAAATGGATACACATTATTGATGGTAAATAGTCCTTCCCATCTATAACAATTTTTACCTAACATTAATTTCAATATTTAGTTTTGATAATTTAAATTATTTCATTATATTTTATCGATATTCAAAACTTTTTATTCTAACACATTTTCCAATAGATATAGTTTTAGGGTGTTTTCTTGTTAAAGTATTTTTATAAAAAAAATTAATGTTTTGTAAAATGAAAAATATTATGATTTTAATTGATTAATTTAATTTTAGTAATAAATGGTTGGAGGGATATTTATGTTCTTCTTTGTAGTTATTTTGAAGGAAAATAAAATGCAGAATAAAGTTAGAGGTCATATAAATGAAGTGAAATCTAGATATAACTATAGGATGATGGATTTTTCTAAGTTATCCCATGCATAATATATTAATCCACATCAATAAAAAAATTTAATGTGTCGTGATATAAAATATATTATTCTTCATATGTAATATAATGTGATATTAGTGGGAAAATGGAAAAAAATGGCCAAACAATTGATATGTAACATTTTTAGAAGATAGATTACTTATTTTACTCTATTGATTAAAGAGACGAGGTCATGTGTAATATATTTGGGAATTATATTATATATTTTCTAAGGATAACGTCAATGAATCATAATGGTAGAGTTCTTTTTAATATAGTTTCCCAAATTTCCTCTAATAGGTAATTTATTTTTCTCATGTGTAAGAATTGTTGTCTAGTATGTAACATTACCTTCATCACTATTGGGAGCATACATAATATATTTTTAAAGATATAGAGGAGAATACATGTTATATTTTCCATGGATATAGTTAATTTATAACATTTTTCACCTTTTATATGGTGGAGTTTATTAAAATATTATGAAGATATGTAATATATTTAATCTGATATATATGAAATTTTAGTGATGCATAATATATTATCTGCTGGCTCAAGGGTTATGTAATATTTTTCACATGGTGAAATTTTTTCTACGATGATTTGTAAGGTTTTGTACACAGAATAATTTATTCTAATTTCACACATATTGTATTTTTCTTTTTCAAAATGGGATAAAAAACTTCTTGTTCAATGGAAGTTTTAGTCTCTCCATGAACAGACTATATCTAGTATTCATTTGCTACTACATATTGAGAGAGATCCTCACCACAAGGATATTATAATTGTCATGGAATGAGTCATAATACTTTAGGTCAATACATTTTTTTCAAAAGTTTTTTTAGTATTTAACTCTGAATGAGTGAAAATGGGAAAATATCTTAAAAAAATGACATAAAGAATCCCTTGAGCTCTACTTTTGACTAATAATGGGAAGGGGAAATTAAAGGTTATAGATTTTCTAGAAAACCTAAAATCTCTAGGTAGACACTCAAATTCCAAGGGAAAGCAATATAAGTGGTTGAATGATTGGGATTGTAGGAGGTTTTATATAATCTATAAGAGGGTATGCATGTAAAGAGGTGTGGGAATTCTGGACATGTTTTGGCTAGTTCTGATCAAAGTTTTTTGTTTTAATTTTTTTTGTGCATTAACTCTTTTCACCATTCTTATTGGTCTATTACCCCACAAATAGATTTGTAAAAACATTTGGTTATTAGTGAAAAGGAAGGTTATCTGATTTTAATTTTTATGTCTTTACTTCATTGAATAAAATATCCCTTTTTTTTAATTGATTTCCATATTTAGTTCTATGATATTAAATTTAATGTGACTGTGTTAAAATTATTAATTTTTGTTTGAGTGGTTACATTTTCGATAATTTTATCTCTTCCTCTACATAGTTTATGTTATGTCTTATGGAATGGGCAAGGCTAAGTGGTTAGTATCTAGTGGTCACTGATACATGTGTGGATAGATTTATTGATATTAACATTTCCTAATTTGGTTTTTACAATAAATTTTAAATCCTATTTATTATTTAGATACATTTTATATATTTTAAAACACATATAAGATAAAGGGATAATCCATAAGTGATTATATTAGATCAATCCTCACCATATTTTTTAACTCATGATTATTAATGAATAAGTGGTGGATTCTTTCATTTATTAAATTTTAACAATTAGGGTGATATTTTCTAAAACTACGATATAATTTCAATTAAAAATCCAACATGGAACCCCTCACCTTCCATATTATGGATTTAAATTATATTTTCTTGAACCTCATTAAATTTAATTATGTTTGAAATAACAAAAAAACCAAGCCATTAACTAACTGTGACTACAATATCTTTTCACCCCTCTTTAGAGAAAACCATTGTTTCCATTATACCATATATTTTTAAAGAATATGTTTTTAATATAATTTTTCAAACCCATGATATCAATTTCAAAAACATTGAATCATTTTAAAAGAAGTTGTTATATGAAATTTGACCTTTAAAATTATATTAATTAATCTAATACTGGAAAAAAATTATCTCATGATCATGAAATTTAGAGAACCTAATTAAAAAACATATAAAATTAAATTTTGAGGGACTATGAAGAAATTTCCATTTCATAATATAGTTAAATTATAATTATCTCTTATAATCCTATAATAATATAAGGAAATTCAAAACAAAATTTGTGGGGCCTTTGTGCACCTCACTTCATTGACCAGGATACTAATATTTCCATGCATTCACTTGAAATTATATTTGAGTTAAAAATTTACCAATCCAATGGGTTCCCATATTCCATTATTTTGAAGGTAAATACCCTAACAAGAACTTAATGGAATCCATATTTTTATTATCCCCACTAGATATCAAATGAGTTATAGAATAATAAATGTATTGGTGGGCCTTCCCACTCTCCATGGAATGAGAAACAAAATAATTGTTGTACATACTGCAACTCAGATAGGTAAATGACAAGGATAACCTATATAGAAGCCTCCTCAAGAGGTTATCACAAAATTTATGCAGTAAAACTCCCATAAAAGGTATATATTTTATTAGCTATGCATTTTGGGAGACTTTATTTGAATCCTGGGGAAAATTTAAAAAATCTTGTGGATGATACCCTCCCCAAGCCAATGAATAGAATAATTTCCTAGTATTTTCCTATAAATATCTACTTGATATTGACCAAAACCTATTGGATTAATCATCAATAATATATATCATTAATAAATCACCATTAGAGGCTGAATAGCTAAAATATAATATAATACAAAATTCCTAGAAATTTTTCACAAGTGGTACTAGTTCTAGAAGGCATAACGAGTTAAGTGTTGGAGTCGGTGTCATAGGACAAGATTTTTTTATTTAGATTACAAGTATATTCAATTTACTGAATATTAATAAAAACGTATTATTATATACGGTTCATTTTTATATATCACTTTTTTGTAATAATGTCTTATACTATGTGTCGCATTGATATGATCAAAGAATTTCCCTGTTATGATGAGAACAAAGAAGTGATATGATGATATTATTATATAATATTATGCAGTTCGATAAAATACCATGATGGGAAACAAAGTACATAAATTTTCAAGTTCATGTACTCATAAGAAGATGATGTTTCTTTTTTTGATGTTCACACAAGGTAATCTCCAAGATGGGGGGATTATGAGAATAGTGCAGCCAGTATAAATTCCACATGTTATGTTATTATCAAATATTATTATCTTAAAGCACATTTAATTGTCCTTTGAATTTAATATTATTATTAATGCATGTCCTAGATCACACACATAGATTATATAATGGAAGTCGTCATTCCATCTGTTGGAGTGAGGTAGATTACTTTTGGTGTGTCATGAGTGACATGTTATTAATGGATAAATCAAGGAGGGATTTGTCCATTTCATATTTATGGAAGCTGATATATTGGTCCTTTTATTGGAATAGAACTATCACCCTGAATTCCAAGTCCATGATATAATGAAAAGTTTATTTCAAATAGTCAAGGAAATATATATTGATTATATAGGTTGGTGACACAGATGTTAATCCTTCTTGATGAAATATTGTGATAAAGGAATTAAATTACACTGTAAGAACCAAGTTCTTATTTTTGAGGTATGGGTTTCTTCTTTTTCCTTTCCCTTAAGTGTTTTCGAGAAAATAAGGAGAATGGAAAAATTCCCAAATTTTGTGGGTACACACCTTGTACATTGGCCGTGTGGGATGAGTACACAAGGTGTGTAGTCCTGTCAGCGATAAAGGGTTGTAAAACTGACTACATGCCATGTACTTAGTATTTACACACCGTGTAATCAGTCTGTAGGTGAACAGTAGGGCGGTGGAGGCAGCCGCCAGCGGAGCGACAGTACGCCCCATGAATTCAGTAATACATGCTATATACTCATGTCGATGGATGAACAATGTCGCGATGGAAAGAAGTCGTCCGAGGAACAGTTTTAAAAAATTAAAAGTACACGCTGTGTACTTGAGAGTACATGCCGTGTAGTTTGTTTTTTTGCTTAAAATGGGCAGTAGCCTCTTATTTTGGTAGAGATGGTAGTGGGTTCATTTAGAGTGCAGGAGAGACGACCAGACCATGTAAGATCTCCCGAACACACACTTGGAACCTGATTCCTACGTCATCGATCTCCTTTGAACTACAAAGGTATGTTATTCCTTCTCCTATAGCCTTTATTACCAATTCGTTTCTGGTGTAAATTTATTTGAGGTTGAATGTGGTAACGTTTATCCCAAATCTACGTCATTCATGGATGATTCGGGAGGCATCGTTTGCATATATCGATCAGGGGTGATCAAGGTAGGTGGTCTGGTGTTAATTCCAACTGTTGGGTTGATTTTTCTGTACTGTTGTGCTACGAACCCATGTTTGGGGTATCGTATGGCTGAAGCCTTTGCTGATAAGATATCTAGATGTGTATAGATAATCTAATGAAAAATTAAAAAAGTTGTTTGGGATCACTACTTGGATCTAAGGCCACCCCTACGGTGCGTTCCTCTGTTTAGCCATTTTTCCGGGGTACTCGAGGGTATACCATGATTATTACATGTTTAAAGTTTTCTTGAGAGGAAATTTGGTATTAAATTTCTTGTTATGCATTGGGATAGTCCCGATTACTTGTTCCTGATGGAAGTGTTTTAGTTTATCCTGAGGGCATGGTTCTAATTAGCCTGAGGGTATGGTTATATTAGCCTGAGGGCGTTGTTATATTATCCTGAGGGCAAGGTGATATTTATCCTGAGGGCATGACTATATTAGCCTGAGGGCATGGTTACATTTAGCCTGAGGAAAGGAATCTCATTTTCCTGAGGACATGGTTTCGATTAGCTCAGAATTAAATTATATTGAACTGTTAAAATAATATTAAAATGGAAATGTAACTGGTGGTGATAGTTACTTAGAGTACTTACTAGTTTACTGCCTTTTATTATTGCACATTGTTGTTGCACATTTTCACTAACAGTTGGGCACGGGCCTTTGGTGGTTGCCTATTTTTATTTATTTCTCACACCCTATTTGGGTCATGTATTCGGCCCAAACAGACTACATTGTTACAGGTGTCGATAGGAGAAAGGGTCCCTATACAGGTACAAGATTATTGCAGAGGAGTAGGAGAGCATGGGACCAAGTTTAGGATTGCGATGCTTATGAGTTCCGATTTCACTGTTTTTTTTTGCTATACTTGTCCATTGATTTGTATTGTATTTTATTGCAATGTATCATGTTTTGGATTCTTCCATAGAAATAGTGACAGGCTGCATCATTATATAAGTATGTTGGTTTTTTTACTGCAGTTGTTCATTTCTAGTTCATATTGTTTACTGCTTCCGCTGTTGTATGTTTTATATTTTTTCTGCTATGCTATACTTTGAAAAATGAGGGAATTGTTTCCCCACTATCAGACCTAGGCCCTCGCTGCTAGTTTCCATCCTCTGGCATTTGGGGAAATGCGCTTGAGGTCATGTGACCAACTGGGTTCGGGGCACCTGTGGTGTGGGTTCTAGATCTGGGATGTTACAAAGTGGTATCAGAGGGTTTCTTTTCTCTCGACTTACTATTTGGTGCCTATAGCTAGGGATAGGACGGAATAGGTACTTGCTAATATGTTGTTCCAGTAGTAGCTAACTCGTCTACAGGGAAAATCCATCCTACCTCGTTTAATTGAAATTTATCTGGTTTTGTAATTTTATAGTTGATTTTATTTCCACCGTGGGGTGACGCACTTGTGGTGTGAGGTTTATATTTTTATACCGGGTTTTATTTAGTCGCAACCCGATGAGATGAGGGTAGGCCATCCCATGCATCATTTTGGCATATTCTAGAATCACATGCCATGCAATGTTTCCATACCATGTAGGTGCATTAGAAATTTCATGTTGTTGTGATAGATGTTATGCTATTAAATGCATGTTGTTGTGATAGGTTCCTTGATAAAATACCTCCTATTTGATAGAGTATTTTTATGTATGGTTTTGTAGAATGAATTCCAATCCTTGATTCTTCAGGATTATGGTCCCACATTGACTAGAATGTGGTATATCATTGACCTTTTTCCTTGTTTATAACATTTATAAGATGCCAATCTTTGATTCGTGGGGAGTATAGGCCCTTACGGATTATAATTTGGAACATTAGTGTGTTTTTTCGTATTTTTTGGGCTCATGAGTAGTTTATAAGGCTTACTATCCGGAAAAACCCAGAATACACGCTGTGTAGTTTTGATTACATGCTATTTAATCTTCTGTTCAGGAAGAAATGGAAAAAAAATAAGTTCACGCCGTGTACCGTATGTACACGTCGTGTAGTTCCTAACCATGTCATAGGCCGTATGGGAAGAAACACAAGATAGAGGAACTTTGAGGGCACACACCGTATAGTTCTTATACACACTATGTTGTGTTGACCCTATATCCATCGTGGAACTAACAACACGGGCAGAGGAATCTAAGCCGATACACACTGTGTCAATGAAGAACATGTCATCTAGGTTGACCTGGGGAACCATCCGTGTAACTTACAAACATGGGTTGGTGTCACCTCTTCTTAAACACACCTTGTACATTTGGGACATGCCGTGCAATTTTGACTGGTGAGAGACTATGTAGGCTTGGCCATGTGGCTGGGGAAATTGGATGGTGTACACACTGTGTGCGGGTGTAACACGTCGTGTAGTGTCGGACGAGTAGCTGTCCATGTCACTAACAATACAAGCAGTTGGAATCTAAGCAGTACACACCCTGTAGCTATCATACATGCTGTGAAGTCTCATTTAAAAAAGATATGTGTGGCTAAGCTGTGTAGAAGGGCTCGGGCAGGGGAAGAGAATTCAAGTACACGACGTATGTGTGGACAACATGCCGTGTTGGGGGTGTTACACGACCAGTTTTGGCCAACGTACACGCCCATGTGAAAGGTTTAGGGGAACACGTCGTGTAGCTATTATACACGTAGTGTATTCTTTTTTATAAAACATGAATGTTTTCTTTTCTCTGATTCCTTATTACATTTTCAGTTCTTGGTGCTTGATGATCATAATTTAAGGCTTGTGTTGACCATGTAGAGTCATGCCGCTGAGATGACCACCAGTTGTTCTCCAAGAGAGAAGAAATGGTTATACTCCTAATATGGTAGACCATGGGCTACCAGTGGATCCTCCAGTTGTCCTAGATGTGGTGCCAACCGTTATACCGGACGCAGGAGCAGATGCGCAGTTCTGTGAAGGCTTTATACAATTCATGTAGACCTTCCAGGGAGCACATCTGGTTGCCACATATATGGAAAAGTACACACGTATCTTCCAGAAGAAGAATCCGCCTATGTTTTCAGAGGATGGAGGACTATAGGCAGCGAAGTCATGACTGGATTCACAACAGACTATTTTATAGAATCTGGAGACACCTCATGGGCGGAAAGTCATGCTCACTACATACATGTTGCGTGATTCCTCCAAGAGGTGGTGGGATGTTAAAACCCAGTCTGAGCATCACTGATACATGGCATGGGAATATTTTCAGACAGTCTTCTAGGACTTCTTCTTCATCGAGACGCTAAGGGTAGATCAAGCTCGAGAGTTCATGAATCTGCTACAAGGCGCCATGTCAGTGATGGACTATTCTACCTGCCTGACCGAGCTTCAATGTTTTTCACCCATTCTAGTGGGAGATGAGGCATTGAGAGTTCGATGCATTGAGGATGTTCTTTGATATGACATTCGAGCACTGGTAATCATTTTCAGGTTGCCTATAGTCCATGATATTGTAAACCATGCACTAATTTCGGAGCAGAACCTATAGGAAGCTAGTGGTGTGGGATAGGGTGGTTCGACACCAGTTTCTGGTACTATTTCCATTGGTAAGAGGAAGAGGTATACAAATTTCTCTCACGGTTCCAGTACTAGCCAGAGGAACTCTTCATTTGGCCCAATAATGTGTTACCAGTGTGGTAGATAGGGGCACAAGAGACCTCAGTGTCCCCGTGAACCAGTGGAGTGCCAATCTTGTGGCAATATGGGTCATCTACAGTGTTTCTACAGGGTATTTACACCAGTGTCTAGTGAGAGGGGTTCTATGCAGACTCCGTGTTGAGTATCAAGACCAACAATTTCTTACTAGTCGGGAAATTGGAATGTGTTAGTGCGTGCAAGCCGAGATGGTGGTCGTGGCCATGGTAGCCAGACACTAGGATCTCAGAGGCAGCAAGGCGGGTCAGCTTAGGGTAGCTAGGCTATGTCGTAGGGCCGCGACACTGGGCAAGCATATGTAGTGCAACAGATCCAACAGGAGTAGGATCCCATACCTTCCACTATCAGAGGTACTATTCTAGTTGATTTTGTTATAACTTCTGCACATTTTGATACTAGTGCTACACATAGTTTTATATTTTTGGCTATAGTGGAGAGTCTGGAGCTCTATATTTCTTATTCTTCTAATATCATTACGCTAGACACACCATTGGGAGTGAGGATGAAAGGTGTGCGGCAGTGCGAGGAGTTCCCCCTTGAGGTTGGTGGGTGTCACTTTCTATGGGACCTATATGTCTTAGAGATGACAAGATATAATTTTATTCTTGGGATAGACTGGTTGGTACCCTTTCAATCCTTTTTACATTGTTATCTTTGCAGGGTGAGTTCCTCTTCACCAAAGGGTGGAGAGTTCCTATACAATGGAGAATGGGATGTCCAAGCGAGCCAAGCAAGACCAGAGCATTGTGGGTGAGGTGGAGTCACAGCCCAGATTGTGAGTTTATATCTAGATGACCAGGGAACTTATCAGAAAGATTCCCCTCTTGTATTTGATCATTTCATGGATGTCTTCCTTAACGACCTTCCAGGTCTACCTTCCGAGAGAGAGGTGGACTTGTCTATTGAGCTTGTTCTAGGATCGGAACCGGTGTCGATTACCCCTTATAGGATGGCTACACTTGAGTTATAGGATCTCAAAAGAACGTTAGAGGAGTTCCAGGAAAAGGGTTTCATCTGACCCATTACTTCTCCTTGGGGTTCGCCTGTCCTGTTTGCAAAGAAGGCAGACGGTACCCTCAGACTTTGTGTGGATTATCAGAATTTTAAGCAGTTGACAATTAATAACAGGTTTCCATTAACGCAGATTAACGATCTTTTTGATCAACTTCGAGGAGCATGAGTGTTCTCGAAGATTTACTTGAGATCTGGATATCATCATTTATGCGTTAGACCATCGGATATACTGCTTATAGACTTTCGGAGCAGATATGGTCTATACGAGTACTTGGTTATGCCGTTCAGACTCACGAACGTGCCAGCAGTTTTCATGGCTCTGATGAATCGTGTGTTCCAACCTTATCTATATTCTTTTGTGGTAGTATTTGTGGACGATATATTGGTGTACTCTCATACTCTACACTACCATGCCACTCATCTGGAGATCATGCTAAGTACACTCTGACATCATCAGTTATATGCTAAGATCTCAAAGTGCCACTTTTGGATGGACCAAACACACTTCCTGGGTCATATTAACTCAGAGGAATGAGATTAAGTAGACCCTTAGAAAGTGAGAGAAATAGTTTCTTGGGTGTTTCCTAAGGACTTGTTTGAGGTATGGAGTTTCTTGGGGATGGCCAGTTACTATAGGCACATCATACAAAACTTATCTTGCTTAGCAGCGCTATTGACAGGTTTGACTATGAAGGGTGTAAAGATTGTTTGGTCAGAAGCTTGTGAGACAGCCTTTCAGCAGCTGAAGGGAAGTTTGACATCTGCACTAGTCTTGATACATCTAGAGTACGGGAAAAACTATACAATTTATTGTGATGCATCAGGTATTGGGTTGGGAGTAGTGTTGATGTAGGGTGATCGAGTTGTTGCATATGGGTCTCGGCAGTTTAGGCCGCATGAGAGGAAATACTTGATGTATGATCTAGAGTTGGTTGCAGTTGTACATGCATTGTGTTGTTGGAGATATTATCTCTTGGGAGAGCACTTTGTGGTCTTTACCGACCACAAAAGTCTCAAATACATATTTACCCAGCGTGACATGAATTTGAGACAGCGAAGGTGGGTTGAATACCTATAGTCTTTTGACTTTGATCATTCTTATACACCTAGTAAGGGTAACACAGTTGCTGATGCGCTGAGCAAGATCACTCAGACACAGGCAGTGCAGGAGGCAAGTGGTGAGTGGAAGCTTATGGCTTTGTTCTCTGAGATGCATTTGGAGGTGCACAATAGTCAGGGGAAAACCTATCTTACTTCCTTAGCTGTGACTTCTACCATCCTGGAAAGAGTGAGGATGAGACATCTATCAGATTCAGAAGGCCTAGTTCTATGGGAGTCAGTGAAAAGTGAGTACCCTCCTCCTAGATGGAAAATATGTGATTATGAGGTACTGTGTTTCTGTGGATGAGTGTGGGTTCCAGGGGAAATATGTGTGGACTTGATACGGGAGTTTTATTCTTCAGCTTGGGTAGTTTATCCCGGATTTACCAAAAATGTACCATGACTTGAGATTTCAGTATTGGTGGCCGGGTATGATGAGGGAGATAGCTAGTTTTGTTACTAGATGTTCCACCTGTCAGCAGGTGAAGGCGGAGCTACAGAGGCCAGCTGGACTATTACAACAGTTACCCATTCCAGAGTGGAAATGGGATGATGTTGTGACGGACTTTGCGACCAGGTTGCTGAGGACACCTCGAGGTGATGATTCCATGTGGGTTGGTGTGGACAGACTCATGAAGGTATATCACTTTTTGATGATCAAGAAGACCTTCTGTGTTGACGAGCTAAGAAAGCTATATATCTAAGAGGTAGTACGTCTTCATGGGGTCCCTCATTCTATCGTTTCAGATAGGGATTCCCATTTTACATCTCGTTTTTGGAAGAGTTTTCAGAGGGCAGTGGGTACACAGGTTCTTCTGAGCAGAACTTACCACCCTCAGACCGATGGCCAGTCAGAACGTATGATACTAGTGCTCGTGGACATTCTATGTGTATGCGTCCTGGAATTTGGGGGATCTTGTGAGAATCACATACCCCTGGGAGATTTTTCTTACAATAATAGTTTTAAGGAAACTATTGAGATGGCCCATTATGTGGTTTTATATGGTAGGACATGCCGATCACCCATGTGCTGGTTGGAGGTAGGTGATACAGCTTTACTGGGACAACATCTCATGCATGAGACTACAGAGAAGGTCCAGTTGATACAGAAACAGATGGCTACTACATAGTCTCGTCATTAGTCTTATGCTGATCATCGTAGATGACCCTTAGAGTTCGTGGTTGGGGATCAGGTTTTCTTACGTGTTTCACCGAGGTTGGGACACAAGCGGATCAGGAGATAGGGTAAGTTTTCACTGAGGTATGTGGGGCCGTTTTAGATTCTAGAGAGATTCGGGTCAGTTTCCTACCAGTTTCAGTTACTATAGAGGTATCGGTCCATGCACGATGTCTTCCATTTATCTCATCTGCACCAATATCATTCATACACGTCTCATATTTTTCATCCCGAGTAGGTTGAGATTCGGGTTGATGCATCCTTTGAGAATCATCTGATTCGTATTGTTGATAGGAGCATGAAGGTTCTCCGAGGCCGGTCAGTTCCTCTCGATTGGGTTCTATAGCAGCATGGCCGATTGCAGGAAGAAACCTGGGAGCGGGAGACTGATGTACGTTCTTAGTGGCCATAGTTGTGCACAATTGTATCTTCACCACCCTTGGAAGGGCAATTCGAGGACGAATTACTTTAAAGGGGGACGTTTTTAAGAACCCGATTCTTATTTTTGAGGTACAAGTTTCATGTTTTCCCTTTCCCTAAAGAGATTTTGATAAAATAAGGAGAATGGAAAAAATCACAAATTTTGTGGGAAAATGCCGTGTACTTTTCCACATGTCGTGTACTTTGGCGGTGTGGGATGAGTACAGTGAGCCTGTAGGCCTGTCGGTAATGAAGGGTGTAAAAACTAACTACATTCCATGTACTTAGTATTTACACACCGTGTAATCAGTCGAAAGGTGAACAGTAAGGTGGTGGAGGCAGCCTCCAGCAGAGTGAAAATACATGTCGTGTAATCAGGAATACACATTGTGTACTCATCTCAATAGATGAACAATGCCTCGGTGGAAAGAAGCCTCCAAAGGAACCGTTTAAAAAATTAAAAGTACAGGCCGTGTAATTGAGAGTGCATGCCGTGTAGTTTGTTTTTTCACTTAAAACGGCCAGTAGCCTCCTATTTTGTCATAGGAGGTAGTGGGTTCATTTAAAGTGCGGTAGAGATGACCCGACCATGGAATATCTCCCGACCGCACACCGGGAACCCGATTCCTACGCCTTCTATCTTTTTTGAACTGCACGGGTAAGATATTTCTTCTCCTAGAGCCTTTCTTGTCAATTATTTTCCAAATTAAAGTTATTTGAGATTGAATGTGGGTATTTTTATCCCAGATCTACATCATTCACGGACGATTCGGGAGGCATCATTTTTGTATATTGATTAGGGGCGATCGAGGTAGGTGGTCTAGTGTTCATTACAACTGTTGGATTGATTTTTTGTACCACTGTGCAACACAACCAAGGTTGGGATATTGTATGGTTGATGCCTTTGCTGATAAGATATCTATAATTGTATAGACAATCAAATGATGAATTAAAATTGCTGTTTGTGATCACTGCATGGATCCAGGGCCATCCCGGGGGTTCTTTCCTCTGTTTATCCATTTGGCCTGGGTACCCAAGGGTATACCGTGATTATTACCTGTTTAATGTTTCCTAGAGAGGAAATTTGGTATTAAATTTCTTGTTCTACATTGGGCTCGGCCCGGTTACTTGTGCCTGAGGGCAGTGTTTTACATGATCATAAGGGCATGGTTCTGATTAGCCTATGGTTGTTGTTATATTAGCTTGAGGGTGTGGTTATAATAGCCTGAGTGGAAGGTGATATTTAGCCTAAGGGCATGACTATATTAGCCTGAGGGAATGGTTTCATTTAGCCTGAGGGCAGGATTCTGATTATCCTGAGGGCATGGTTCTGATTAGCTCATAATTAAATTATATTGAATTGTTAGAATAATATTAAAATGGCAATGTAACTGGTCGTGATAGTTACTTTGAGTACTTACTAGTTTACTATATTTTATTATTTCACATTATTGTTTCACATTTTCACTCATAGTTGGGAACGGGCCTTTGGTGGTTGCCTCCTGGGATTTATTTATCACACCCTATTTGGTTCATGTCTTTGGTTCAAACAGACTAAATTGATTCAAGTGTCGATAGGGTTAAGGGTCCCTATACAGGTACATGATTTTTGCAGAGGAGTAGGAGAGCATGAAACTGAACAAAGGCTTGCGATGCTGCTGAGTTCTTGTTGCACTATTCTTTTTGGTTTTATGTACTTGTACTTTGAGTTGTATTATATTATATTGCAGTGTATCCTATTTTGGAAGCTTTCATAAAAATAGTGACATACGGCATTCTTATATAAGTGTGTTGGTTATTTTTTTACTGCAGATTTTCATTTCTAGTTCATATTTTTTACTGCTTCTGCTGTTGTATGTTTTATATTTTTCTCGATGTGATATACATTGACAAATGAGAGCATAGTTTACCCACTATCAGACCTAGGCCCTCGTTGCTAGTCGACAGCCTCTTCCATTTGGGTAAATGCACTTGAGGTCATGTAAAACACGTGCTGGTATATATAATTGTTTGAATTTGTTCATGGATGAAATGTGAATGCATTTATAGATATGAAGATGCCCTAAAATATGATCTATTTTCTCTAAGAAAACTAAAAATATATCATGAATTTGTCCCCACAAAATTATATCGTAATTTTATTTATATAATGGTAGAAATGTAATTAATTTTCGGATATTTACAAATCCTAGATAAAATAATGGTTGAACTTTAATGCATACATTTGTCCATTTATTGGTTCATTTTTTCCTTAAAATGTTTTTCCAGTATTTACCTAGAAATATATAACATGTTATAGAGTTTCACAATATATGGTATTCTAGATTAATCCTATAAATTCAATCATCATGGCTGGTTTATTTTTCCTCACAGGTTTGGTGGGCCTTCTTATCTGGCCCATATGGCCCTTTATATGGATTAATCGGCGAAGATAATATTTAATGATTTTTTGTAATTTGAATCAGGATTAAAAGAAAAAAATAAAATTATTTGGGTCAAATTATTTAAATATATGATCAAAACATTAAACTATAGTGTAATTGAAGGAATTCAAACAATTCCCTCCTCATATGTTTGTAAACAAAAAATGAACATTAATGGGAAATTGGTCATTTTTTTATAAAAAAACGGTTATATGAGTAATGAAAATTATTGAATAATATGAAATATCAACTCCCCTAAACATATGATAGTTCATTTACTCTAACACACACACAAATATATATATCAAAATCATTTTCAATCACCAAAAATATTTAAAAAATTCACTAATACGGGGATTTAAAGAATAGTTAAATCATTCATAAATAATTCCACTATAATTTGTTACTATAATCTTCCTTCAAAACAGTTAATTTTTCTTGTTCAAATTTTGAGTTAGAAAATGTGGGCACTCAAAACCTACTCCTCACAAGATGATTAAAATTTATTCATGCTAACTCATTAACTAGCCAAAAGTAAAAAATATTTGAGTCTGTAAGATCTCAGACCTTTCATATCCTATTCTAATGTACACAGGAATCAGTAGGTCTTATTCTAGGGCAATAGTATATTAGAAATATAATTTCCAAAATATGGGAAAATAGGAGGAAATTCAAACATGGATACAGATATAAACATTTTTAAATGAAACATAGAACATTATGAAAACACATATTTATAAGGGAATGAATTTTGAATTAAATATAAAAAAGAAAAATAAATTTAAAAGAGAATGAAATGATGAAATATTTACAAAATAAAAAAACTTCTCTGAATGAAAAAATAAAAAATGATGTAAGTGTTATTTTTTCTCATTTTTTTCTCCTTTCAAAAGTTAAAGGCAGAAAAACTTTCACATCCATCTCTCAAATCATTATTAATATACTCATGACACTACTTGTGGTAATTATAATAATATCAAAGTTTGATTAAGATCGACTTTTGACCCACCCAAGACACAACACATACTTTTATACATAAATGGATCCTTTTCCGTAAGAATATGATGACACATTGAAAATAAAGTAATATATACCCATAATGAAATCCACCCCCCACAATTAAACTTCAATAAATAATACATTGAATATCCATGTTTATTTTTTTGTGTGAAAAGTTTTTTGGATTGTAAGTTGGTAATAAATAATGGTTTTCATAAGCCCATAGGGGATTTAAATAAGAGGATCAAAGTAATTTTAATGGGAGGATATTTTTCTATTTTTATTCTCAAGTATTTTAAAAAATATTTAATCATATTAATTCATTCCAAAGTATAAAATTCAGCTCAGAGGTCCTCAAACACAAGACTCACAATTATGGGGTGAAATTACACAATATGAAAAGACGGTTTTTTGTGATCTTGGAATGGAAATTTTTTTCCACAATCAATGTTGAATATCACTTATATTACCCATGGGGTTGGGTAGTGGTTGAGACAGGAGTTGTAAATTTTTTTATTGTTGATGACTTAGGTGGAATGCAAGTTGGACTATTTGGTTTTCAATGTTTTTTAGGTTAGAACAGGTTTTGTAGTAAATATCATCCAAAATTAATTCCCATGGATTGTTAGAAAAAGAGGCATGTACCACTTTGGGATTTCCTTGATTTGGGTTCTTGGGATGGTTCTTGTATTATGTTGGGAATTAAGAGGGGTTTCTATGATAGTGGAAACCTAGAGGAGTATGTGGAGTACTGGTCCTTTGATATTGTGGGAAAAAAGGACAATGTTGTTGAATGTTACCCCCACCTAGACCATATTAGAAGTGTATTAGGTATTGAGGAGGTAACTGAGGGTGATGAGAGATTATATTATCACGACTCATGTTTGATATATGGGTAGGAGATAAGGGATCATGGTGGGGTGTTTTGGAGTCTTTAAAAAATGACCTGATAGTTGAGTGTCAGTAGTCAACTAAGAATATAATGATTTGAGATCCATTTGACCAGAATACTTTAATGGATAATCTTGTGGTTGTGGAAATATTTAAATTTTGTGAGATATTGAGTAATAGATTCCATTATTATAAATAGATCCAAGAAACTGATATTTTGGAGGGGAAGAAGTAAGTGTTTTGGTAACCAGGACTAGCTACTACAAAAGATCTGTAATCTCCCCATCAAAAAATTAATCGTCCTAGCATCTATGGATTAGTTTTATAATACATTTTTGACTTTATAATGTGCTAGATTATGGAATTTCTATGTGTTTTCATCCATGTTTGTTACAAGATCTTGTGAATTAATAGGTGTTTTTTCAACAAGCACACCAAAAATTTCAGCATCGATGTGAAATCCCTCCATAGAAAATAAACCCTCATAAAAGTATTTTATCTAGAGTTTTATATAGATTTGGTGGTGTGGGGATATATCTAAATTATTTTTGAACCCCACCCTATATTCTAGGAGTGATTCCTTGGGTAATTTATAGATACTGCTAATTTCTTTTCAAATTTAAGCATATCGAGAAGCCATAAAAAATTTCTCTTAGAAGAGTCAATTTATTTCAATCTATGAATTTGTTGAACTCGGATAGAGTTAATAAATTCATTACTTTGTGGAGTCATCCAAGGATAAATGTAATTCTTAAGGTTTTATTTGTTCTTCAAAAACACCATGAGGATTCATAGTATATCACACCACTTAAAACTCATTGAGGTGAAGGTGTGGAAATTCACTGGATATCCCATTGAAATTTGGGGAAGATGAATCAAACTTGATTTGAGCTCTAAATTATCCAAAATTTTGGGATTTTTATTTCCAAGAGGTTGGTAATTTATATTAGGGGAACCATGTTATTTTAGGGGTTTCCCCATAGTATTGGTCATATCTTTTTCAATTTTATGTGAAAATAATGGGTCTTGAGTGAATTAATTATCCCTAAAGTTACTCATAAGTTGGTTAAGAGTTCAAAATATTTCTATTAAAAAAAATTGAATTTGTTTTGACATCTATGGGGAATTCAGAAAAAAAAATTTAAGGGACAAGGAAGGGGAGTTTTTTATTGTATTTTCTTTATATTTTTAAATTTTTAAATTTTTATATTTTTATATTTTTATACAAAAATCAAAAACAAACTAATTATCACACCGTCCCCAAAAATGGGTCTATTTAAATATTGGATGATTCTTTCCAACAAATCATTCAATTTTCTAGTAATTTTTATGATGTGTATAGTGGAACTCAATTGGAATCCTCAAAAATTGTAATATATTTTTTAGTCAAATTTTTTTGTTTTGTCTTTTGAAAGGGGGATTGTTTGAAGATATTAAGTGAAATGATTAACTAACCAATATATTTTAATAATTTAATAGTTATTGGGATGAGCTAAATATTATGGGAAAATATTCTTATATACTTTATCTTTCAAATATATTTCATTAAATTTACACCATCTTCAAAATATGATTTCGATAGGAATTCACAATAATTTTTTCATTAATCCATTATTTAAAATGGGATCTAAACTCAATCAATATTTTTAATGGAAGTGTATTTTTTGTTACAAAAATCCATGTAATCCAAATTTAAAACCAATCATGTCATTAATTTGTGAAATTTTATGTTTTAATATGAATAATGTTAAGATAATGAATATTTAATGAACCCAAAATCTAAATCACATAACATATCAAAATTACGACTAATACCAATTGATGATTTACTCTGAAATTGAGATGGTTATAAATATAGTTTATTATGTATATGAAGATTAGATAAAATAAAATAAAAAACTGAGAAAAGGGTCGGAAGAAAAATAAACATGATAATGGTTAAAGGACTTAAATATACACTTTGGAATATATTAAAAACATTAAGAGGGAATGGTTTTCAAATTGATTTAATAAATTTTATGATAATTATTATTACTAAATAGTTCATGGATGTGGATATAGATAATGAATATAAAAAATGCATTAAAATAAAATGAAATTATAGTGACACCTACAAGATTAAATATGTATGTAAGAAAAAGAAACATGAAATAGAAATTGGGGGAAGGGATTATATTGTTGGAAAAAGATTATAGAAAGTAATCTCATGAATTTGGAAAGGATATGGTCATAAAAGTTTTCTAATTTAATTTTTAAATTACAACCACTTGTATCGAGAAAAGGGGAGTGTATTTAAATCCCAAAGCCATGTACTGTTTACATTCCAACACTACACCTCAAGATGGATCGATCTTTTGACCTTTTAGATAGATTAATATCAAGATATATTCTTATTAAAATCTATATATATGGCTCTTTATGGTACAATAAAAATAATTTCATTCATTACACTCTGGGAGCCAAAGGCATGGTTATTTTACTAAACCATGTGTTATTGTCTAGAATTATCTTGCATTTTTTCACAACTTAAATGTGAATGAGTTTATGGATATGAATTTCACCTAAAATTAGAACTATTCATTCTAAAATATTTATATCCTATGTACTAAATTGATCCCCATAAAATTATTGTAATGAATCATATTTTTCTATGAATTATTTTTTATAAATTAATTTGGAAAATTCTGAGACTAGGCATTGAGACTACATGAGATTATGTGCCATGGTGTGCCTGGTTTCGATCTTTTAATAATGTTTAGATATTAATTATGAATGCTTGATCATAAAAATTATAACTCTAATTACTTCTAATTGGGTTCCTGGATTGAAAATTTGATGGCACCATTGTATTCAAAATAGTGACTTCACCTTAGGTGGGACCTAACCTCGACCGGTGCAGGTCGGGGGTAAGAGTTTATTTTTAGATGTTTTAATGAAAAATAAAATAAAATTAGAGTTTATTTTATTTATTTTTGAACGTCTCGTAGCGACATTGTGACGCTACAATTCAAATACAAGTCAACCCATTTTAATTCATAAATGAAAGAGTGTGGTGATGTTGAAATGTTGAATCATTTTTTCTCTATTTAATGGATTAATAGGGACATGAGGTTCGATTCATAACCCTGGATAATATTCCACAAATGTCTCTAAAGAGGGAAGTAGTTTTTAAAACCCCTCATTGGAGAGTAACAATGAATGATGGAGGATCAATGGTCAAATTTGGAGTAGGCATCAGCAGATTAACGAATTAATGATGTGGGAATCACTCTTCATCAGTGATCGATCCAATCCTTGAGGAAGGGTTTTTATTTCTTTTTGATTATGATTTCCTCATTCTTCATTTTTCTAAATGATTGACACAAATCAACCCACTAACAGGTTGATTTGTGGGTTGATCATCCCTGAGGGATGGGAGTTGTATTGCGAGGATTAAATGGGAATTAGATATTTGTGATTATTGTTTTCATTCTTTGTGATCTTGCTTTCAAGAAAAAACTAAGGTCGACATGAAAAAAGGCATGGATCGTTCTTCGAGTGTTCTTGTGGTCCTCTCTTTTCCCATGTTCTCCGAGTTCTTTTTTATCTTGAGAGAGAGTGCGTTTTCACCTTAAATTCATGGTGAAACTACCTGAAACCAAGAATATAAGCCCAAATGATGCCTCTGAGGTGTGACGGTAAGCACAGTGCGAGATAACGCCACTAGCTGGGCGACTAGTGGTAGAAGCGGCATCGGGCCGACAGCACATCCAGACCCAGTGGACGGCCACTAGAATGGAATACGGTAGTGGTGGAGACCCATGTTTTAATGAGACCACAGTGGTGGGATAACCCATCATAGGGGGCCGTAGGTGGTAGTGACAGAGGCCGCTAGCTCAATGATCAATAACAACAGGAGACCGCGGCGCCGCAGTCGTGGACGACAATGGGAGCCAAGGCCCGGGTGGATTGTGGTGGTGTTCACCGGTGATGCGGCAGGGCACCACATCATCTGGCTGGCATGAAGTCCCACAGACCGCGTGCTGGAGGAGCGTCCAACAACGCTTGAGAGGCAAGACACAATATCTACCACATTGGTGAGGCGAGACATAGCATCTGCCGCGTTGGGGAGATGGGGTGTAGTATCTACCGTGTCGGTGAGGCGGGACGCAGCATCCTTCATTTACAGGTGGACCAAACTAGTCCATATCAGGCGGGCCGATCTAGAACTGGTATTTCCTGCCAGAAGAACTATATGGGCCTGACCATGGTGGTCTAGGTCCAGCAGGCCAGGTTGAACCGGTGGGTCAGGTCGGTGGACCCCAGCTTAGATCGGTCTGACCGAGTTGGACCAAACTGGACTCTTTCTACTAAAATACCATGAAATTCAAAATCGTACATCTGTTTGATGATCCATTTATAGTTTTGGTAACCTAGAGACAAGTTGTTCCTTTTGATATACTCTAAATGGGTTTTTTGTGGAAATTGACTTATGATCATTGGCTTGAGGAGTAGGATCTCCTGAATCAAGTGTGATAAGAGAAGAATCCCATGGTTAGCTATGACTCAGAGAGTATGTGTCTTGAAGAAAATATTACATAAAGACTACATGCCATTCATGCTATGTTACCATTTAGTACTATGTGTCTCACCGAGACTAAGTGTCTCACCAAGATTAAGTTTCTCATTTAAACTGAGTGTCTTATCGAGACTAAGTGTCTCATTGATAATGGGTTTTTTGTGGACTATGTCCAGTAATCTTACTTTTAGTTTCAATTATATATACCTATGTGAGCTAACAATACATCATGTGTACTTTTATTTGTGGTATTTCCTTTTTGGTTTCAAGGCATCCTCCAGAGTATGGTTTTACTCACACCCACACGGGCTTTTCATGAACGTGTCATTTCTTATCGATACGAATTGTGTTTTGATAGAGACATAGATCATCAAGGACCTAGTGGTGTGTAGTGAGATCAGAAATATGAGGCATACTCCTACAAATTCATGCATCTTCCCTTCACCCACCCTTCATGTAAGGTTTTCTGGCAATGAGTTATCAGGAACTTATATACTTGCTTGTTTACAGCTTTTCTTTATTTGGGCTTGTATACTTCCCACTTTTGCTTCCAGTTTTCTACTTTTACTCCTTATAGTTGTTTTAGTAAAATTCATGTTTAACTTACAGATTTACATTTTAGAATTTTTGGTCTTGCATATATTTGTGTGCTTACAGGTAAATTCGCAATGCCTCTCATGTTAGTGATATGCATTCTCTGTGGTAGTAACAAGCCACTGGCCTATTGGATGTGGGCTTGGGGAGTCATGAAATAGACCCCTCTTGGATGGGTCATGAAAATTATAGCTCAATTGTAATTCTATATTGGAATAAAATTCAACAAGTGTGGGCTGATTTCAAATCACAAAGAGAATTGTGGGATGAAATTTCAACTATAAATTGGGCCACTTATTGGTTGATTTGGGCATTAAAAGTTTTATAAAATATGAATTTGGATATTCTAGAACATATTGTAGAGTTTCATAAAATTATGGATTCCTTATTAAGACAATAAATTCAATCATCATGGTTGGCCATGTTTTCATCAAATATTTGGTGGGCCTTCTTGTGTGGTGCATGTGGCCCCATATATGGTTGAATTAGCAAATGATTATGTTGAATTAATCATTTTAATTTGAATCGGTAGCACAAAGAAGAAATAATCACATAATTTGGATTAGTATATAAAAATATGTGATAAAAAATTAAACAATTGTGTAATTGATTGAACTCAAACAATGCTCAACTTATGTTTTTTCAATCAAAACATTAACATTGACTGAAAATTATCCATTTTTTAGTAAAATATCATTGATGGGAATAATTTTAATGAATCTATAAGAACAATTATAGATTTCATATTTTATTACATGTCAAACATTTAATTGACACCATGTATATACGAAGCCAACTTGGCCCATAGGATGACATATTACAAGGTGTGCACATGTAATACACATTGTGTAGTCTACACTAGTTAGGGGTGAAAATTAAGAAAACCATGTGGCCATTATAAATAGTCAAATTACATTAGAAAAATATCCTGGATAATTTTTTATGCACATTAATTATATGTGGTGTAATTGTAATGACCTGAACTATTATAAATAAAATATCCCTTTTGATTTAATTAAATTCCTTATTATATAATATGGCTATAGAAAACACATGGAAATATTTTTTTATGATATACAATTTGATTTAAAAGACTATTAGGTATCATTACTATTGATAATATAGTCATTGAATAGTGATGACATGATTATTATAAATAAAGGATTTTAACAAATCCAATTGAAACATAAAAAGGAAGTGATTCCCTCAACAACTAGGATCATACCCTATGAATCCAATTTATCATATATTTCATGGGAGAGAAAATTTCATGGATTTTCCCTTAACTAATCATAAGATGAGATCCAACAACTTAAGCATGAGAGAATAATTTATGAGATAAGTTGAAAATCCTCAATATCACGGCCCAAACCATATTTGTGAAACCACACCATGAAAGTCCCACCATCACACACCTTACTCTTATAGAATTTTCTGGTGTATTTAATGGAATTTTATCAAGACCCTAAAAATACGAATATGTTCATTATTTTTATAGAATAATGAATATATTTTCATCCTTTTATTATTAATTTCAAAATAAAGTTATTTTGATACAATAAACCACAAATTGTATTTTGGATTAATATTCAAATTCAAATAATAAATTTATGAATTATTTTTTAAAATAATGAATATTTTAATATTATTCAATATTTTTTATCAAATATAAATTATCATATAATTTCTTTGAAGTCAAATGTAATTTTTATAATGGCTCGAAAACATTTATTTTCAGAACCCCATAATTTCTTAATAAATGTTTATTTTATTGTAAAATTTAAAATTATTATATTTAGAAAATTATTTATATAATATGAATAAAATTTTTTTAATCCAAATATTTAAATTTTCCAATGGTTATTTTTCATAATTTTCTAAGAGAGTCAAATTTTCGGGTAAAAATTAAATATTGTATAAATATAAATTGTGATTTATGGAATTATAATGACCCAAATTTGATGTAATAATTACTCTAAATGGGATCCAAGACCATTTTTGTTAATTTTAGATAATGTTATTTTGAATTTATTTTATTTATTATGTAAATCCAAATTGAATCCTTCAAAACCTCTAATATAATTTAGTATTTTAAGAAAATTTCATTACGAGTGTTACTCACCTCCACATAAGAAAGGGAATTATTTTAATAATTAAATCCATTTCAATTATAAAATAATATTAAAAACTCCCATTTGGCAGAAAATGTGGGTAAAAACCATGATATGATTTTTGGTTTTGGATATCTTATTATGTAGAGTCCAAAACCTAAAAAATAAATAAATTCCCTAAATTTCCTATATAAATCCACCCAAGATCCCATTTATCTTCACTAACACTCTTTGGATAATTTCCATAGTCTTATAGCTACTCTATAGTGTCCTCCCAAGGTGCCCCAATTTCTCAAGAATCCACTCCCAAGATTTTTGTGTCACACACTCTAGTAAGAGAGCATAACCTTCCTCTCCTCCTTTAAATTCAAGAACATTGTTTTAAATTAGTCTTATTACTTTAAATTTCTTATATTTCCATTCTTCTATATTCATTTATTTAATATAAATCTAATTATATATGAATGATATATCATTTATCCTCCCTCATTCTGACCCTTACCTAAGTCGTTATTATACCAAAATTCGGTAAGGGATCTTGCACTCTCCACTTTTTATAAAGAGCTTATTGTCTTTTGTCACTAATGTTAATTTTTTATGTTGGGATATATTCTTACATAACCCCATTACAATAAACTTTTTTTATAAATTAACATATCTTATTTTCATTATCATTAATCTTTCATGAACCTTTATGTACACCCGTTACCATGTTGACATTTTATAATGGGTTTCTCTCTTATCGTTTATGTTCAACCACTTCATTTATGTTATGTCTCTTAAATTCCATTTTATTGTGTTTTTATATGTTTTTAAATATTCCCCATACAGTCCATTTAATTATTAAATTATGATATTATAATTTCACTCACATTAAGCCACCCATGATCAATTATGTACACACGTTACTATACCGAAATATAGTTAGGATTATTTTCATTATTCATTAACTTATTTCTTATATTTATAATTTATAATGTTAGTATATATTTTTACATGACCCTATTACTTCCCATTTTAGTTTTGTTTTATGAGAAACCTTGTTCTCTCTCATTAACCAATTTTTATGAATCTTTAAGTGATGTCGTTATGCTGTTGAAATTTCACTATGATTTTCCATGCAAAAACAGTTGTGTAGTGAATACTATAATAATTTACTATCAAGGGTGTTAAAATTTATGAACCTATACTTTTTGGTTGGGGACTTACACATATTTATTCGACACTCCTTGATCCTATAAAAAATTATGATGATCACTAAAACCATGTTGTGAGATCTATGTGGAACACTTAAGTATGACATTGAAATGAATGTGACGGTGAGCCCCGAATTATATAGTGATCCAATGAATTGGGTAATGTTCAGTATCATGATATATGAATTTAGGACAAGGATTAAACCAAATTCCTTTATGGGACAATTTCAACCAAGAATTCTTGGTGGTTTATCCTTGAACTATGTTTATGATATAGTATTTTAAGTGGTTTCAACATTTCCTATATTACCATTATAATTATCATGTTATATCATGTATCATTGTTCATGTATATGATTCATACCCTTTTTTATACCCCTAAAATCTATTTATTCTCTATCATGTATCACATTATACCATGTTTATTCCCTTACAAGGATTTATAACTCACCCCTTTCTTATGTTTTCCCTAGGTTTTCCTGTGTAGTTTTAAATATTCGTAGAATTTTGGAAGCTTGTTAAATAAGTTTTAAATAGTGTTTTTATAAACCATGTTCATGATTTTATTCCATGTACCTAATTATAAAATACACTATACTTACCAATATTTCGACTTTTATTATGTGTAATTTTATGTAATCAATCATTTATTAATGTGATATAAAGATCACGGCTATTATTGTCGGTATTAGAGGAATGATTAGTTATTTTTGGATCAGGATTAGAAACTCTATGGAAATTCTTAGGAATAATACTATGTTTAAAAACAAATTTCTAAATTATTTCCTGCATTGATTAATTGTTTTATCAAAAAAATACATCATTGTCTAGATACTACAAGTGGACATGGTTATAGAACAGATATACCTAAGGGTAAAAACTCCGACAAGGTGTCCTGGGCCTAACATAGGGTAACCTGTTACATGAAAATTGGCCTTACTATGTACTTATTTTGACCATCCCATAGGATATTCTAGGGTAAATTCATGATATCATTGTAAACCATTATTAAGGGAACTAAAAAATTACCATAAAAATATATGATAGTAAATAGATCAAGGATGACATTTATTGAATCCTATAAATTCATAAGTTAAGGGAAAATAAATAATTTATAATTTATCCCTTTAATGTCATTTGATTCCCCTTTATTATTTTAATAGTTTAAAATACTCATCCCAAATTATCATTTAATTCTATCCAATGGATGAAAATAGGAGGAATCGGGTAACAAATCAACGCGATGGTAAATGTGATGACTGCCCACAATGAGATTCCAAACCCATTGTGAGCTGGAATAATGCACTTTATAATGACACTATCTCAGCTAAATTAGGTTCTTGATAGACACCTGGGTCGAGAGAATCACCCAAACCACCCTAATAGGTAACAATCAGCAATTAGGAGCTTCAGCGACAATGGACTACTTATTTCAATGCATCATCTGATCCCTTAATCATGGAATAATGGATCAAATACACTGATAATATATTCTCCATCCTTCAATGTTTTGAGCAAGATAATGCTAAACTATTTGTTTATCATATGGACATACAATCTGATCAGTGATGGACATTGATCAAAAATATGAATTCTGATGAAGAGATCGAAGCGATGGAGTGGAAATAATTCTGTAAAAGTTTCCCTGATAAACTTTTTCCTCACAAAATCTAATTTACAATGGAAAAGGATTACCTCACCCTTAATCAAAAAGACCAAAAATCTATCATGGATTATGAGGAAAACATTATAATACTTTCATGATACACCTTCGGATTTGTCCTTACCCCTTAATGCAAGGTTGACCTTTTATTTCGTGGGATAAAACATAGTATATGAAAATACCTGGAGAGCCATGACATTGATAACTTTAATGAAATTGTCTGATGTGACCTCAAATTCTAATTAGAGATCAGATAATACCAAGGGTATCATGGGGATAGGAAGTGGAAAGTGGAGTTTCATTCTATAGGTACAATAGAGAAATCTAACTGTGCCAAGAAATTCCAGCAACCTGCTGGCCAAAAATGAAGAAAGAACCACCTCAAAAATTTCCTATGTAGGGAAAAGAAAATCGTTGGGTATGGTGAGGAAGGGTATCTAGCCATCAATTGGAAATAATAGACACCTAATAATGAGAAGAAGGAATGTAATTATCGAGTAAACCCTTGTCTCATTTTCCATTTCTTCAAATGAAATTAACAATGGAACTTTGAAAACCAATACACTAAGCCAAGGGTTTTTTAAGACATCCAACAACCTCGAAGGTGGTGAAGGAATGAAATCCCCATCACAACACCATTGTGGATCCCAATAATTACATGTTGATAGGTACACTAGTCATTAATTCAACAATAGAGAATGTACATTTTGACTTTTTTCTACACATTTCTTCATATAATGAAATTTTAGTAGAACTATTCAAACACCACCATAAAGCATGGAACTTGTGCTTTTAGTTAAATTGGAAAATGGAAAAATTATTTCATCCCACTTATATAAATCCTCCCATATCTATGTTTCTTGGATGAGCTTCCTAGAATACCTTTTAATACCCCCTTCAATGGAATTTGATGCAATTATGGGCATGGATTGAATTTCCTTATATATAGGAAACATAAATTTCCAAGATTATGAAATCACTCTCTATATATTGACTCGTCCATAGATTCTATAAATGTGCAAGGAGGAAGGGAAATATTCTTTACCACCAAATTCTAATGTATGGATATTATTTCCCTATCAGTAAGAACATCAAGCTCAAATGATTGTGTCTAATGAAAGAGTCATCCTTATTAACTTTCCAACTATGATAGAATATATTGATTTGTTTCCTGAGGAATTTCCTAGTCTTCCTCATAGTCGAGAGGATAAATTTTAAATCGATCATATACTTGGGTAATTACTATTATCCACGACTCCATATAGAATAGATATTGTGTAACTTAAGGTGTTTAATAGACAACTACATGAGAATCTAGATAAAGGGTTCATACACATAAGTACATCACCATGGGTCCCACCAGTCCTCTTCATCAGGAAGATGGAAGGGTAAATGTGCCTTAACATTAATTATCAAGAACTCAATAAGATCATGAAAAATAAAAAATATCCCATGCCTCATATTTATGAATTGTTTGATCATATACATATATAAAAAAACATCCCCATGGTGGATATTCGGTTAGGATATTATCAAGTAAGGGTAAAGTAAGAAGATATCCCCACAACTGCTTTTCATACAAGTTACAGAAACTATGAGTTCATAGTGATTCCTTTCAGGGTCACTAATGCTCCGGCAATTTTTATGGACATGATGAATAGATTCGTTAGATATTACCTTGACAAATTTGTGGTAGTATTAGTAGATGATATAATAATATACATCAAAACTATGGAATAACATGAGAAACATCTAATAACATTTCTAAATAACTCCTGAAAGTAAAAGATTTATTCCATGTACAACAAATGAGAGTTCTGGATGAAGGAAGTCTCATTATTGGAGAATATCATCATAAGAAATGAGATATCTATAAAAACATTAATGAAATAAGAAATTGAAGGATAATTGAGCCCAAAATTTGTGTCAAATGTCCATAATTTCCTTGGATTAGATGGGTATTATCATCAATTTATGATAAATTTATCATGATTTTCCAACCCTTTTACTAGGGTAATTTAGAAGAAATATATGTTTTCTTAGAATGATTATTGTGAAGAGATCTTTAATGAACTAAAAAAGAGGCTTATAACTTCCTATGTTCTTACACTATCACAAGTGTAGAATTTTTCATAGTATTTAGTGATTCTTCAGAAAAAGGACTGGGTTATGTGTCAATGTGGAATGACAAAGTCAAAGCCTATGATTTAAGGTATTCGAAATTTCATGAACAGAACTACCCAACACATGATCAAGAGTTAGATCCTGTGATATTTTATTTCAAAATATAGAAGAATTAACTCTTTGGGGAAAAGTGTTAAATATATAAAGATCATAATAGTCTTAAATATATATTATCATTGAAATAGAAGAATATGTGCCAATAAATATGGTTAGACCTGATCAGGGACTATCAATTCTCCATCCACTAAAATCATGGTAAAGAGAAAAAACTAGTATATTATATAGGTAGAAAGGAACTAGTAATTATATCATTATTAAGAATTTATAAGGATATGATATTCATATATTTGGAATGGATGGACGTGAGAATCATAAAGTAAGGAACATCCACAATCCTTTAAAAAATAATTTGTAACCCATATCTTTTAGAGAGGTTAAAGGATGCTCAAAGAGGTGACATGGGAATTCAAAATAAAGTAGAAACTATAGGAAAAGGTAAATACTTGTAATTCAATGTTAATGAATAAGGAGTGACGAGATTTTGGCCACAATTATTTGCACCATAAAACCCTAAGTTAATGAAGGAACTGTTGGATGGTGCACATAGTTTGACTTTATCAATTCTCCCAGGAAGCATAAAGATATATCATGATCTCTAAGCACACTATTGGTCAGAAAATATGAATAAGGAGGTTTTTGAATATACATTGAGGTGCCTGTTATTTTGTAAAGTGAAAGATGAATTGTAAAAATCATAGGGGATGATGCAACCATTGCCTATACCAACATGGAAATGGGAAAACATCACCATGGAATTTGTCACCAAAAAACTGAATACATCTAAGGGAAAAATTATAAATGGGTTCTTTTGGGTAACCATATACACAAATCTCACTTTATTTTGGTTTGATAGAATATGATGATTGATATACTTTCACGTTGATACATCAAATATTTTGTATGATTTCATGGATTACCACTATCGATTGTATCTAATCCAGATCTGATATTCACCACCTTGTTCTGGAGAAGTATTCAACATGATCTAAACACTTAATACAATATTATCACATGCTATCACCCTAAAAATAATGGACAATCTGATCATACTATTCAGACCCTAGGATACATGTTGCGAGCATGTTATATGGACTTCAATGGAGGATGGGAAAAAAATCTACCTCTATTCGAGTTCTCTTACCACAATAGTTTCCACTCATGCATCGAAATGTCTCCCTATGAATAGCTTTATGGGGAGAGGTGTAGAACACATGCATGCTGGGATGATGTTGGGGAACAAAAATTTCAAGGTCTTAAAATGGTCGAAGAAATGGTGAAAAATATTTAGACCATTCAATGAAAATTAGGACTACTCATAGTCGAAAGATGACTAATGATAAAAATCATCGAAAAGACCTAGAGTCTGATGTTGGAGACATGGTATTCCTATAAATATCTCCAAGGAATATAGTGATGAGATTTGGGAATAAGGTAAGTCTTAGTTAGAGATAAATCAGCCCCATTGAGATCCTTGATCACATTAGGGTGGTGACCTACCGACTTGCACTCCCTCCTAACCTTTCTCAAGAACATGATGAATTCCATATAACCCTCTTGAGAAAATAAAAATAATACCCCTCACATGTAATCAATATATAGGTGGTACTATTGTATAATTATTTCTCATATGAGGAGCATCCAGTGAATTTCTTTGATTATAGTGACAAAGTTCTACGAAATAAGACAATGAACCTTGCTTAAGTGTGGCGTAGAAATAAAAAGTTTGAATAAGTGGGATGAAATTATAGAAAATACATAAAATTATTTTGTTTTATTATATCCAATTATATTTAAAAAACCATTATGTATCATTACCATTGATAATATATTCATTGAACAATTAGTATAAATATAGGGTTTAAACAAATCTAATTGACACAAACAAAAGTAGTGATCGAATCAACCAGTAGGATCATACCCCACGAAGCCCATTTATCAGAGTTTCTGAGGGAGATAACATTTCTATTTTTTTCCTTGACCAAACCCAAGTTGAGATAAAATAACTTAAGACTGAGAGAAACTGTTTATGGTGGAATTTCATGCTCATCAGGGTTATGACCCAAACCATGTCTGTCGAACCACCCCATGAAAGTCCCAGCATCATGAACCTTACTCTTAGGGAATTTACTAGTGTATTAAAAGGATATGTATCAAGTAACAAGAAGTATAAATATGGACATTATTTTTTATAGAATAATTGATGTATTTTCATCCTATTATTTTTACTTTGTAAATGATTTTAATTTTGATGCAATAAAGCAGATATTATATTTTTGGTTAATTTAAAATTTAAATTAAAGAATTTATAAATTAATGAATTTTTGAAATATATAATATTTTAATGTTATTAAATATTTTTATCGAAATTAAATGATCACATAATTTTTATGAAGTCAAATGTAATTTTTATAAAAGTTAAAAAAATATTATTATAAAAAACCCATCATTTCTTAATAAATGCTGATTTTATTTTAAAAGTGAAATTTCATATATTTACAAAATTATTTTTATAAAATTAATATAATTTTTTGAATCATAACATCAAAATTATCTGATGGTGAATAGTTTAAAATTTTCTGAGATGGTTGAATTTTCAGGTGAAAAAAATATCATATAAATATATGTTTTGTTTTATGACATCATACTGACCAACAAGTGATGTAATAATTACTATAAATGGGATCCACGATGAACTAACTATTTTACATTAAAAATAATATGATTTTAAGTTTATTTTATTTAATTTTTAAAGCCATTATGAAACATCCCAAACAAATAATATATTTTAAGTTTTTAAAATCATTTCATTAAGAGTGTAAGTCACCTGCACATAAGAAAGGAAATTATATTAATAATTTATAACATTTTCCTTATAAAATAATAAAAAACACTATCATTTGGAAAAAAACATTGGAAAAATCCATATGACGGTTTTTGGTTTTGGATATTTTATTATGTAGAGTCCAAAACCTAAATAATAATGAAATCCCCCTCATTTACTATATAAACCCACAAAATCATCAATTTCTCTTCACTAAAAGTACTTTGAACATGTTCGTTTTCTACCCTAAACTCTATAAAGTTATCCAAAGGTTCCCTCAAACTCTCAAGAAGCTCCTCCAAAGCATTTGGGGTCATACACTCAAGTAAGGGATCATTACCTTCCTATCATCATTTCAACTCAAACACATTCTTTAAAACCATTCTTCTTAATTTCAATTTATTATATTTTCATTAATTTATAATAATTAACTTAACATAAAATTTATTTTATATGAATGATATATATTTTATCCTCACTCATTTTTAACCTTACCTAAGCTGTTATTATGCTGAATTTCTGTAAGGGATCTTCCACTCTCCTCTTTTTATCAGGCACATATTTTTTGTAATCTCACTAAATTTTATTTTTTTATGCTTGGATATGTTCTTATATATCCCCATTAATCTAAATTTTATTTATAAATATTGATATTTTCCTTTCACTATGATTAACCTTTCCATTATCCTTTATGTACGCTTGTTACTGTGCCAAAATTTTGTAAGGGATTTCTCCCTTCTCATTTCCATTCAAACACTTATTCTATGTTATGTCTCTTAAATTCCATTTTTTATGTTGGTATATGTTATTAATTATTTTAATTACTGTTTATTTAATTTATAAATGATTAAATCCAGCTCTCACTCTCGTTAATCACCCCATGATCATTTATGTACGCCTATTACTGTGCTGAAATATAGTCAGGATACTTCTCTTTATTCGTGTTTCATCATTAACTTATTCCTTATGTTTCCCATTTCAAATATTGGGATATTTTTTCACATTTATCTATTACTTCCCATTTAATTTCTATGTGAAACTATTCCATATTATCTTTCATCATCCCATTTTTGTGAATCATTAGGTGATGTTTTTTTGCTGTCAAAATTTCACTGTGATTTTCCATGTCAAAAAAATTTTGTAGTAAATATAATACAGATTTTTTTCAATGGTGTTCACATTTATGGATATATTATTTTTCATTGGGTACTTACACATATTTATTAAGCACTCCTTGATCATGTAATAAATTATGCTAGTTAATTAATCCATGTTTTATGATCTATGTTTCAATCATAAGAATGATAATGAAATTAATGTGACGGGTTCCCCTTAAATTATATAGCACTCCATTGGATTGGGTAATGTTTTGTATAATGAAATTTAATGTCAACACAGTGAGTGAACCTGATTCTTTTATGGAACTTTTTCCACTATGGTTTATTCTCATTTTATCCTTGACCTATTTTTACGACGTAATGTTTTATGTTGTTTCCACATTTCCCATGTTGCCTTTATGATTATCATGCTATATCATGTCTCATGTATCATGTTTATGGTTCCGAATATTATTATGTCCATGTATGTGCCTATGTTATAACATGTATCACCTTATTCCACTCCTGTTACATTACAAGGATTTAAATTTCACCCCTTTGTTATGTTTTTTATAAGGTTTTCCCATGGAGTTTTAGAAATATATGGAATATTAGAAACATGCTAAAGAAGGTTTTAATACTCTTTTTGTATCCCATGTTCAAGATTTTTTTCTATATATCTAATTATTTAATACACTATACTTCTCAATATTTTTTGTTTTATTATGTGTATTGTTATGTAAAAAATCATGTATTAATGTGAAACAAAGGGGAGTATTTTTATAGTACAAATTTTGTTGTTCAACATTTATCACGTCTGAAATAAACCTCGATAAAATCAATGAGAAAAGAGGATACATGACATAAGGGATACATAGTGTTTAGTTGGTCTTTACATTCCATGTGATCCCACTGATAAAAATTTTTAAGACCTAGGTGATTATATCTTCACATGGAAAGAAAATACATGACATGTACTAAGAATGTACACATCATGTAGTTTGGCTGAGTGAACATACCAAAGGACTAGGTGTGTAACCCATATACATGGAAGCTGAGGTACACTATGAGTAGCTGGATTGTAAATGTCGTGTAGTCACTCAATTAATGTAATAAATAAAAATTATAAAAAAAATTAAAAAAACAGTATTAAAACGTTATTTATTTGATTTTCAGTTTAGGTGTTTGACAATTTAATAAGGGTTTTATAGAATTTTCAATTCTCAACTAATTTATCAAATTAAATCGGCAACTATTGGTTCTAGAACTAATATTACATTACAAAAATTATTATGGATTTCTCCAAGAGTATTCATATGGTCTTTAATATAAAATTTAATTAATTAAATAATTAATTTATTAATGCAATCACATTTATCTTAATAAAAAGGAACAAAAAAATAAATGATTGTTTTCCATTTACTTTTATGTATAAATTATATGTATTTCTATTTTTGATCTTTACCAAGAATCCCCCTGAACTATGTGTCCATTATTATTTATATAATCCCTTTTAACAAATCCTTTAATTCACCTCATCTATGTGTGAGTTATAAATACATGTAATTAATGGAGTATCCCAAGATGCATTGATTGGTTTCAACATGAAACCATTATTATTCCAACTCAAATGACACATAGGTTAACATATAGAATGATTTCACTCAAGAAAAGTCTGTCATAAGGAGTTATTTCTCATAGGTCATAGGTCGATTTAATTTTTAGTCATTAAATAAACTGTGAGATAAGATCATGATTAGGTATTTGTATTTGTTATTTATATGCATTATTCATTTTATGGATCCAAGACCATTATTTTATAAATAAATAAATTAATGTGAAATTATAGAATTTAAATAAATGGATTATAATTAAATGTTATATCTAATATGGTTGGTTAATTAAGGTATATCCACTTATTATTAATATTATATGTAAAGAATAAAATAAGATAAAGTTTATGCATAATATAAATAAAACTCCTCAACGAAATATAAAGTCAGTATTTTCCTTCCATTACTTGATTAAGAATGAAACTAATAGAAATAAGTGGTTGGACAACCCCCGCTGGGACACTTACATTTATAAGTGGAGTTATTATGAAGTTTTTTGGTTGAATTAACCATTTTACATCAATATAAGTATCCCTTTATAGATTTGGGGTAATTTGGAGGCATGTTTTGAGAAAATTACGTCATGATTTCAGGATTGAGGAATCCACTAAATGGATCAAGGAGGTGCAAACACACAGTTTTCAAAGACTAGCCCACCAAAATACTTTAGAATAGATTTACCAATTCATGTTGGGTTATCTGAAGGGTAATAGGGATAATTTACACTATTATTTCCTTGAAAATAAAAATTATGAGTTTAATGGTAAGGTATATTATAGATTGATAAAATATTGAGAGAATTAATAAAATCAATATATTTTTTATTTCTCACATTATTTCTAATTAATATGTTGGATTAATTATATTATCTTCTATTTTTTGAATGAAATGATAATCTTTTCACCCACACTATCTCCAAATTCAATATTAGAGACACAAAACCTTCTCATTGGAAGTGTAACGACCTGAACTTTTTATTAATATTTGTTTCCTAATTTTGTGTGTTGTTTTTTTAATTTATAATAAAAAAATCATATTCTTTAATTAATTAAGTGAGTATAATTAAATGAGACCATTGGGTTTCGACTGTTATATGACAGATGTTCAATATGACCATTGGAAGCTAAACTCTTAACGTTACAATTTTAGTTTATAAATACAAGTGAACTTGGTTAATTAACACAGAAAAAAGATTTGATGGACTCATCTAGAAGACTCGGGCCATTTGAATTCCATCTGACAGAACTTGTGAAAGAGTTAGCACCACCGGCCTTTGCTCTAGACCAAGCCAAATCCAAAGTTCATCATTTTAAGGTTGAATGGAATCACATATGGGAGAAGTTCATGATGATAGAGTTCACCACTCAGGAAATGTTGGCTGAGCCGCCCCAAGACTCAATCACCTTAGCACACCTTACACTTAGGACCTATTCTAGTATTATAAGGGGCTACATAACGAGACCTTAGCATCGTTGTGTAATCCTTTGATATAAATAAAATTTTTATTTCTTTTTTATGGTAATGTTTTTAAATTTCAAATGTCTGGATAAATATAGGATGTATATTATTGATGAATGATTTTTTTCGAAAAAATGGATATTTTGAAATATTTATTTAAACCTTAAATAATTAATAATGTTTAATGATTTTAAAAAAAAATCGTCTTCGACAGTTGTGTTCTGTAGGAAATTTAGACTATAATAAGATCAACTTAATTATTTGTGAATAGTAAATTATGAATAGTAATTTTATGTTTATGAATAGTAATGTGCCCAAATGGAGTATTAATCTCACTTAAGAAAGTATTATTATATTTTACGCACCTTGATTAGAGAATGTGATTCAATAAAATAAGTAAATAACTCTTTCAAAAATTATTAGTTGAGTATTTGGTTTTTTTCAAGTAAAGAGTGTTTATATTTAAAAATTAAATTACAAATTTTTAGAAAATTATTTTCATAAAATGGAGTTCATTTTTATATTCATAGCATCGATATTAGGTTAAGGTGAATTTTTGAAATTTTTCTAAAACATTTGAATTTTCGGTGAATAATGAAAATACGGTTTTGAGTTTCAGCTGTCTGACTGAAAATTACTTTTTTATTTTCCAAACACTTTTAAGGGGAATTGAAAACCCATAACATCAAAACTTAACCACAAAATAATAGTATCCAATAGACCAAAACTCAAGATCAAAAACAATGTTCATTGCAAAAGAGAAGCTCCTCCCAGCAACAAATTACCATAAAATCCAGCTTCCAAAGTCTCATCGCAGCACAACAAGCAAACCCATGCCAAAGCATGGGCATGGTACTGATGGAAAAATCCATACCCTCTAAATCTTCCGATTCTGAAAATCCATGAAACAGTGGAACCTCTTTTCCATCAACCTCATCTAAAACATCTTTTTGTAAGTAAAACATTGTAGAATCCCTTGAGCAGTGGCCTTCCGAGACATAAACCAACATAACTTACAGAAATCCCCAAATATCGAGACATCAAGTCCAAATGAGAAAAAATACATGAGAACAACTTAAAGGGTAGAAACAGACAAAATTTCCCGAAGCAATCACCATGAAGCCATTGCAGCTGGAACTGAAGCCATAAGAAACTAGCTATGACCGTGAATCTCCCTTCGAACATCCACTACAACCTGAAAAAGTCGAGCCGTAGGATGTAGAAGGAGCCAGCGGAAGAACAGGGCCCTATGGAAACGACAACGCCAAAAAAACACCAACCGTGCACCATAAACAAAATTCCAGAATGAAACCAAACCACCCCCTCTGAATCGTGTCGTAGCAGACACCAGACCACACTGGAACGCACCTGATGTCAAGAACCATCCGAGACCATATCCCGAGCCCAGAAGTCGTCGCCAAGCCACATCGACGTGTGTCAGATCCATGCCGAGATCCCGAAGCCGAAGCTTCACTACACTGACGCCAAGCCGAGATCTCGCCGCCGGAAGCCGATGCCGAGATCCAGACCACCAGAGCACGTAGAGCCCAGATCCAAACCACGCCAACCTCAAATAGTGAGCCTGAAGCTTTATCAGACCATGCCAATGCCGAGAGAGATTCTAGAGCGTCGATGTCGAGACATCGAGATGCATCATAGGGGGAAGGAGAAGGGCCCGATGGAAAAAACCTGGGTGCGTGAGAGAGAAAGGGGGCGACACCGCTTAGAGGACGCTCCAGTTTCAGGTGTTTAACGACATCATTAAGGATGTAATAATTATGTAATCATTCTGGTGTACTTATTAATAGTATGATATTATATGAGTTGTCCCAAGTGGCCAATACCATGGGCAAATACTGTGGTCAAGCCCATGGTTATTCCAATACCACCGATGAGGTGTCCCTTGGAAATTAATGATTTGTTATTCTCCTACAAATACCAAGGCATTCCATCATCCATTTCATTACAAAATCCTCCTCAATGTAGATCTGGTGTATTTACCTCCCAAGGAGTCCTCCCAAGGTTCCCTCAAGCCTCCCAAGGTCCCGAACGTTAAGCTTTCGAGGTCCCGACCGTCAAGATTTCAAAGTTACTTTTCATTGTAAAGGAATCTTTCACCCTCCTCTTTTAAGTCATGACTTCCTTTATATTATGTATTATAGTTTCCATATATTTATGGTGAGGATATGTTCTCATATACTCTCATTACTTTCCATTTCATGTATAATTTTTGAGAGACCCTTTCCACTCTCATCAATTTGTTTTCCGAATTTTTATGTAACGGCGTTAGGGAGTCAAATTTCTCGTAAAAGAAACAACATCTTCTCATTTCCTGAATGTTTCCTTTTCATGTGGTATGTCATTAAAATTTCCATACTATGATCTTATTATATAATCATACTTTATTATGAATTATTTATGAGTGTGTGAACTTTTCCCCTCTCTATTCAATGTTTTCTAAAACCATGTTATATAGCCCTTATGCTGCAGAAATTTCACCTCAAAATTTCTGTCTCTTTCTCTCCATAAATTCTCTTGTTTTGTTTATTCGAATACCCAGACTTATTTTGTTTCTTATGGGTGCTCATAAATATATAAATATGATATATTTTATTCTGTAATTGACATACATATAACCCTCACTCCTTTTTCATGGGTTATAAATTAAATAATGATCTTATTTTTCAGAACTTCTAAAACGTCACGATCTTGAAATGAAACCAATTTATTTTATTCTACATGGGTAATTTATGAAATTTTTTATTATGATCTATGATTCTTAGATGAATTTAAATACATATTAAGGGTGCGTCCTGATATCTCTCCAATGCATTGGGTAAAGAATTAATTTCTAGAGATGATAAGTTTCACAATACCTTGGTGAATAACCTTTGTAATCTTTATGAAACCTTGGGGATTCACCTTGGTGATATGTTCATGAATATATAAATGAAATGTTGTAGCCACATATTCAAGTTATGATTCATGTTATTTTTACCATGATATTCTTATTCTTCAATTGATCATGTCTTTATGATTTTTATCATGTTCTTATTATTATTTCTCAAGACCACATGTCAATTGTTTCACTTATTTTCCTTACTGAGCTTTCTGTTCACCCTTTCCTTTGATATATGCCTCCAGGTTAGGAGGTGAAGTAATTGTACTTAGGATGAAATTATGATGAAACATTAAAAGTGGATTAGAAGAATGTTTTATATTGCTTTCAGTTTTTATTGTTCCTGATTTCCAAGGCACTAGACTATAAATATCATCTGTTTGTAAAATATAATGAAAAGTTATGTATTAGAAAGGCGGGATTCCATAGTTGGTATCAAAAGATAGTTTAGTTATTTGTTTAAATTAGGCTACAAAATCCTTAGGAAGAATCTTATAGAAAAGTTTAAATTTAAGAAAACTTTCTGGTATTTTGTTGAGTAATTAGTTAGTGGTTTATCAAGAAAATACATTCTTGTCTGGATACGAGAAGGTATAGGTGGCTCTGGCACAGAGGTGCCTAGGATTGAAAACTCCGATAAGGAGTTTCGGGCTTGAACTACGGTATCCTGGTACACGACAATGGGGATTGTTGTAATCTTGGTTACGAAAATCCTAGGGGATATGTTTGATTAATCACAATCTTTTTATGAATCATTGTAAAGGAATTATAGGGAAATTTAATTGTTTAAGCATGATGTTTTAAGAAATAAAATCCTTTATAGTTAAAAGATTCATAAATGAAATACGTTTCTCACTACGGTTTTACACTTTTAGAAAATGGTGGGAAATTAGAGGAACCATGAAAATGGTGACCATAATGGACCATGAACTAATGGCCCTCCGATGGAAGCTGGAAAGAAAACATTCATGCGAATGATAATTCAACTCACTCAAGTTATGTGAAATAACTTGAATCAAGCTGAGAGACCGATCTCACTATGAAGGGAACAACATTATGTTGAGTCCTTTATGAATCAATGACCACCAACCTTTAGTGGATTGACTGACCCATTTATTGTTGAGAAGTGGATCAGATCTATCGAGAAGATCTTTTCTATGCTATAGTATTCAGTGAAGATAAGGTCACCCTGGGTGTCTATCACATAGAAGGAGAAGATGATCAGTGGTGGGAACTGATTAAAAACCCAAGGAAAAGATGGAGGGTGAAGCTATGGAGTGGGAAGAGTTCATAGGGATCTTTTTTAGTAACTATTACTCTTTTTCCATGAGAACAAGAATGGAGAAGGAGTTTCTCTAGCTGAAGTAGAAGGAGAATGAATATGTGGTAATCAATGAGATGAACTTCACAAGGCTTTCACATTACACCTATAACTTTTTCATGGATCCAAGTGGTAAGGTTGATAGATTTTTCGGTGGACGGAGACCTCATTTAAGGAAGAATGTGGCCAATTGAGACTATGATAGCTATGAGGAGATTGTGCAGAGTGCGATGAAAGTAAAGATGGAGTTTGGTGATACGAAGTGGTCTCATAAATCAAACGACAAGAAGAGATCGATGGATCCCAACATAGAGAGGACCTTTGATCAGGGAAGAGGAGGCAAGCAAGTATAATATCCTACGTGTAAGAAATGTGGGAAGAAGTATTCGGGGAACTGCTTTCTCGGGATCGGGAAATGCTACATGTGTGGAAGAGATGGACATATTGCGAGGAATTTTCGTAGTAAGGTGAAACCTCAACTTCCTGACACAAAAGACATAGGAAATATGGTGCAGGCCCTACCAAATGTCGAGTGTTTTATGTGTGGACAACTTGGAAACTTTTCCAATCACTGTCCAAATCTGAGGGAAATGGAAGGGAACCCCCATCAACCTTACTAAAGGCCAAGGGATCAAGGCTGATTTTTTTCTATCCTAAAAACTGAAGTTGAAGCTATGAATGATGTGGTAGCATGTACTCTTATTGTTCTCTCAAATTTAGAAAGTACTTTGTTTTATTCTGGTTCAATGCATTCCTTTATTTTTTCCATGTTTGCAAAGAATTTATAATCAACCCCGGATTTTCTAAAATTAGAGTTATCAGTCAAGACTCCTGGTGTGATTATTGAAGCATCATTAGTGTTTTGAAACTCTAGTATTTACTTTAGTGAGAACAATATTATCACAAATATAGTAGTCATTCCCATGATTAAATTCGACATTATACAGGGATGGACAGGCTATCAAAGTATAATTCTAAGATCAAATGTAGAAGCAAGGAAACTGTCGAAGTCTTGAATGGAAAACATACAGTTATCTTCCAAGGAGAGATATCTCAACCAGATCATTGTCTAGAGTAACCCCCCATATCCTTCTTTAGGGATTTTATTGGTGAATAAGGAGAAGGAGATGAGAGATTAAGGGTAGAAATGGTCTCCATCATCCAGAAATATGTTGAAGTATTTCCTAAAGAGTTTCCCAGACCTCCCCCAGAAAGAGAGGTAGAGTTCTACAATGAACTCATACATGGATATCATCTGATATCAAAGACCCCATGTAGGATGAAAAATGTGGAGCTAGAGTAATTAAAGAAACAACTCCAATATCTTTTGGAGAAGGGGTTTATCTGAACGAGTGTGTCTCCTTGGGGAGTACCGGTTCTCTTGGTAAAGAAGAAGGACAGATCAATGAGGCTATGCATTGATTATAGAGAACCGAATGGGGTCACAATGAAGAACAAATACCCTCTTCCAGGAATTGATGACTTATTTGACATACTTCGTGAGGCTCAATTCTTCTCTATGATTGATCTTCGATCTGGTTATCATCAATTTAGGGGGAAGAAAGAAGATATTCCAAAAACTATATTCCAATAAAGATATGAGAACTATGAGTTTTTTGTTATGTCGTTTGGACTGACTAATGCACCTGCTATTTTTATGGATTTGATTAATAGAGACTTTAAAACTACCTTGATAACTTTGTGGTAGTTTTTATTGATGATATTATGATATATTCTGAAAGTCACAAAGAGCATGAGGATCATCTAAGGGCTATTTTATAAACTCTATGGAAGGAGAGGATTTTTGGAATGTTTAGTAAATGTTTATTATGGTTACCAAAAGTCACTTTCTTAGGGCACATTATTACCAATGAATGAATCAGAGGTGACACTGCAAAGGAAAAAACTTGATGGAGGAGTGGCCTCAGCCTACAACAATAACTGATATTCGAAGTTTCCTCAAATTAGTAGGATATTATATGAGGTTTGTGAAAAACATTTCATGACTTTATAATCCAGTAACCAAGTTAACTTGAAAAGGGGTCAAGTTCCTCTAGAAAAAGGAGTGCGAGGAATGTTTCTAAGAGTTGATGAAGAGATTGGTTACTGAACCCATGTTAACTCTACCCACAAGTGGAGAAGGATTTGTTATTTTTAGCAATGCATCTCTCAAAGGGCTTGGGTGAGTCCTCATGAAAAATGAAAAAGTCATTACTTATGCATCTCGATAGTTAAAGAATCATGAGCATAATTATCCTACACATGATCTAGAGCTGGATGTGATCGTATTTGCACTAAAGATATAGAGGAACTATCTTTATGGGGAGAAATGAGATATATACACAGACCACCAAAGTTTAAAGTATATTTTCACACAAAAGGAATTGAACATGAGGCAAAGGAGATGGTTGGAACTTCTTAAAGACTATGATTGTTCAATTCATTATCATCCGGGAAGAGCAAACAAAGTTGCTAATGCATTAAGCAGGAAAGACCTAGTTGTTCTTTCCTTGATGAGGATTCAAAGAGATCCATTGATCAACGACCTAGTAATGATGGAAATGGGAATTATAAAGGAAGGGACATCATCAACCCTAACCCAAATGATTTCTCAACTAACATTATTAGCGAAGATAAAGAAAGCTCAGAAAGAAGATCTTTTTTTACAGAAGAAGTTTGAGGCTGTGAAGGATGGAACGTTTCCTGAGTTCAATATTGATCAAGACAATGTACTGAAATTTCGTACAAGACTATGTGTTCTATCTATTCCAGAAATAAATAAGGAGCTGATGGATGAAGCTCATAGCTCTACTTTATCTATAGATTCGTGAAGCACAAAAATGTATTGGGGCCTTTGTGATCATTATTGGAGGGATAATATGAAAAGGGAGATTGCTGACTACACTTCAAGGTGCCTAGTATGTCAGCAAGTGAAGGCAGAGTGACAAACCCCTAAAGGGGTATTTCAAACACTTACCATACCTGTATGGAAGTGGTACAATATCACTATGGACTTCATCACTGGTCTCCCAAGAACATCCAAAGGAAATAATGTGATATGGGTTATTGTGGACCGTTCACCAAGACTGCCCATTTAATATCCATTCGGGAAGATTTATCTCTTGATCAACATGCCAGGATTTACACGAAGGAAGTGGTAAGGCTACATTGAGTTCCACTTTCTATCGTATCTCATCATGATCCAAGGTTCACATTGAAATTCTGGAGAATTCTTCAACATGCTCTGAGCACATAATGGAATTTCAGTATGGCCTATCATTCCCAAAAGGATGAACAATCTGAAAGGACTATTCTAACACTCGAAGACTTGGTGACAACATGTTCAATGGAATTTAAAGGTGGATGTGATCAACATCTCCATTTTGTTGAGTTCTCTTACAACAATAGCTTCCACTCAAGAATTCAAATGGCACCCTGTGAAGTCTTATATGGGAAGAAATGTAGAACTCATACTTGTTGGGATGAAACTGGTGAGAGAATGATTCTTGGGTCTGATCTTGTGCAAGAGATGACAGAAAAAGTACATGCCATACAACAACACATTAAGGCTGCTCAGAGTTGGAAAAAGAGATATGCTGACAACTGTCGAAGGGACTTGGTGTTTGATGTTGGTGACAAGTTATTTCTTCAAATTTCACCTTGTAAAAGAGTCATGAGGTTTGGGAAGAAAGGGAATCTCATCCCTAGGTACAATGGCCCTTATGAAATCCTTGATCATATAGGATCAGTGGCCTATCCTCTTGCACGTCCTTCAAATATAGCACAAGTTCCTAATGTCTTCCACATATCCCTCTTGAGGAAGTACATACCTGACCCTTCATATGTACTAAATAAATAGGTGGTACAACTGGAACATGACCTCTCTTATGAGGAGCAAACGGTGGAGATCTTGGATCATAGAGACAAGGTTCTACACATCAAGACTACCCACCTTGTTAAGGTGTTGTGGAGGAACCACAAATGCGAAGAACCCACGGGGGAACATGAAGAGTCTATGATGCAGAAGTACCCACACCCTTTCTCTTAGGGAGTACAAGTTAAAATTTCAGGGAATAAATTTCTTAAGGGGGGAGAATGTAACGACTCGAACATTTTATTAATATTTGTTTCCTAATTTTGTGTTTTTTCATTTTATACTCAACAAAACTATGTTATTTAATTAATGAAGTGAGTATAATTAAATGAGACCGTTGGGTTTTTACTGTTATATGTCCATCGGTCAATGTGACCATTGGAATCTAAACTCTTAACATTAAAATTTTACTTTATAAATACAAGTGATTTTGGTTAATTAATACAAAAATAAGATTTGATGGCCTCATCCAGTAGAATCAGGTTGTTTGAATCCCATCTGATAGAACTTGGGATGGAGGTAGCACCACTGGTCTTTGCTCTGGACCATGCCCAAGACAAACTTCATCATGTGAATCTTGAACGGAATTTCCTATGGAAGAAGTTCAAGCTGATAGAGGTCACCACTCGGGCAATGTTGGTCGAGCCGCCCCATGATTCTATCACCTTAGCACACCTTATACTTAGGTCCTATACTGGTATTATAAGGAGATATGTAATGAGACCTTAACTGATTTGTCTAATCCTTTGATATAAATAAAATTCTTATTTCTTTTTATGGTAAAGTTAGTAAATTTCAAATGTCCGGATATATATAGGATGTATATTTTTGATTATTTTTTTTTGTAAAAAGGGACATTTTAAAATATTTATGTAAACCTTAAATAATTAATAATGTGTAATGATTCTCAAAAAATGGTCCTCTATAGTTGTGTTTAGTAGAATATTTAGAGTCTAATAAGATCAACATATTTTTTGATGAATAGTAAATTATGCATAGTAATTTTATGCTTATGAATAGTAATGCGACCAAATGGAATAGTAATCTCACTTAAGAAAGTATTATTATATTTTAGGAACCTTGATTTGGTAGTGTGATTCAATAAAATAAATAAATAACTGTTTCAGAAATTATTAGTTAAGTATTAGATTTTTCATGTGAATAGTGTTTTTATTTAAAAATTAAATAATAAAAATTTAGAAAATTATTTTCATAAAATGGAGTTTATTTTTGAATTCAGAGCATCGATATTAGGTTAAAGCAATTTTTTTGGATTTTTCTGAAATAGTTGAATTTTCGGTGAGTTGTGAAAATACAGTTTTGAGTTTCAGGTGTTTAATGACATCATTAAGGATGTAATAATTATGTAATAATTCTGGTAGAGTTATGAATAGTAAGATATGCTATGATGTGTACCAAGTGGCCAATACCATGGGAAAATAACATGGGAAAGCCCATGGTTTTTACAATACCACTGATGAGGTGTCCCTTGGAAATTAATGATTTGTTCAGTCACTTCTCATATAAATACCATGCCATTCCCTCATCCATTTCATTACAAAATCATCCTCAATGAATTTCGGGTCTCTTTACATCCCAAGGAGTCCTCCCAAGTTTCCCTCAAGCCTCCCAATGTCTCGTCCCTTGTTCTTTTGATGATACTTTTCAAGGTAATGGAATGTTTCACCCTCCTCTTTTAAACCATGACTTCCTTTATGTTGTATCTTCTCGTTTTCATATGTTTATGTTGAGGGTATGGTCTTATATGTAACCATTATTGTCCAGTTTCATGTATAATTGTGTAGAGATCCTTTCTGCTCTCAACAACTTGTATTATGAATTTTTAAGTGACGCAGTTAGGCTGCCAAATTTTTGTAAAAGAAACAACATCTTATAGTTTCCTTCATGTTTCCTTTTCATGTTGTTTTTCATTCAAATATCCATAACATGATCTTATTATGTACCCATACTATATTATGAATTATTTATGAGTGTGTGACCCTTGTCATTTCTCTTTTAAATGTATTCTAAAACCATGTTATATAGTCGTCATGCTGTAGAAATTTCGCCTCAAAATTTCTATCTCTTTCTCTCCAGAAATTCACTTTTTTTATTTATGTGAATACCCAGACTTATTTCGTTTCTATGGGTGTTCATAAATATATAAATATGATATATTTTATTCATTAATTGACATACATATAACCCTCAATCCCTTTCCATGGGCTATAAATGACATAATGATCTTATTTTCAAGAACATTTAAAACGCCACGATCTTGAAAGGAACCCAATTTCGTTTATTCTCCATGGGTTATATATAAAATGTTTTATTATGATCTATCTGGCTCACATGAAAGTAAATAAATATTATGGTTGCAACCATATATCACTCCAATGCATTGGGTAAATAATTAATCTCTAGAGATGGCAAGTTTCATGATACCTTGGTGAATAACCTTGGTAATTTTTATGACACCTTCGGGATGAACCTTGGTGATATGTTCATGAAAGTCTAAATGAAATGTTTGATCCACATATTCAAGTTATGATTCATGTTCCTTTTATCATTATATCCATATTCTTCCATTTCTCATGTATTTATGATTTTTATCATGTTCTTATTATTATTTCTCAAAACCACATGTCAACTATTTCACTTGTTTTCCTTACTGAGCCTTCATCTCACCCTTTCCTTTTATGTATGTCTCCAAGTTATGAGATATAGTAATTTTACTTAAGATGAACATATGATGAAGCCTTACATGTGGATTAAAAGAATATTTTATGTTGTTTTCAATTTTTATTATTCTTGATTTCCAAGACACTAGACTTTAAAGATTATCAGATTGTAAAATGTAATTAATGTTTTGTATTAAAAAGGTGGTATGCCATAGGAAGTATCATTTATGGGTGGTTTCGATGTCTTCATGTTATAATATGTTATGAATGGAAATTTTATATGTGATAATCCTAACAACCTGATCCACATTCTAATGAAGAAAGTGATGAATATTTATTTTTTTATGAATAATATTTGAGAGACATGATCAAAAGTCAATGTTTGTTTCTGTCATATATTTCTAGAGAACTCTTGAATTATAGTGAAAACATAGATTCATATAGAACTATCGAGAATCTCTATATCCTTTATCCAAAGAGAGATAGACAAGAATTGTTTGAAAACATCCACATGTATTTTTAGATAAATATTGGATAGTTTGACTTATATGGGCCTTATTTATTAGAAATAATTGTCTATGTTGAGTGCCTATAACTACAAGGGTTTTAACTCCTCGAATAATTGGGCATTTATCTCATTCTTTCATTACTCCCTTAGAGTTTCTTCATATCTTGTGTAAATTTTAACATGAACAACCTTGATAAGTTTCTCCCAAATACACTTAATCTTATTATCCTAGTAGAAAAGGATAAAAACTTAAAACAATCCTTCCTTACTTATAGTTAAAAAAATGTATTTCCTTTTGAAAATCCTTAAATCCATGTTGTAACAACCCAATATTTTAAAAAGGGGACATCATATTAAATAACACGTATAACACGAAACACCATGAATAGAAGAACATGTAATACCATAAGATATTATCATATGTTTATTTATAAATAAATTATTTCTCTTTGATATCTTGTGGTGAATTTGGCCCTAAAATTTTACATTGAAACTTTGCTTGATAACGTATACAACACGCAACACTGAGCTTCAATGAAATGTGAAATAATATTTTAATATAACTAATACAAAATTACCATTATATTTAAGTGTATTAAAATTATTAACCTAATTATAAATTATATTTAAAAAGGACATAAGCAATAAAAATTTATTCACTTATTCTTATGACATAAGTACTCAATTTTCAGTAAAGTTATTTTATACTTCAAAAAAATGCTTAATTGAATTTTTTTTATAAATAAATTATTGAAATTAAATTATGTAAAGTATATAAGACTTATTTTATAAATATAATATTATTTTTTTAATCATAATATAAAAAATATCTTCAGGTAATTTTTTTTTGTTTTTTCTGAAAATATTTATTTCTATGTGAATAACGAGAAATACTAATTTTTATAGAAAATTTTATTATTATTTCAACCACTTGGAAGGTTCCATTTTATATTAAAAAATGAAAATGAAAATTAGTTATATTATACTATTAATAATCCAATTATTTTAATCAGAATAATATTTATTTATTAATTTCTTATAAAAACATAATAATACTTAAAATGAGTATTGTTTGGAAAAAAACTATTTTTCAGTGTGTTTTGCTGGTTTAATATTAAATTAAATTCCTCCACTTTTATGTCTTCAATTTTTATTAATTGTTTACATATTTTTATTTAGTTGGTCCAGATTTATAAAATAATACCCTTTTATTTATTGTCAACATGAATAATAACCATATTAATTTTTATTACCATGGGAAAGGGTAACTCAGAAATGATAGAATATAAAATGACCCTATCACTTAACTTGGTGTTATTGGATGAGTCCATTTCATCCATTATCATCCAAGATTTAGTTATATTCCATTTTATATTCAGTTGGATGTGATTATGACCCTTATAGTATTTTGTTTCAAGCAAAGTCAAAAAAAATCATTCTCATGTTTTTAATAAAATTAATTTTTTAAATGTGGGGTTATTTAGAGTATATATTTGAATATAAATAGTATTTTTAAATATTAAAGAATTATATTTATAGAGGTAATTTATTTTTAATTTTTAGTGAATAAATAATTGTATTAAATGTTAATACAATGATGGCACAATAAAAATTAATAATAAATTTACATGATAAAGATAATTCAATAATTATTCAATAATTTAAAAACCAAAATAAATGATTTCAAAAATGTTAAAATAAATATAATATGAGATAAATAATTTGATCTATAAATTTTTATATTACCAATAAATGTTACTTATATAATAAGAAAATTCTAATTATAAGCGTTTCCTTTATATTATTAAAGTCAAAGTAATGAACAGTTCTAAAAATTGACAATATCCAAATTTTATAACAAATTTAATTTTATTAAATGATATAAAATTAATAAAGAAATTATATTGGTCCAGATAAATGTTATATTTTTAATTTAATCTACCATTTGTCATTTATAGGTATTTTGAACTTTTTTAGTAACATTATTGACCCTTAGAGAGTGGAAAATTTAATTGTGTGATTATTGTCAAAGGGGTTAATGGTGGGTTTAAACTAAAATATTAGAGTGAAAATTTTCCCAAACTTCTCTAAATTTTGTTAGAAGAAAATATTTTGACTTATATTCACATTTATAATCTAATGATATCAATTTTCACTGAAATGGTGTTAAATACAAACTTTTATTAACTTAATATTTTAAGAAACTCCAAAAATGTCCCTTGACTAAATTATATATGGGAACCTCTTCCCTTAGTTATTTACACCACATTGAGCCTGAAATCTCAAAAAACCCTTAATATTAAACTTTTAAACAACCTAATACAAGTTATTGATGTTCTATATCTTCCAAAATATAAGCCCTAAGTCTGTTGATACGAGATCTAAATGGAGTCCACTTAAGAAGGTGTTATCGTCTTTACTGACTCTTTCATGTTTATTTACTATTATAATTCATATTCATGTGTTATAACCACCCTAAAATAGTAATTATAGTATAATAAATATAATGATATTTTTTTATTATGGAAAAAACATATTCCTTCCCTCTTATATTCCATGAAAATAACAAACGTCGCTCATGTGCATATATCTCTTACCATCTCCACATAGTGGTATAAATTATTTTTCATCACAACTTTACTTGGATAGTTAAAAATATGTAAATAATTATTATATATAATATTTATGAAAAAAATGTTATTTTGAGACTATGATATCATATATACCATCTTACCTTCTCATCCTTTAAAAATGATAATGTCGCTCATTGGTACCTATAGACTACCACCTCCATGTAGCGATGTGATCTATTTTTCATGTATAATTTACATGGATAGAAATGAGTATATGTTTAATGAATATTTATGATACTTATGATATATTAATTGTACAATAAAGATTAATTATTATTCACTTTTATTTTTTACATCCCTCGAAAAGTGAACACAATGTTCATGAGTACGTATGTCCTATTGTCTCCATGAACTATGTAATTAATTTTTATATTCCTACATTTTATAGATGAATCTGATTATCTATTTATGAAATTTATACCACAAATAATATTATTCATATTATCTAACAATAATAAATTTATAATTACATAAACTCTCTAACCAAATCATACATGAAAAATGATGCAATTACCTCCAAAAATAGTGATTTTAATAATAAGATGATAATAAACTAGTGATAATGAATTATATGTAAATGAAATATGGTTTTATATATATGAATATGGTTTTATAATAGACATTTAATAAATCTATATTTATTATATTGGTGTTTTTAACATGTACAATGAAAATAAAACCTAACGAAAGTGTCTCTCGTCTCACTTTTACTTTTATAAGACATATGAGATATTTACCATTGTTTCATTTTTTGTGGTGAATATATTAACCATTTTATAAATTATATCATGAATATCAATTTTTTTGGTATTTAGAGTTTCATTTTAATTCACTTCCTTCATGGGGCTTACGATTCAAAAGAAACTCAAGTGGTATGGGTTTAATTCACAATCTCAACATTTTTTGGATTAATTACATCTAATCTTGGATGAGGAATATTTATATTTAATATTCAAATGTTATAAAAAAATAATTTTTTATATTATACAATTATTTTTTAAAATCAATTTTACTATTTTGACTTTTTGCAAAAAAAAAAATGGAATCCTCTTATTGTTTTTTGAACATGGTACTTTTCAACAGTTCTGAAAAATAGGAAAAGAATTTTTTTTTACTTATGAGGATTGAATAGGTTTTTCTACTATCATAATTAATCTATTATTTTAATATTAATTTAAAATTTCACATGGTTCTTTTCAAATAAAAATTCTCCTTTTATATTTGGGAATTTTCTTAAAAATTAAGTGATTCAAAGTGAAATGTGTATTTTTCTCGAAAGTATTATAATTATATTTTTAAAGAATTTCCATCTATGTCAACATAATTTGTTAAATTTTATTATTTAATAATGTTATTTTATTATGGTAACATTTTTCATATTTAATTAGATGTATTATGATTAGTTTGATTGGAGATGTGATGTTTTAATACCATTAACCATATTACTTTTGATATGTTATGATAATGTTTATATATTGGAAAAATTATTATCATTTCATGTGTCAGTTTCAATACAAATGTTTATATAGACTATGTATTACCCCTTTCATATGAGGAATTTATTATAAATAGTAATTTAATGATGGGCCTTATATATCCCCTCGATGCATCGACAATTCTCATGAGACAAAGTATCTTGGGTATTGGTTGAGGCTTTATCCATTTATGTAATATACCATGGTATTAGGCCTCGATGGTATGTTTATGATGTCCAAAATTATTAATTTCCCTCATTATAATATTATTTATTTATTTCCAGTTGATTATTTGATTAGTTATGGTATCCTTGGATAATTTTCAATCTCACGTGATTATTAATAAGTAATTAATTGATCATCATTTCCTCCTTCCCTATTCTTATTCATGTTCTAGTTATTTGTTATATGACATGTGTTTATAGTAATTTTCCTTCTCATACTTATTATTCCTTATTTATTTGTGATAGTTTTTATTTTACACATACACTTAGTATAAATTATACCTCACCAATTTGTTATGTTTCCTTAGTCCATAATGTTAGGTTGTAAATTATTATTGATATGTAAGGATATTATAAAAGGAGTAACAGTGTAGTTAAAAAAATACAATGTTTTATTTTATAATTTCAACTATAATGGGAAATTCCAATAGTGTTCTAGTTTACCATGACTATTAAACTATTCATTCCTTATGATTGTGATTCCTTGTATCTAGTGGAATGTAATAAAGTAAAAAAAACAGTCAATATAGGCTTCTATGGTTGGTGTCTTTATAGTCTCCATTAGAGGAAATTTAGTATAATTCTTGGGAAATACATTTAGGAAATCATATATTACTAAACATAACCTTTTGAATGAATTTGATTATAATAATAAGTATATGATAACATACCAAGTATTAGTATAGTAGATATTATGTAGTTTCCCACTATTTTTTTATTTTTCAAGGAAATATTTTTGGTTTTATCCACTGACCATAACTTGTAGGAATAAGGATAACACTGAATGTGATGGATAATGTAGTTATTATGAGGAACCAAATTTTATAATTACTTAACTGAAATATATTCTAAATATTCCTAATCAGTTATCTCATTATATGATAAAAAAATCACCTTAACCAACTCTCAGAATCACTAAAGAAGTGATGGTTAGAGTCAAAAAATATACTCAATAGTGTAAACCATGGAGTAAAGAAGGATTGATTTCCTTCACATAAAAAATGTGGAAATAGACACCCCAGAGACTATCTCAAAGGAATAAAAAAATTTGTCATGTGTGGAAAGGAAGAACACAAAGAATGTAATTTCTTTGTAAAAATTAAAATCATGGTTAATGTTAGGGATTATAATAGTGGTCTCCTAATGTAATTATAGTTGTTTTAATATTTTAAATGTGTAATGTATGGAAGATATGAAAATCAGTGTCCTGAGATAAAATACTATAAATAGAATTAGAAATTTTTTGTGATTAATGGTCATGTTTTTTATGATAAAGATTCTAAAAATGACCTATTGAAGGAAGAAGTAATTAAATAATAAGATGATGAATCCAATTTAAGGGTTTAATAATGAAGTGTTATGATTAAGGTGCTTGTTTTTTATCCAATAATTATTTAATAGTAATATTTAATCAATTAAATTCGTGTTAAAATAATTATAAAATGTATACGGATTATACTATAGTACTTATTTTTTATGTATTATATATCATATATTGAATAGAACAAATGACTTGAAATATTTATTGAGTTACAATTTTATCATTTTCAAAAAAACATGATTGAAGGAATTTATACCTTAATATGTACTCAATGTTGATATAGTAATGATAAAGATATTTTTATGGGATATTTACTATGAACCTAAAATTGGTTAGTGATATGATGGTTTATGAAATCTTGGATGGATTTTACAACACATTTAGATTTAAGGAATATATTTCACAACATGGGATTTTATTATTGGAAGCTTTCATTTTTTCATTAATGTTTCAAGGTGATAAAGCAAATGAAATATTTAGTATATGGCATTAATATATACATTATGTTTTTTGGGGAATCTAATGTTTAGTTTTTTTGCAAATATTAGTGACCTTTTGTCTAAATATTTGGACTTTAAATTTGGAAATATGTATTTTAGAGGATTTGTAAGGTTATCTATTTATGGAATGGATTATGTTGAACATTGGATGTGTTTGGATAAATGTTTTTAACCATTTTCGCCTTGGAGAATATATAGGGATAGGAGGAATGACTTGTCAATGTTTTATTAAGCTGATGATCTGTTAAATCTCAATTTTTTTCTCCAGGATTAAAAATTACATTTGGATTATCATTTCAGTGATTATGCGATTAAGTGTGAATTGATCAAATAATATAAAAAGGATTAAATTTTTCTTATCAAATAAAAAGACATAAAGTCATTATATTTACTTCTCTTCTTAGCCTAATTAGTAAAGTAATTCCTCAACTCTAGTAAAAGTATCCGGAAATAGAAATGTTGGCATATTACATTCATATTTAATAAATCAATAGTGTATTGACTCATTAATGATTTATGTTTTTGTAGTTGTTGACTATCTATTAATTAATAACTCTCTTATTATCAATGACCTCTATCACCCTCCATCATCATTTGGGAATTATGCTTTTGTTCCATGCCCTTATCTTCACATTCCAAAAATGTTCTCCAACTTGGAAGCCAAGTTATGTGATAATTCCAGAGGACCATCTTACTTCTCTTTCTCACTTATCAGGATGATGTTATGCTAAAACTTCCCACCATGTGTCATTTCAAGAAGTTTATTTTCATATTTCAATCCATTGATTATTGTGATAAATATTAAATTGTGGGGGAATAATTTACATAAGGGGTAAATATAACACCCTGGAATTTTTAAAGAGGGGAATCATATTCCATAGAATATATGGCATGCACGACTAGGCCAAGAATAACATGTACCGGCCCATGATTATAACATATGTTTCTTTTAAATAACTTTAATCTCGATGATTTCTTTGAGTGAATATAACCCAGAGATTTTAAAAGAACAATATGTATGATAACATATACAACATGCAACATTTAGCTACAATGAATCATGAAATATTATTTAAATATAAATGTTATAACCTATAGGCTAAATTTGACGGTATAAATAGTAATAACTAAATTATAAAATGTATATATAAAGTACATTATGAGTATAAATGTAATGATTAATTCATATGAAATGATTACACAATTTTTTGTAAAGCTATTTCATGATTTTGAAATAATTTTTATTTAAAAAATCTATAAAAAAATGATAGTTAAATTTTTGAATGTATAAATATTATATTTTATAAAAATAATATCATTATTTAAATCATCATATCCAATTATATAGTGGTAAAAGTTTTGGATCTTTCTGAAAATATTTATTTTCCATTGAATTATTCGAAATTCAAATTTTTATTTAGAGAAAATTTTTTATTTAAACCACTTGAAAAGTTCCATTTTATTTTAAAATATTTTAAAAGTAAACATAGTTATATAATTTTATTAATAATCCAATTCAGTTCACTAGAATAAATTTCATGGTTCAAATTGGTATAAAAACATTTTTATTATTCAAAATGACATTTTTTTAATAATTATTATTCAATGTGTTTTTTTGTCTAATTGTAAATTAAATTATGAATAATATGTGGTTTAAATTTTGAAAAATCGATTCCATATTTGTATCAAGTAGTTATAAATCTAGTAAACATGTATCTTTTATTCTTATTCAATAGGAAAAATAACCTTAGTTATTTTTGTTACCTCGGTGAAGGGTAAATCATATAATTAATGATAAAAATAAAATGATAAAAATTTTAAAATGACCCAAACACTTACCTTAATATTATTTTCTGAGTCTATATAATCCATAAGAATACAATATTATATTATATGTAATTTCATGGTCATTTGGAAGAAATTAGGATCTTTATAGTATTTTATTTTGAGAATAGTCAAACATGTCACAATCTAGTTTCCAATAACTAAAATATTATTAATATTGAGTTATGAAGAGGATATGTTCGACTATAAATAGTATTTTTTAATCTGAAATAATTATATTCAGAATTTTAATTTATTTTTAAATTTTATTAAAGAAATAATTATCTTAAATTCTTACACAATATTGATGCGCTAAATATTCAATTAAAGAAAAAAATAAAAATAAATAAATATATATATATATAATATTATAAGTAATATAATTTGAGATAAATACCATGATAAAATAATTTTATAGATCACCATTAAATGTCATATATATAATAATAATTTTTATAAATATAAGTTTTGTCTATATATTATGAAAATCAATGTAATGAATACTTCTAAAAAATTGGTAAAATTGATATTTTATAATATATAATATTTTACTAAATAAAACAAAGTTCATAAAAATATTATTCATAAAAATTAATGGGATATTTTTAATTAATTATATAATTCTCCATTTATGGTTCTTTTTCAATTTTAGGTAAATATTATTGACCCTTGAGAGTGGGAAATTTTAATAGTGTCCTAATTTTCTAAAGGGTTTGTGGGGGTTAATACTAATATATAATGGTGAAAACATATCCAAATTTTATTGGATGAAAATATTTATAATTTGGTTACCTTATCTTCTAATTATATTAATTTTGAACCATTTTGTATTAAATATTAATTTATATTAATTTAATTTTTTAAGAAATTCCAGAAGTGTCCCTCGCCTCAATTATAAAAGAGAACATCCTCCCTCACTATTTACATCAATTTGAGCCATCTAGCTCCAGAAAATCATAAAAATCACTATTCTAAAAATTCTTATACAAGTTCTTCAGGTTTTTTATCTTCCAAATTAAAAACCTTAGGTCTTTTGATAAGAGATATAAAGGGATTCCACCGAAGAATAGGTAATAATCTTTACCAACTCTATTTCGTTTATTTATTATTCTACATCCTCTTATTGTGTTTTACCCATCATTAAAAATTAAATAATGTATTTTAAATATAATTAAATTTTATTATGATATTGTTAAATCCATATTATCTCTCTTTTCCATCCTATGAAAAGCTAAAACTTTCACGTGTATAAATAAGGATTTTCATCTTTACATAGTGGCATAATTTGTTTTTCATTACCACTTTATTTGGATGGTTATAAATTTTTAACAAATGATTATATAATATATCTATGATAAAATCTGATTTTGGAGCTATAATATAAAATATAACATCTTACCTACCCATGCTTTGAAAAAATGATAATATCGCTCGTGTGTATATGTGGACTACCACCTCCATACACCGATTTAATCTTTCTTTCATTTATGATTTACATGAAAAGTAATAAGTATATATTTATGAAAATATATTTTATATATGATATAATAATTATTATATAAGTAGTAATTATTATTTACCTTTATTTTATTCCATCTGTTGAAAAGTAAAAAACCGCATTCATGCGTCCATACGGTCTCTTGTCTCCAAGAACTGTGTAAATAATTTTTCTATTTATGTATTTTATAAAGGAATATATATATATATATATATAATATTTAAACCATGATTAATGTTATGGATATTATTCCACTATAATAAAATTATAGTGAATGATGCTATCAAACCAAATCATACATTAATAATGAAGTAATTACCACCCAAAATAGTGAATTTAATAATGAACTGATAATAAATTGGTGATAATATATTATAACTAAATCATATATGGTAAGAAATATATTATTATTGTTTTGTAATAGATTTATAAAAAATATATATTCATTTTACATAATTTTTTAACATGAACAATTGAAATCAAACCAAATATAAGGGATTGTTGTCCACTTTTACATCGATGAGACATATGAAATATTCACCACTTATTTATTTTTTGTGGTGTATTAAATACCCCTTTAATATATTATATAATTGATCACTCTTTACTTGTGGTATTTAAAGTTTCATTTTAATTTATTTTTTAATGGGGCATATGATTCCAAAGAAACCCAAGTGGTAAGGGTTTATTTCACAATATCATCATCATTCAGGATTGTTTGTTTTTAGGTATCATCAAAGGAATATTTCTATTCCATGCATATGTTTTCTAAAAAAATTCAAGTTATTTTAAAAAATTTACAATGACTTTTTAAATTCATTTTTCGCTTTTTTATATTTTACAAAATATTTTAAAAGGAATCTTCTTGTTGTTTCCAAAAAACATACTTTCAACCTTTTTCAAAAAAATATGAAATTAATGTTTTTTACATATATGATATGAATATATTATTCCATCATAATTTTTAATATATTCTTTAAATATTACTTTAATAGTTTACATGGTATTTATTTAATAATATTTTTTCTTTCATATATTGGCATTTTTATAGAAATTTAGTGATCTCAAATTGAACATGGTATTTCCCTAAAAGGTTTTCGAATGACATTTTCAGAGTATTTTAATATAATTCAACATACTTGTAAAATTTAATACTTTTATAAGGTTATTATATTATTGTACCATGTACTAAATTTTATTGGATGAATGATGATTAGTTCAATTGGATGTGTTCTATTTTAATACCATTCTTCATATTACTTTTAATGGGTTATGGTTAAGTTTGTTGATATGGGTAATTATTAATATTTCTTATATTAGTTTCAATAAAAATGTTCATGTTGATTATGTTTCAAAAATTTCATATTAAAAATTAATTGGACTTAGTTAGTAATGGGCTGGTCCCCCTATAGCCCCTTGATTCATCAGTAGATCTTATGAGAAAAACTAGTTGGGTATTGCCTAAGACCTTATCCAATTATCTAACATATCAGGGTTCAAGGCCACGATGGTATGTTTATAATGTTCGGTATTATGAATTTATCTTTTTTATGATATTATTTACTAATTTTCATGTGATTATTTGATTAGTTATGATATCCATGGATATGTCTCATGCTAATGTGATTATTTATTTTTGAATTATTTTAAAATAATTTATTAATTTCACATTTCTCTTCATGTTAAAATTATTGGTTAAAAAGGATTATTTTTCAATCATTTACCTTTATATTCTAATTATTATTTTATTATACATGATAGATTTCATTGTATTCATACCCTTACTATGTATTAGATCCCACCCCTTTCTTATGTTTCCATTATCCATAATTATAGGAAGTGTATTATGATTGATTTTCAGGGATATGATAACGGGAATAATGGTGTACTCAAAGAGAATAATATGTTTTATTTTTATGTTATCAATTGTAATGTGAAATTCAAATATATATCTATTTTTACATTACTATAAAACTATTCATTCCTTTAGGATACGATTTCTTATATCTAGTTCCAATATCATAAAGTAACCACTGACTCTGAACTAACAGGGTTGGGCTATTTACCTAAGTATTGTTCAAAACACCCTTCCTAAAAGAGGAATGTCAATGGAAACTTAAGGGAACTAGATGTTGTTTGTTCCACATTTATAGGAAAGTCAACAGGAAGAAAAACTACACACAACCAAAGAATCAAAAGGACGCTTTAGCTGCATTTTTTATCGAGTGTAATTTTTCGCTTTATTCAAATTCATTATAAGATATTGATTTTGGTTACCACATATGTATTCAAATATAGGAACCAAGTATATTTAGAAGCATAGAATGAGGGAATGTATATCTACTTGTATCAAATAGAGTTAAACTTATTATTGTGACTATTAGAGACTACCACCTTACATTTCCCATAAGAATGATCTTAGGTTTAAAGTGTTTTAATTATGTTCGTTCCTTTACCAAAAACATTATTTCTATATATAGACATGATATGGATGTATTTATTTTCTAATTTGAGAATAAATATTTCTTATTTTATAAATAAATTTTTTATGGTAATGAACATTTAAATAACTCCCTTTATTTATTTTATTAAATGAATAATGTAATGAAAATTGACAACAAAGTTACTTAACATGAATCATACCATACCCAAATTTGGCATTATCAACTATGTCATGTAAAAGAAAAATGCTCGACAAAATTACATCCATAGTAAAATATTTATATTATTTTGAACTAGAACCATGTGGTGTATGTAACACATGTTTACAAGGGAAAATAGCCAAATCCAAATTTACCAAGAAAGGTGAAAGGACTAAATAATTTGATGAATTATTTTATACCGATGTGTGTGGACCATTTCCTATCGATGGAAGTGGTAGGTACCCATTCATGATTGATGATTTTAGTAGATATTAAATTGTATACTTAATGGGGTGTAATATATAATATTTTAATAAATTTAAGAAATAAAATAATGAATTCGAGAACCATCATGGTAGGAAGATTATGAAAATACACACATACTATGGTGGATAATATCTTAATCAATATATTAGTGATTAATTATTAGAAATCAGGATCTTATTCCAACTCACTCCTCCTTATGTACCTCATTGAATTGGTTTAAGTGAAAGGAAAAATTTTCAATTGTTGCACATGGTCAGATTAATGATGATTCATGCAATTCTCCCAATATCTTTTTAGGACACACATTACAAACAGAAGCACGCATACCAAAGCAAGTACCAACTAAATCGATAAATTGTATTCCATATGAATTTTGGAGTGGTATAAAAAATATATTGTTGAATTTATATGTCTGTGAAACCAAGGAATTTTTTTATTCCTATTCATGTTAAAAACATTCACCTCAAGAAAAATTATATCTTTATAGGATACCCCAAGAAAACAATGGGATATTAACTATACAACCCCTCATACAAATAAGTAATAGTTTCAAGGAATTCCTAATTCCTTGAGGACTTTCAAATCCCTAAAAGAGATAGTGGGATTGAAATACACTTTGATGAAGTCAAAGATCAAGGTATAAAATAGATGGTATAGTAATATATCCCACAAAGCCCCATGGGAAAAAACTATTAAAGATACACAAGTACTATGTAGAATTACAATAGAGGTTATAGAAACTGAACAATAAGCTTTTCTAGTCACCTATCATAGTGAATCATTATTATTTTGTAATAATTATCCTCTAACCTACAAAGAATGATTAAGTGGAACATATGTTTCTATGTAGAAGGAATCCATGAATTATGAAATTGATTCAATATACCAAAACCATGTTAGTATTTTTTTAGATCCTCTAGTATATGTAAATACTATTTCTTATAAATGGGTATTCAAGATTAAATTGGAAATTGATGGAAAATTAAGTACCTATAAGAATAAATAGTTAAAAATGGGTTTAATTAACATTAAATCATTAACTATGATGAAATATTTTTACCTATTTCAATGATAAAATCTATTAGAAATATACATACCATTATGTCTTACCAGGACTATGTGAATTGGAAAATGGATATCATAACTTAATTCATTAATGTTAACCTTTAAGAATAGATCTATATAACAAAAACTAAAGTATTTCTTTCCCCAGAGGATTCTTAAAGGATATGAAAATTGTAAAAATTAATTTATAGATTAAATTAAGAATCTTGGTCCTAGAACAATCATTTTGAAAAAGCCATAACAGAATCTGGTATCATCAAGAATGATTGTGAAAATTGTATCTATAAACAGTTAGTAGGAGTGTGGACATTTTCATAATTGTATAAGTTGATCAAATATTACTCTTTGGAAAATAAATATAAATCTTGCATTATGTTAAGGTGAGGTTGATTAAATTAATCTCTATGAAGGACATGATAGAGGTATAATATATTTTTAGGATCAAGATCCATCCTAATATATCCAAGTGGATGCTCAGCCTATATCAAAGTGCATATATTGAAAGAATAACAAATATATTCATTATGGAACAATACAAGAGAGGGTCGTTTCTAGTGTTACGTGGAATTTATCTTTCAAGGAAAATGTTTATTTATAAACATGAGGTAACAAAAAAATGAAAAATATTTTTTACACGATGGTGATTAGTTCAGTCTTGTATGATATGATATGTACTAAGATATATTTTGTGATTATATTAAGTGGGTAAGAAGATATAAAACTGGCCTAGGTGACTTCCATTGGATGGATGTCCAAAATATCCCTAAGTATCTGATGCGTAATATGGATATGTTCCTAGTTTATGGAGGAGATGATGAACTAGACATCATAGGATATGAATAAAATAGATTCCAAAGAGATCGAGATGATATGAATTTAGAAATGGGATACATATTTACTTTTCATGGAGTTACTATGAGTTTGAAGAGCTGAAAGAGATTATGGTCAATGATTCTACTACTGAGTCCAATTATATTTCACCTTCTAAGGAAACTAAAGAAGCATTATGGATTGAAAACTTCTTCCAAGATCCTGATGTGGTACCTATAGGTAAAGATATTATCACACTTTACTATGATAACACTGTGGTGGTGGTTCTTGTAAAATATTCAAGGTCACATCTTTGGATGAGAAACATACTTCAGAAGTATCATCTCTTGCAGGATTTTTTTCATAGAGATGAGGATTAATTGAGCAGTATTTCAATGGAATACAACATGGAAAGACCCTTCAATAAATCCTTGAATCAATAGAAACATAAATATCATATGAGTTCTAGTAGACTGAAATTGATAGGTTCTTGGATCTAGTCCTAGTTGGAGTTTTTCATAGTTGGTGTCCTAGAACCAACCATTTATATTCTAATTATAGGTATATTAACCCTATTTAATATTAATAAAAATTCTTATTACATATTTTTTATAGTTTTTTATGGCTTAAATGTAATAATTTCTTAGAGTATACACCTCATTCGTAAGGTCACAATAGTTCCATGATAGGACTAAAACCTTAGAGTGGTATGATGATATTATGAAATAATGATTTCTAGTTGGATAACATACTATAATGGGACAGGTAGTATATTGAAATTCAGGTGTGTGTATACATACGTTAATGAGGCATTTTCTTATGATGTTTGTAATTGGTAATCACCAATATAAGAGATTATGAAAATTTATTAATGGATAAATTGAAAAAATATTTGTCCACTCAATATTTATCAATAATGATATCATGGCCCTTGGATTTTCCCCTTCAATATTTTGTGTGTTGTTGTTTTTGTTGTGACATTAAATATTTGTTTTCGGTTACATGAATTGTTCATAGATAATGATCTTATACATTTGGAAATCTCGCCTAATGAAAATGAAATCGAATCCCACAGGGTCACAAACAAAGCATTTACATTGATCATGACTTGATTATATTTGAATTTAATTAATAGAATAAATATTATTATCAAGAAAAAGGAATAATTTTATTCAAATTTTATCAATCAAAAATATTTATCAACAAAAAAATATTTAATATTTATTTAATTGTCCAAAAAATTCTAGAGGACATCTAAAGGACCAAGACCACGTCTAGTAGCAGATATTAATTAACAAGCCATTTAAATAATATTTAACCTTTTATAAGTTGGTTTGCACCATAAAATAATATTATTATTATTATTAATATCCTTATTACAATAAGACAAGGGGTTTTTTTAATGTTATAATATTTTTTTAGTAATGACATGTAATTAAATAATATTTTATCATAAAACATAACACTATAAATATACGGATATGTCTATTTCATAGTATGTGAATTCAAAAATAGATAATTTATGTGTATAAATAATTCTCTCCCGACACCTTAGTCTCTCACCCTCTCAAGAATGATAAAATCAAGATCGATTCCATGATTACTAATGGACATGTTATAAAAAAACAAAGTAATAAAATTTATTCATCATGCTAGCACTTGGAAATTTATTGGCTTGGCTTGAAGATCAAAGGAGAATATGTGGATTACAACTAGAGTGATTTTATACTTAGATCCTCATAGAACAATAAATTAAACCTAAAAATGACATTTTGAATGATCAACATCCACATTGAAGAATGATTTTAATCCAATGAATTTTATTTCTTTGGATCAAAATAATTTTATTATAAATTAAACATACACGATCCTCTATTGGGGTTCCAAGAACCGAAGAATTAAAATAAAATTTAATATATCGGCTAACACAAAATGCTTCCACTACACTCAAAAACCTACCGTAAGGTACAATGAGTCACCCCTTAAAAATTTAAAACCAAAGGAAATATCCATCAAATTTATACAAGTGAATTTTAATCAATCGGAATATTCGTTGTCGTGTTTTTGTTTTTATAATGTTCTGTATTTGTTGAAAAATAATCTTTTTGTGGACGAATTTTTTTATACATCAGGGGAAAGATGTGTTGCTGAGAGTTTATAAATTTCTACTAGTATATTGCAATAATTTTTTATGAAAATTTGTTTTTAAAGATGGTGATTATACACACATAATCAGACCCTCATCATCAGATTAAGTTCTTGTATGAAAATAAGAAGTGTTTAAAAGTGATATAGTCAATCAGACTATGCTCAGAAAGAAATTCATTAGGAATTAGTTGTGTAATAGGGTTAATTTGATAGATATAATGATGAAATTTAATTGGAATGTGGTGGGGGAGAAATTAAATTATATTGTCCTAAGGAATAAAGTCAATCAGACTGAAACAGAGGAAGAAAGTAAATCAGACTAAAATAGGGGAGGAAATCCAATCGAACTGATCTCTGGAATAAATTCAATCAAACTTAGAAGAGGAACAAAGTTATTCAAATTGATATAAGGAAGAAATTCATTCATATTGAGATGAGAAAGAAATTCAATGTGACTAAAATTGATGTTTAAGGTAACAAACATCATCTTTTCTAATGGAATATGTTTTTTAGATATTAGTTTTTTGACATATTTTTTACAATTCAAGAATATTTTATAAAGAATTCAAGATGTTTCAAGAGGACATAATAATATATGATAAGGTTTGAAGTGTTCGATTCTAAAGATCAAATGTAAATGAAATTATGGTTTTTTAAGTTGGGTGAGCAGAAAAAAATATTTCAGTTTCCCACCATTATTGATTGTGTAGAACCTATAAGCAGAAGGTAAGTATATAATTTTTTCTCACTATTAACCCACGAAAAAATATAAAACATTTCAATATTGGTGTCAAAATTGATTTTTCCAACCTAAGTTGTTTCCTATTGAAGAATATTGTTCTGGATAGAGTGTTATAATAAACAAATCGGAGTTAGGCAAGCTAAGAATGCCAGATATAGTTTATCAGACTGAATCTATGAGGCTACATCTATTTCGTTGAGTCTATTGGACTAAGTCTATCATTTTGAGTGTATCAGACATAGTCTATTAGAGTAAGTATATCATACTAACTCTATAGTACTAAGTTTATCGGACTGAGGAAATCAGACCCAAGAGTATCATATTAATGTTCCAAACATATCATTAATAGAGAAAAAATGAATTGACGTTCATTTTATATTGTGGCTCAATTTTTTTAGGAAAACTATTATAAACTAACAAGAGTCGGTATAATCATTCTTATGGTGGTATAAGGTTTCTAATGGGAGTTCACATAATCTTCATTCAGATATTCATTGTAGTGAACTTCCAAAGACCCATGGGAGTAGATATGGTAATGAAGTTAGTTCCCACATTGAGACCGAACCTTATATAGTGTGTTTTCCATGTTGAAATTTCAATTTCTATATAAATCTTTACTAAAATTTGATGAGGTAAAAACTCTAACAAGTTGCAAGGGTTCTGTTTCCGAATGATGAAATTTTTAAAAAGGAATAAACTAATTCAACCCCCCCTCTCAATTGTTCTTTAACCCTTTATAACCTCATTTGGTATCAAATAAAATATTCCCCTAATGAATCCTTATCAAGGATAATCTGAATTCTGTTGATGGTTGAGGAATTCCAACTTTTGATGGAAAAAATTATTATTCTTTGAAAAATAAGATGATTTCATATCTCCTATCTCTAGGATTATAAGTTGTTGATACTACTAAAGCTATTTTTCACCTATTAATAATGACGGCGCAATGAATTTTTTTGAAAATATAAATATTGATGTCCATGGAAAAGAAATAAATTATATCGTTATGTCTATTTCATAAAACAGTTATTTAAAGGTAATTGGTCTCAAAACAAAAAAAGAGTATTTGGGAAAATATTGTAAGTCTTTTTAAAGGGAATACTAAATTGAAGGAAGCAAAGAAAAAAGTCAAGCATACCATGTTTGAAGAAATGATAATGAGAGAAAAAGACATGATTGATGAGTACTTAAATAGAGTAAATGATGTTGTTTGCAACATCATATGTTTTGGATATGTCATGGAATATTATACAATTGTAATAAACTCTTGAGAAACATTTCGAACATGTTTGATTAAAAAATATTTTCTCCAGAAGTTAATGATTATTTATCTCTTCATTAGGCACCTAAATTTTTTGTTTCTTATGAAATGATAAAATATCTAGTGTTAAAAAAAGAATATGAAAGTTGAAATAGATTTGAAACAATGAGAAAGATAGAAACTCAAGATTTTGAAGTTTCTAATCCTTTTGATTCAAAATATAACTAAGATGATAAGTTAAATGAAAAATCCATTTCTCTTATATCTATGAAATATAATAAAGTAAGAGTAATGTATGGCAGAAAACATCCACTCAAATGTTTTGAGTGTGGTGGAAGCAAGTATTTTTCCAAAAATTTTACCAAAATGAAATTTGTAGAATATCGAGATGATTTTGATATAATCCCATGATGGAAGAAGTGGAATAGAATTTATAAAGAATAAAAATCATCCAACAAATATAAGAAAAAATAAATTGGAAATAAATTAATTATGATGGTTAATAAAGTTGAATAAGACTCAACTAAGAAGAATTATTCAGAACATGAACCTTCAAAATGGTTTGTAACATTCATTCTAAATGTTAATAAAATAGAAAACTCTGCAAATAGGGAAGTATAAGGATGGGATAAATTTTAAAGAAAATATCATCTCAGAACAAAACATATTTCATGTCTTCATAAAAACATATCTCTCTATAAATTAATATAACTGATAAATAAGGATAATGGAAAAGTTGATTAAGGTGAAAAATATGTTTTCAAGTAAAAATAATAATACATCCTCGATATCTTGGGTTACAAACATAGAATTACATAATATTTAAATATGGTTAAATATCTCAGTAAGAAGTTGGCAGTAAAAGAAGAGGAAATTAACAAGACTCAATAAAAACTTATTGATGTTGAATATAATTTAAGAAAGTTGAATTGCAACATCAAAAAATCTTAAGAAGTAAAATTTTAGACTTCAAAAGTCACTGTGAATTATAAAATTAAGAATCATTTGAAATTAAATCCCACAAATAATAACATGGTATCTAAAATTTATAACATTTCTGGTGGGAATAAAAGTTTTGGGAAATAATGGATTGAGGAGGGATGTAAAAAACCAATCGCATCGAGAAAATTTAAAACCACTGTTAGTAGGAAATATCGTTCACATCCGTAGTATGTTATAGAATAATGACCTTATCAACCTCATCAAAGTTTCTAAAAATAATGGTTATAATTAAACAAAAAATTGAGATGTTATGGTTTTTTCTAGGGGTGTGGAATCTATGGGCATAGGAAATAAAATTGCGGGAATAACTTGTCACTTCTTGGAAGAACGTTTGAAGAGAGTGTAAGAAATGTTGGAAGAAGAATTTTTAATTTTCTAAACACTCAGTGAGTTGTAAATGTGAAATTCTAATATGTTATAAAACAAAAATAGAAAACAAATTTGAATGTTTTGATGATGTATGTGGAATATGTAACTAGGTTGGTCATCATGATAAAATATGTATGAATTTCCATTTAGAATAAATTTCTTATTGTAAAAACGAAAAGGCCGCTGGAAATAAAAAAGATTGGTAAAGATATTTAGTTACTTCGGAATAATTGAAATAAAGTAAAAACGAAAAAATTGTGGATACTTGATAGAATTCAGTCATCACACATGATAGGTGATTTAAAAATCACAAAAGATATTGAAAATCAAGAGGTATGGGCTACTACCTTTAGTATTGATAGTTCCTTGGTAATCAAAGTAATTGGGATCGTTGATATTTAACTAAAATGGTTGAAATATAATAAATTCTATTTTATGGTATAAAACATAACTTAATTTGTGTAAGTCAACTTTGTGATGATGGAAAATAAGGGATATACAGAAAATTTTCTTGTATCCTTAGAAGTGTGAAAGATGTAAATGTTTTTAGAAGAGGGAAAAGAACTAGTAGAAATATCTTCCAAATAAGATAACATTACAACTTCTATTACTTGAGTGGTGAAGATTAAAAAAAGTTTGGAACCATAGATTTTGGAATCATAGACAAAAAAATATGAACTGACTTTCTAAGGGTGATGCAGGATGAAATTTTCTAGAATTGAAAAGAAGAGATGTCTCTGTCTTGATAATTTTTCAAAAAGAAAAATTGACTAATAAAATACCGAAAAAATTATAGATTCATTTAACCATAATTATTTAGAATATTCATTACGATTTATGTGGTCTGACAATAGATCAATCGATGAGAGGATATTTTAACATTACCACATTCATTGATGATTTCACTCGAATGACAAATATCATGTTTATGAAGAGAAATTAAAAGGTAGTATAAATTGTTATATATTTTAGGAGAGAAATTTATAGAGAAATTTGGATGTATGTAAATATATTGAGAACATATAATGGAACATAATTCACATGAATTTCATTTTAATCTTATCAGATATGTTTTGGAATCAAATATTAGTATTGTGATCCATAAAATCTAGAAAAAAATAGTATTGTAGAAAGGAATAATATAATCTTAGTTGAAATGGGATGAAACATGTTAGCAGAATACAAACATCCAATGTTCTGATGTAGAGAAGTTATTAGTGCTATTTTACACATAATGAATAGAAATTTATTTATGCTAGAATCCAACATGGCATCCTATTGAAAGTGGTATAAAAAATATCTTCATTGAAATATATCAAGGTTTTTGGAAGTCCCCATATACTAAAAATAAAAAAACATGATCATTGGTGTTTTTTATGAGAAAGAAAAAAAAAGGAATTTTCATGGGATATTAACCCAATAGAAGAAGTTACACATGATTCAAAAAAATTACAAAAATTTTTAGACTCATATGATGTGAAATTTAAGGGAAATCCAAACTCCTTACCAAAAGTTGTTGAGAATATTGAGAAATACAAACTGATTATTTCATATGAAAGTAAAAGTGAGTTAAAATAGTCATTTCAAGATCCAGAAGAATTGTATGATGTGAAAATCGAAGAAGGAGGAGAAACATTGAAATTTCCCACTTCACATAAAAAAGTTGAAATTAAAAAATATTCTTGGGAATCATAAAATGTAAGCTCATAAAAGATGAAGATATATATTAGAAAGTCTTACAATATTCATTTCACTAATTGAACAAGAATCCATTTCAGAATCACTAGAACACAAATAATGGGTTGATGCAAAGAATGAAGAGACGTATCAGATTGGGGAAAACATCACTTGGGAACTAGTTTCGCATCTAGAAAATAAAAATTTTATTTTAAGAAAATGCGTGTTCATAAATAAGTTGACTAATCATATATAAGTTTAAAGAAACAAAGAAATACTTGTTTTCAAAGGCTATGTGCAAGTGTAATGTGTGTATTTGGAAGAAAAATTTTCCCCAATTTCAAGATTAGAACCATTAGAATGTTTCTAGGAGTGGATAAACATTGATATTATAATGATAATCATATGTATGTAAATTCATATTTTCTAAATGGTGATACTGAAGCAGATTTTTGCATTGAACAACCTTGTGGTTTCTACTTTATAATGTTGAAAAAAATGTAAATTGAATAAATCATTGTATGGGTTGAAACAATCCCCAAATACTTGCAATTGAAAAATAGACAATTGTGTGATAATGTCAATATTTTTTAAAGGAAATGCGGATAGAAACTTATGTTTGGATGTTGTTACCTATGAAACCCTAATTTTAATAATTTATTAGGGTGATATTATTTTTACTGGGGATAGAGAAATCATTTTAATATAATTTTATAATGAAAAGAAGAAGAATTTTTATTTTTCAGTATTGGGATAATAAACATTATTCAATGGATTAAAAGATTTAGAAAATAAAAAAACATTTTCTTATATCATTAAAATTTTGGTAGTAAATTGTTAAAGAATTATGGTATGGAATAATATAAATAATTTTCCACTTCTATTTCAATGAGGACGCATTTTAGTAAAGATGAAAGAAGAAAATGTGTGAATCAGAAATATTTTTTGAAGATGATAGAAATTTTCTGTTATCACATAACCTCAAGAATGGATATTTATTATGTTATGACGTTATATGCTAGATATCAAAGTGATATGAAAGAATATCATATGTCGCCAGAAGAGAAAATTATGAGATATGTTAAAGTAACAACTCCACATAGTTTATTATAGAAGATAAGTTGTGATATAACAACTTCTAGAGGAACATTTTTTTCAGAGAATGTGGTGTAAGTTGGAATTGTAAAAAACTAGAGTTTAGTAACATTGATGTTAGTGTAATTAGAATATATTGTAGCTTCCCAGGGGTGTGCTCAAATATTGGGGATGAAGGTTCAGTTGGATGATTTTAAGGATGAAGTTTACAAACCATTAAAGATAATTTGTGTTAACAATAGCGTAATTGATATTTCTAAAAAACGTATCCAACATTAAAGATCAAAACATATTGATATAAAGTTTTACTTTTTAAATGAAAAGGATGATCATTGAGAAGTTTTATAGGAATTAATTTATATTAAATATCAAGCGGATGATATCCTGTAAAGACAAATATTAAAGGAGATATTTTAGGAATTGAGGTTGAAAATTCATGTTTATCCTCCACTGTTGACTTCCTAAACATCATCAAGAAGTAACTCCCCCATTGTTCTTTATATTATGTTGAAAATTGTTGAGAATTTTTAAAACACTATACTATAAGGGAGAGGGAAGTTCCTTTTCCATAAAAATAATTCTAAATTTGTGTTTATTATAAAATAGATTAGATTAAAGAAAAGTGATAGGAATAGATAAAATATAGGGGGATTTTATCTTACCATGGATTTAAAATCATTTTTTCACCAAGGTATGACATTACATCAAAAAAATAATATATCCAGTGGTTTGGTTTCAAGACACTCCCTTTTAGAAAATTGTGTGTTTTGGAAAATGTTAAAAACATGGGTTGTGAAAAAGTATAAGTTTTTAAAAAATTGTGAGTTGAAAACGTTGTTAAAAAAAGGTAAAAACAAATCCAAAGGTGGATATTTAATATCCTTTGTTACGTTTTGGTTTTTATAATGTTTTATATTTGTTGAATATAAATTTTTTTTATAAAATATCCTTTTTCAACATCAGGTGAAATTTGTGTTGTAGAATGTTTATAATTTGTTTGTTGAGATTTTTTTTATCTTGGATGAAGAAGTTGTCTTATAAGCTCACAATAATAAACATAGTATTGGGCCCACCTAAATAGATTTAGTTTTTTATGAATGTCAAATGTTTTTTAATGGAAGAAATTAATTTGGACTGAGCTGAGTGTGAAAGTCAATTGGACTGAGCTAAGGAAGAATGTCAATCAGACTGAGATAAGGAAGAAATTCAATCAGATTGAGTTGATAAATAAGCTCAATTGGAATAAAATTGTGTAAGAAATTCAAACAAAGTGAAAATAAGGAATAAATTAAATCAAAATGTGCTGAGGAAAAATTTTAATTTGGCTAATCTGAGGAAGAATGTAAATCGGCCTGAGATATGGAAGAAAGTAAATAGGACTAACCTGGGGAAGAAAGTAAATCATATTTAAATTGAAGAAGAAAGTCAAATGTACTGAGAAGTTATAACATATTGAGTTCTCTGAACATTATTTTATGATCTATTATTGATATTTCAAGAAAATTTTTGGAATAATTCAAGATGTTTACATAAGACATCAGAAGAGATGAGAAGTTTGGAAGCGGTTAAATATAAAATTCAAAAGGATTTGATGTTTCGTGTTTTTTAATTTGGGTGAGTGGTAAAAAAATTTATTTTTTCACCTTTACTAATTTAAGAGAACCTGTAAATAGATGGGAAGGACATCGTACTTTTATTACTATTCACTTGTGTAAAATTATGAACCTCTGTATAATTGGTGTCTCAAGTGAGTTTAACTACTAAAGGTGTTTTGAGTTGACGAAGAGTTTTTTGGATTGGGTATTATAATTAGATGACCAGAAAAAAATAAATTTCAGATTACCAGAGAGATTTTATTGAACTAATTCTACTAGAATAAGTCTACTAGAATGATTTTATTAGACTGAGGATATCAAACCTTGGATCATCAGATTGATTTTCGGAAAAAATCTTTTTTGGAGAAAAAAAATTTTATATTCATTTTATTTTATGGCTCAAGTATTTGTAAGAAATTTTATGTAAATATATGGGAGTCAGTATAATAATTTTTTTTAGGGTATAAATAGTGTCTAATAGGAATTGACACAATTTTTATTTCCTCCAAATCTATTTTTTTTAATTTTCTAAAATCCACTTTTTGGTCAGTGGTAATCACAAAATTCAGAATTCAAATACACCAAAAATACAAACTTCAAGAACAAAAACAACAACATACATAAACCGAGTGCACATATTCAAAAAACCCAGAGCCACCAGAGTCAACTGCCATCAACCCGTCACAACCATCTTCAACTCGCCAGGTCATTCACATCCAAAGTCATCGGGCCATTGAGAACAAAAAATACAATCTTCAAAATTCAAATTTCAAATAGAAACCATCGTACCGCCTAACCACCATGGGCCACCCACCCAAACTGCAACATTCTAACTTGAAAATACAAAGATCACGCATTGAACCTAATTCCATCACATCTTCTTGGGACACAAAAAATTGTCGTCACCTCGAGCCGCTCCGCCTGACAATCAACCACATCCTTGAAAGCTCTACTGCCGACGAGCACCCACCAGAAAACATCCCTCCACAACATCGGAAGACTACCATAGAACTCATACCATCTCACCATCATCACAACATGTTGCACAAAGATGAAACAAACAGATCCGTCAACGATGGCCACTGCCTCCACGCGCATCGTAGTCGTCGGTACCATCACAAATGAAACGTCGGCATCGTCGCCGTTGGGAACCACAACCGAACAAAATACCATTGTGAAACCGATAAAGCAAACACAGAAAAATCCATCTGAATGACACCAAAAAATGGAGAACAAGCCAAATGAAAGCAGGATGACAACGTCAAACGAAACACCACTATGAATGAAGAATAAGGAAACCAAATGAGAGTGAAACAAACCAACTCCGGTGACGGAAATGCACTGAGACCACTGCCATCCCCCCTCCAACACCATCCCATGACATCTTGAAACCCGCATCGGGCCCGACCAAGATGTGGTCGAGTGCGATGGGTTGAACAGCAAGGGAAGAGGAGGAGGAGAACATCAAACTCTCCCACCTGCGCCGACCCATGCCGCCAGAAGAACCCGCATAGAGACCCAAAAGGGAGGTCTGATGTGTGGGGAAAGGCAGTAAGAGGGGGGGTAAAAAGTGAATGAAGACCCACTGGCGAATAGCATCAGGAAAGTGGGGGAGGAGGATAGTTGGAATAGGATAAAGATCAAGGTGGACCGAGGTGAGAAGCGCCTTCACCGCCGAAAGGAATCGCTGAAAACCGAGGAGGCTGAGAATGCCAAGATGACCAGGGGCGAAATAGAAAGTGGAGGGAAGAGTGGAGGGGGAGATGAAGCCGAGGCGGCACAAAGGCCTCCCCCTCTGAAACGCCACCGGAGGAAACCCTAGCTCGGGAATATGGGAGGTGCAAGGCCACTCAGAGGCTCTCGACACAAGTTTTATTCACTTTTTCATTATAGTGAATTTCCATAGACACATGAGAGTGGTCATAAAATGAATTTAGGTTCTAACATTCCTATAGAACCTTGTAAATAATGTATTCTATATTTAATTTTTTATTTCTTTATGAATTTTAGTTTTTTTATAGTTGATAAAGAAGAAAGTCAAACAAGTTTTACGTATTAAGTTTCCTAAATTTCAAATCAATACAATGGAAAAAACTGATTCACCCCCCCCCTGCCGGTTTTTCTTGATCCTTCGTAACTTCACAAGAATTTGGTAAAAACCTCATTAATGGTATTTGGTATGTTTTTTTAAGTATATTCATTAAATGGATTAGTGTGTTAAAGTTTAAGGAATTGATAATTGTACAGAATCCTATCAATAATGAAATTTCAATAGCCAAAATAATGATGGGGAGAAGATTCCCAAGTTAAATATTGATTTGGGATTCAATAAAATCAATATAGACCACCTTACCAGTAGAAATAAAAACAAACAATTCCCTTATAAATACTATAAAAATATCCCCACAACCAAAATGATTCCCTATTTTACCTATTTTGATTAAAATATTCATTTTGAATATCCCTCAACCTGTTCACACCTAACTAATTAGAATTCTTTCCACACAAGAAGTATAAATCATTGATTCAAAAATCTCTGAGGATATAATTTGAAAAAATAAATCCCACCAAAATGTAGAAATAATATCTCTCATAAATAATGGGAATCATTTTTAAAATCTCATGGTAATCCATAATGATAATATGGTTCCTTCAAACCTGTGTATTCCCTCCATAACTGTTTGGAATAAGAACATCATGATCATGTGCTTTATTCATAATGTTTATTCATTTATTATTGTTTAATGGGATACCTACAAAGTAACTTTCTTCATTTTCAAATGACATTCATTTGTGACATGTGTACGAGTTTTCTATGAAACTGTGTGGATCCTATATAGTCTAATGTTATTTGTGGCTTCTTGAAAGATCTCCTTCATGGTTTCATTCTTCCCACCTGATATCATGTACCCATCTATTTATATAATGTATCTCATATAAGTAATATCCTGAAATTTAAAAAACTACACTTAATAAATGGAACTTATCTATTAGGTAACCTTAATCTACATCACAGACTAGAAGACAATAACCCAGTTATTCATGAACTACTTCAAACCAAACATGTGAATTGTGTCGTGTGCATGTAAGAGAAGAAACCCCATTTATCCATATGAAAAATCAACTATTGGTACATCCATGTAATTATTTTTTAGAGATATTCATGTAATCTCTTCAGGGTTCAATCTATGAAGGACCCTTCACAAGGGTCATCCGAGAAGGCGGCATCATAAGGGACATCGTCGATGTCACTCATTCTTGAAGGGACACTCAAAAAAGATATTTGTATAGGGATATCATGTGAATCCACTGATAGTTTTTATTTAATCCAATCCCTATGAAAACCTATCCCTACCACATATAGTGCCAAATGGTATGGGAAGAAGGGGCTTCCTATGGTGTTCACCGGACTCTTTTTAATGAACCTAGGGCATGAAGTACATGACTTGTCTATGGAAACTCCATGAAGAAACTTAATTATGGATAATTGGTCCTATATCCTTTCATTTTTTTCTTCCCATGTCACCTACATTGGTGGATTAGACCCAAATGACCTTCTTGAATGCATTTTTCCACGGTAAAAACCCTAGAAATTCCATTCTAGTAAGGCATCTTAAGATACAAGATCAGGTTTCGAATATCAATCAGAACCCCACCGATCATGTTTTCATTTTATAATAAAACTATACTAGGGAATCATTCTCAATTGATAATATCTTTCAGGTAAAAAAATCATGTATTTCCTCAATAACTAGGGTCCATGTGATGAGGGTACTGGTGAAGTATCTTCCATTACTCATTCTACTCATCTTGGTTGACTTATATATAGCATATAATCACCTCAATTGGCTAGTGGAAAAATTTTCTCTACTCAATGAACCAGTGATATGCCATGGGAATATTAATAGGTGAAATCCACAACTCTTCCAACCCTCACCTAAGTCACTATCCCAGTAAGGTACCTCTTTCATACCTATGTGTAATTTTTAACTCTTTCTAAATGGGACATACTCTATTTGAACCATCCTACCTTACTCATTTATATTCCCTCTAATTCACTATATCTCAAAGAGACATATTTCTTATGATCCATTACAACCCAAGGGTTCATATTGCCTATGAGAGTCTAATGGAGGTATAGTGGATAGAATATAACCTCTGGAACACAAATAAACATCCAAAAAGATAGAAAAATGAAATAAATTGTATAAATAAGAATATATCTATGATAAGTAATAACATTAGATAATTGAGACAGTGCCTAAAAAAAGACCAACCAAGCATGAACATGCTAAACTATAATATATGGCAGTCATGATACAATATGTAACACTTACAACAAGACTTCACAAACAAATAATAAATAAACAAAAAACTCAACTCTTGTAGGTAGCCTAAGTACATTCCCAATGTAAAAAACTAACCCAGGACATCCATTCATCATATTCTCAAACTATCCCGCCACACACTCAGGGAGCATCCCTAATCCCCTAGAAAAACGAAAAGCTTCAAGGGTTTCATACAAAACTATTAGTGATGATTTCAACCACAAACGAAAATATATAAAAAACTATAAAATTTGTAATAATGATAGAAACATGGATATATTATAGAAGAAATATCATATAAAAAATCATTTAATAAAAAATTACAAAACCACAATGGAAGAAAAAATAAGATAAAACTAAATACATGAGTGATTGAAACCAAAACTCAATATAATCAGTTCCATGAATTTATGGTCTTATAATAATATATACGTGACACACAAGTCCCCACCACGATCCCAACAACCAATTTATTCCAATGAAGGTTGCACCAGAAACCATCCAAAAATGAAATCCTGAAGAAACCTGTAAAAGACATGAATACTAAATACCCACCAATATGCGTACATTGAGTGATATTTGAAGCTAGTAGGATACCTCCCTATGTATAATTTATTCATTTTATAAAATAAACTAATCTCACTAGTTTCGAAATTTTAGAAAAAAATAGTCTTTATTTTCTTTAACACAGTACATGGATAAAAAACATGGAACTTGTACTTTATCATAGAGAAATTTTCATAAAACATTACATAATTATGTTTACCAAAAACAATTCCAATTAATGTTCTTACCATTTCTCTTCAAGAATTAGAATCTATAAAAAAATAAACCCATACATGGTTTAAAAATTTTCCAAATCATGCCAACCAAGAATGCCACACCAACAACCATTTCCAAATTTTTTCTATTAAAGACTTTTACACACCCATCATAGTGTTAAACAAGGAATCCATGTCAGCAATAATAAAACATAATTATTGAAGTTTATAAATAATGACAATATAATAATCAAATAAAACTATTCAACAATACGACTAAACTGAAATATGATTTAAAAATTAAAAAATCCATCCAATAAATAAGAAACACACATACCAATATGCATAACAATGGGAATGAAATAGATATATTTAATCATACAACACTATAGGGACAAATGTGAATGTTTATTACAAGTACAAGAGGAACAAATAAAGGCTTGGTGACCATTACATATCTGTCAAATAAATCACTCTTACACTAGTCTCATCAAAGATAAATAATATTATCCAAGTGTAACTTGAAATTCGGGGAGACTATCCAGTTAAAATATAATTTATCTAAATATTTTCTCTTTACTTACCACATAGTATCTTCGATCTCCACATGGAATAACAAAAATTGTGGGTTGTGCATAAACACTATTACATAACATTAAAAATACCCTAGGGGTAACACCACAATCACATCCCCTACCTTATACACTACCATTGACAAGATCTATAATCCACGAGCACAAAATGAATCACAAAACAAATAATCCATCACATGGATTACAAAACACCATCAACAACACAACGGGGTTAAAAAGGGAACAATCAAAATCACATTACAAGTCCCACCTGAACTTTACTCATATCACATACATTTTTAAATAACTTTTTAAAATAAGTTGGAATTCAAAAACAATTACTAATAAAGAATAAACACTTCCAAGAACAACCAAACTAGTCAATGGAAACTCCATTTTCATTTAAAAAAACAACCATTTAATTGAAGGAATCCATTTAAAACCAAAATATATCATACTAAGAAAAATCCATCTGGATTAAATCCATAAAACTATGCTTATTTTACAAAAAACCCATATTTTTTATTTTATTAAACATGGATAATGTATAAAAAAACTTTTCAAAACCAATTTCCATCACACAAAGAAAATTTCTCATTTTATCCATAGGAAAACCCACCCAATCCTAGAAAACCTTTAGGAAATTAAAACTAGTTATCATATACATAACTACATTAAATCTAAAACACAATTAAAGAATCAAAGAGTCAATTAATTCTTAAATAAGATAAAATGAATTTGGAACACATACCTCGAGTTTTGTAATCATGTCACCTCTGACAAAATCCACTAGATTATGTCATAAAGGAGGGATCACAGTCCCTAGGAACAAAACCCCCAATTTTGAACATCCTTCTCTATGAAAATTGGCCAAACATGGCCACTAAGGATAGTGGAGAATTGGATGATAGAAGAAACCCCAAGGAGGAAAAATCTATAACCCTTTCAACCTGGTGAAGAATCAAAATGAAACCCCTTAAAATCCCCTTAAACGAGATTTGGGGAGGAAAGGAATGATAATTGAGGCATCCAAGTTTGGGAAATTGAGTAAGAATAATGACTGAAAAAAATCAAACATAAGGAGAACCTAAATGATTTAAAATACCCCACTTTGAGTGAGTTTACTAGCTTACTCACATAGTTAAACAAACAATGTGGTAACCATGAACATCCCCATTGTAAAGGTTGCACGGGCTACACACTTAGGTTGCATAATAAAACTAACAGTGATCCTTAACCATTCAACATGGACAATGTCCCCAAAATTTTACCCTTTTCCCAAAAGACCTTAAACCCAAGATGATAAACCAACCAAAAAATGCCACCACATAATTGTGACACAAGGGGTGTTACAAACTCCACAACATGACACACTATTCCCCAAAAATTCAGGAGTAAAGAAGGAAATAAAAAGAAAATGACACAACCTACCCTCCATAAGGTGAGATAACTTGGATTAAGAATTAGTACAGAGGTCCCTATGTAGAAACTCTAGACAAATGATGATTCTTCAGAAATAAATCACTAAATCCACAAGAATACTAATTTTCTCTCAGAAAAATACAACCACTATCATCGATAAAAGACGCAATATGAAACGGAAAATAGGCATGGCCCTCCATTCAATTTAGAAAATTACAACATGGTTTAAAAATAGATAGTACTCTAATAAATACCTCAACTATGGGGAATCATCTCCAAAATTTATCCAGATAACTCTTAGGATTAAATCATAACTTCCTCAAAGGAAAAAAACCAACCTAAAAAAACTAAAAATATATATAGTTGATCTACTATCAGGGAAAGTAGTCATCTACACAAGGGAAGACCTCAAGACATACCATAATAACATATGACATGGACTATTGACTTGGGTCACCATAATCTAAATGTAAACTAATACCTCAATATGGAACTCCTTCCCATGTAGAACCCCACAAAAATAGTAGCATTGAGTTCTCAAAGGACCAAAGAAAATATTCATCCTAATTATCCATTTACCAACCCAAAGTTCACATTCACCCACATAAATAAGATAATAACCTTAAATAGGGCCATAGAATGAGAAAATACTTGAGGATTAAAAATAAGACAACCAAAATAATGAGTCATTCACTTAGTCTCAACACCTAAGATGACACACAAGATAAAAAGGTAAGAAAAAAACCACCAGAATGAAAATTTTAAAACACACAAAATAATTTCCCAAAACACTAACATACTTTTAAATAAAAAAACCTTAATATTAAAATTATATACCTTAACCCCTTTTTAAAAAATACCGAAAGAGGGTCATTCCCCAAAAAAACACATTGAAAAGCAAAAGTCATTTTTCCCTCTCTAAAATGTTTTCCGAAAAACAACTCAATGAAAAATACCATTCCTTTAAAAAACCAATTTCTAAATTATTTTTAAAATCAAATTTTAATTTGAATTAAGACACCACACACCCATTCTATTTTAAAAAATGCTAAAATTACACTTTCCAATGGATGAACTTCCACATTAAACAATTATTTGAAAACCGTCATCACAAGATATGTTTTGAATAACATATTCGCAGTGAGTTTTCATTAACAAAAAGAAGAAAAAAATTAAAAAACCAAATAATTTTTATTTAAACCCCTCAATATGATTTAAATCCCCTTTAAATTTTCATAGAATGACCAAACTGGGTTTGAAACATTTTAAAACATCATACTCTTTCTTGAATTGTTTTCTAAGTAGTTCCAAATCACTTTGAACTTTAGATTACCAGTTGAATCACCCAAGAAAAAATTAGGAAGCTGAAAACCACTCTTTCTATTTCATTTCATCATCTAAATGATATAAAACCCTTTTAAAGTTCCACATACATTTTTAAATCCACCATAAAAGTTAAACAATACTTTTCATTCCAGGTATCACATGAAATTCCAAGTGGAACCCAACTTTTATGAAAAGAAATTTCACCTTGAAAACATTTAAAACCCCAAACCTCCTAAAATTAAATTTTTAAACATTTACATCAGGTCATTTTAAAAATACCAAGCACTCAAGGAATTATATCCATATTAGAGGAGATATAAAGACAAAGAACCAAACCCTTATATGAGAATATAAATGAATAATACTCTCTATTCCACCACGAATTTATTGATAGGTATTTAGAATACAATACAAGACATAATCTCAACCACCCATACTCCTCAAACAAAAATGTTTCCCTATAAAAAATGGAATCAGGAAAACATAATTTCAAAACATACTTATAAAAACTATTTTGTACCACTTTTTAAATATTATTTAGAATCTAAACCATTTTTTACTACTCTTTTCCCAAAGCCTTATCCTAAAACTGAGACCCACCAGTCTCATAATTTATTTAAACCAAGGGTTAACCCCATTCATTTTCCAATGAATCATATAAATTTTCATTTAAAGGAATTATCACACTTCTTCCAAAAATAATTTCTAAACTCCTTTTTGAAATAAACTATCTCAAGGAAGAAACTTTCATAAAATAATTCATAAAAAACTAAATTTAAGGGGTAAATTTCTTCCAAAAATTCAAATTTTTGAACCAAAATGAATTCAAATCAAAATATTTTCTTTATATATATTTCAAAAAAAAATATTTTTTAATCCACTATAAAATGGGTTTAAAATTTTACTTCTCTATTTCAAAAACCAAATTTTTATCATCGAAAAATGGAGTTCTCAATGAAAAAAAACAATCACACCAAAACACATATAGAATCAAACCACTTTAAACCACATAAATTTCCATAAATATACCAATTAAAACTCCCATATAGGATACTAAACAAATGTAATACTCCCTAAGATTCAATTTGGAAATAATATAATATGAAAAATAATAATTCCGGATAGGAAAAAGCCTTATGCATGGTTTGGTCACATGGGATAGTGAACTATGTGCCATCTATGCAATATGAACTATCATATTTGCAGAACCATGTCACACAAACACCACATGGTTTACCATGCCATGATTTTTAATTATGTGACACTGGTATATTAACCATTTTAACCATAGATACTTGAAATGACCCCCCAATCACTAGTAATTCAATTTGAATCAAAGACTCATCTAGAAGGATTGGAAATGCATCATATAATGCAAGTCAAAACACAATATTAAGACTCAAACCTAATATATCTATGGAAACTCGAGGTTTAGTGCATTAAAGAGTTAGGTAGGCCCTTTACTACACAATCCACCCAAGCCCTAACAATAATCTGTATCTCTATACTACCAAAACTATCTCAAAAAATAAATAGGGTGTTTCTCTAACAAAATTTTGTAACAAACAAACTTGAGAAATCCATCGACCAGATTCTCAATCCACACCAACACAAACCTAACGAGTATCCCCAATCCACTTAATCTCACCACAGGTGACAATGGTATCATATATATCCAATGAGGAAAGTTTCACCCACACTGAACCAGATATAATCCTAAATACTAGGTATAATAATGAAAAATACTAGGATATATGCCAAATGAAATCTCGTATAAATAATCATTTAATAAAAAATAATGAAACTACAATTGAAGATAAAAGAAAAGGAATGACCCTAGAGGCTAAAACCAAAACATAATCTAACGAGTTCCATGAACCAAAGCTATGACCATTGTATCCATTTGCCTCGCAATTCACCACCATGATCCCCAAAGCCATCTACTTCCCAAGTAATGTGGCACCAGAAACCAAACTGAAAGCCAGACATAAAGAAACATCCATAAGACAATAATATTACATACCTACTAACATGATTATGTATGGTTTTATCCAAATATAGAAAAATACCACCATGAGTCCAATTCATTAATTTTATAGAAAAACAAATCTTACTGGTTTAGAAATATTCTAAGAATTACTATTCAAAAATAAAACACCTAAAAAATAAACCCATACATGGTTTAAAACATTTTAAAACAATTCCAACCAATAATTCCACTCTAAAAACCATTTCTATGTTTTTCCTTTAAGGAATTTCACCCACCCAATATAAAGGTATATATGGAAATAAAGTAAATGATAATGTAACACAACCATAGAAGGTTATAAATAAATCTAATAAATTGATTGAGTAAAACTACGCAAAAACATGACTAAACCATAATAGGATAAACACATCAAGAAAATCCATCCAATAAATAAGAAACACACATGAAAATATACATAAAAAATTTTATAATATAGATATGTAGCATGAATAAACACCATATGGACCAATAGGATAGTTTGGGATGTATAAGTTGGAACAAGTGTTGGCTGGTAAATAGTCTCACATTTGTCAATCGAATCACAAAAACACTAGAGTCGTCAGTTATAAATCCCACTAGCTTGGTGTTATATAAAATTAGGCTAGAACAGCCAATGAAAAACACAAATATCCAAAAACCACCCTCTACTTCCCACATAGTATCCTTTCTCTACCCATATAAAAATAATAGAGGGGCCCATGAGAAAAAAATGACATTACATGAAAATATCAATTCCCCTGGGTCTAACAACACAATCACATCCATTAAACCTCCCACATTACACTTAATAAGATCCCTAATCTTTGAGAATAACTTGAATTAGATAACAAGGTATCCATCACATGGATAACACAACATCATCAACCCAAGGGGGTAAAAAATGGAATAATAAACATCATATAACATTTTCCAACCATTACTTCACTTATATCATATAAATTTGGAAATACCTTTTTAAATAAGTTTGATTTTGAAAACAATTCCAATGGCAGAAAAAACAAATATAATCACAACTAAGAAGACAATGTAAACTCTATTTTCATTTTTTTAAACCAAAAACCCCTATAAAAAGGGAAAACATTAAACATAAAAGAGGTTCAACTTTGAAAACAAACTTTTTCTAAATCCCAAATAAAAATATTATTTCACAATGAAAACCCTATTTAGAATTTTATCAAACATAGAGAATTTATAAAACATAATTTCAAAACCATATTCCACTACACTAACAAAATAACTATTTTCCGAAGAAAAACCCACCCAAGAATGGAAACCCTTAACTAAACCTAAACTATCTATCATATACATCACTAATTTAATTTTCAAACATAGTTAAATCATTAAAAAATAATGAAACTCTTAAATAAAAGGTAGTGAATCGGAAAAAACCTACCTCAAGACAGGTAATCCTATTTCAATGGATGAAATACACTAGATTTGGTCATATAAGGAGGGATAAAAACCCCTAGGAAGGACCCCCCCCCCCTAATTTATCATAACTCTAGGAATAAAAAACATCCAAACATGGACACTAGGTTTAATGGAGAAGCGGATATGGAAGAAAACCAAAGAAGAAGAAGAAGAAATAAGTTGTAAAATTTCAAACTAGGTGAAGAGTCACTAAGAAAACCCTTCATAATATACGTATAAGAGATTTGGATAACAATAGATTTTCATGGGAGGTGTCTAAAAAGGGGAAATCAAGTGATGAGGACAAGGGAAGAATACCCACTTAAAAAGAATACAAAATTTTAAAAAATACCAATCTTCGAGTGGGATTCATGGTTTACTCACGTTGTTAAAACAAAACATGCATAAATATACATAACTATATTGTCAAAGCGTGAAATGTCTGAATACATAGGATTAATGGTTAAACTGACTATGCACCTTAACCATGCGACCTAGGAAAATGCACCCAAAATTTTTCCCCTTATGCCAAAACACCTCAAACTCTAAGAGCTATATCATCAAAAAGTACCCCCACATAAAGGTGAAACCATGGCTATCACACTTGACCCCAGGATTGATGTAAATTCCTACTCCATAGTAATTAAAAGAGGAAAAATATGGGGTCTGAACCTGAAACAATGAAATATTTCTTTATACCCAATAATAGCCTGAATAGGGTTTGAGTAAAACTAGGTAGGACACCACCAATGATTAGTAATGAAATATAGTCTCTGAATATAAAATATAAATATGTGTTGGTATAATAAATTTGAGATATAATTAAATCAATAATGTATGAATAACAATGTAGAGTACAAGTTCCTCTAGGGACACCTGGCTGACTGTACCTGCTTCATCACCAGTCGGAATTTCTTTGGGAATATTAATATTTATATAAACACCTAGTACCCTTTGTATATAAAAAATTCATTATATATAGAGAAAATAATTAGGTTTTTCTTATTTTAATAAGGATATCAGTCAAAGGGTGTAATCCAAAGGGTACACAGAGTGTTCTGTCGAACAATTTCCGAAAAATGATAAAGAGAACCATGTCCAACAACATCCATTAAATACTAAGGGGATCCATATACCACAGTTTTAATAAATAATGAAGAAAACCGTGTCCATCAATTTTAATATAAATATAGTTTAATTTCATTTCAAAATATTTCAATATAAATTAAATAGAGCACCATTCCCTATATAATAATAAATGACGAGGACATTGAGAATGACCAGTATGATCAATGTATCACTGAGAGGGGGAAGAGGTGAGTCAGTGATAGATTTTCCTTTTAATTTTCCATTATTTTGAATCAAACTCTTCCTCTTATTAAATATTTTTACCTTATTAGAAACAAACCCAATCACATATCTATAGTAATATAAGAGTTTACAAGGTTCACTACTCAACAAGATCAACTACATCTTCAATATGGATTGGAAAAAATCCAATACCACACAATCCAATAGAAAATAGTCCTTTTGTGTGGATAAAATGAGTAGGATATTCCCTTACACTCATAAAGAACTATTTTCAATAAAATAGTTTATGTTTTTCAAGTCTCAAGAAATGATGTAATACAATTTGTGTAACAAGGTAATAAAATTTCTCCATTTACTTCAAAACTAGTTATTGTGTTTCCTTGTCTACTTTCATAAATATGTCCTCCAAAAAAATTCTTATCTTTCCTACCCAGTTGCAGTTAATAAAATCATAGAATTCATAGTGATACTCATTCCTATTTTCAAATTTTGATCTTCCTCCTCTGATTACTCAGTATGAAAACAAATATTCTATCATAATACCATTGAAACAAATTTCAACTACTTATGCCTTAGTGCAGAAAAATACTCTATGGGAATAATATTTAAATAGATCTAAACTACTTATACATCAGTTCAGAAATCCTAATATAAATATAATTCTAATGGACGTTCCTGATACAATAATCAGCAGAATATGATATTCCTCTTCTTCTTCTTCTGTCAATTAAAACTTCTCAATAATGTTTTTTCTCGAATATCCTTCTCCCTAAAACATTCAATGCTTATTCACCTCTCTTGAATATTACATTAATCAGTTGAAAGTAAAATAGACTTCCACTGTTTATATAAGATCCTAATATGGTTTAGATAGGATTATGAAAAACATTCCTAATTAACAAAATTTCACTAAACTTAACCTTCCCTAAAATTCCAGGTGCATCATTGTCTTCTTAAGTGATTCTCAACACTTCTCATTTCATATAGAACCTTTTATGATATTCTCACAACTTTATCTGGGCTTTATAATTTCTTCACAATATTAATTCCAATTTTAACATCCACTCTGGATTTCCCATTATGATTAAAGCATTTGAATGAAAATATATTCTTCATTACATTTTTCTACACCATTTGAAAACCCAACATATGAAAACTAGATGTCTTCCCATTATGATTCTTGTAATCAATAACCCATTATGATTCTCCCTAACAACTAATAAAATATAAAAAAATATTCTCATTCTTCTGCTCCAAATCAGATGATAAAATAAAATCATTGAAAACCTTCTACCATAACTATTGTCTCTAATTTGTTAGATTCTAGTTTATTTTATTTTGTCATAAACATAGTGGAAAATTCAAACGATATATGTACTTCATGGGAAACAATAATGACCCTGCCTTTTTTACATTACTATTAAATAATTATGAAGATAAAAAATAATAGTTTACACCGTGAGGATCTAGAGGTTTAGTGTTCTGGGAAAACTAGGACCAAACATAAAATTCATAACCTCAATCATAAAATTTATTTAATTACTTTTTCTCTAGATTCTTATTGGCACTTGACTTATCCTTAGTACATGTTGTCTCCTGAGGATATATACATCAAAAAAGGGGTGATATAAAATCCCAGTAAGGGGATTGATAAGAAAAATATATCATGGGTTATCACAATCACAACATAGGCGAAGGATAATGAGCATGAGAAGAAGAATTAATAAAATTATTGAAATGTGGAAATTAATAAAAATGAAACATCATGTCTTAGTGCTCCTCTACCCCACATAGTTTTGAACAAAGATGGAATCATGTTAAAAAATAAATTCAATTTAACTCAGGAGATTCATCACTTTACCCAATCCATTTGAGCGATGTATAATCTCAGGCACACCTGCCCATTAAAACATTGATATTATGCTATATAATTCCAGGTAAACCCGTCACATCATAATTTTTACATTATCATGCATGAAACATTAAAAAATGTGTAAAACATGAACTTAACATAGCCCATGGAAATAAATGGGTTTCAAAAAATAAATCATACTTTCATAAAAATTTGTTCCATAAAATAAATAGGGGATATCATTCTTGACATAGAAATATTAACCATGAGTGAAGAGTGAAACAATATTCAAGAAGAAAAAAGGGTGTTTTTATATGAAAGAAGAGTTCATTTAGAATACATTGGGTTTTTTATAAAATAAATTACCAAACATGTATATCCTAGAAAATTTTAGAAATGATGAAAAATTTATTTTGAAGGATAACCCATACCGAACATGGACTGAAAGAGAGAGAAACCGAAGAAAGATAGTTATGTTCAAGAATTTCCCCTTACCTTATATCTGAATGCTTTCATAACATTAAAGTATTATATAACCACATTAAATTGATTAATTATAAATTAAATAACCTTTTAAACATGAATATGGTTCATTATGGTTTAATTAAGTAATTTTATGGTCTTTTGGATGAGTTATAGAGTTTAAATAAATTTTTCGGGAATGTTCATTTTGATGATTTTCTTGAACGGTTCACTTGTATTTATGAATGGAAGTTCTTTCTAGAACATGGATAAACATTCATAACTGATATTACAATGTTATTAATGATATTATATGAGATTAAATGATCTTATAATGAATTATTTTATACACAATGTTGATGAATCATTAGTTAAGAATTTAATGATGATCGTTTGGGTTAATTCGGGCGGTTTTTCGACCACAACGAGCACGTTTTGTTTAATCATTTAGTAATATGAAAATAATTTAGTTACAGAACATTAAATAGGAAATAATACATATAATGTAATTTTTTTCAACCATAAAAATGGTTTCATGACCAGATATGACGACGGTAAAGGAAAAAAATAAAACATGTCATTCTTGCAGGTGATAAATTAACACCTCACGAACAACATTTTCTTTTCTAAAAAAGAGTAGAATGAGGTTGAATGATATATTATCCCACTAGTATCATAAAATTATATTGTATGAGATATAATAGAGTTACAATACCATGTGGATGTGGATTGGTTGGGAGATATTATGAACGAACTTGAAATTGAATGGCAATTAAAGGAAAAAAGAGAGAGGGGAATTGCCTCTTGAATCCTCCTCTTGAGATCATCATTAAGGAAACTAGTCTTGGTATTTGGATGGTGCAAGAAGATCTTGGACGTGGGGGAGGATTTAGGAATGATGTTAGGACAGAGTTTAGACATGTTTTGAAGCTTGAGAGGTGTGGTTTGACAAGGGGAGGGAGAGGGGTGACTTTAGAATAAAATATTAAATAAAATATTATATCAAATGTTAGACTTTTAATAATAGACTTTTGAAAAAATAAATCATATATTAATATAATATAATTCTTTTTAGACTTTAAATCATCTTTATAATTATAATCCATTAATTTATAAAAAGTAAAGTGAAAAGAAAGAGAAAATGATATTTAAGGAATCACTTTTTGACTTTAGGTTTTCTTAGTTCTTTTTAGGAATGGAAATTGTGTTTATTGTATTTTAAAGAACCATTTTTGTAATTAAATATAAAATGGATGAATAAAAAATTCAATAAATTTTATGTCATCAATACATTATGTATGATTCAATTTAAGATATACCGATTATGTAAAAAACTGTATTTTTACTATTCACTCAAGAATTGAAGTATTTCAGAAAAATCCCAGAAATTCACCATAATCATTTTTTGACATGTAGAATCCAAAAGTGAAGAAAAATTCTCAAAAATAATTTTATAAATATTATTGATTTAATTTTTATTTTAAATCATAATCTATATTAGAAATATAGTTTTTAAAATTAAAAATGCCTTTATAATGCACTCAAAAATTACATAAGGTCTTGAAAAATTATCTTAAAACTAGAATAAAATGAATTCTTAATTTATGAACACATTTTTGGATAATAAATTTTATTATAAATTAAATAATTAATTATATATACATTTCATTATGAATTACAAAAATACCAAAACTTTCACTATCATCAAACTCTTACTTATAATATGCCTAAATTTTATTTAATCTTTCATCGGTAAGGTTAATATTATTTTGGATGATTTACTATTCATAAGGTTCATATTACTATTCATAAGGGTTTGTTACTATTCATAACGGTAGGTTACTATTCATTACAAATTGATTTCTTCCTATCGGACTCTAAACATCTTACTAATCACAGTAGTGTATGTCAGATTTTTGAAATTCAAAACATTGAAGTGAAAAAATTATGATTAATGGTCAGACAATATTTAGTATCATTATATTTCATTATGATTCTTAATCGTATTATACTATAAGGAATAATTATAATAAGGTAATTCCATTGATAAAATGTTTTCTCGTTACATTCTTCCCCCCTTATGAAATTTCATGCTCAAAATTTAGTTTTACTTAAACAGGTGAGGGTACTTCTTCCTCCATCACCTCCTCTGGTTCCCAAGTTTCTTCTTCAAACTTATGGTTCCTCTAGAACACTTTGAAAAGGTGGGTATTCTTGTTCTATATAACCTTATATCTTCAGTCCAAAATCCTTACTGGGTGATCCTCAAAAGAGATATCATCTTCCAGTTGTACCAACTTTGAGATCGGTATATGTGAGGGATTTGATATGTACTTCCTCCGGAGTAATACGTGAAACACATCATGAAATAAAGGAATATTCATTGGAAGTGAAATATTATATCCACTGCTCCTATGTGGTCAAGGGTCTCAAAGGGTCCAATGTACCTTGGGCCTAGATTCCCTTTATTTCAAAAAAGAACTACTCTCTTCCATGGATATATTCATAGGAAGACTCTATCTCCAACGTTAAGCTCCATTTCCCTTCAACGGTTTTCATCATAGATCTTTTACCGACTCTAAGCAGCTTAGATATGTATCTAGATGACATGAACATTCTCTGTCATATATTGCACAATGTCAGGTCCATGTACCTTTCTTTATCCAACTTCATCCCAACAGGTTGGAGTTCTACATCACTTTCCATACAGAGCTTCACATGGATCCATCTGAATATTTGAGTGGAAGCTATTGTTGTATTAGAATTCAACCAATGGGAAATTTTGATCCCATCCATCATTGAATTAAAAATATCGGGCTCTTAGAATGTATTCAAGCATATGAATATTCCTTTCAGATTATCCATCACTTTGGGGGTGATAGGTCATGCTGAAATTTAATTTATTACTAAATGCATATTGAAGACTCCTCTATAATTTAGATGTGAACCTTGGATCACGATCAGAGACAATCGATGGTGGAACACCCTACAGCCTCACTACCTCCTTCACATATAACTTTTCATGTTTTTCAACCAATAGATCTTCCCAAATAGCGATAAAATCTGCAATCTTGGTGAGTCGGTCAACCACAACCCATATCGCACTATTTCCCTTAGACATATTCGAGAGACCCATGACAAGTTCCATAGTGACATTCTCTCATTTCCACATGGGTATAGGAAATATATGTATCATCCATATTTAATTGTGTCCCTCTCCTTTAACTTTATGACATACCATGCACGCTAATATATATTCTGAAATATCATTTTTCATGTTATCCCACTCGAAGTGTTCCTGGAGATCTCAGTACATCTTGGTTCTACGAGGATGGATAGAGAATGTTGAGCTATTCACAATGTCCAATATCTCTTTCTTTCTCTTGGGTGATGAAGGCACATAAAGTCACATTCCAAACATAATCACACCATCATCATCGATATGGAACTCATGCAACTACCCTTCCTTTACTGCATTCTCCTTTTTTTGTAACTCCAGATTATCCCTTTATGCCTCCTTAATCATCTCTTAGATTGATGGTTACACAATAATTTTTTCAAGGTAGGACGTATCCCCTTCCCTTATGATTTAAAAATCCATCCTTTTAATATCCAAGAAGATAGGGTCTTTATCAATCTGTAACATGAATATATTAGTAAGTTCTTTTCTACTTAGAACATCGACTACCTTTCTAACATTTCCAGGATGATAGTGAATTGAGCAATCATATTCCTAGAATAGCTCTAACCATCTCCTTTGATGCATGTTGAGCTCCATTTGTGTGAATATATACATTAGGATCTTATGGTCCATGTATATGTCACACTTCTCACCATAAAGGTAGTGCCTCTATATTTTAATGAAAAAAATCAGAGATTCTAGCTCTAGATCATTCCTAGGGTAGTTATGCTCATGGATCTTCAACTACTATGAGGTGTAGGCTATCACATTATAATTTTTCATGAGTATGCAACTGAAGCCTTTCTTTGAAGCATCACTATATATCACAAAACATTCTCCACTTTTTGGTAGTATTGGTACAGGGGCAGAGATCAACCTTCTCTTTTTCTTTATGAAGCTTCCATCACAATCTTTCATCCATAAATACTTTACCCCTTTCCATGATAACATAGTCAGTGGGCCGGAAAATCATGATAAATTTCTCACAAAACGTCAGTAGTACTCATCTAATCCAAGAAAATAACAGATTTCTGTCACACTAGAGGGACTAGGCCATTCCACAATCACCATTTTTTTGAAGGGTCCACATAAATCCCCTCACTTGTGATCACATGTCCCAAGAACATGACTTGCTTCATCCAAAAGTCACACTTGTTGAACTTGTCCTACAACCTATCCTTTCTAAAAGTCACCATCATAAGTCTTAGATGATCTTCATGTTCCTCCATGATCTATGAGTATATGAGAATATCTCCAATAAAAACTACAACCAATTTTTTGAGTTAATTCCTAAAGACTCTATTCATCAAATCAATGAAGATTACAGGGGAATTAGTAATTACAAAGGGAATAACCAAAAACTCATAGTTCCCATATCTTGTACGGAAGTTAGTTTTTTGAATATATTCCTTCTTCACCTTTATCTAATGATATCCAGAACGAAGATCCACATTTGAGAAGTATTGGGCACCTCTTAACTGATAAAAAAAGTCTTCAATACTTGGAAGAGGATACTTATTCTTTATGGTGATCTTGTTGAGTTCTCGATAATCGATACATAGATGCATTGTTCTGTCCTTCGTTTTCACAAAGATCACAAGTGCACCACAAGGTGATGCACTAGGGAGTATGAACTATTTGTCCAAATTCTCTTCGAGATTCTTCATTAACTCCTCCAGTTTGATAGAATACATCTTATAGGGACACATTGAGATAGGAGTAGCTCTAGGTAGGGGTTCTTTTGGGAACTCTACCTCACGATTCGGGGGAAGTCCGAGTAACTCTTTAGGAAATACATCACTGTATTCCCTCATTATGGGGAATTTCTCCAAGGTTGGAACTTTCCTTTGAATCAACCATTTGAGCGAGGTATGCCTCTTCACAGGGAATCAAGACCCACACCATTGAAGGATTTTTCAAAGAAGATTTTTGATATTCATAGTAATTTTAATGGAAAATGGGATGGATTGGAATAACAAAAGATACTTCATTTTCATGATAGTTGATATGTACTCTATATAACTAGATCCAATCTATTCCCATTATAGATTCAAATTCCATCAAGGGTAGTATTATAAGATTTGATGGAAGAATATTCCCGCACATGTCAATAAGAGAAGAGACAAACACTTGGGTTACAATGATTCCACCACATGGTGTTTTTTCAGATATCTATAGTTCAAGGTTTCAGGGATACAATCGTATAGTTCAAGAAAACATTCATGATATAAAGGATTGCATATAACCATAATCAAATAAGACTTTTTACATTATTGATTAAATAGTAAGTGTACCTTGTATGACTTCATTATGTTGATCAACTTCTGTAGTAGTGATGGCATAAACCTTCCCTTGTTCCTTTGGCTTTGGTGGCTGCTGACGTTGATTACCCTCGAGGACTCGAGGTGTAGTGCACTGGCTTTCATAGTGCCCTTTCTCTTTACTATTGTTTTATTCGACCATGGGTGGTTCTCTATTTTCTTCCACCAAATTATCTTTCCTTATCATGTCTTTTTGACATTCATGAGCTTGGTTTCCTTCTTTCCCATACAGGAATTATTTCCCCATACCTTTGAGGCAGTTTCTATGATGAAACTTCCCACATTTTTTGCATGTGGGTCATTGAGTTTTCTTCCCACTTTTATCATTAGATCATATGGCTTGAAAATCTATATTTTATTTATTATCAAAATATCCATGGGACCATTATCCAAACATCATCTCTACTTTGAGAGAACATTGAAAAACGTCTTTATAACTCCAAAAATCATGAATTGTAAGAGACTTTCGAAGTTGCGGTTTTAATCCACTAAAGAATCTATCAATTTTTCTCTCATTTTTGATAACAAAACCCAAACAATCATTGAATGACTTGTAAAATTTCCTTCGTAGGTCATGAAAGATTATATTTCCTTTTTCTTTTTCTCTATGAATTATATCCCCATCTTCATACAAAGAGTTCATGGGAAATACATGTTAAGAAACATGGTCTTCAAGTCTTCCTATTCCATCTCTTTAATTTCTTCTCTTGTCTAGGTGTTCTCAATCAAATACCTTTATTGATTGGCCTCTCCCTATAGAATATAAATGGATATTTTCACCTTCTTTATCTTAGAATAGTGGATCACAGAAAAGATCTTCTCTGTGGAGTTGACCCACTATTCTGCAACTAGTGGATTGGAAGATCCACTAAACATCGGTGGCCGGTGCTGCATAAAACAATCGATAGCTAGTTGAACCCTATTAGGTTAATGAGGATTTTCCCTTTTATTCTTGTTATTGTTCATAACATGATATAGTTTTCTAAAAACCACCATGAATTTTTGAACTCCACCACCCAAGGAATTGGGTATGTCATTTGGGTATTCGTTGCATGGTCCCTTACACGATTTTTTGGCCTGGTTTATCCTGGTTCCCACCATTTTCTAAAATAGAAATGGTTAGATAAAAACATAATTCAACGAGTCAGGAATAACTTATTCATTTTTATGATTTTAAATAAAATAAAAACTTGTGGGATCCCTATAAAAGTATTTTTGTGTTAATATTTGTACTTAGTCTCAAGCTAGATGTTTTTCTTGGGTTCACTAATCTTAATTCACAAATTATCTAAACCATACCTCTAATAACAACTAAAGTTACCCTGCCTTTGTTTACATTACTATTAAATCATTATAAAGATAAAAAATAGTATTAAACCACAAGGATCCAGTAAGATGATAGATAAGAGAAATATAGCATGGGTGAGCACAATCACAGCATATTCAAAGGATCATGAACATGATAAGAATCATTAATAAATACTTGGAATGTGGCAATGCATAAAAATAAAACATCATGTCTTAGTGGTCATCTAACAGACCTAGTTGTGAACAAATATAACATCATGTTCACATATAATCTCACTTTAACTCATGAGATTCATCACTTTACCCAATTCATTGAAGCTCTGTATAATTCTGGGTGCACCTATCACATTCAAACAATCATATTGCACTATATAATTTCGGGCACACTCGTTACATCATAATATTTACATTATCATGCATGCCACATTAAAAAATGGGTAAAACTTGAACATAACATAAACCATAGAAAGAAATGGGTTTAAAATAATATAGTATACTTTCATAAACATTTGGTCTCTAAAATAATGACAGAATATCATTCTTGACATAGAACCATTAACCACGATTGAAGATTGAAACAATATTTAACAAGTAAAAAAGGGTGTGTTTATTTGAAAGAAGAGTTATTTTGGAAAACATTGGGTTGTTCATAAAATCAATTAGAAAAAATTTATATCTCAGAAAATGTAAGATAATGATGAAAATAAGATTTTTAAGGAGAACCCACACTAAACATGGAGTGAAATAGGGATAACATGAAGACAAAAAGTTGGGTTTGAGAATTTCCTCTTACCTTGTATCTGAATTCTTTCTTCACTTTAAAATCCTATAAAACCAAATTAGATTAATTAAATAAAAATTAAATAACCATGTGTAAATTAATATGGTTCATTATGGTTTAATTAAGTTATTTTATGGTCCTTTGGATGAGTTATAGATTTTAAATACATTGTTCGGGAATGTCCATTTTTATGATTTTCTTGAATGGTTCACTTGTATTTATGAATGAAAGTTCTTGTAGAACATGGATAAACATAAAAAAACTGATATAACATGTTATTAATGATATTACAGGAGTATAAATGATCTTATAATTAATTACTTTATATACCATGTGGTTGAATAATTAACTAAGAATTTAATGATGGTCGTTTGGGTTAATTCGGGCAGTTTTTCAACCACAATGAACTTGTTTTGTTTAATCATTTATTAATATGAACACAAGTTAGTTAAATAAAATTAAATATGATATAATACATATAATTTAATTTGTTTCAACCATAAAAATGGTTTCATTTCCATATCTAAAGGCGGTAAAGGAAAAAAAGAAAACATGTCATTTTTTATAGTGATAAATTAACACCTCACGAACAACGTTTTCCTTTCACAAATTAAAAAAAGAGGAGAAGGTGGTTTGATGATATATTATCCCATTAGTATCATAAAATTCAATTATAAGTGATATATTAGAGTTACCATACCATGTGGATGAGGACAGAGGGGAGATATTAATAAAAAACTTGAAATTGAAAAGAAATTAAAGGAAAATAGGGGGGAATTACCTCTTGAATCCTCCTCTTGAGATCCTCTTTAAGGAACCTAGGCTTGGTATTTTGATGACACTAAAAGATATTGGACGTGTCAAGGGGATAGAGAAAATTTTTGGGTAGATTTTAGACAATTCTCGAAGCTTGATAGGTGTGGTTAGGAAAGGGGAGAGAGTGGGGTAACTTTTACATGAGGAGGGGTGTTTTTAGAATAAAATATTAAATAAAGTAATATATCAAATGTTAGACTTGTAATAATAGTATTTTTACAACATAAATCACATGATAATATAATATAATTTTTTTTAGACTTTAAATCAACTTTATATTTCTAAATAATTAATTTATAAAAAGGAAAGTGAAAAGAAAGAGAAAATGATATTTAAGAAATCACGTTTTGACTTTACCTTTTGGAATGTTATTTTTTGGTTTGGAAATTGAATTTATTGTATTATTAGGAACCATTTATGAAATTAAATATAAAATTTCTGAATATAAAGTTTTATAATGTTTATGTCTTCATTACAACATGAATGATGCAACTTAAGATATATTGGTTATGTGAAAAAAAAGTATTTTTACTATTCACTGGAAAATTGAAGTATTTCAGAAAAATCCAAAAAAATAACCCTAACCATTTTGCGACCTGTAGAATGAAAAAATGATGTCCATTTTATAAAAATAATTTACTAAACATGTTTAATTTAATTTTTAATTAAAATCATAATCTACGTGAAAAATACTGTTTTTAAAATTAAAACTCAAATTACAATGCTTTCGAAAACTAAATAAGGTCTTATAAAATTATATTAAAACCAGAAGACCTAGAATTGATAATTTATGAACACATTTAATGAGAATATATTTCATTAAAAATTAAATAATTAATTATAATTAATTATTTATGACATACAAAAATACCAAAACTTTTATTATGGTCAAATTGTGACTTATAAGATGCCAATTTTTTTTTAATCATTCATGGATAAGGTTACTATTATTTTGGATGATTTACTATTAATAAGGATAATATTACTATTCATATGGGTAGTTTACTATTCATAATGTTAGGTTACTATTCACCAAAAATTATGTTTTTCCTATCGAACTCCAAACATCTTACTGATCACAACTGTGTATGTTAGATTTTCTAAATTCAAAACATAGAAGTAGAAAAATTATATTTAATTGTCACATAGTATTTAGTATCACGATATTTCATCATTATTCCTAATTTTATTATAATATAAGGCATAATTATAAGAAGGGATTTCCATTGATAAAATGTTGGGTTTTTACAAAAACACTTCAGCATCAGCTTCAAAATTCATTGACAAAAAATTTCTTTAAACTCTTGAAACTTTTATCTATCCTTGAAATAATTTCACAATATCAATTCAAATAAATATCTTCATATTTTCCCCGGATTGATTATCCTGTATCTGATGAAGTTATCAGTGTCAGACCACTTTTAATGGATTGGTCTCTTATTCACTATTATGTATCAGTGTAAGGGCCAGTTCGATGACTCTTGACCCAATTTTCAAACATATTAGTGTTTTATTTTCTATTGACTCACATGTTAGAGAAACATTACTTATTTAACTCTAGAACCAATTGATAAAAAATAATTCAACCTAATGAAAATGTTTAACTTTATGACTGATATTAATTGATTGATCGATCTCTGGCTTCATCAAAACTATTGATCTGAAAAAATAAAGTTCCTTTTCCCAAGTCCCAAAAACTCCCAATTAAAAAAATTCATCCCCTAATTCACTTTTTATACCATCAATGCCTTTGATGATCGGTGTCAGTTTTTCTTTGATACTCAGTGGCACACTGATTCTGATGGACCAGTGACAGTAGCTTCAACTTCAACAACTTCTTTCCTTTTTTGATTATGATTCAAATAAACTTATTTCTCCAATGACATATATCATTTGGATTGTTGGTTTGACTGAACACCCGCATCGTCATCTTATCAAATTCCAAGAAACCTTTACATCCTTTGAACAAATATGCATCTTGTGATCTGACCCTAATGGACTAATACCAGAAAGCTTCATCTTCACAAACATTGTTCTTATCAAAACATCATCTTGTAATCATGACTTATTCATGGATTTGTGAACTTTTAAGATCCGCATAGAATCATATGACTTATATTGGGATGTATTGTATCTTCCCATCCTTCAATTACTTCTTTCCTTCCAATATGATCCTCAATACGATTGGCGGCACTTCTTATCCCCAATTCCTTCATATGGATTGCATAAAAATATTCAAATAATTTTTTATTTTTGATACCTATAAGATTAAAAAATCATTGTCATAATTTTATCAGATCCATGTAGACTCTTAAATAACCTCTCATTATGATCTAACCATTCATTCCAGACCCAAAGTGAGTCTTATTTCATTTCAAACCTAAAGTCAGTCCGATGAACCTTTTCTTCTGGGAACCCTTTCACAATATGATAGACTTTATTTAATATTTTAAGTATGATTGACTAAATCAAATAGCGATTCTTATTTTCAACAAATACAATGTGATGCGATTTCTTTTTCTTGAACAATTAAAAGAAAAAACTAAAGCAAATAAACATCTTCTAGATTCTAAAACACACTTCTTGAAAAATTGGTCAAAAAAATCTCCCCCATTGGATTTTTTTGTCAACTATGGTTCATAAATGACTAAAATGTTTATCCAAAAGTTATGGATTACTTATAGAAATTCTAAACCTAAAAGAGAAAATTCATTATTGTAATTACGAATCATTGATTGAAAACCTGTGATGTCCAAAAATAGTGTCACTTGAAACTTTTTCATATTTTATTCAAATAATTCGTCACTTCATTAACTTTACAAAGAAATATATATTTGTACAACTTCTCTAAAAAAAATTTAGTATAGTTCACACATTTAGAATGTTGAGATCCCAGATTTCCCACAACACCCCCTACATCAATACTACATTAAAAGGTTTAGCATATATCAAATGATGGATTTATGAAACAATTATCCCCCTTTGACAACACTTTCGAAAGGGGGCGAACCCATACCTCAACCTGGATGAGAAAGAGGTTGGACTCCCATGTTTAACCTATAATTATAAAAAGGATCCCTTGGTAATGGTTTTGTGAAAATTTCAGCACCTTGTTCCATTATAGGAACATACACTAGCCTCAATTCAGTCTTCTACACATTATCTTTGATGAAATAAGATTAGATATCAATATGTTTTGAAAGATAATGTTGCACTGGATTTACTTGTTGCAGGGTTTTTATCCATATAATTTGAGTAGCATCTTGAGTGGAAGAAATATAATCTACATAAGATATACTAATAGTTACTAAATTATGTTTCATTAAATTAAAACAAACAAAAATTTTACCTAAAATAAAAACACCACTATTTTTGGATTTTATATCATCCACATTTATTCCCCAATCAACCTCAAAATACTTGAAAAAATACATTAATTTATGAGCTATCATACTTGCTTCCTAATTTTTTATGCCTTTGATATATCCAAGAATTTCCTTTCTATCCAATATATGTGATTTTTGTTTTGAACTCTAAAATATTGCACATAAGGAAACAACATAAATAATTTTGGTTCTAAAGGTAGTAAAAAATAACAAACATCCATTCATATTCTAAAACTCTTTAGATTAATCTTGTGTACCTTCTCCATATTTGGTAAACTTAGTACACACTGAAGATGGTGTGGAATAAGGTTTTGAATTTTCCATGCTGAACTTCTTAAGAAGTTCCTTAGCATATTATTCTTGGGACAAAAAACGTGTTTCTTCTTCTGTGTTATTTTTAACCAAATAATGTATTTCATTTCTCCTAGAATAAACATTTTAAAAAAATTCATATCTTTAGTAATTATTTCACAAGTTCTTCCATCATTCCTAGAAAAGATAATTTCAGAAATATAAAATATTATAATGAGGAAAAAATGATGAATTTATTTAACATACATATTTATATCAACCCTTCCTTTCGTAAAATTCATATTTCTTAAGCACGTATCTAATTTGGAATATCATTACCTCAGTGGTCGCTTTATCCCATATAAGTTTTTCATCAACTTTCATAAATAAATTTAATATTTTCAAATAATAAAGACACATGGTTGTTCAATGTAAGCCTCATCATCCAGATCACCATTCATAAGTGATTATTTTACATCCATATGAAAACATATGTAACCTATTTGTGAAAAAATAGCAATAAAGATTCTTACAGTTTCTAAATTTTCCACTGGAGGAAAAGACTCATCAAAATGATAGCCTTAAATCTGATAGTAACCTTTACCTGCTAATATTTGAATTATCCTTATCACTTAACCATATTCATTTAGGTTGTTCTGAAAAACCCATTTTATACCGATAACATCTTTTATTAGTTTTAGGTATGAGTTATAAAGTATCATTCTTTTATATCTGATCCATCTATTCATTCATAGCCTGAACCCATTCTGGATGCTCAAAATCATCATTCACATCATTCATCTCAACTTTTGAATAAAAATAAGTATGTGTAAAAAAATTTGATGTTCTTTTTATTTTAACCTTTTGATTTTGATCACCAATTGTGTTTTAATCTTTTACTTTGTTCCTCTTCTTATTATAATATTTTTGAGATTCTTCCTAATCATTTGAAATAGTTGACCTTGATTATTCTTATTAATTATTGTTACCATTTTTAGTATCCTTATCATAATTTTCTCAATACATTATTTCACCCAATTTATCTTCCTTATCATCATGATTTTGTTTAGTATCTTCCCCACCATTTTCAATAATTTTCACATCACCAGTATCAACTAATCATTATGTTTATTTGTTGAAACATCTAAATCCTCTTCTTTCCTGATCATAGAAACGAAAAACCACATCTTCACCTATCTTCTCACACTTTTCATGGTTTCTATCTTTCTTCATTATGATGCATAGAATCTAAAAAACCCTTAAGTGTTTCAAACAAGGAGTTTTTTCATAAAACATTTCATATGCAGTCATATCAGAATTTTGCTTGTATAAACATCAACTTTGAATATACACAGTAGTGATCCGAGATTTCCTTTAACAGTATTTAGAGATACCATGTTCAAGTAACAATGTTCTTCCCATTTCATCGAGGCATGTTTTTTCCTTTCTAAAACACCATATTGTTGAGGAGTGTATGGTGAAATGTATTCATTCAAAATTCAAAGATTCTTCTAGAAATATTCAAAATATTAATAGTTATATTTACCACCATTGTTAGTTCTCAACTTCTTAACTTAATACTCACATTTCATCTCAGCTATCCTCCTGAAACTTTTAATCATTTTTAGAGAATTTGACTTATGTTTCATATACATAACAAATTTAATGCAAGTAAAGCCTTAAATGAATGTAATGAAGTAATTAAATCTGTGATATTATTGTTTTATCAATGGAAAAAAATATTAGAATGAATAAGTTTTATGGAACATTTTGAACAAATATCAACATTCATATGCATATATTTTTTTATCTTTCCCAAATGAAAAATCTTCCAACACCGATCTCTTATTATTAACATATCAGGAATACCCATTACACTATCTCACATTGATAAATAATACATGGTTATTTGATACATTTGTCCCATTATTTTATACCATAATTGATTATATTCTACCATGCCTAAGTAACAATATTTTTGAGCCTCACAAACTTGGAACAATTTTCCTTATGTATGTTAGCCTCATGGAACTATTTTTCATCTTCCTAACATTTCACAATAAACCAATATTTTATAAAAATTAACTTTTTTCTTCATCACAATGTTTTGAAACACTTATCAATTTATGTTTCATCCCATCAAAAAACAAATATTTCTTTGATTTCAATGTTTCTTCCTTAATGATGGAAAATCCAACAACTTTATTTAACAGAGATTCATAATTTCAAAATATCTCAATTATTTATTTGACATATTTTTCAATATTCAATAATTTTAAGCCTTCTATAATATAAAAAGACAACCCACTATCAAGATACACAATCATTATCCTTTAGAACATCCTTCTCAGACTTCTTCCATTGAGAGGATTGGAACCCCCCCATAAAATTTTCCTTCTATAATTTATGGAATAGCAATAATGATTTTTAACCATCCCATATTTTTTATGTATTCAAATCCACCACAATACCAGCAATAAGCATATAAATAAAATTTTCCTTTAACACTTTCTTACTAACCAGAGTTGTGAGAATGTTTCTTAGAAACATTTTAATCTTTATTATAAGAATATTATTGACCATTCTCATTTCTATTATCAACCAAACACTAATTTATCATCTCGGTTTTACTTTTAGACTTATCAAAACTACATGAAATAGAATATGTTTCATACTCAGAAATTTTAAAAACATATGACTTTTCTACAGTGTTGGTCTTGGCCACCTACGTAACATTCCCAACATTGTTCTTTATAGAAGCCATTTCATCTATCCTTTAAACCTTTTAAGGTAGTTTTTTTATCCTTTTCAGGTTTATCCATTCTAGATATTTCACTAACTTCAGAAATAGAGTTCATGAATTTTGTAACCCTCTGTTCATGTTTAGAATGATTTTATTGTACAAGTTCTCGATCTTATTCCTATGCTTTCATCTTAACTTCTAGATGTTTATTATGATTAATTTCATTCTTAAGAGATTTATTAAAGTCATAAATCTCTTCTAGTAGAATAAATTTATCATCAAGAAAACATTATTGATATTTTGTTTAATCATTTTAATTTTTCAACCTCTATATTTCTTCCTAAATACTCCCAATAATTCCCATAAATTAATGAAATTCTTCCTTCAAATGAAATTTTAATAGAATTTATTCTTCATTGGAACTTCTTTTTCCAAACTCTTCATTGTTAATTGTTGCAAAAAAATTATTCTCTCCATCATGCTTAGTTCTTTTATTGAACTTTACTTTATTCTTCTACTTCAACTTTAGAAAAAAATATTCTTCTTTTTGATTTGGATAACTTCTTATATTTCCCTTTGGAATAATATTTATCCTTATCACCAAATTTCATTCATGATTGTTTATGTCAGCTATTATATTCATCCTTATCCAATTAATTCATTCTTTGAGGAAAATTCATTGCAAAGTTCCCAAGGGGTTCACATTCAAAACATTTCAATGGAAGTCTCCCCATATATATACTTGAACCACTTTTCACATTTTTATAAAACAAGCATAAAAAGTTATCAATATTTTTACATATTTCATCTTTAGAATCAGAATCACCAACATATTCTTCCTCATGAATATTCTCAGGATTTTCCTTCTAGAATCCTTGAAATACATTTCACACTCATTTTTTTTAATTTCAAAACTATCTCCCTTATCATTTCATAAGTAATGAGAGTAATAGGAAAATAATATAGAGATAATGTTTCAGGATCTCTATCTTCCAATGAAGAAACATTTTCATCAAAAAATTTTGGAATAATCCTCAATATATTTTAAAAAATAGTAGAATCTTATAAATTTTCACCAAGATATATGATAGTGCTAAAAATTTCATTTACCCTGGTAAAGAAGTCCCCTATAGATTCATACCCACCAATCTTTAAATCTCAATACTTCAATAGACAGATTTCTTACATTTATTTCATCACTTTTATATTTCCTTCATAAATATTTTTTAGTTTATCCTAGATACATTTAATAGTGGAACACATTTTAATATTAAAATCATACTTTCAGAATGTGATGAGTAAATCACTCTTGTATCTTCCATCATTATTGCGATTCTTCTTTTCAATAGATGTAAGAGGAAATTTTTATTCAATAGGATGAAATCCATCTGTTACAGCTTCAAGAACATCATACCAAATTGAAATAATCTAATAAAAAATTATATATTTCCAAATATTATTGTTGTTACCATTTAAGACCATGATTCCTTTACTTTTCACATAATTGAGATTCTCCATTGCAAATTATCTTTCAAAAACTATAGAAAAGAGTTAGCTAAGGGATCCTTAGCTCTAATACCAATTGAGAATGCCCAGCATGATCAATATATAACTAAGAGGGAGGAGTTTTGAATCAGTGATATCATTTTATTTTAATTTTAATCTATTTTAAAACAACCTTTGCCACTTGATAAAGATTTTTACCATTCTGAAAACAAAACTGATCCCACATCCTAAGAAACACTAGAATTTACAAATTTCACTACTCAACAAGAGTACCTATGTCATTAATATGGTATGGAAACAATCAAATACCACATAATCTACTATAAAACAATCCTTTTATGTGTATATAATGATTAAGATGTTTACTCAAACTAATGAATATCTATGTTCAATAAAATAGTGCATGTTCTTTAAGTAGCACAAAATTATGTAATACAATTTTTTTAAAAAGTTAAGAAATATTCAAAAAAAAATCCAAAACAAGTTATTGTGTGGCCTTGTAAACTTTCAAAAATATGTTATCCAAAAAAAATACTTTCCTACACAGTATTAGGTAAGAACTTCTTAGACTTGATACTGATACTCAGTTCGAATTTCCCAGTCTGATCTACCCAATCAGATTGATCATTCCAGAAATAATACTCTACCTGAATACCACTGAAAGAAATATGAACTACTTCTGATTCAGTTCCAAAATAATACTCTTTCATAAAACCACTGAAAAAAAACATGATCTACTTTTGACTCAATCTAAAAATTCTAATCTAATTCCTCATTGGATGTTCCATCCGGATCCGATGATTAGCTAAATATGATCTTCCTCTCCTACTCCTTCAATCAAGAAAATATCCTCAAGAAAGCTTTGTCAGGAATCTCATTTTCTCTAAAACATTAAGAAATCCTCCTTCTCTCTTGAAAAAAACATCAATATATTAAAATTAAATTGTACTTATACTATTTATAGACAATCCAAATATGTTTTAGTAGGGATTCTGGAAAACATTCCCACATAAAAATATTTCCCTAAACTTCAATTTACTTGAAATTTTGTGTACATATTCGACTTATTTAATGCGTCTCAAATCTTCTTGATTCATCCCGAAACATCTCAAATATTCTTGAAGCATCTCAAATATTCTCACAACTTCATCTCTGATTCAGAATTACATGAAAATATTCTTTCTCATTCTTATTTCCATTCTAGTTTCCTCATTATAAGGAAATAAAATGTATGATAGAATATTCTTCCTTATATTTCTTCACACCACTTGAGAAAGAAACATAAGAAAACTAGATGAACTCAAATTATGATTATTAGAATCAAAAAACCATTATGATGCTTCGTACCAACTAATAAAATATAACACAATATGATCATATTTATGCTCTGTATCCACTTATCAAAGAAAATCTTGGGAAATATTCTTCCATGACCATTTTTACTACTTTGTTAAACTCTTGTAAATTTTATTTTGTCATAAACATTGTGAAAACATATAAATATATATGTACTTCCTTGAAAATGATTTAGTGTAGACTTCAAACTTCTTGGAAAAATATTTTCTCTAAAATCTTCAAAAATTTTGTTTCCTTTGACATAATTTCACAAAAACACTACAAATAAAAATCTTCCTTTTTCATTAGAATGATGATCCTTTATATGATGATATTACTGGTGTCATCCCACGTCTAATGGACTGGTCTACTATTTACTATGATGTATCGATGTCAGCACCAGTCGGGTGACTCATAAACCAATTTTCAAACCAAATAGAGTTTTATATTCTCTTAAACCACTTGTTAAGGAAACATGACTTATTTTCCTTTTAACCCAATTGATTGAATACAATTTAACCTGATGAAAATGGTTTACTATATTATTGATCTTCATCCTTTGATCAGTCTTTGACTTCCTCACATTCATTGGTCTCAGTAACTTCATTTTCTTTTTCATTGGTCCCAAAAACTACCAATGAAAAAAATTCTACATCTGATTCCATTTATCAACCATTACTGTATCTAAAACTCAATGTCATTATCACTCTGATACTTAGAGGCACACTGAGTCTTATGGACCAATGTCAGCAGATTAGACATTGCAAATTTATTTCCATTTTTATTACAATTCATATCAACCTATTTCCAAAAATAATTATATATTGTATCTTATTGGTCTGACTGAAAGCCATCATCTCCAATTTCTCACATTCTGAACAATCTTCCCATCCATTAAAAACATTGTGTCTCCTAATCTCACATTAATTGACTGATACCAAAAATAATCGTCTTTACAAGATTTCTTCTTCCCCAAACATCATATTTTAATCATCAATTCCTCATGATTTTGAGAAATTTTAAGATACTCATAGCATCATTTAAGTTATATTAAGACATATTGTATCATCCCATACTTCCTCCACTTCTTTCATTCCAATCTAATCCTTAGTACGATTTGCAGCACTTGTTCTCCTCCTTTCCTTCATAAGGCTCGGATCACATTTTTTCTAGATAAATTATGATTTATGTGAACTAAAATATTATCAAATAATCATAAAAGTTTCATCAATTCCATTTAAACTCTAAAACAAATTATCATTATGATCAAACTTTTCATTCCAGAATTGAGGTGGGTCTGATTCCATTCCGGACCCGAGGTGATTCTGATGAACCTTTTCTTATAGAAACCTTGTTCACAATATGATGGACTTTCTTAATCAGGTTGAGTATGATTCACTAAATACGATGTTGTTCTTGATTGTTAAAAAATACAGAGTAATTTGATTTCTTTATTATTTTATAATAAAAGAAAATACTTTCAAAACAAACATTTTCTAACTTATAAAACCAAATTCTTTCCACCTTGGTCCCAAAAAACATCCATGTCTGTCATCATAAACCAAGGGGGTGTGAAGCATCATGAACAATATCCATATCCTATGTCTATAAATAAAAATATTTTATTTCATTTAATACATTATCCAAGTACAAGGATTCATAATAAACTAAATAAAAAAAATTTGCCTATTCATATTTAGTTATTAAACATAGGATGGGAAGAAAATCCACGCCAGTCTATAATTCAATACTACGGAACACATTCCATAATTCTTATCAATTTAATATTATATAATTATTATTTTTAATTTATAAATAAATAATAATATCATAGGAAGAATCCATTCCATTTAATAATTTAATCCTTACACATTTAAGTTGATCTATCATAATAGTCAAGCATAAATAAAACATTAGGGACCGAGGGGGATTATCCAACCCACCTGACAACTCATTCTATTTTTTTAATCAATTCAATTACAAGTAAAAAAGGTTCCATTAATTAAATTTTATAATTAGATATGGGACAAGTGTAATATTTACCCCACCCCCTCACACTATATCTCAATTAATTCCATTTAAAAATTATGTTAGCATGTGACAAGTCAACACACCTCAAAGGTGGATTAATTTCAAGCCACAGAGTATGTTCCATATGAATATAAGAAACACACCCCATAGGGGTATTTCAATTTGAGTAATTCTACCTCCTAAGAATAAAATACTTTCATGAGGACTATCTGATTCAATGTGTTAGAAATTACTTAAATTAATTCCATGTTTAAGAAGAGATGCAAGGAAATTCAACCACGTTGCACAATGGAGCATGATATAATCAATAATATTTTTTTTGGAAATACATATACCACCTACCTCATTCCGAGGAAGCGTTACTCATCCATTTTAATAATTTATTTTTGTTGAAATAATTGAAAATGAAGAACCCAACAAATTCCTTAAAAATTGGGCATATTATCTTGTATAGTGATCATGTCAAAAGAGATAAGAGAAAATGATAAAAGAGTTAATATGAGTTTTATACATACACTTAGGCTTCCAATACATCTGATGGTTACCAAATCATACTAAGAATGAAGCCAAAACTCTAATGGAGAAAGGAGGAAAGAGAGGGTGCATGCAGAGAGGCTACTGGAGGAATAGGGGGAAATTTGGTGAAACACATTTATGTTTATAGAGGAAAAATTGTCATTTTTTCCATTTTTAAGAGGTGAACGGTTAAGATGTATGGTTTTCAAAGTTATGTTCCAACCATGTGGTGACACTATCTAAGTACACCCCTACCCCACATGGTTTTAGTGAATGGTTAGAGAAATAGAGTGCCAATAATGTAAGGTCCTCTATACCACTTCACCATGCCGAATAGCTAGATAAATTCACATCATGGTGTAAATAACTATGACCCTATTCAAATGGTCCGCAGAGTTTTTTGGCACATGGTTATCACTAATCATGTGATAACCATGCACCCTAATCAACCTATCCTGAAATCAATTTCTTGAAGCCTGATTTTTTTTCAAAACTCACTAAAACTCTTGAGAAACCTTATAGGCTTTAAACCTCGTATGAAAACATACCTACCAAACATAGAAGAACCCATTTCATTACACCAATTAAATATTTTTTTTTATTTTCATAGTCCATTCTCCACCCATCCTTGTACATAACAATGGGAATGGTTATAAACCATCTCGTCCCTGAGTGCTAAAGAAACATTACCCAACACCCAATCCCACTTCCCAAGAATAGTTCTCATAGATTTCATCAAGTTTCAAATTTTACAATAAGGGACACCATCCTAAAATAACCAGTGGTTTTGTCCCCACCTTGTGGACTACCTTATACTTCTCCTCAGGAATGACTCCCAAAGTCCCTCAATCAAACCATAAAAAGGTATTTAGGTATCTCGGAATATATCCAACACTCTCTTAAAATACTGAGGGTGGTTTCATGATATTGGGAATGATATTCTATAAACTAAAAATACACTAATATTCCATCAATATGATTGTATCACTACTCTTGATCCACACTCAAATCAACTAGGTTATAATTTCCTTTAAACAACCCCCATCACCACACCTCTCAATAATGAATGTCATAGTCCCCCCACAGGTCAACCGTTCCATGGTACCCAGTTTAATTCCAAATTATCCATCATCATAGGGGTTCTTCCTTTAATTTACCCATATTTTCAGGTCACCATGTCTGCATGGGTTATATTTTTAAATGTCGATCCCCAGCCCAGACTCGTCCACTCACTAACGTCTCATTCTAAATAGGTTCCATATGTAACAAGTGTGAAATGAACTTGTTATATATAGTGGGTGTACAATATCATGTCATTATATTCAAGATCTCACTCACACTCCCATTATTGATTCATCAACAAGGAAAAGTTGGTCATGATAATTAATACATTGGTCTTAAAATTTTTTGAACTCACTTGTAGCTCCTCTTCAAAATCAGGCACCTCACCCATGCCATTATTTATTTAATGACCACCCACCTCATGAAAACGTTTCAAAAAAATTATGCATCAACTGCACAACCACTACTCAACTGGGCTAATAACTCAAATAGACTTACCCATCAAATCTAATCTCAATACTCAACACTCTAGGTTAATCCTCAAAAACTGAAAACATCACCAATTATATATCACAAAACATATGAACCTTCTATGAATCATCTTAAAAATTAATGTTCATCCCTGATCAACACCATAAAAATGTATTTCTATACATTAGGTCAAACTCTCTCATAGGTTTCCCTCGATCATTTGACCCACTGAATTATTAATATCTGATTCAAAATTATAGACTGTGAGGTCTTACACTTTGCCCTTCTAATAAATTCTCAAAAAATGGACACTAGGTGTATCCACTTAGTCCTAAAGCATCTCATATAATAAAGAAATCCCATATTAGTACCTCTATTACATGCCATACAATGCGCCTAACAACTCTCACTAAAGAGGTAAAATTGAAGGTAGGTAAAAAGATCATTGACCTAAAGGGGTCAAAACCAGACAACATAGGTGTAAAGGTATCACCTACCAAGCATCATCCTACTGGGAAATGATCCTCTATGATAATTATTATAGGTGATTTATTTCAAGAGGGTCCCAAATTTAATGTATAAGTATTAGGTTCTAACCCTCAATGGGTATCCACACATGGTAATACCCTATCAACATTCAACTTACCAGAAAACCACCCACCCACTTGTGTGTGTATATTATTATCTAAGAGTCCTACCCAACTAAACCGGTAAAATTGAAATCACTAACCATGCCTAGAAACTTGTCTAAAAATTCAACCAAATTTTTATTTCAAAGGGAATTTCGAAAACCCGATTACCCATCATCTAAGCATAAATAAAAAAAATAAAAAAATTATTCACACCGTAATGGTCATTAGGATCTACCTCCCAACTGATATATTCATGAAACAAAAGAAAATAAGTTAACTAGGACTCATGGGTAACACCCAATATCTCATTCAAGATATTTTTCAGGGAAGCATTAAAACTAAACCTTCCTCCAGCGCCATGCTATGAACACCATTAAAGGTTTTATATAATCCATTATATAAATTCACTTTTATGATATGGATTTAAAAGGCTTAGGTATAAGATATTAAATGTACCAATTATATAGGTAAAGCTATATTTGGAACTCTTTTTAGCTGACTCCTCATTTAAATATAGGAAAATTATCATATAATTTTTTCTCACATGTTTACTAGTCTGTAAATTCCAAAAATAAATTATTTAAATTAAATGTTACTCACGATTTATAGAGGGAGACAATATTTATATGGTAATTGTAATTTTGATTAACTAATGCTTCACATCATCAAATCTCATAAGAAAAAAATGTCTTTTATCACTTTAAGGGGATTGGTTAAGTAAGTTGGGACCATAAATTTATAAAAAAACAACATATAAGTGGATACTAAAACTGTAAATAAACATTATTGTTTATCATTAACATAACCCCATGGGGTTAAGTACTTAAGCATGTCAGAATAAAGGCAAACTATGTGGTTACCTCCATGACAACCTATGTTCAGTTATACGGGCATTAATTCCCAATTAGAGATTCAGATCTATATAAAATAAAATTGTAATTCCATTTAAGTTAAATAAATTAATAGTATATTCACTATGTTTTTATCACACCCATAGAAGGGTTATCTCATAGGCATAATAAAATAAAACTCACCAATAAGGGCTATGTGAAACATGTCAGGATTTATTTATATGAGTCATCATTCCCAATTTATAGAGGTATAAGACTCTATAAGTTGTAATTAACACACCATTTAACTAACATCCATAAGAAATTATGTGTGTTTATTTAAAAATAACCAATTCCTTTACATTTCCAAAATTTGAATTAAATACCAATTCATTTAATTAATTAATCTTAAGCTAATTAAATATAATTCCACCATCAATATATGTATGAATAAACCATTTAAGTTGATGTTGAAAAATTATTTAACAAAACATACATCATAACTATAACAAGGATGCTACATCATTAAAATAAAATATAGATATACATGGCAGGAAATCACATAACCATGGTATATAGGTAAACATACTGATGACATGTGACTCTTATGTTCCAAAAAATTATTCACGAACACACAAATTTTCTTTTTATACCAATCCAAGTGGAAAATATCATAAATTAGTATCCATTGTAAATACATCAATCACTCAAGATAAAATAATAATCAACTATAAAAACAAAAAACATGAACAACTACCCCATATGGTTATCCTAGTATTTCCCCCATGTGTGGGTTCTCAATTTATAGACATAAAGTATTTACCAAGTGTTGAAACATTCCTATTCTTTTTTCTACCATCCCAAAGTAGTAGGATATGGTAAAAAATTGGATTTCACTTTTTCATGTCCTGAACTGGTTCACTATTTGTTCAGTAACCATGATAGTTGGTGACATGGCCTCAGGCATGCCTCCCCATACTTCATAGGCTAATGACTAGTAGTGAGGGCCTAATAGAGGTATAATAGGTAGATTATACCCTCTGGATCCATAAAAATAGTTAATGAGATAAACAAAAAAAATAAATAGATAAATATGAATAAATATTTGATACATAATAATAAAAGATAACCACACCAATTCCAAATAAATAATCAACCATGCAATAAAATTATAAGCCAAAAATAAAAGGCATTCAGTATACATCATGTAATACATATAATACGACTATACTAAAAAAATAATAAATAAAAAAATGGCCCCACTCTTATACGTATCCCAATAATATGCTCGAGCCCCAACTCCAAGTCATCCTCTAACACATAGTAAATAATAGAGGCACAATTCGGGGTCCTAACCTATAACCAAGAGATCAATTTAGGTACTAAACGGTGGCCCGAACAAGGTGTGACTAAAATTTATAAGGCCTCCACAAACCATATCTAATGCAATCAAATCCACTAATAGAAAATTTAAATGTGTGCATATATATTGAATTAGATGTAACAATGATGAAATACGGTATAAATAACCATGTCAAGCATAGGTTCCTCTTAGGACACCAAGCTGACTATACCTGCTTTGGTCCCTGTCGAAATGTCTTTAAGAATTTTACATGTTATATAATGTCAGGAGGCCAGTGTTATATAAAAAATGAATACTTGTAAAAATACAATCAGAAGTGGTTTCATATTTTAATAAGTACATCATTACAAGGGTATAAATAAAAGGGGTGTGGAGAATCATGTATGATAATTACTTATAAATGAAGCTGAGAACCATGTCTAACAACTTCCATCCAATAGTGAGGTGCTCCATGTACCTCAATTTCAATAAAAAATGAGGAACACCATACTCATCAATTTTAATATAAATAATGTAAAACACCATGTATATCTATTTCAACACAAATAAATTGGATCTCCTTATCCAAATTCATAATAAATGATGAGGGTCATCAAATCCATCATCCTAAACCATGGGGGTGCGACATTCCATGTCCAACATCCAAAGATGATGCCCAAGAGTAATAATCTAGTTTTCATTGAATAATTTCACCTAGGCTAGTACACTATAAAAAACATGTCCAAAAATTGTATGCACCTCAAATTTAATTATTAAACATAGTTCAGGATAAAAATATCTTCATATCCATAGTTCAAGGCCAATGAATTAAATCCATGTCGTTTATCAATTCAATCTTATAAAATTAAACCATTTCATTTATAAACAATGAATAAGTTCACAGGAATCATTCATACCATTTATCAATTTAATCTGTACTAATTTTTTTTCCTCATAGTATTTAGTCATAAAGAAAAGACCAGGGACCAAGGGTTTTATCAAAATCACCTAACAACTCATTTTTTTAATTCATAAATTCACTTGTAAGTAAAAAATTGTCATTAATTATATCTGAAAATTATATATGGTTCTAATGTAATATTTAACCAATTTCATAATAAAACACAATTAATTCCTATTAATGATCATGGTATAAAAGGATAAGTAAACAAACATCAAAGATGGTTTAATTTAAATACAAGGTTTAGGGTTCATGGGAATATAAGAAACACACCCAAAAGGGATGGTTTGAGTTATGTTATTCTCCCTCCCAACATGAAATTATGTGCATTAGTACTATCCTATTCATAGTATTATAAATTTATTAAATTAATTTTACATTTAAGAGGCATTTCATGAAAAGATCAACATGCAGAACAATGACATAGGATATAATCAATGAGACTTTTACGGGAAAGGAATAGACCAGATACCTCAAACCAAGGAATCTTTACTCATCAATTATTATTATTTGATTTGACTGAGGATGATATAAAATAAATAACCCTAAAAATTCCATAAAAATAACTCATACTAACTCACACAACGATCACATAAAAATAGAAAATAGAAAATGATAAAAGAAATAAGAGGATTTATAGACATATTGTTAGGATTATAATTCCTCCATTGACAACTGAATAATGTCAATAACGAATGAGAAACAACCATGGAAGAATGAGGAAGGAGAGGGGGCATGCGTAGAGGTGGTTGTTGTAATGGGGGAAGAAAAAATGGATATATCCAATTATGTTCTAAGGGGGAAATGGTCATTTTTTCAATTTTTCAAATGTAAAATGGTAGACTACATTATTAGGAAGACCATGTGACAACCATGTGGTGCCACTATAGAAGAACACCACTACGAGACATGGCTAAAACAAATCATTAGACAAACCATGAACCAACCATGTGATGTCATCCTCACCACTACCCCAATTAACATTTATTGATGGATCAATTCCATGTTTTAATCAAAACTGTGTCCCTATACAATTGGGATGCTTAATTTAGGCCACATAGTTATCAATCACCATGTTCCCACCATGCTCTATTTCTACCTCTCCAAAAATAGAGTTCTTAAAACATGATTCTTTTGAAACTCATTTTAACTCACAATATACATCCCAAAACCTAAACCTCATCCAAAAAAGATAACTTTCAATTTTTCTAACTCACATAAATCCATTTAAAATCATGGAATGTAATTTTCTATGTCTAAAAAATTAAAAATCCAATTTATTTTGAATTTCAAAACTATTTGAAAGCATGGTATATTATAATACCAACTCATAATTCCCATTCTATTTATTATTTTCATGATTTTGGGACATATGACTTCTACACCACATGATGCTAACCTTCATGGTATGGTCCAATCACATGACCTTAAATTAGAAAAGTTGAGCTATGTGGGATTTGATTCCTATTAACCTTGATATGCGGATGCCTCTATAAAAATTAAACCAAAAAACCTAATACATATCATTACCAATCAATGTTCACTATAGACATTTCATCATCATGAAATATTGATCATGAGACCCATCCTCACTGGACCATATTCCCAATAGGCAAAAATCACAGTTCCTCTTAATTTGTTACCCATAGATAGGACAATCCATAATGTGTAATCTATATATAAACCCCACACCAACCATTTTAAGACTATTTTTATTTATAGTATATTCTTAATGATGTTAAACTACATGGTATAGGTCAGGGATTCAAAAAATTCAAAAGTAAATTGACTTCGTCAAGGATTAATAATCCTAAATGGAACTGCATTGGTCATTTAAACACAAACTTTAAAGGTATGTATGTCCCATTTAGTGGAAATAAAAAAATAAAATATCTAATTCCATTTATACGAATATGTATAAATCCCTTCGGATGAGTATAATCCAAACCCAACAATATCTATAAATTCCTTAGTTGGAAATAAATTGTAGATCAGTTAGCTACATTACAATAAACTACAGTATAATCACCATGTAAGTGAATTATGGAATATCTATAAGACATAAAAATGTTAACATTTTCATTTTTTTAATTGATAACTTCCATGGTGTTAACTTGTCCCATAATAGGATTTTTGAAGGATTCATGAGCATATTTTAAATTTTTATGCGATTCACATATTAGAAATTAGCTTTTCTCAAATGGGTAACAAGAGTCCAACCTCCCAACCCATCGACAAATGAAAAACCTGATGCATAGTTGTGAGAGAACATGAAAACAATGGTGAACCCATCATGGATCCTTTACCTATGAATATGATCAATCAACCACTCTATTACTTGTGATACTACACTACTAGGTTAATAATTTATAGATTCCCCTATTATGAACTTATGTAACACTTTTAATGCACTCTTTAATATATATATAAGAATTACACCACATACGATTCTAGAATTGACACCATAGGTAATCGTATACCTTAGTAACAATGACGGTTATGGCCTCATAACCCGAGAGGATGACATCAACCACCTAATTCCTCCAATTATATGTGATAAAAATGTTTAGTTGATATTCCCATATCAATTAGAATATCCTGAAATTTGAGGTAGCTCCTAAATTCTAATAGAAGGTGAATCCATCCCAAATAAACTATCTATTATAGACATTGAAAAGAATGAGGCCCCTAATAACATATCTAGTTAATTTGGGAACTTTTATTCAGAGCATGAAAATACACATCTCCATTAACTTAGGTAATTGAGGGGTATGTACAATATTCCCATTTCTATTCAATAGCCTCTTATAAGGGGTCCTCCAAGTCATCAATATGGACAATTTTTCATGACTCAATCTCCTTAGAAATATAATGAGGATACTGGATAAGAGATCATGACCCCAATCTCCAATATAAGGGAAAAAAGTGTTTGTTTTAGTGTGAGAACTATTTTCTGAGTTACATGTTGGGAACTCCAAATGTTTAGTAACTGAAAGTCACACTTGGTGCTGGGAAGATAGAGATAGTACGTCAACACCATATTTCATCAGTATACATGTTAGTGGAGTCAAGTTTATCAAAAATAGTAATACTATTAATAAAATGGAATTTTTACTAGGTTCATTGAGATGTTTGATCAATAGAGGAACATTGGACAATATCAAATCACTGAAAGGTGAGACCATTTGAAGTAGTTGGATAGTTGAGTTCAGTGGATGGTTTGTATTAGATTTATAGTATATAGATGTTGAGGAGGATCATATCATTCATGTAGTTGAGTATTACAACTTTTTCTAGAGGAACCAAAGAACCATTAGTAAGTGGATTATATCGACTGGTAATTTTTTTGGAGTAAATGCTGCAAAGTGTGGATGTTCAAGAGTTAAATTAACTCTTATGAAAATTGTATGGAATTTATTCCTATAGAATATAGAAAATAAATATTTATAAGCTTCATCAAAGTGACTTCAAATTTGAAATTCAATTTTCACTAGGAGATGGTCATCAGGGTGATTTTTTTTACCATGAATTGGTAGTAGATTAAGTCAATGAAGGGTTAATCAAGAGTTTTTTATGGTTTTTTATGACTGGATGACTAGCTGGGACCCACTATATAAGTGGTAATAGTCCCTTTATGAATATATGGTTGTATAATGATTATAAATCACTGATTAGTCCTACCATGAATGATGAGGTTTCCCCAAAATAGGGGTCTAACTTAGAGAATCTAGGTGTTTAATCCTATAATGCTGAAGGAGGAGGTCTAAAACTGGAATCCCAGAGACTAGAAGTTGTAGTGGGGAGATGAAATTTCTAGAAGGGTATTGGTGAGTCTTTTCCATTACATAGGGTAGGGAACCAGTACAAGGGATTTTCCATATGACTCATATACTCTATTTTATTATGGAATAAAATATATATAGTTATTCTATTGTGGATATATGACACAATTTAAAATCAACATGTCCTTTTTGTATAGTGTGTTTTATATTTTTTTTTACATTATTATGTTTTTCATATGTTTATTTACTTTTTTTCTTAGTGGAAGGGGGTGCTGACCTGACCAGAACTGACGGTGAATCATAATTTATATAGTGGATGGAGTGATCATAAGTAATAATTATATAAAATGGTGTTGTGAGGGATATTAATATCAAATTGAAACACATCTAACAGTTGGTTTCCTACTACACTAGATTACGATAAGGAGATACTTCTAGTGATTGGAAACTCCACCCTTATCTCCAAAAAGTGGTATCAGAGCCTGTTTGCTATTTTTCGTGGAAGATTTTGTTAGAAAATTATCTGGTGAATTATTTTATCAAGGTTTTATAAGGATATTACTAAAATAACAAAGGAAATACCAAAAGGATTATGGGATATCAAAATTCCTTCTAACTATTAGGTGTCTTGGGGAGTGTTATATATTTGGTGAATGTCATAGATTAAAGGAATACTATTCGATTCTCATGGCCAGGTGGTCTTATATGTTATGTAACAAATTTCACTTCAAGATAGTGTTGGTACTAGGAATGTTTCTAGGAAAATAGAAACTCAAAAAGATCATCAGTTTTCATGTGGTATACTCTGTTCATTGGGTGGTATTAATAAATTGATAGAAGACTAATGGAAATGAAAAAAATAACTAATGATCTATTACATTTTCCAGATTCATGGGGAGTTCATTTTTCCAAAGGATATAATTTCATTTTTTTGGAATGGTTTTATGATTTTTTGGTGGAATTCATAAATCATGGAGGTTGTTTATTTTTCTATTCCTAAAGGGTGTGTGGTTCTATTGGATGAAGAACCAAGCTATAAAAACAATAAAAATGGAAATACATATAAGAAAGAACATGGTTTGTTCTATAGTTTGTAATTATGTAAAATTATGCATGTCCCATAAATAATTATGAGTAATTAATTTAGTTTATAATTTATATTTAATGAAAAACAACCGATAACAAATGGTTTTTCTAGGAAGGTTCAAATTTTTAAGGTCCCATAAACCTAATATTGAGAGGGGGTGAAAAAATGTTACCAAGTGTCTCTTAATCCCATCTTATATCAAATTTGATAAATTTAGGGTTTCATCACAAAATTTTTGTGAATATTAGAGAAGGTGTTTATACTAAGTCACCTCATGCATGTTTTTAAAGTGATGGTTTTGTTTCGTAGATGAATAGATTTTGGTGTGGTGTAACATGACCCCAATTCATTGGAATATTGTCAGCAAGATTGTAGATGGGTACTCATGGTCAAGGAATATATAGAAATGGTACTAGATACCAAATAAAGTTTTATGGAATAATTTAATGTTGGGGATCAGATGACCATAAGAGGGAATCTGATGCATGGTTTTTATAAGTGTTCAAGAGTGAGATAGAAGGAAGGAAATAATCTAGAGTTATGTTAATAATTAATGAAATTTAGTGATATTGAGTGACATCTTTGATGAAAGTGGATATTGTTCATGTTATGAAACTATTCATGCATGGGAATTAAAATAAAAAAAGTAATAGTGATATATCCTCTCACAGAATCCATTTTACTTCAAATTATCTTCCTTATAAAATAAATAAGAACTATGATACCAGAAGACCTGATGTTAGTTGGATAGATGAGATATGATCTCAACTCACAAGTTCAAAAACATGAATTAAAGTTATTTTTTTTTTGCGTCAGTTTTAAACTTACATCTATAAAAGAGACATAAAAAATAAGGTTTTCAATGTCAGTTCTTAGAAAACTGATGCCGAAAAATATTTGTTAGGAGTATCAACGTTGTTTTATTTAAAACCGACAACGAAATTGAATTTTGACCAAGTTTTTGGCATCGGTTTTATCTAAACCCGATTTTAAAATTAGGGTTTTCGGCATCGGTTTTATTTAAAACCGACGGCGAAATTCAGTTTTTTTTTAAAAAATTCCAGCGTCGGTTTTAAAAACAACTAACACCATAAGATAATTTTTTTTAGATAATAGAAAAAATTACACTTCCAAACAAATCAAAACCCATGTAAAAAACACAATATACAAAAGCAATCAAACAATATTTATAATTTAATAAAAACCTATAACTCACATTATTTTATATAGTTAATAAAAAAAATTATCTACACTTTGGTATTATAATGTAGAATTAAAATAAACGTACCTACAATTAACGACTTCAAGAAATTTTGTGACATTTTCAAGTCCCACGACTCCAGCATTTACAGTTCTCGCAACGCCCAACAATTTTTTGATACCAAAGACAACACATTTGAGTTACTAAAAAGTTTACATGGATTCCAGTTAAAGATCAACGAATCAAAAAATATAATAAAAAATTAGATAAAGACATTGCGAAGTCACTTGGGAGATCTTAATTATTACGAGACAATGATTACAATGTACTTATTATAGTCATGTGGCTAGACCTAAAATTCAATTCATTATGGATACCAAGTACCATGCAAGAAATTGATGAATTGTCGAGATAAATTACATATTCACTCATCATCATTGTGGCCTGACTCAATACTCAATGCCATAAAGATACCATTTAATATGATTAATGAACTTTTGGATTGTTCTGGGTCACGTCTATTTTCGTTTTTATCCTTTTGGCATAGAGTTGATGTATGTACGGCATGGTTTCATGTCATCTTGAATAGTACACAGCCTCTCATCACATGGTTTATTGATTATTTATTCATTCATATACCAAGAATAAACAAAAAACCCGACGTTGAGAGTTATTTTTTTAGAAAATTCAGAATATTACACTATCAAAATAAAATAGAATTAAAATACACGTACCTGAAATTTACGGCATGCCCATTGTTGGTTATTGTTGAAGCATTCATTTGATTATTAGTAGGTTCAAACACCTAATATATCAAAAGAGTTAGTTTTTTTAACCCATATGTATTATTATTTATAAATATTAGAATACACATACCTCAAATTTTAATCAGAGTTAACAAATATTTCACAAAAGTAGATTGAATATGGGTCATATCAGATTTGGAATAAGGATGTGAATCATTGAATGCTTAGAATAATATTGAATGATATGAAATTAAAAAATAGAACAATATGGTAGAAAATATATAAAAAAATTAATACAACTAACCTTATGAAAATCATAACTTTCCCAAGTTGTGATTATCTCGTACATGAATCGTAGAATATAATAACCACATTCAACATGTCCATTTTGATGATGACACTGTAGTTATAAAACATTTAACAGATAATAAAAACCAATATATAACAATAATTCCGAAAAAAATATAAAAACTAATTACCTGTACTTCAACATATTTGATCTTATTTGGTTTCTTTACTGACATGTATACCTCATTAAACTGTTTCCATGAACTGCATTTTTATACATATAAACTAATAATGCATGTCTAAACAATGAAAATTAAACATAATGAGATTATATAAAATAAATAAACTTGCTTGTTTAATAAGGTAGAAAATGGTTTATGAACTATTCCATTGAAGGAGAAAACCCAATATAAGGTTCATTCACTTGGGAAAAATATTCCTAACATCCAATTCCCCCTACGATACAAAATGTTCACAATTAATGACATTATAATGATAATTTTTTAATAATTATTTTTATGTTCTTACTTATTATGAAATGTAAAAAACCAGCACTGAATCTATGTCTGTGATAATATCTCATATATATATTGAAGTCTTTCATTATTCTTTACATGTTTGACATCCAAGGAAATGTACTCTAGATCTATAAAACAGTAAATCCATGTGCTTTCATTTTTTTAAATAAGCTTTTTTAGATAATGAAATTAAAAAGAAAATATATTTAGTAAATTTAAAACCATTTTTTATTAAAGAAATAGAAATTAAAATGTCCAATAACTTAGATGGAAAAAAACTGCACCACACTCAACCCGATCTCTTCAAAATTAACAAAATACATGATATATTCTTTCATTAATGTCAATAGATAATTTCTTCCACATATATCGGGCATCATACGAAACTCATAGATAAAATTAAAGGAAGAAGAGGACTCATATAATCTTTGTAACCCATAAGAAATTTTAGAAGTATATACAGCTGACTGATCCTGAACATTTTTTTCATTTGTGTAGTTTCTTTTTCTTTCATATATTCCAATATAAGATAAATTTCACAAAACATTATAAGTAATTTTGAATCATTTTTAATTAATATTTAAAAAAATGAATTCCACATGTGAAATATAACGAAGAAGAGTAGTTTGAAAAAGTAAAAAATGGCCCATACATTTCCCAACACTGGTGATCTCCAAAGTTGGAAAAGGTAGTATAGCAGTAGGATCTATAATATCAAGTACTGATACTCTAACCTGACCCATATGTATAGGATGATGATGTACTGAGTCCACCAAAAAATTCACCTGTCCTAATGCAATAATATGTACATGAGGATCTCCCACAAACAACTCACAATATAAGGCTTTATCTGAGGGAGGAGGTGGAGACTCAAAGTAAGTATGTGGGGTAGGGTAGTCCGGGTGAGTAGGCTTAGAAGGCAGAAAAATGAAAAATGTATATTAATGTTTATAATTTATAAAATAGAAAAAATGATGAAAATAAAATAATATACCTCGAAAGGTTGTGCAGACGGGGCAAGGATAGTAGATGGGGTGGGGTAGTTCGGGTGAGTAGGCTGAGAAGGATGAAAAAATGAAAAAGTTATATTAGTGTTTATAATTTAAAAAATAGAAAAATTGATGAAAAATAAAATAATATACCTCAAATGTTTACTCAAATGGGGTAGGGTAAGTAGATGGGGAAGGGTAGTCCTGGTGAGTAGGCTTAGAAAGCTGAAAATGAAAAAGTTAAATTAGTGTTTATAATTTATAAAATAGAAAAATTGATGACAAATAAATAATATACCTGGGAAGGCTGCGTAGACTATGATTGTCTTTCCATGTGTTCTAACAAAGCCTTCTACACTGTTGCTTGAATTTGATCACCCATAGACTGTTTCATATCTTTCAGCTCTTCTTTTAAGAATTCTATTTCTGGGTCTCTTTATTGCGTACTCTTACCAAAAAATATCCGAATAATAACACCCGCCTGATATCCTCTAACACGGCCAGGGTGTTCAGCCTTTCCCAAAGCAGTGGCTTGGATGTCCATCCTACCCTCAAGGATAAAATATTCATGTGTCTCTTGCTCTTGAAGTTCATCCTGAAATGAAAAACAAAAAAGTGATATTAGTGTTTATAATTTATAAAATAGAAAAATTGTCAACAAATAAATAATATTTATGTATAATTCTATCAGCCACTTTCTGAGCTTCCTTTATAAGATACTGTTCATTTTTCCTTCTTCTTTATCATTTCCATTTCTCATGGAGAGTGGGAGGAGATGGAGGACCAAACTGGACCTCTTCTGAACCACTACTTGATCGATCTCTTAATGCTTCAAATTTTTATTCAATCATTTTCTGCTCCAAATATGAATACCCTCCACGTGATAAAGTATGAGGGTATACATTTATCAACTAGATCTCTTGATGAGATCTCCTGGAGGCCTGTTATATAAAATCAAACTACTAAGTAATAATAAAAATATATCATAAATTTTAAAATATATAATAATTACCATACATGGAATTTCTCTTCCTGACGACTGTCAAAAAATCACTTCCATGTATCTTCATCTATAAACCGATACTTAAGACATGGGCTTTCAAACCTTCTCGTTCCAAAAACCTAATTTTTTTAGTTTGGTTTTAAAATATCTCCATCAAACCACCGCTAAAGAGAGATGTCTTTTCTTAATTTCTTTGGTTTCCTCATTATTGAATGTCATCTGTAATTCAATAAATTAAATATGTAATTTAAAATATATAATATTAATAAAATGAGATAAAAGAAATAAATTAAGATATTTTACCATCACGGCCTCCCAAAACTGTTTCTTCATCATCATTTCCACTAACTTCCAATCATGATATAAAATAATAATTCTGCAATGGATCTGCATCTCTATATAACTAACAAACTGAACTGCATTTGGGCCAACTGCATTATTATTGTCATCAAAACGGATGTGTGCTTTGTTATCATCATGAGCAATTGATAGTTTTGGTAAACATGTAATACAATTTTTACCAACTTGAGAACATGATTTTGGAGTAGTAACATAAGAAGTCTCCTTCACTGAGGACACATCAGTAGTCCTGCAATTTTTTTTAAATTAAAATTTTTATTTCATTAAATAAGTATATTACTGAATATTTAATAATATTCCAAAATAGATATACCTTGGTAACTGGTCCTCTCTATCTTTATCGGACTTTGCTGCTAGAAAGTGTAATGAAATTTTGTGTACCACCATATCATTAGAAAACTGAATAATTAAAAACAAGGAAGACACAAATAAGTAAAAAAAGAGGCATGAATTTGTAAGTTTCAAAAATAGAAACAAAATATAAATATTTACCAGAAAAATTTGGATACTAATTTTTAGTTTTCCCACATTACTTCATCATGATCATTATGTACTGCATGCCCTATATATTTCTTATAATCATTTTAATCATCTGGAATGTGTGTAATAGATTAATAAAGCTAATGTAAATCACTAACATCATCAGCATCATCCTCATCACCCAAATGGTATCTTTTCCTTGAAAAACAACATACCATTGATCATTCGATGGATCACAGACATAAAATAATTTTTTTTCATTTATCTCCGTGATAAATAGTTCCTCATTGTAATTAAATCTTTTCAAATCAACTAGTTTAAACCCATATTCATCATGTTTCACACCACTATTACTATCATCCCAAATACCCTTAAAAACAGTGACTCAAAATTTAATATAATCAATTTCCCATATGTTTTCAAGAACTCAAAAATATTAAGTTGATGCAGAAATTGGGTTTTTATATTTGGCACTTGAAAAATTAATTTCTTCAGTGAAAACCATCACACAACTTTTCTGAACAGTACTCTTGTAATCCGGGTTTTTTCTGTAAAATGCCTAGCCATTGATATAAAAACCATACCATGTTATCACATTAAGAGATGTTCCCCCTGCTAACCACTTCAATGTTTTTGATGCAGATATATCTGGGGTAACTTTCTATTTAAACCATGAAACAAATGGATTCTTATGCTCAATCATCCAGGACTTTTTGTTTCTTCTCTGATATCATAACTTTAATTTAGCAATATGTGAGGATATATATGATTGAACCTCATTTGTGTTGTTCAAAATGTATAAATTTGCCTTCATCAATTCATCACATGGAATGAACATTACCTTTAAGCCTCGAACCCCTCTACCAACACTATCAATTGTCATAAGTCGAGATACAGGGAGACCAATATGCTCCACCTCATACAAATAATTAGTAAAGAATTCAATCCCCTCTTCTGGTGAATATTTTTGAACAACAGAGGCCTCTGGTCGATAAGGATTTTTAACATATCCTTTAAAAATTTTCATATATCTTTCAAAAGGATACATCCATATTAAATAAAAATGCCCACATATTCTTGTCTCTCGCACCAAATGAATTAGAAGATGGACCATTATATCAAAAAATGTGGATGAGAAATACATTTCTAGTTGACAAAGAATAAGAGTTTCTTCATTCTCCAACACGTCTAACAAATTAGGATCAACAAATTTTCTACAAATGGATTTGAAGAAATTACATAACATGATGATAGTATTTCTGACAGTTGTTGGCAATATACTACGCACTTCTACTGGTAGAAGTAGTTGCATCAACACAAGGAAATCATGAGATTTCGTACCTATGAATTTACAATCTTTCAATGACACCAAATTATTCACATTGGAATAAAAACCACTGGGTACTTTAATACCATGAAGACACTGACAAAAATTCATATTTTCAATAATACTTTATGTGTGACAACCCAGAGGTAAATATGTTCTGTTTCCTTTCACAGTGGGAGCTAACTCCAAACTTATTCTCATTAATATCATGTCCAATCTAGCATGCAATCTATCTTTTTTCTTTCCTTTTATTTCTAATATGGTTCCAATAAATATGTCACAAATGTTTTTCTCAACATGTATAACATCAATGTTATGTTTTATCTCTAATAATATACAATAAGGTAGTCAGAGAAAAATAGATTGCTTCTTCTAGATATGTTTTTGAAAACCAGAACTTCTTATCTTTCCAAATGTCAAATCAATATCTTTAACCTTGTCATAGTATTCATCAACTGAAAATGGCCTAGGGGGAAGGTTGTATTCTTATAAATCGTTAAATTCTTTTTTCAATATATGATAAGGATGATAATTTCGCAAAAAAAATCGATGTCCCATGTAAACTGTCTTTATTCCATTTTGCAGTTGATAATATGAGGGTTTTTCTTCACAAATTGGATATGCTTTATGTCCTATAACACTATATCCATATAAGTTTCCATATACAGGAAAGTATTTTATAGTTAACATTATAATTTCATGCAAAATAAAATACTCTTTCTTATTTTCATCGAGAACTTTAACACCTTCCTCCCATCGCAGTTTCAAATCATCAATCAATGGTGAAAGACACACATCAATTTCATTTCCCAGTTGTTTTGGTCCAAAAATCATCAAGCTCATCATAACATATTTTTTTCATCATACATAGATGTGGGGAAAAGTAGTAAACTACCAGTAAAACAGTCCATGAACTATATCGGCTTCTGAGGCCCCGATATGGATTCAATCCATCAGTACACAATCCCAGTATGAGATTTCTAACTTCACTTCCAAAATCATGAAATTTTTTATCAAAACTCTTCCACTGTGGTGAATTGGAAGGGCGATGTAAGTTACCATCATAGATTCAATAATTTGAATACTATGTTAACCATTTTGAATCAATTGAATTTGAAAATAGATGCTTCAAATGAGTAATTATTGGAAGGTACCAAATTTCATTAGGAGGAGTTTTGATTCTGGAACGTAAAAATGAATCAGAATTGAATTATCATAATTGTATGAAAAAAATATTGGATGATATCATTGTAAAGTACAAAATTGATTTTTCATGATGTTAGATGACATCGCCAGAGAATGAATCTAGGTTGAATTTCCCATCTATCTTATAGCTTGATGTCCCACATGTAGGACAACTTGAAAAAAATTCATTTTCTTTCCTATATAGTACAAAATCATTGGGGAAAGCATGTATCTTTTTATACCCCTATCCAATTGGGAATAATATTTTCTTCACCTCATAATCGGAATCTGGAAGACTGTTTCCTTCAAGAAGTAGCTCTTTTAAAATCACTAGTAAACTGGAGAAACTTTTATCACTCCAGCCATTTTTTTATTTTAAGTTAACTAATATCAAAAATGCTGATAAAACTATATATTTACTACAACCTCGGAATAATGGTTTCTCAGAATATCCATAAAATCGTTCAACATTTGGTGTTTTTTCAATGTTTTCAACACCTAAATCATGATTTAATTCTTCAATACGATCCTCTGCCTCATTATGAATATCATCATCAACGTTGGATGTTGAATTTTTAGTTCTTTCACCATACCAGATCCAATATGTATAATTAAGGCTAAAAGCAAAACAAATGAGATGATCCTTGATTTCTCTGGAGTTTAAATTTCTTATATTTACACACTTTACACATGGATAGAAAATCAAATCAATATTTTGAAGATGTCGTTTAGAAAATTCCAAAAAATTATCAACTCATTTTTCATATAAACTAGTGGTTCTTCTTAAATGAATCCAATTATGATCCATTAAATACTTGATATCATAATATAATTGGTGAACATATTAAAACATATACACATTTAAATATCTATCAGATAAATTTTAAATAAAAACACATTTAATAAAAACTATTGATAATCAGATAGAAAACATCCGATATGAAACACAATTACAAATAGAAAACATTTTATTTTCATATTATATAAATGTGTGTTATATTGATATTATAATTTAATTATAATATCATTATTTTAAAATTTTTTATTTTCATTTTACATAGTTTCTGAAATATTTCAATGTTGCATGTGTCAAAATTATTGAAGATTACATTAATTTAAAGTATGTAGTAAGTGAATTGGGTAAAATTTGATTGGAGTCAATGTAAAAAGATGCAATTTGTTGACATGATATTAAATAATGTTTGTTGATCAAATATTTAACCATGTCATACCAAAATTAAAATAAAATATAAATCATAATTAAATAAAATCAATAACAAAACTAAATGATAAACAATTTATCTACAAAATTAAAAAAAACATACAAAATTTGAAGTTTAACCCAAATGGAGATCCTCAATCCAAACTGTGTTTCATATAATGACATAGAAAAAAAAACTACAAAATTTATACCAACAATGATAATACTGATGAAAAATAACGATAAACAACAACTAAAATAAAACCACCATTAAAATTCACTTAAAATAGGGTTATGGAAGAAGAAATAAACAATAGAAGATAAATCGAGAGAGGATAACAAAGAACGCAAACCGAAAATCGTGAAAATGGAATAAAACCATTAGAGATGGCCATCCAAGACCACAAATAGGGATTCGAATGTCATCGCGAGTCGAAGGCGCCGCCACGGGTTTCAATTTTGAAGATCCAACAAAATGAGGGTTTTGCGACCATGATAAATTTTAAGACTTTCGGTCTCGGTTTTGAGAAAAACCGACACCAAGAATAAAAAAAACATCTTTTAGTGTTGTTTTCTAAAAACCGATGCCAATAATCCTTTTTTAGAGTCGGTTTTTACCAAAACCGAAGCCAAAAATATCTAGGTTTCTTAATTTCGGCGTCAGTTTTGTAGACAAATGACACTCAAAATTGGACTTAAGGCATCGATTTTCTGAAAAACAAACATGAAAGCTTTTTTATTGATTTTATACATCGGTTTTTGAAAAAATGACGCAAAATATTATCGAATAATGGTTTTTGGTGTCGGTTTTACTAAAAACTGATGCCAATAATTTCATACACATACTATTAGAATCTGTTTATAAAAAACCGATGTTATTACGTTGACGTTAAATCCCTTATTTCCACCATTGAGTGATATTTTTGAAATATTGGTGGATAATTTTTCCTATGTTCAATAATTATATCCTTGAATACAAGAATAATGATGTTTCTGAGATAATATTTATTTTCTGAAGGCTTATGTTGGGTCTAGTGGAATATGTTTGAGCTCAGCTGGAACATAAAATAAGGTATTTCATTCTATGTTTGAGAAAGGATATTATATAATATACTCCGATCAACTATAATCATGATGATTTTTCTCTCTCATATTCTAAGGGTATGGTAAAGTAAAAATTATCCATAATAAATTCAAAGGAAGGATAACACCAAAGTCTTTTTGTGCATTTATTTACAAGGGGTTCTGACAAAGTGGAAATGATCATTTGATGATCGTAAGTGTATGTGAAGGACATATATAATGGAATATTAATTCTCAAGGGGTCTGGATCAAGATAGATGTGGTTTGAGTAAATATACAAACATGTATTGGTTGTACAAAATGATGTTTTACTAGGATTTCATCATGAAAATGACATCAGAATTTCTAGACAACGAAGCTCCAAATATAGTTAGGTTTTTCTAATATCACTGGATTTCAATGTTGTAATGATCAATATGAATATTAAATATTATAAGAAAAGTGACTCAAATGTTAATGTATGGAAAGAACAGGGTTATAGACCTAGTGTATGAGAAAACATATTGATGGAAATTAAACAAAGTTAGAGGATGTAAGCTTGGTTCTTGTTTTCTTTAGAGAATTTTCATAGAGTAATTATGGAAAATTTCACATATGCAATGAAATAATAGATAATGGTTGTATAGAACAAAATAGGATTTCATTTTGTGGGATATTTTATGAGCAGATAGATAATGAAGGCGAATCATGAGGATACTATAAAAGGTGGGTGATTGAAATCTGATTAGTGGGAATTTTTGTGAGCATACAAATAGTCTTTCAATAGGATATTATTGTACTCAACCTGTTAAAAAAATTATCATGTGATAGATTTTTGGGATATGTGTGAGAATTTTTATGAGTGGGATATCTAAAGGATATGCTTTCAGAAATGACAATAGGTGGTACCAAGATAGAGATAGTACATCAACACCATGCTTATTTCATATTCAGGTAAGAAAAAATAAGATTAATGGATGGAGCAGTACTGTGAGCTAAATAGAAGTTTGACATGATATAAACAGAGAAATGTTTTATAATATTAGATCACTAGAAGTTTATTCATGTGGAATAAGCTAGATGTATATGTTCAAAAGATAGAACATTGTACACTTAGAGTGTAGAAATTCTTAGAAGGATCGTATGATGCATATACTCAAGTAGTTAGTCATTCTTTAGAGGAATGATTTTAGTATACGGAAGGGGTAGCAATCAGCTATAGTATAAAATTACGGAGTAGTTCATGAAAAGTGTGAATGTTCATGAGTTATGTAAACTCTAATGAATAAGAAGTGAAATTATTTCCCAGTGGATGTTGTAAAGGTTGATTCATCAAATTCATTACAGTGAATCAGAAGTTGATATGAACTATTCCCTGGGAGTTAAAAATCATAGTGTTAACTAAAATATGGAATAATAGTATCTCAATTCAACAGAAGGTTTCCCACAAAATTTGGATGGCTGTTATGACTGGATGTCCATTTTGGACTCACTATATAATTGGGAAAAATAAAAATGTGAATATAGGACTATAAAAACCCTTAAAGTTCTAACAGGGATTGAAAAACAAGATAAGGTGGCCTCAAAAAGGGGTCTACTTTGGTGAATCCATGTTTTCAAGGTTGTAGTGACAAATCCAATGGTTAAAGGCTGAAATTAAAGAGAAACAAATACCGCATATGGAAGATAAAATTTTGGAAGGGTGTTTGTTAGACTCATTCTTTTTCTATGGGGAGGGTACCAGTACAAGGTCGTGTCCATGAAACTCATGTCATTTCTTTCTGATGTAATGAATGATATTCTTCTTCTCTTCCATAGATGTAGTACATGTTTTTCAAACCATGTAATATTTTTGTGTACCATGATTTGTATTTATTTATTTTTCATGTGATTTATTCACTTGATTACCAATTGGAAGGATGATCGTGTGGTGGTAAGAAATATATGTGAAACAAATGTCAATATGGTGGCTCGGTTTTTTAGTCCTCTTAGTTTGAGACATAAAATTTACATGGGATGTTTCAAATATATGGATACACTTTTGATGGATGATGGTCCACTATGATGAATTATTAGAATAGGATATTAGAGTGATTATGATCTGCATCCTCATCGTAAATAATTATGGGGTCTCTATAAGGGTGAGAGTTGGAAAAAAACATGTAACTATTTTATATTCTTGATCCTGCTAGTAAATTCTACTCATATAGAGTAGTGAAAACCATAGATAAGGATTATTTTCTTATTCCCACAGAGGAATCTGGTTACTGTATCTTTGTGGTAGATAAATATTAGGCTCATATACCTTCTCAAAACATATGAATCTACTTGCATATTTCCAGTTATAGAAGAAACACATCAAGATATTCTAGAAGCCATCATGAGGAAGATCCATATTCATGTTCTAACTAGCATCAAGAGATATCTTCAACATATCTCAATGGCTACTTAAGAGTGATCCCATATTCCCTCTCTCATTCGATAAGGTCATAAACATATTCTATTGAAGAATGAATACAATGGTAAATCTTATATACTTATTCCTATTTGTGTTCATAATAATATCCTAACAATCACTCATTGGTAGGTTCATATCTCCTCCCTCATTAATGGAGTTCATCGGCATATCCCACCTTTCACTGGGGGATAGGCTTGTATCTCTGCCCCCACCAGATAAGATCAACAAAATGTATTGTAAATGACATAGGTTCAGTCCAATATCCCAACCCACACATATAATGTATGTAAACATAGACTAATAAAACATATCTATAAAGAAGTGCATATATTTTCCTCACCTAAGAATTATTATAACATATAACAATAGTGACTAAATACTAGAAGCAGGATCATATATATAATTCTAAAAAAATTGAATCACACAAAAATATTCGAAAAAAGTTCTAAGATATTCATCGACAATTTCCAAAAAAAATGAATGGGGACACTTTGGAGTGTTATTATACATGAAGGTTGTTTCCCACATTATGTGAATCCAATCATGATCAAGGTTCCATCCATGAATATCCAAACTATTTCTTCAAGAAAATTATATAACAATATAGAAGTCTCCTATTAATGACCCAAAGCTAATAATATTTAGGTGCTTCATCATAATTCAATAGTTTTCAAAGAATCATTTAACTCCTTATTGATATGAAAAAGCATCACTGGTCAGGAAGGCCTCCCCCATGGTGAAAATAAAAGAAACTCTAGAGGTCCTCTCAAGAGAACCCAACATAGAGTTCCTATCAATAAAATCATGAAGATTGATCAAGGAGGAAATATCCATGGTTTAAGATATAGAGTTCCTCCCAAGAAAATGAAGATCAATATTCAAAGAGGTACTCCCATTATTGAGACATCAACTACTGCTAAACCTAGAGGTCCTCCTTGAGGAATCCAAGATTGAAACCATAGAGGACCTCCCCACATTGCACGTTGTGATGGTCCTCCTAGAAATGATATCGCATATTGGAAGAAATATCCTCCCTATATCAGAATTCATCTAAGACTACTCTCATACTGGGAGATGCTTGATAATTCATGGAAAACAACACCAAGCACCTCATCACTAACTAGAGAAATCTCTTCTGAGATTATGGATATTCCAAGGAAACTAAAAACATATTTATACATCCCTTAGATCATTTAACATTTAATATAGTTGAGTAAATCTTGAATTACCTCAATCTATTTGATAAAGTAGTCTGTAAATGACTATTATGGCCAAATCTAGTGGATAATTCCCTCATATGTGATGAGGAGATCTCCATGGTCATGTGGAAGGAAGAGGACAATGACAATATACCGATCATGTCTAGGACCATGACCACTTTCTATTATAAAATAATATAATAATTAAAATAATAATTCATACCTTATCTATGTTAGAACCTATGGTAGTCTCTCATCCATATAAAGTAAAAACATATAACTTATTGGGTGTAAACTGACCACATAATGGACATATGAGAGCACTGGAGTTAATTAAATTTTGTTTCCTACTTAGTGGATCAAAACCTTAAGGTGATGAAGTAGTTTGATATCCTCTAACATGCCTTCCTCAACAGCATGAATGATATTTTCCATATGATCATGGATTCCTCCCCCAATATGTTTATCGTAGGGTGGGGGTAAATATGTAGTGTTTTAAATTACATTTCTCAATAGAAAATATAGTATACTAAAGGAAAAAATGTTATTTCCTAAAGTTAGATCTAAATATTAGATTCCACATACATGAGTTGTTCTGTATAAAAAACTCTTATTATACCAAGATCCCAAATTTATCATAACTGATAGCTAAAATACATAATAAGACTCTTGAATTATGCTATTAATAAGTTCCACCAAGCTTCCCATTAGATGAAAAAAATTATCTAATGTGTATAAAATCCCTTAAAGTTAAGAAAATATCACCTTGAAATGTGTTGCATATACTTCTAAATTGAATATGGGATCTCAAATTGATGAAGGCCATGATATTCATTTCCATAGCATATTTATAAGAGAACCCACATCACATAGGGATACAGAAAATTTTACCACCAATACCACCAATTGGAAAACAAATCACACACTAAATCCTTGATGTGTTGGTGGAAAACCAGGTCAACCCTAGACTACTGGGTTAAGGAAATTATTACCCCCCCAAGGAAATTATTCTTCTCCAAATTAGGGTCAAATTCATAAGAATTTTTCTTATAGTTCCTTGTAATCTAATACCGTCTCTTTCATCTGGGAAATACCTAGTGAAAGTTACTAGAGATTCTCTCAGGTAATCATCTTTCGAGGAGGGAAGATAAAGCCTCATGGGGTCTACAAGACAAATATGTTCACAAAAAAATAAAATTTTATGTATGATTATTATTTATCCCTTAATTTATGTTTAAAATATGATTAGTCCCCCACTACTCTGAGGTTAATGTGGTCATGATTCTTGTTTTGTTCTTCACATCATTAAATGTCATTGGTGCTGGTATCACATATAACTGAGTGTGGGAACCAGACATTGAAGGACCTAAAAATAGGAATCTTATCAATAAATGATTGGAAATGAATTAGATAAAGAAGGTATGAATACCAAAAATTAGAGGAAATCTTAAGACACTAGATCTCCTCTGAATACTTAGTTACTACCTACTTGAAAATAATCAACTAAAGATAAGGGGAAGGGTGGTTATATTTACATCCCACCAACCACCTAAGGAAACCTAATCACCTTATTATAAGGAGAATCTTTCTAAGTACAAATTTATATCTGCTAGATTAATTTAACTCAAGGCTCAATTACTCATAAGGGATATTACTATTAATTATAACTCCCAAAAGTAATCCAATGCCTCTCCTGCAACATTTGTACAATAATAATCATTGACTAATCCAATTATAGAATATTCCATAAATCATATCACTGCCTGTCAATACAACTAGTCTATCTAAGATGCCGGGTTGAAGATCATCTGCAATTTCCTCTAATGGAAAAAAACTTCTGGTATTTCAACCTATCCTCTAGAGACTAGATCAAACTAAATATCTAGAGTAGGCAAAATAAAGCTTAACATATTTTTCTATACCTGATAACTTCACTCAAGCATTAATCTTGACGACATTTTTACTATAACTTATTGACTTTATTGTGTCCTATATTGTTTAGATAGGATTCATGGAGGGGTGATGTACACTAGTGGAGTTGGGGAGGAATACATATCCTAATTGGCTGGACAAGGCTCCTCCTCTGCTGAATTTTTGGAATCCCACCTTCCCAACCATCAAGGGCAAGGGAGACCCAAAACAGTAATTGACACACTTTTTATTCCAATGCGGATCCATGATGGGAACATTAGACTATTAAGAAGTGACAAGGATCTAATGTTACAACCAAATAATTGAATGAGAAACATTTATAATTTATTGCAACCAAGTGATAGGATCCATTTGAAATTTGAAATGTCTTATAATGTATTTACTCTATCAAATCATATCATCAAAATAGAAAAAAACTATCCTAACCACTAAAACTATAAAAAAATGTGAAAATGAGAGGGACAAATATTTCAACGATAGGTGGAATGGACTTACCTACTCGTGTAACTTGAATCCTAAATAGTATTAGCTACTATTGGTATGTATAAATCATATATTGGATGAATTTAAAACATTGTTAAGCCCATTAAATTACTCTATAGGTTTCCAAGAGTTTATAGTTATCAAAAATCATTTAGAGGATTCCAAGTGGTGCTTTAAGGCCAAATATTGGCTAATAGAAAATGCTCAAGGGAGTAAGTTTTATAGAATGGATAGAGAAAACCATCATTCTCAAACTAGCACACACACCAAATCCAACAACTATGCCTACTCAATATAACACGGTGCCTCCCCCTAAATGATAGTGGAAGTAGAAAAAATACTCGTGTCATGAGGGAAATACTGAGAAAAATTACTCATGTAATAAAAATCATAATAATAAAACCTATTCTTTATGAAGTGGGTAGGTTATGTGGTATATCATAACTATTTTTGATTGTAACATGCTCAAGATACATAAATCAAGAAGCCCAATAATGTTGGGTTTAATAACTACTCTAATTAATACCCATTCCATTTGATGTTGGGGCATAATAACCGTGACTACTGTATCTTCAGGGATATACTGTAGAATATAGTTGATTCTAGGAAAGTCCTCTTACTAAAACCCTCAGCACAATTGACTAAAATTTATACACCTCAAAAAAGAGAAAAAGAGGAATGAAAGAAAGTTCCTAATAGTTTTAAACAAATTTTGATGAATGAATGACTGGGAGATCAGTTAGCTAAGCATATTCCATCCTCAGGGCTCAAGAAAACCAACCAGTTTTGATCTCAATTCTCTTTATGAAATCAAATATGAAATCATCATTATCTTAGTATACCATGATAAAAGGAAACTTGTGTCTATATTAGAGGTAATAGGAGAAAGATACATTAATGGTACCTAATATAGTTCATACCGTCTCGTAAATTTTACGTTCATCACTATAATTATGGGAACCGTCCCACCCAATGAGACAATAGGAAACACCCCGTTAAACAAAACTCCCACATAATGAAAACACACAATATGTTTTTTTGAACATCATCTACTTTAAATTCCCCTTATCTATGAATAAGATATATATAAACACGATTTGTCTATCTATAATAGGAGGAGGATTTGTATAGGTAGAGGATGTCAAGGAATATGAGGTCGAAATAGACCTCGAACATTAGAAACTGATTCTACTAAGGCCATATACATAGTAAAAACAATGAGGTGGACACTTTAATCATTTTAGCAAGAAGATAAATCTAATAATAAATCATATAGGGATTGTTTTTATCAAATCATATAAGAATATTTTTTAGTGAATATATAGTTATCTAATTGAAATCAAATTATGGAAATACCATCTCAACCTTACCTATATAACTCCAAAATTAACCCATATTTTGATCATGGGAAATGAGTTTTAGGGTATTCAGTATCAAAATATAATCCTTAATCTATGGTGTAGCCTCATCCTAATAATTATGGACCCTTGGTCTAGAAATATGACATCTTTAAGAAGCCCATTATAGCTTTATCTAATCTCATTGTCATGTATTCGCTTCACCTCTTTGGGGAACCTGGGGAAGCCCTCATTTAGACTCTCTTTGGTCCCCAAGATTTTGAGGTTGGTTATGCGTAATATAGGGAATATCTTATAAATTATGATTATTCTTAATTCTATATGGTCATTTACTTTATGAAAAAATATTAGATAATTGAGATATTGGTACATATCTTACCCTTATGCATCACATGAAGAATAAATAATATCTATATCTGTTAGGGCCAAATTTATAATGATTTTGGGATTAAAATTATACTTATTCAGACCCTCTTTAGTATTTGGTTATAGTTAAAATGACATGACTACTTCCAACTTTTAAATATATGGGTATTATAAGATTGAATAGAAACCCTTTGAAAGGATCAAGCTCAGAACTCATTTTAGTGATCTCGTCTCTCAATTCAAGTTCATGATAATCCAGCAAGATATTTTTGGAATTTGTTCCCTTGAATAAACATCTTTATAAATTATGATAACCTATATTATAGTTTTTAATATTAATAAAATTGTTATCACATCCTTATTTTTATTCATTTTTAACTTTGTATGTGATAATTTCTTTACAGTAGTAGTCAAACTAAAATGTCATAGGAGTTCCCTAATATGATGAGCATCCAAGAAGTGCCATGATAATATTATTAAAATATATATTATATAGTCGATTTATATGATTTTAGGGACATAAATGATATAGTTTATCAGGGGTGGAGACTCATAGGACATTGAGGCATCGTCCCATGGTGTACACCCATGGTAATATCCACTTTAGAATATAATGAAAACGATCCCTGCCCGTAGGAAATACACATTTATTTGTGCAATTCGATATTACTATCTACAGACATGTTTATTTATAGTTATACTTTAATATTATTATTAATGAGTATTATGAGTCCTTTAGTTTGATGTATTGATGAAAATTGTGGTGACATATGTTTGTTGTGGGGTTGGATACATTTGGTGTTCCATGAGTAATATTGTATTAATAAATACTACGATGAATCATTTTTCCATCCTCTTCCTTAAATAAAGTTTATATCTAAGACCATTTTATGTAAATGATATATCCAAAATAATCCATCTCCATGGTGTTCTATAGGAAAGTTTGATTTATTTAAATTCAAATAAAGGGACATCGAGCACAGACATTGATAGCACAAACATGCAACATACTTATTTAGAGATATCATTATAAAGGGATTATATTATATAGTGTGCATATGTATGAGGTATTTTGATGTTTTGGCATTAACTACTTTCTATACAAGTGACATGGAATATTACTAGACGCTAACCTTGGACTTTAGGCTTATTTTCATAATTCAACTGAGAAAGTGCCTAGAGGGTCGCACATTAAGTGTGTCGAGATTCTTAGTTAAATATTATATGATAATTTATAATTCAAAAAGTTCAATAACTATTATTACCACACATGGTTTAAAAAAATTAATGTTCTCTTGATCACCTATATTCCATCACTAGTTACTTGAGAGAATATTATATGAGTATAATATTTAATAAATATTTTTTTCAATTTAGTGAATATATATTTTTTTATTTACTCTTGAATAATAAAATGATATTTATTTAATAAATAAATATAAATTATTCAAGTCCCAATAAATATTGTTGAATAATAGAGGAATGAGTTAATGGTTCGGTGAGAAATAATATATATTGAATATTATTTAATTAAATAATAGTATATTATAATTAATGAGTTTAGAACATGTCAAGAAATAATAATATTGTTAATATTATTATAGACATGGGTTTTCATAAGGATTAAATAATTAATAAAGGAAACATTAAATATTATTTATTTCTAACTGTATCACTATATAAACCCAATTATATTCTTTTTCATTGCAGCAAATTTTATTTGTTTTTTTCACAATGGAAGATAGATAAAATCTTATCAAGCCCTATAGAGATCATTTTCCAAGAAATCCCCCAAGAAAAAATATTGACCTTCCTCCAACATCAACTCTTGCATCTATAGAGATTAAGGATAATAATTTAGAAGGGATTATCGAGGTGATCAAAAGTGAATGGCAAATGCTTTAGGATCTGATGCGCTATCACTCGATGATTCTTATAGCGATGTTAGAATATTTTTGGAACAATTTTTGATCATCGCTAGAGGTAATTGGCCAATAATTTCTACAATGAAATGATTGCCTGATATAGATTTTTTTTCATATCCATCAACGAATAAATAATATTATAAGGAAATACTTTAATTTATTAAATTAATTATAAATTATATGTGATGATAATGTACTTAGTTCAATCATTTTATCCCTTGTCTGCTTTATTTCACTCAATTCCATTGATCATGATGTTCATCATCATGTAAATATTAGATTCAACATAAATCATAAATAAAATAAAAGTTGGCCTCAACCCATCATAGGATTCTTCTATTCTTGGAACATAAAAGTGGTACAAGAGTGGTAACATAATTATTCATAATTATTTAAAGGTCATTTAATTTATTCATTTGTAATTCAGTATTCAATTCCAGTTTATTCAATATTAAATCCAAATTGTGTGATTTTCCTATTCCTCTTTCATTATTAATAAATATATTCAAAATGATTGAATTTATGAATAAAATAAATTCAATGATCTTATCGATAGAGGATGAGTAATATGGACGGATAACACAAGAGAACAAGTCGTGTAACCCGAAGGTACATGCAGTGTACTAGTGTTCAATGCACCATGAATTAATTCATAATTAATTCAATGAATGTGAATTTATAACATAGAGTGCCTTTAATTTTACAATGTGTGTTGACGTGTCCATACAGGAGTATAGTCAGCTAGAGTACATGATGTGTAACTATGGCGCATGTCATATAGTGGTTTAGTCATAGACGGGCCATGTATCTTCTTACACAACCTACCTTACTCGGGACCGTGTAACATGGAGAACACATGATGTGTACCCCATCTACACATTGTGTACTCCATCTTTTTCCATGGAATTATTTATAGGCCGAGTAACTAGGCATGAGCCTTATATTGATGGTGAAAATAGTAAACATCATGTAGCTGGCTTGTAAACACTTTGAACTTTTTACCAAATTAGAAAGAATTATCAATTAATTTGTTGTACTCTGTAATCCATGTCAACATGTTAATGAGTGTGTTCATTATGATGATAGGACACGCCATGTGATGAGTTTTAATATATATAAATGTTTTATTAATTTATATTTAATGTTTTGATATTCAAATCATGTAAGATTCATATTACAGTTATTACTCTACATACAATAAAGTATAACACATGACAAGAAAATTCAGGTAATTCTTATAAAAATTAAATTTAAAGTACATGTCAAGAATATTCCTGATAATTCGTGTATTCCACATGTTGGAAGAGTAAATAGTATACAAGCGTAATACATATTGGGTAGTTCGGATGGAAACTCATTGTGTTGCCTCCAAGTTAAATTTTTTTATATAGTTAATTTTAAATAAATTTATTTAATTTTTTTATATAGTTAATTTTAAATAAATTTATTTAATTTTTTTAAAATTATGATAGAATATGATCTCAAGGAAATTCAGATGATAATTAATAAAAATAATTGATTAACTACAGAATATAATAAATTGATTTGTGGGTGATTAATCATAAATAATAATGAGCATAATTGAACTCTAATTTTATTAAATGTGTAATTCATTGCATTCATGTGGATGATCATGAGCCTAGAAAACACCATTGTATGTGATTGGTTTTATTTAATTCATTATTAAATTAAATTATTTTCATGTGTTTCATCTCTCCTTTTATTAATGAAAGGGCATGCAATATCATGGTTTCATTTATGTAAACCCCTTCCCTATCACCTACATGTGAGTAAAATCATATATAATTGATGCAGATCCCATTCTAGTTGATTCTATTCAATTTTGGAGTTGAGGATTAAACAATCGTAGAGAGACACATAGGTGGACCGGTGAAAATTTGTAACACAACCCATAATTGGTTCAAGGTGTTTTTCCCTTGGTTGATGGTTAGTTCATCGTCTAATAGAAAAAATAACAATTATAAACTCGGATCATCATACCACTTTATTATTTTATTTTTGTCAAGTTTCCTATGTATTTAATTATGGATATTTCTTTCATGATCACATGAATTAATGAAATTAACAAGAATGAAAGACATAACTAAAATAAATCTATTAATTCATTTATACTGTCTAAGAAGTGGATAATCAAATAATTTAATCCACTTAATATGAAAAGGCTTCTTTTTAAAGATAATAATTGGAGATTTTCATATGAAAGTTAAAATCCCTAATTTTTAAATATTAAGTCAGTATAACCTTACACTACATTAGTTTAAATTTAACCATAGTTTAAAGTTCCCTATGAGCCACTGTTAGGGTTCATTCAATTATCAGGTAATTTTAAAATAATTTTTTGTGTTAACTTGACATATTTCATATCATGGGTTTATTTTTAAGTCAATTTTAATGTAACTTTTAGGAAAGGGTTGAAGGTGTGGAGCATTTAAATAATAGTCTCTATGTATTGACTGGAAAAATATAAGTTCTGGAAATAGATGATGAATCGTTTTCACATGAATCATATAACAACCGACTATGGAATCACCATTTTGGTCATGTAAATGAGAATAATTTGAAAAAGATTTACCAAGATGGTTATTTAGAATCTTCTATTCTAAAACCACTTGAAAAATGTTATACATGATTACAAGGGAAAAATAAAAAAGAACAATTTAATCGATAGGGTGAAAGGTCCAGAGATATTCTTGGATTGTTACACACTAATATGTGTGGACCATTTCAAGTAGAAGATAGTGTTTGGTATTATTAATTCATATATTTTTGTTAATAAATTGATTATATATGGATATACCTACTTGATGAGGTATAAGTATAGCTCCTTTGAGAAATTAAGATAATTCAATAATTCATTAGAGAATAAACATGGAAAGAAGACAAAGTAGCCTCAATCGGATCGAGGCATCGAATATCTCAACCAATAGTTTATCAACATTATATAAGATTTTTGAAATATATATAAACTCACTACACCTTAGACACTATAGTTTAATGGTGTTACGAAAAGGAGGAATTGGACCTTGTTAGAAATGGTATGGTCATTGATTAGTCATGCAAAACTTATATTATCCTTTTGCGGACATGCAGTACATACTACAGTATACACATTAAAATGAGTACCACAAAAAGAAGAAAATGGAATTACCATCATGTTATGGAATGGATATAAACCAATTTTTTCCCATACACTTGTTTGGGGTTATAAGGAATTTATTAAGGCCTTCTTAAAAACATACTTGCTCGCTAGGGAAAAAAGTGAATATTTATAGGGTATCCCGAGGAAAATGGAATAGTAGCAATAAAACCCCTCTGAAAAAAAATTGATTCTCATGGGAAAATACATATTTCTTTAGAGGGAGAAAATCCTCAAAAAGGAAAGTGGGAGAAAGATTTACTTCGATAAAGTTAGTTCAAAAGATACCTAGGATTTGGTAGAGGAAAATATTCCACAGGTCACTATCCAAAAAGTATTTCCCCAAACATAAGTACTTCATAAAATCATAAGAGTGGTAAGATAACTAGATAGGTATAGTTTTATATTCACAAAATATAGTGAGTCATTACTGGATGAAAATGATAAACCTCTCTCCTATAAATAGGTAGTAGAGATCTTAGAAGCTACAAGATGGAAAGAGAAACCAATTTTGGGTTTTAGTCAATATGCCAATTGATGTAAATCCCGTTGAGTGAAAATGGGTATTCAATATAAAATTAGACATATAAGGTAATGTAAATATATATAATGCAAGGCTACTGTACAAATGGTTTAAATAACATCAAGGAATTAAAAAGAATGAAACCTTTTCACTAGTTTCCATATTTAAATCCATACTTTCTATAATAGCTTACCATGATAATAAAATTTGGCCGGTGGACATAAAAAATACCTTCCATAATGGAAACATTCTGGAAGATGTTTATATGACCCAATCAGAAGGGTTTATGACTCCATATGAAGTCAAAATAATTTATTATTTGCATAGATAGATTTATTTATTAAATAAATCATCCATATCTGGGACCATTCAATTCAATGAAGCTATAAAATAATTTTTTCTCATTAAGAATAAATGTGATCCATGTGTTTACAATATATTTAGTGGGAATGCAGTCTTTGTCCTCGTATTATATGTTGATGAAATATTACTTATTGGAAATGACAGACTGGTGTTACATTTAGTTAAGGACTGGTTTAATAGGTGTTTCTCCATGAAGGACATAGGTGAAGCATCCTATATTCATGGGATCAAGATAATTCTTGATAAACCAAAGAGGATGATATGTATAATTCAAAGTATATACATTGATAATATACTAAATATATTTATAATTGAAAATGCATGATTGTATTAGTTCCATTGTATCATGGTATACATATTTCTAATAAAATGTTTCCTTATACACAATAGGAGAAATATAGAATGGGTAAGATCCCATATGCTTCAGTGATAGGATCAATCAGGTATTCCATGTTATTTAATATAATTCATGTTGCCTATGAAATGGTCATGGTAGGAATATATTAAGAAGATCTAGGAGAACATCATTGGTATGTTGTTAAGGCTATCCCCATGTAACTAAGTAGAACAAAGTAAATATTATAGGTGTATAGAGGATACAAATAGATTTTCATAAATGGTTATAATGATTCTAGTTTTCAAATATATTATAATGATTTAAAGTTGTAGTCCAAATATGAATTATATCTCAATAGAGGAGCTGTTAGATGAAAGTGTTCAAAGAAAACATGTATTGCTGATTTTATAGTAGAGTTAGACTATATAGTGGCCTCTGATGAAGCTAAGAAATCCATTTGGATATGAAACATTTTATAGAATCTTGATTTTTTACCTAGTAGTAAATACCCTTCCACGTTGTATTATGATAATTATGTTCCAGTTTCCCTGGAGAAATATCCAACGTCAAACTAAGAAACAAAGAACATAATTTGGAAGTATCACCTATTCAGATATTTTTATCAGAGGGGTGAAGTTATAGTAAGCTTATTTCCCATATAATAAAACCTGTAATACCCCTTGACTAGAGTCTTATCTTATCTGGATAAAGAAAAAAATTTGTGAGCTATTAGGCTAAAGGTTATTAGTATTTTGCTCTAGTGAAAGTGGGAGTCTATTTGAGATATTCTCTAGAACAAACTTATGTTTACTTTATGATAACACGTATTCATAGTTCTGAATATTAACAAAAAAAAATTATCACATCATGATTGTTTTTCTTTGAAATATAGTATGTGATAATCTCTTAAGAGTAGCTGTCACACTAAAAGGTCATAGAAATTCCCTACTATGATGAGAACCCAAAAGTTCCACTACAGTATTCTTAAAATATATATTCTATAGTCAGATCATATGATTTTAGGGATACATATGATGCATGTAATCAATGGTGGGGACTTATAGGGGTTTAAGGTGCCTTCTTTTGGTGTACTCTATTGTAAATATCCGGTATAGGATATTATGAGAATGAGACCCACAAAAAGAAAATCCATATTTATATGTTTCGTTGGATACTCTTATTTTAGGATGTTTTTATTGATACTTATACATTAATATTATTATTAATGATTATTATGAGTCATGTAATTTGATGTATTGACAAAAATCGTGATGACATATGTTTGCAGTATGGTGGGATACATTGGGTGTGTCATGAGTAATATTACGTAATTTATAATACAAGAATATATATTTACCTTCTATTTTTTAGAAAAATTTGATATCTTAGGACATTTTATGGAAATGATATAGCCTAAATAAATCCTTGGGTATGGAGTTCTATATGAATGTTTGATTTCCTGAAATCTATGAAAGAGACATCAAGAACATAGGTTGATGGCGCTAGAATGAAACCGTTTTATTTTGAGATTTCAGGATAAATGGATTATATTAAGTAGTGAGAATCCATATGAGGTATTATGTCATTAAAAAATTAACCTTATTCTCTATAGGTTCCTAAGCGTGTTGAAAAATGCTAATGTTGGACTTTAGGATGTTTCTCCAAAGTCTACTGAGATAGAGGCCTATAGATTCACAAATTAAGTGTATCCAAAATATTAGTTAAGTAATATATTATCATTTATTATTTAAATTTTTTATTAAATGTTAGTTTTAAACATGGTTTAATTAAATCTATATTTTCTTGATTTTATATATTTCATCACCAGTTATTCGAGAGAATATTATGGGAGGGAAATATTTAATAAATATATATTTTTTATTTAGTAAATATAATACTTATTTATTTATTGTTTAATAATACATTGATATTTATTTAATAAATAAATAGACATTATTATATACCTAATAAATATTGTGAAATAATGTTGGACCATGTAAATGGTCTGATGATAAATAATATATATTGAATATTATTTGATTAAATAATAGTTAATTTTAATTCATGAGTTCAGAGAGTGTCAAGAAATAAGAATATTAATAATAATTTTATGGACATGGGGTTTCGTAGGGATTAAATAAATAATAAGGGTCACTTATGCAGTTATTAATTTCAAACCAAAGTGGTATATAAACAAAATTATATTATTTTTCATTGCATCCAATTTCATTTATGTTTTGAACAAAAAAAGTAAGAGAGAATCCTCCCAATCCCAAGAGAGATACCTCACAAAGAATACTCCTAAGAAGAGAGTGTGATCTTCCACATAAATCCACTATCATATCTAGAGAGATAAATGAGAATCCTTTAGAATAGATTCTCTAGAAGATCAAAATTGAACGATGAAAACATTAGGATTTGCTTCGCTAGCACATGAAGTGTCTTACAGCAAAATTTAAAACTTTTGAAACATGTGTGGATCACCGATAGAGGGAATATTCCCATGATTCCTATAACAAAAAAAATGATATGACATAGATCTATTTCATATCTATCACTTATTAAATAATCCTATAAGGTAATTCTTTAATTTCTCAAATTAATTATATATAATTTGTGATGATCATGTACTGGATTTTGATATTTTACCCCTTGTATATTTTATTTTATTCAATTATATTGATCAAGCTATTTATTGTCATGTAAATCTCATATTGATCATTAATCATGTAAGGAAAAAAAATTACATGACCCATCACATTATTCTACTACACCCAAAACTAAGAGATACAAATTTCAATGCCTTACTAGGAAGGTCATAGCTCCATGCGTATATAATAGTGCCTTCATCATACCATCAGTTCCTAAAATACTGTATAAATGGAAAATTTAGTTTTTTGTATGATGATAATTTCCCCTTTGTTTCATGTGATTCCCAATATATATATGCACTGTTATATAAAAGGGGAGGACACAATTGATGGTAGATAACACTATTCATATTAATTCTCCAAATGGTATATAAATGCCTCCCATCAATCCAGGGAGTGAATTCTGAAGGACTATGTGTTTATAAAAAATCATACTGAGGTATGAAATCCTAATTTGGGGAGTTATTAGGTCACATAGCTTCCATTGTAAAATAATACAAAGCTTCCAAATAGTTACCTTTTATATGTGGGTCCGGTGAATGTCCCCATAGAAGAACTACTATCAAGGAAAGAAAATATGGATGTGTAATCCATGAGAATGAATCATGTCCTATAATATCTTTATTTTCATATAGGGGTGACCAATCTTTAGTCTCAGTAAACACACCCTATACTCATCATCCAAGGGGATACAAATTTACAAATAAGAACAAGAGAATGTGGTTTGGGTACATTCACTCTAATACTTATGGTACCAGTTGCAACAGATGACCTAATACATTCAAAGGAAAGGTTTAATTCTAATGGAAATAATAAATGTTCACCCACACCATCTTTGAGATCTATATATGACTACATATTATCCTTAGGATCTCTAAGTCTACACCTATCCTCAACCTCTGATGTTAGAGATACAAAATAATGGGTATAAAAATACCTTAGAGAGACCCCACTAGCATTCAAATATGGTTTCATTAATAAAATATAAAAGATTAATCTATGTATATGGAAATTTATACTACATATATTTATTAGTTCTTCTATAGATTCAAAAGAATAAGTGAAATATATTTCAGTCCAAAAAAATCATTTAGAAATATTCTCACGGAACTATATAGGAATTTTCTGGTTGGATCTCGATGTTTCCACCCATAACATAGGTTTCTACAATTACCAACATGAATATAATTAGGAATCTAGGAGAATTCATCGAACCCATTCCACCAAGGTAGAATTTAAAATTGAAAAAATTATTAAATAAAACATTATTTGTAATTATTAAAACATAAAATGTATGGCCAATATTGTCCACATAAACAAAAAGAATTGAAAAAATTTTAGTTTTTACTAACTTAATGTATTTCAACAATCATTGACCAAATGATGATTTCATGATCCAGATCATGGACTTCATAAATAATGTGACAATTAGTTTTTTGGAATTCTCCTTCCTGAATGAATAAGAAGGATATAACAGTATTTAAATGGACTCTAAATACATGGATGTCTTCTCCTTTAGGGTATCCCAAAGGGTATACTATTATCAAATACTTTTATTTATATTTAATAATGTTGTCACCACATATCAATATTTCACATACCATATCTTTAATTAATTTTATAGAAGACCGTAATGTGTTATGTAGATGATTTAGTGGACAATTAACAGTAATTTTGTAACTATATTTATGATCTAAAATCAATTTTCACCAACATGTTGAAAAATACCCTGAAGATGAACCCAAAAAAAATTTATTTTCAAGAAACATTATGGATATTTCTTAGCTTTATGTTAAATCATCACTGTACTAAAGGAAATATCTATAAGTCCAAGGAAATAATTGATACGCCTCATCCTTGAAATATAATGGATCTTGGGGGACTCTAAAGGAATCACTCTTATATCTAATGTTTCATATCCAATATCAATTGTAAATGTTAACCTTTTATGAATTTAATGAAAAATGGATCCAGCTATCAGTGGGATAAATACTATCAGAAGTAATTTGATGATATAAAATATTATCTTCTACATCCACCCATCCAAATTTAAATAGTATAGGGGAACCCTATTTTCCTCTATGTGAAACACTAGACTGATCACTTGGTTCATTTCCTTCTCAAAAGAATAATGTGATAATATAGAACATACTCTACTATCTTATCCTAACTATGTTAAATTACAAGAATCAATAATAAAATATAGATAAGAATTAACATTCACTGATCATAGTATTGAAGAATATAAAACATTACCTACATGACCATGAAGTTCATCTAGTTTATTATGTTGATTGGCTTAAGTAAATGTTCAATCAACCAGTGTTTACTATTCATCTGGCATGGTGGGAATTCATTCTAAAATAATTTAAAATATGGTTTTTTTCTTAAAATAAAATATATGGTTTTCCATTAGTGGAATTCCTCATAGCACACTCTTCCCCATAAAGCACACTATTTAATACAAACTCCTTGAAGAAGAGGATTTCAAAATCCATAAAACTCCCCAAATATGAGAGATTTACTTTTAATGTACCTCCAGTAACACTATAAAAAAGATAATGGAATACTTTAATAATAAAAGGGTAGTCCTAGGAATTACACTCATCTCCCTAGTAAAGGCAGTCCTTCCATATTCTTTCCTACTATCATAAGGGTGCACTAAAAAATGAGGTAGGATATTATGCCCTCATTATTGGTCAATAATTGGTCTTATAAATATCTGCTCCATACTTAAACATCAATGATGAATTAGATATAGCAATAATAAAGATAAAAACTATTGAAAATAGGGTTTTACATGTTGTTTTTTTGGGTTTTTAACAATATTTACCCAGAGAAGTTCTTGAAAGAAAATTTGTAATTATATTTTTTTCATTAGATGTTGTTAATAAATAGGAAAAACTATATATCAAATCATTTTGTATAAGATATTTTTTGAAATTAATCAAAATATATATAATGGGAATAGTTTTCCATATTGGTTATTATATAACCAATTTAAAAATAGATTTTTTTTCAATTTTTCACATATGTTATACAATAAACGATTTCAAGAATACTTTTTTAAAATTTAAAATCAATTATAAAATCCATATAGGGAAACATCACAGTCAAAATCTAAAAAAATGGCATAAATAAGAAAAAAAAACAAAAACACAAATAAAAATCATTTAAAATTTATATTATAAAATTTAAAATTTAAAATAATTATTATAAATAAACTAAAACTTAATAAAAGTTGTGAAATAGTCATCCCATGGACCTTCTAAGTGATTTAGATCACATTTATTATAAGTTATGGGGTCACTAAAAAGAGAAAAATTAAATGGGAATCATTTAACATGTATTATAAAAATAATTATAAGATAAATTAATGGAAATGTTATGATAAAATTTAACCTTAGGAAATTTTATAAGTATCCCCGTTGAAATTATTATGAAAATAAATCTGAGACCATAATATCAACATTCCTTAACACCTTTTTGATCATGAAAGTTATGTTTTAAAATAATTTTGAAAATAAAAATAACATGTTATGTACTTTGATCCAAATAAATAGTAATTATAAATTAGAAGTCACCTTTACGCACAAATATTTGGTCTTTGTTTTCCTCTTTCCTATTATATATCTAAAGTAATTACATTCCCTATTTGAAAATGATATATTTGAAATAAAATTAAAATTCATTATCTTATAAAAGTATTCAAATAATCAAACTTACATGTACAATATGTTGTGGATATTTTCTCACACTTCACCATGTATAGAGAATAACTAGTAAGTTGTCCCCTCTTTCGAAAAAACAACATGAAAAATATAATGTAAAATAATATAAAAAAAATATAATGTGAGTGGTTATTTAGTTAAAATAAATAATATTTTGATAAATATATGTTCCATACCCATCAGAAAATGAATAATCTAACATTGAATTACATTATTTTGATATATTTCAGTTATATATGCAAATTTTTATTTATCCTTCATTATCTTCATTAGTAGTTAAATAAATTGTGAGTTGAAAGATATATATTTTTATGTTAGATCACACTAAGTAAAAAGTGTATACATATACATAATAATAAAACATATGTATTATGTTTTATAAAATTAAAATAAATTAATGATATATGATAATCAAATATCATGGAAAATACATCATTTGTCTTGATTCCCAAAACATCACTAGTTATAAGTTCTATGATATCTCTCTTTAAAATCCTCAACATCATTTGATACCCTCAATTGTTAGCATCAATTAGAAGACTATAAACAACCAGAAAATGATGAATATGTTGATAACATATCAATCCCTAAATAATTGGTACCTGAGTCCCAAATAGTTTTTAATTATTGTTATCTATAGTGTATGTCTTTGATTTATAACGTATTATTATAATATATATATTTATTTATTTATTTTTTAAAATGTTAAGACAAACTTATCTTTAATATCAAATAAATGATATAATCTATACTGGCCTTAGTTGTATTTTCTAAAAAATTATAGATAGATAAAAAATGGGTGATACTTTTTCAAAATGTGGTGACCACATTTATAGGAAATTGAACACTTTTTGATCCATCTAAAATATCCTTCACCATGTGCATGATCTAATCACTCTATATATTTTGATGATGAATTGTATCCCTAATAAAAATTAAATCTCATATACAATAATATAATATTGGGGATCATCATTATATAACTCTCAATAGATGAGAGGATGTGGAGAAGGATGACATGAACCATCCCACTAGGGAATGCCGGACTGGAGGTATGCCATGTTTGAAAACCCCAAGATCACCTCCAATAGGCCAGGGGATGTTGATAAGGGACGATATCATGCACATGGTAGGCATTATTCCAATGTTATTGTGCACACATGCTCATCCCTAAACACAGATAGAAATATGAAATTGAAAAATAAAACTAATACCAAATGCATGAATACATCTATATCTATCAATAAAAGTACAATAGAAGTGTTGAAATCATAAAGGAAAAAATATAGGCCAACAAAAACTGTAATTAAATTCAAATATTCTTATAAGGAGGGGACTTCATTAAAATGAATCACACATTAAAAACATTATTCTATCTAGCTTTCTATGCTCTACTTGATCATGTTCCTCTTGGTACTTCTTCAAAAGCTGTGTCATATGCATAAGACAAGAAATGTATGGGAAGATCCATTTTAGGATTGAGTATAACAAAACCAAGTAGGATACCCTAAAATCACCCAACATAAATGATCATTATAAGGTTTAGCTCAACCATGATGGTATTTTAATCAAAAATTTGAGACAAAGATACTACAATCACAAGGTAAATCCTATTATAATTAAAAATAAAACTCTTTCACAAAGAGTTCTCAAACACACTACCAGTCATGATATTCTATTAATCATTTAGGGTAACACTCATCTTAGAGATATCTATCCATGAACCATGCAATCATAATTTTTTTTTCTCATAGAAATCATGCTCATCAAGAATAGTCAAAGAGGTACTCATTGGAACTCTGAAGATCTCAATACAAAGATCTCAACTTCGAGATTGTGTATCACTCTTAGGATTATGAGGGAATGTCATAACCCCTACTAGAGTATCCTACTAGATGTCTGATCACTTCCCATGTAGTATTGGTCACAAATATTAAACAAACCCCACCTATGATGAAATAAATAGTGATGGACTATCACACCCAGGACAACTTGGGGATACTATGAACTCCATATGAAACTCATCTCATAGAGGGGATAAAAATCCAGTGCTTAGGATGTGATTCCATGTTTAAAATCATAGGGATAGTCCAAGGTAATGCACCCATACAATATTGGTTAATCTTCCCAAAAGTAGGAATCCCTCTTTCATGACCCAACATTGTATATCTGATTCCAAAATGAAAGCGATAATCATGTTTTACGTTGAAAATTTCTTAGGTTGCACTACTCACATACCAAAATTTGATTCTGAAAAAAACCAAATAAACTTATGGGTCTCACCATCTATGAGAACCCCTAAAATGTAAATTCAATAAAATTTCACCACAAATGACCATGAATGTCCAAAAGTATCATGTTTTTTTATCTTCATAAAAAAATCTGGACAGACTATTTACTTTCCTGAAATGGAAACCTAGAGAAACAATTATATTCATCATATCACATACAATGTGTGCTTCATGGGACCAATCCATGAATCCAAATTTGGTACCCAACATTGGTCTTGAATTTTCCATCTTGATGTTAGGGTCATGATTCCATTGATGTTTCTTCATTCCAAAGTTAGTTCAGAAAGATATAACTGAAATAATACATATAATAAAAATGATGATAATATTAATATAAATAAAAATAATATAATATTAGAATAATAGATTTACATGAATATACTCCCCCAATAAAAGATTCTACAGAACACATGTCTCCCCCTAAATTCCTCGTTATATTTTTTCCCATGTTTTTTCATTAATAATAATAAGAAAAGAAAGACAACTCCCTCCCCCTCCCCTATATCTTATCACACGTATGGGGGGTCAGGGTGTAGATGGTTGGGCCACCACCTTCTCCCATTATAGACTACCATGAATCATAGAAGATAGATCATCATCATCATGTCCACATTCGGGATCTTTGAAAGAACTCTCTGCAAACAACGAATCTATGTTAACCACTACCCATGGTTGTCTAGAGTCAATTCTTCACTGGATATTCAGTCATCGTAACATCTGAAAGAACCACAAGGCTTAACCCATGAAAACACCATTTAATTCACCTCATTGGACCACCACTGTCTCTAACAGTGGGATTATAACAACCCATTTCTTTGAATTACCATCCATCGCTTCCCCAAAGAGATCTTTGTAGTGCAGATAATAGATCCACCAGTTACCCAACATATCATCAGATTCCCATCATCATCATTGAACCTCTATCACATCTCCAAAATCTAATATGAAACTTAAAAATACAATATTTTATTTCAATGATGAATGATCAATGATTAGTTTTTTCAGTTATAATCAAATCACTTTCCAACCAAAAAATGAATGATGAACACCATATATAGAGGGAGAATGTCACATAACACAAAGTGATTCTCAATTAATGTTTATAATCCTCTAACTGGCATCGATGAAATCCAACAAATTGAGATATCAAATCAATAAGACTTAGAGAAGATAAATAAATCTAAAAGTACTATATATAGTAAGACAAAAAAATGTTGGAAAACCAACAGAGTAATTTATGAATTAATTTAGATGTAATTAATTCACATTCATTATAAATTATAGATGAAGATTAAAGAAAATAAAATTCCTACCTTGATTATGGATCAATAATTTGGGAAGAACATTCCCACTAATGACAGAGATGAATATCTATTGTTTATTTCGTCAGTCTCATAGTTCAGCTCGATCCATTCATTATCGATACCCAGTCTCTACCCACCAATGATGATAAAGATCTAATCAAGTTCTATTAGGAGTATACAGATAACACTAGAAATAAATCATAACGATGTATTAATAGAAAATTATTTATGTAATGGTTTTTAAATAAATTAGTTATATTAAATTATTAAATTATTCAACACACCCACAAACAACCACCTTCAAGAAAATGTATAACACTGATAATCCTTATATCACACCTAGGGTAAACCTCATCTTTTCGATTTAACCATGCTTAATAATTCTTTATCTGAGAATATATTTGAGATCTATTCCATTATTTTTTTTAAACTACATGTATGTGATATACTATATTTAATATTTTGGTTATATAAATACCTGGCTCACGGGCCCTTGATATCTCACATCATCTCACTATCTGGCTCCTAAAATATTCCGTAGAATATTCAAAATTATTACACTATAAGAAATGAGAAGTTACATTCTCCCAATATTAAAGTATTTTCATCCTAAAAATAAAAAATATTCTCTTAGTTAGGATACAAATCTATCACCTCATTCTCCTACTCCCAAAAGATCACCTAGAGGTTCATGTGTTTTCAACAAGTGTGCACCTAAAGAGAAACACTCAACCCCAATGTTTTTTCTCTTACTGGTTCCCAAACTTCTATAGGATTATAGAACTTATAAAAAAGGTAACTTTGGTCGTATCATCCAACTCATCATATTTGACATCATGTAATGTGTTGTGTATGTTCCTCTTCATATGTGACATGTGTAAAACATCAAACACATGGAATAACTACACTCACGGGGTCAATTAGTCACCACCTCACTAACCCATCACAGTAACTAGAAAAATGGACTATTAACCCTAAACATATCCTACCATCCCAACAAAATAACTATGATCCTCAGTGAGTTCATCTTAGTTAGAACACACAATATCTTCATCTAACTCCAAAGGACCCTTTTTTTTATTCCACATAGGACCCCAACAATTTTTGGGAATCTCTTTTCTTACCTTGTATCAACTGCGCCATTCATAACAATTTATAGCACCAACTATAGGCCCATAAGTTTTTTTCCCATTGGCTTCAGCCAGTACTATGGTTTCCCACAATGTCTCATGTACATGGCCTCAAATGGTGTTACACTTATGGGGGTGTGGTAACTGGAATGATACACAAACTCCACTGATGGTAGATTCCCATCTAGTATATGGTCGAAAATTAACATGAAAAGACCAAATCATGTTCCCTAGAACCTAAATGGACACCCTTACGTGGCCCTCTTCCTGGGGTAGAAAAGTCAGGCTTAACCGCAACTATGCCATGGGCTTCTTGTATCCTATACTTAATCATGATGTGAAGTAATAATCATGGTCTAAAATGATCATTGAGGGAATTTCGTAAATCTAGACTATCTCTTATACACATATACATCCCTCACTCACCACTAAGATCTACTCTTAGATGTTTATGAAGTGGAACGATTTATTGAGTCGGTCTACAATCACTCAGATTGCATTCTAACCTCATGCGTATTGTGGAATATCTATCATGAAAAGAAAAAAACTTCCATCATGTTTACACTTCCATCCAAGAACCTCATCATTCACCTGCTGACTAGTGAGGCATCGAGAGTAAAACTTGAAAACATGCAACAAATTCGTCGAATAACCAACCAATTCAAAGAGGGTCTTGTAACATCCTATCTTCCCATGTATGTAAGGATTCATGAAATCATGAAACCTCCCCAATACCCCCTCTCACAGCATGATTGGTGTCATTGACCATCCTTGAACAAGGATTATGTTCTACCCACCATTGAAAAATCTAATAAGAACATGTCTAATAGATACCAAGTCACACAAGATCCCACAATCAATATCACAATGTTGTTTCTCCCGAACTCACTAAATTATATGAGTGGTAATAACCACTAATCAGAGATATGTTGCACCATCCTCTCCCTCATGGGCCAACATATCTATCACAATTCTGAATAAGAATAGGTGAAAAATTTTGTTGTGAACATCTACTACTGCATTCCTTAGGTGGACCTCAATATTTAATTTCTTCGACAATTTCTAGGTCTACTTTCCCTTTAATTATCATGAACCGTCCAAAAGGGGCCCATCCTGTGACTACCCCAAGGTAGCCTCTGATAGGCCAAGGGATGGATACTAGCACCGAGTAGGCGTATCCCCAAATGGGAGGCATTTTCATTTTTACTTGTACAGACACACACATATCCAATCCCAAAAAACCAGAAAGTAAAAAGACTAAGTAAAAAATGAATTCAAGCAATATGTTACCAACCATAGAGTATGACAGTAGGAACCTAGAATGTAAATAGGGACCTAATAAAATACCACTAAAAGAAATTGTTTTCAATAGTGAATCCAAAAGTTCTTGAAACTCGTCCATAGAAAACAATACATGACGGGTAGGTGTAGGACAACTTTTTGAAGTCGTAGAAGCACACTGAATTTGTCTGATCACTCTAAGAACCCACCTGGTCTAATTCCACCTAGAACTTTGTCAGAGATTTTATCATGTGCACGTGACACAATACGTGCAGGAAAAGCCCATGCAGGGTTGAGTAAATCAGTACTCGGTAGGACACCCCTAAACTACAATGTAATACACCTATGAAATATATAAAGTACCCCAAAAATAAATATACAAATTATACCACTAAGAGATACATGAAATATACCACAAAGAAATACACAATATACCGAAAATAAAACACATGAAGTGTAGTCGGCTCATGTAGGTAAAATTTTATAGCACAATAAGTAGGATTATGAGACATATTCTATAGAACACCCAGTATCTGTAACACATAGAGTTTCAATAACAAACAGAGTGTCGATAACACAAATATTGTAAATAACACAAAGAATGTTGATAACACATAGAGTGTCAGTAACACACGGAGTGTTGATAAAACACAGAGTGTCGATAGGTCATGAATAACCCAAGTCACGTAGTCACCAAATCACATAGTGACAAAGTCACATAGTCACGAAGTCATAGCCAGCTGCAACATTCCATTCATAGCATGTTTTCACTGGGAGAACCAACTCATCATGCCATTAAGTCATATTCCAACTTCTAAAACAACTCACTTGGAGTATTTCAAATGGACTGTCTCATCGCAAAGGTCCCAACTTCATAAATAGATCATAAAACAGACACATGGTTTGAATGTTACACCTAATTTACTAAAAAGGGTCACCCTGATTCTAGTCCGGGTCTGATCTAACCTGACAAACAATACCCAACCCAATCTTTCCAACCCGGCCCACTTGAATGCTAGGTCTAGCCCATTGGGCTGCTATGGCATCCTGGCTCCACTCGGTATGGCCTGCATGCACACAGGTCGGCCTCCTATACATACGCAGCCAAGCCCGTCTGGAAGCCCCACTGGTCAATGCATCACCCTTGACCGCATTTCCGGGTCAGTTTCCCGACTTTCTCCTCATTCAAGTGGCTTCTGGTGTGCTAGTGGCCCCTTTTTCTGGCCACCAATTCACCTCTGGTGCTCAGTTTTTCAAAACAAAGTCACACCTACAATCCTTGGGTCTTGTTCTTCACTGCCCTAGGCTTGGATTATCATCACCATCCATTTTAATAAAAATAATTTGGAAGGTGATATATCCTAAATCGCTTTGAATTTTTCATCTCCATCATCATCACACCTCCGGTATGATTTCATGGGGTTGGATCTTTGATCTCATATTATTGCACCATGAATCAAAAGCACAACATTTGATTGTTCATAAACCATGAATAACATGAATAAATTAAATAATATTAGGGAGAGAAAATCACAAGGAAAAAATTGAGAAATGAACCATGTCCATTTTTTATTACAGCCTCGATCTATTATGAAAGAATGAATAAAAAAGGTTTATGAAAACACACACATTATATATCCCATTTTTAAACACTACAAATTAACCATCTCTTAATTATTACTGAATCAAAAATCAACATGTTCATTGGTTAGACCACTTTTGTCATCGAATTTAAGAACAGGGAAAAAGTCACAAAAATGTAACACCCTACCTCTAGGTTTGGATTGATCTTTGACGAAGATATGTTTTGGTGTCGTCATCGATGAGTTCCTCCACACTTTTGGCACAAAAATTTCCAACCCTCTCAATCCATCATCATCGTTCATCGAAAGGGTTTCCTTCCCTATCTTAAAGGAATTTTAGGGCTTTTGTGATAACCATAAATTCCCTAAAAATGTTATGTTATAAAAAGAATATTAATGCTGCATCAAAGAAAATATTTTTATTAAATATTTTAGTGATGTTAATATCCAAAAACTAAACTTCACATATGGCCTGCATTGGTCAATGTTAGGCCTCGCCTAATATAAAGTTTTTATTCTGAAAACAATGATTCCCTCTGATTTCTGATCTAGGTACCTATTTATAAGTTATTCTAGTTTGAAAGAAAAACTATCATAGGCTTTATTTAAATCTTAACATAATTCAAAGAACTATTTCAGACACACCGGGCCTAAGAATCCCATGTACTCTTAGATCACAGTTTCAAAAATTTCTTAATTAATTTATAAGAATAAAAAAGAATAAAAGCCATGTCATTAAATCATCCACACCTTAGGGAATTGAAAACTTGAAATACAAAACAAGGGTTACTCAACAAAAAGTTGAAGGTACTGAGCATGAATCTGAGCCTCCCGCTTCCAATTTCTCCCCTAGAGATTCTCGTACAACAACTAAATATGCACTAGAAGAATCAACCACCCATATAGGATCCTCTCCTATTGATCCTCAATCTCTATCAGGTACTAGGAAAAAGTCTCCTCATCATCAATGTATAGTTCACCCCATTCAGTAATGTAAGACGTATCATGAACATACCTCTTTGGCTATGAAATGGGGAATAAATCATGCACTCGGTGTAACTGTCTGGGTAGATCTAGGTGTTACACCGCCTATCTAACTCTACTCCGAATCTGAAAAGATTTGATGTGTCTCATATATAACTTGTAACCCCAAACTAATATCTGTAAACCCCCATCGAGATGAGACATGAAGGAACACATGATCTCCCTTCTTGAACTCTAAGGTCCACTACATCCTGTCATCATACGACTTGTTCTATCTTTTAGTGGTCCTCATCCACTCTCGGATGATCTACACCTTCTTAGTGGAAGTACATATGAACTATAGACCCATGAGTGTTGACCCCCCAACGTTCGTCCAACAAAGAGGTCACGTGCATGGTCTCTATTACAGGGCCTCTAACGGTGCCATATCAATGGTGGAGTGACATATATTGTTGTACGTGAACTCCACTAGAGTTAGTTGATCTTCCCAACTGTTGTCAAAGTCTAGGATTCAAGCACATAGCATGCCCTCAAGAACCTGAATGGTTATCTCTGTTAGGAAATACATTTGGGAATAAAACATCATGAAAAAGAATAATTGAGTCCCAAACACCTCCTCCAATCTCTTTTATATCCAGGAAGTGAAACAAAAATCATGATCTGAAACAATATTCGATGTTACTCCATGAAGCTGAACTATCTCCTACACATAGAGGCGCCCAAAACTCTCTTTTAAACTCTACTCATGGATCATTAGGAAGTGGGAAGACATGGTCAGTTAGTCAAAAATCATTTAGATGGTATCTTGTCCCCTATATGTGCATGGTAAACTTGTCATGAAGTCCATCGATATACCATCCCACTTCCACTCTGGCACATCAAGTGGTTAGGTCAAGACTACTGAAACATAGTGCTATACATTAACTTGTTGAAGACTGAGGCATTGAGAAACAAACTCTACCCCTACCTTCTTCATCCTCGACCACTAGAACTGACATCATAGGTCTAGGTACATATCCTCCACAAATAGATGTACTAAAAAAGGGAATGTGTGGAACTTCCTTGGAACCTACTCCTACAACACCAGTGGTACAATTATGGACCCTCTAAAAATAATTATGTTCACCCCACCAATGAAATATCCATCAGGGGAATTCCCTTTGGACAACAGAGTATATTAGGTCTCATAGTCGTTGTCCCCATGCTATGCCTCCCTGACTCACTGTAATTTTTTCCATCTCTATCCATAATGGATATCTTAACACAGATAGCTAGTTTGACACCTCAATCAGCAACTACATGCATGATCTCCTACTGAGATAATCTACCACTACATTCCCCTTTCTAAGAGTATAAAAATTCACAAATTCATACTCCAAGAAAAACATTATCCATTGCATCTACCACAAGTCATTATCCCTCTAAGAGAATATATAATTGAAAATCTTGTGGTTAGAGTAGACGATAAATCACTCACCCCCAGGAAATGTCTTAACATCTTCAATTTCAATACTACTACCACTAGCTCAAGTTCATGGTTTGTGTAGTTCTTCTCATACTACCTCAACTGGAATAAACCATAATAAATCACTTCTTGACCCTACATTAGGACACAACCAAGACATGTCCCCTATGAATCTCTAAACACTATATACCCAACACCCTCCTCTGGTGGTATCAATATGGGAGTTCTCTCGAACCTCTGTCTCAACTCTTCAAGGCACTGTTGGAACTACTATGTCCACATGAAGGGTTTCCCCTTCCATGTAAAATTTTCAAGGTTTATGATGCTCTAGAAAAGTTGGGTACAAACCTCTAATATTACCTACCCAAAACCAGAAATCTCAGCACCTCAGTAAACTCTTGGTTGGATCCCAAGCAACCACTACCTCAATTTTCACTAGATCCGCTACAACTCCAGCCTCTGAAATGGCATTTCCTAGAAAGTGGACCTTTCGAATCCATGACTAAAACTTTGAGATATGCCTATAAATACGGTCCTCTTAGAGTGTGTCAAGGACCATCCTACACTATATCACATGCTCCTCCTCAGAAATTGAGTACACTTGGATGTCATCAATTAAGACCACCAAGAACCGGTCTATGTAAGGCTGGAAGATCTTGTTCATAAGTCCAATGAACACTATTGGGGTATTCGTATTTACAAATAGCATCACAAAGTAATTTTCGTGGTTGTACCGACATCTGAAGGTTGTCTTCAGTACATCCTCATCCCAAACATGAATCTGGTCATAGCCAGACATTAGGTCAATCTTTGAGAACCACCTCACTTCCTTCAGCTGATCGAAGAGTTCGTCGATCCTCGGTAGTGGGTACCTGTTCTTCACAGTCACCAGATTCAGGTTCTAGAAGTCCGCAAATAACATCAAGATCTTTTCAACCTTCTCCCCAAACAAAACTGGCACCACCCAGGGTGAAACACTAGGTCTCACAAATCCCTTCCTCTAAAATTCATCCAATTGTACCCTCAACTCACAAAGCTCTGTGGGATCCATCCTATATGAAGGTATTGATATCAGTGTTTTCCTGGGGTACAGATAAATGCACAAATCTACCTCCCTATGGGAATGTAACCAAGGGAAATCCTCAAAAAATACAACATCATACTCCACCACCGGTTCATGAAGTTGAGGACTCTTATCATCCCTGTGTCAAGGGTGAGGTTAGACAACTGATGGGTAATTAGCTACACCCTTGTATGAGTATGTATATCATATACTACATGTGTTTCCTTTTCCCCAAAAATGGAAAACTTTGTCCCATCATCATGGACACACCGCACTCTGCACATAAAATAGTCAATATGTGCTTGGAATGTTCATAACCAGTCCATACTGATAATGATGTTGTAATCCCTCGACACCATTACCAAGGGATCTCAATCAAAACTCTCACCTCCAAGAGTAAGGTCACACTATTGGTACCAGTGTGAGATAATATAATATCCTCTTGTAGGAGTCTCTAAGTGTAGGGATTGAGACAATGGTTCTACTGAAATATTCAATTCTCAAACAAGGGTCATGGAATTAAAAGAAAGATTAGAACCTATGCCAATTAAAACTATATATAAGGTGAAAAATACATAGATCATACCTCTAATCATCCCTGGAGCATTCGAATCTTAGGCCTCCATCACCTGTAGTTTTCCTCATCCCCGTCCATCATCTACCTGATCCCACAGGGGACTACCTGGTGGTGGTTGGGGTAATATGTCGAACCTCCAACCACCTTTTTCTACCCTAACTACACCAATTCCATGTATTCTACCACGCATAACACCCTGCTCATGCTTCCTCCTCTACCTCGGTGGTCCATCGACTGTCTCCTGATCATCTGTATGATGGATCAGGAAATCTCATGCCAGATGTCCCCAACCTCTGCATGATTAACACATTATATCCTTAAACTAACTCTCTCTACCCTGGGATCCCCTTACCACTAATCCCATGTCCTAGGGTTTCCCCTAGAGTGTTTTACCTGCTTGGGTCCCCTCTTCTACTTTCAACTATCTACATGTGAAGAATCAGCTACCCCATGCCAAATAGTATCTCCCACTACTGGTGTCTACTCCACTAGAAATATATACACTAGAAAATATCACTCTAGTACCCCATCGTATTTAGGGATTTTAATGGTTATCATGGATACCCTTTCACACCAGGATTTTCACTTCCAAGATTTGTTTTGAATCCTTTTTTAGTTCATATCTTTCTCTTAGTTTCCAGTTGTTCCGGGTTTGAAATTTTGGTGTCTCTTGTATTATTGACCTATGACCTTGGTCTTGGGGGTATTTTATGATACTTGGCCTCCAATGTTTTCAAAAATATGGTGTTAGGTTTTGGTGTTTCATATTTGGTTTTGTGACACATATTGTAATACCACTTGTGGTGTAAGTTGTCGAAGTGTTTTGTACCCATGAGTTTCATGCGTTTTGGGGTGAAAAGAGTGCTTTGTTTGGGGAATGTTTCTTCCCTATACTAGACCTATATTTTCCCCTTGGTTCCCCCTTATAACCCCCATAAATTAGAGGATAATGGAAGGTTTTTGGGTGCCCATAATAGGCCGCACGGTTTACGAAATCGTGCAGCCAAACTGTGTAAGGTGTCCTGGTCATTAAAATTATTTTTTAAATTCCATTTTTTCCCTCTTGAAAATAATCATAATCCACCCCATTATTCTCCCATTCGACCCCATTATCCATGGGAGGCCTCTAATCTCTTCAAACCTCACATGGAACTCATTTTTGATGGAGGATTTGGTGGAGAAACCAAAAGATCATTCAAGTAAGTGAATTCCTTCTTGGTTTCATCCATATTCTTTTAGTTTTATTTCCACTTTATTGAAGTTCCTCATGTACAGAAGTTAGGTTTTGAACCTATGGTTTTATTTGGTGTCTTTTGGGTCAAATCTTGTGGTCTAGGTATCTATTTCACTCCCTTGTGGTGCGGTAATGGTGCAGTTGAATTTTGCACCAAGATTTGGGGGTTTTGACTCAAAAGGTAGGTGATTCCAAGTGTAATCAATTATTGATGATTTATCTTGCTCGGTTTATTTATTTATCATGTTCCCAATCTGTTTTTCATGGTATGAAACCATTTTTAGTAGCATTAGTAATTAATTTAGTAATATAGTTACATTTTTTCTTGATGTTGTGTATTTTTCAAATGTAACACATGTGATATCTTTTGTAGTAGTTTTATAAAATGTGAAATTGATTTATTGGATGATGAAAGGGGCTGAAAATTATATTTGGGTAATGATTTAGTGTTATGGGGGACTCAAAGGAGATTTTTTAATGGGTTTTTTTGTGTAAAACCTTGTTATACTTCTTAAAAGTGTTCTATGGAAATATGTGATTTTTCATGTGTATCTTTTGTGGTATTATTTGAGGTAATTTTATAAAACTTTATAGTGGTTTGATAAATGTTTATAGGGATTCCAATTCTGTTTTGGATTGGTAGTGGTACAATTTTGGCATTGAATGAGGGTTTGTAAAAGGGTTTTGTGTGCAAAACATGGTTTTACCCCTTGGGTTTGTTTTATGAAAATTGGAAATGATTTACTGAGTTAAACAATGTGGGAAAATGATTTGAGTGTACTTTTTTTGTTATAGTATTCATTTAATTTGGGTTTTTGAAATTTAAAGATTTGTTTTAAAATGTCAAACATTTTTTGAATGTTTTATAAATTGCTGAAGTGTGTTATTAAATTGTGATGTGGGTGTGAAACATGTATGTTGATTGTTCTGTGTGAGTTTGATGATAAAATGAATTTCAAGGTGAAAAGGGTGTTATGTGAAATTTTTGTGGGTTTTTATTTCATTTGTACTATCTTGGAATTGTTTTCGAAAAAAATTAGGTATTTTTGGATGTGTTAAAGATATTTGAAAAGTGTTGTGGGCTATTTTGGTGTGAGTATGATTTCAAAATGCATTTTAATGAAAAATAGGATTATTTCACTTATGTGATATAAAAGTGAGACGTTTGGTGAATATTTGTTTTGGAAGTGGTATTTTCATGTGAAAATTATATTTCATGGCTTGTTGAACTTGTTTGATCACAAGAGAGAAACTAGGGTATCTAGGTGTGTGGACGCGTACTAGTATGCTAGTGATCCCATGGGGTTTGGCCTCAGTTTCACGTAGCAAGATTTATGATAAAAACACTAACTAAACTATGATGATGGTGATGTTGTTGGACCACTAGGTTATAGGTATGACCCCTAATAGTGGCTCATGTGCACTAGAATAGATATTGTAATGGTTAATCTCACCGAGATACGAGGTTCCTTGGATGCACAGTGAGCTGGTGCCAAAGGGTTATTTTCCCATTGCTTGTGATCATTATTTACTTTTTTCTTACCATTTTCATATGTTATGGTTGGCTGAGAAATTTAGTATCATTGGAATTATTTTTAAAAGTGTTGATTCTTTAAAATAGCCCACTTGAAAACTGTTTTATTTAAAGTTGCATCTTTTAGAAATTTTTACAAGCATTCCATGCTTATGAAAACTTGCAAGCCTATCAACTCTGAATTTTTATCACAAGGAATCTATTATTGTTGATATATTATTGGGATTTTGATCACACACTACTTACAACTTTGGGTGTAAGTATACTTGGTTATTTTTGTTGTAGGTTTTGGTACAGATTTTGTGCCAATGGTTCGAGTTTTTAGCGGTTCATCGTGATGCGGTGTTGTGGAAATGGATTGAGGGTGGTGCATATTTCCTTATACAAGTTATTAGGATGTCCTTTTGGTTTTTTTTAACTTTTTAATGTTCTTTAAATAATGTTTGAAATTGTGTAACTCATTTATGAATTTTTGTAAAAGATTGTTTCATTTGAAAAATCCAGATTTGGTTTATTGGATTTTTTTTATTGTCATATGTTTATAAACTCAGGTAAATCATTCCAAAATTTCATTTTATAATACCTGAGAACTTATTACAGATCATTGGGATTGGTAACACCATTTAAGACTTTCCACTGGCCGGTTCAGGTGTCGGTTTTTATGTCGACTAGATTTGTTTCGTGACAAAATTGTCTCAAAGGAGGTCCGCTCTTTTTGGGTCATGTTATTTGGGGAATTGTCGGGATAGTCTAGATCTAGGATTATCTAGACATAAAATCCCATTTATGGGTAGTGTTCCTAGACAGCACACCTCAGGAAAAGATTCGATTCTCTAGTGTAAGTCGGTATTTATCTGAGTCTTTTGGTTTTCTTGGTTTGATGATGATTATGGGAAATAAAAAAGAGTGGGATTAATGGTCTTAGAGAGCTCGTAGGGCATGGAAAGCCATGTGGAGCCAAGGATGTTTCCCTAGAACACTCTCTATTATGGTGAAGAGATTGGAGTATGGCCCCCAACCGTATGTACATGTCACCCACCAAAACTAGTTCCCCCTTGAATTGTCTTGTGTCATTTTGTTTTGAAATCTTGCAAGTGCGGTTTTGAGGAAAAAATGACTTGGTTTTAAGAAGTATAAAGTTTTTGTGAAATATTATTCTAATAAAGAGGGAATGGTTTGATTTGTGAAATGGTGGAACTAATTTATCATAATTATTTTGAAATGAATCATGGTGTGTTTACACCTCTTTTGAAAGTAGTAACTATGTTAAAGTTGGTTTAGAAGAAGTTTTTCTAATAGAGTTCTATAAACTATTTAAATGTGTTTTAATGGGATGATATGTCTTAAAATTTATTTAAATGGATAAAACGTGGGTTTCCAATTTAATTATTATTCCTTTATGAAAATTTCTCCAAGCTATAAATTGGGATTTTGATCTCGTGGTTAGCGGTCTTGAGAAAAATTAAGTATTGGTTGACTGTTTGGGTTTTGAAAAGTGGAAAGGAATTTTGTTTTAACCTTTGGTATTTCTGTGAGAAACCACATGCATGGGGTTATATGGGATGATGGATGGTTTATTAAATGGTTGGATGAGTTTTGGGATGGATATGGAGAGGCTTCCCGGTGTGGCACAAAAACATGTATGTGTGAGGCCCATGGGAGACCATTGGTGGATGCGCTAACTGTTGAACCGTTTATTTTCAAAGAAATGTTTATAAAGGAAAACATGATTCCTAATGACTCGTTTGGGATGGTGTTCCTTGTGTGTTTTTTTAAATGTTGTTGTTGTGGGATATTTTGATTCCAATAACCCCTCTGGTTTGAATGGTTTGTTGGGTTGTGTTTGTTTGGTAAGGTGGGTTGAAGGGTTGGTTAGTGGTATCTTCTGGGAAATGATTTGGGAAGCCTTTACGGTTGTTACCCTCATGTGTTTGATTCTGGTTTTTCATTATTTTTCACCAGTGGACCATATTGTTTGGCCCCTTAGGTTCTCTCATTGGATAAGGTACTCACCCCATTAATTGTGATTTCACAACTAAAGTGCAGCCCGGTTTGCTTCGTTGTTGGAAGATCCTCTAGTTGATCAATATAGGGAATCATTTTCTCGAGTTTTGGAGATTGAGTTTACACCATTTCCTTTCATTGTTTTGTGGACCCTCTTGTAGTAGAAGAGTTATCACCGAAGGTTGAAAGAGACCTTAGTTTCTTAAGTTACCTAATTTATCGAAGGTGAATCTAATCCAGGGTTATTAGTGTGAATCTAATCTAGGTCCTTTGTAGTCTCATTAAAGCAGGAGTTCACGTTAAAACACAAGTGTGGGAAATCAGGTCATGAGAGGCTGTTATGGCCTCTTTTTGAAATCATATGATATTTGGGGATGTTGTATAAGGCCCCTCTCCATGTATTGTTTCTATCAATTGAAATGGTTATGTTTGGTGGTTCCTTAGGATTTATTTTTCTCATTCAACTGTAAAGGTGAAGGTCATGCCATCCTCTGAGAGTCTCGATTATGTTGGGAGTATGTATCCCTTGGGAAAATATCAAAATCCTCTATTTTAGAGGATGGTGTTTATATGTTTCCTTTCCTTCTAATTTTTCCCACCCAAAGAAAAAAAGGTGTCATGTGTCTGTATCCTCTAATCCCTTATTTCAATGAAAGTTTAGGTTACGGTAAAGTGAGTTTGGAATGCGTTATGTCTTGTTGAACCCATCTGGGATCAGGGTATAGTTTTCATGTCACTAAAAGGAGAAGTTCCGTTCATGGGGTTTCCAAATCCTGACTTTGAGGCTGAAGATGCTTCAATCATTTGAGCTCTAGCTATAGGTCTCGGAGTGAAGCTGGCACATAGTCATGGGAAATCCTAGGGGCATGTTGGTTCTTATGGTGGGGAGACTCACTATGTGTCTTATGTATGTTATTTCGGAAATGTCCAATGGAAGTATACCCCTTGTACCAGGGAGTCCGTTCGGGCCTCCCCCTGTTAGTTCCATGATTCTGTCTTAGAAAATTTAGGTTGTCTCTTATGGTGGGGAGCCCACTTGTGTCTCGTTGTTCTAGTAACTCAGATTTTCCCTTGTTCTTCGCTTGGTGGTAGGTAGTCTCGTTTGGAGCTATCTAACTACCAACTTCTTCCTTGGGAAAATGTTGGGATTGAAGGGCACCCAATGGATTAATTTAAGTAAGGTAAGTGTAACATTGTTCGATTTTATTGTACATTTAGGTAAATTTCTTGAATCTTTTTTGGATATTGTTTGAGGAGTTTTATTTTGGGATAACTTTTGAATGTGATTGATTGTTTTATAAAGGCTATGTATGTCTTGGTTTGTGAGAGTATTCCTTCCTTAATTTATCACTAGAGGTGTTTTTTCCTTTGAGGGAGAAGCTTAGAAAAGGAGTAAATCTTGGTTTATCGGTTGGGTTTTGTTTTTTTCTTTGGCCTTAATGTGGATTTCCGGGGGAATAAATCCTTATACTGGGGAGAATTGTCACACCTGAATTTTCAATTCCATTCTTTTTTTGAAATCCTCTTTTGGTTATTAGATTTCTATTAGTTTCTGGGTGGTCTGGGTATGAAATTTTTTTGTCTCCAATGTTCTTGATCTACGAACTTGGTCTTGGGTGTATTATATGATACTTAGCCTCCTATGTTTTCAAAATTATGGTGTTAGGTTTTGTTTTGGAGTTGGTTTTGTGACACTCCTAGTTGCACCACTTGTGGGGTATGTTTCTAAGGTGGTTTGTACCCATGAGTTGGATGAGTCTTGGGGTGAAAATAGTGATTTTTTGTGGGAATGTTTCTCTCATATCCTTGGATATTATTCCCCCTTGGTTTCCCCCTTGGACCCCCAGAAATTGGAGGATAATGGATGGTTTTTGGGTTCCCAGAACAGGACGCACGGTTTGGCCGCACGGTTTACTAAACCATGCAGCCAAACCATGAAAGGTGTCCAAGTCATAAAATATATTATTGAAATTCCATTTTTTCCCTCTAAAAAATAAACATAATCAACCCCATTCTTCTCCCATTCGACCCCAGTAGCCATGGGAGGCCTCCATGATCTTCAAACCTCCCATGGAACTTATTTTTTATGGATGAATTGGTGGAGAAACCTCAATATATTTCAAGTTAGTGAAATCATTCGTGTTTTCTTCCATCATCCTTTAGTTTTATTTTCTCTTTCTTGAAGTTCTCCATGTCTAAAAGTTGGGGTTTGAACCTAGGGTTTGATTTGGTGTGTTGTTTGTCAAATATTTGGGTCTAGGTCTCAATTTCACACCATTTTGGTGCGGTAATGGTGCAGTTGAATTTACACACCAAGATTTGGGGTTTATGAATCAAATAGTCGGTGATTCCATGTGAAAGAAATTATTGATGAGTTATATTTCTTGGTCTATTAATTTATCATGTTCCTAGTCTGTTTTTTGTCGTGTGAAAACCATTTTTAGTATCATTAGTAAAGCATTTAGAAATAAATTTAGATTTTTTATTGAAGTTGTGTATTTTTTAAATGTAACTCATGTGATATATTTTGTGGTAGTATTATAAAATGTGAAATTTATTTATTGGTTGTTTAAAGGGTCTTAAAATTCTATTTGGGTAATGCTTTAGTGTCATGTGGTCAAAGGGGGTTTTTGAATGGGTTTTATGTATAAAACCTTTTTATAATTCTTGAAAGTGTTTTATGGAAGTGTGTTCTTTCTGTATATATATTTTGTGGTATTATTTGAGGTAATTTTATAACACTTGAGATTGGTTTAATAAATGTTTATAGGGTAAAAAATTCGTTTTTATTCGTATTGGTATGATTTTGGCTTTGAGTGAGGGTTTGGAAATGGGTTTTGTGTACAAAACATAGTTATACCCCATGGGATTGTTTTATGAAAATTGAAAAGGTTTTAGTGAGTTAAAAAAAGTGGTAAAATGATTTACATGTACAATTTGTGTGATTTTATTCATTTAATATGGGTTTTTCAAGGGAAAAGAGGTGATTTAAGATGTTGAACTTTTTTATAATGTTTTATAAATTGTTGAAGTGTTTTATTAATTTGTGAAGTGTGTGTGAAACAAGTTTGTGGTCTATTTCGTGTGATTTTTATTATAAAATTAATTTCAAGGTGAAAAGTTGTATTATGTGAAATGTGTTTGGGCGGTTATGTGATTTGGACTATCTTGGAAAGGTTTTAGAAAATTTGTTTAAGGGATTTATTGAATTTTTAATGAGATTTGAAAAGTGTTGTGGGCTATTTTTGGTGTGAGTATGATTACAAAATGCATTTCAATGAAAAAGAGGATTATGTGGCTTATATTATATACATGCGGGATTTTTGGGGAATGTGTGATGTGTAAGTGGTATTTTCATGTTAAAATTATATTTCATGGCTTGTTGAACTTGTTTGAGCACAAGAAGGAAACCCTAGTATCTAGGTGGGTGGATGTTTAGTAGTATGCAAGTGATCCCTCGGGGTTTGGCCTTAGTTTCATGTAGAAATATTGACGATGAAGAAACTAACTAAACTATGATGATGATGTTGGGGTACCACTAGCTTATGTGTGTGATCCCAACTACTGGCTTGTGTGCACTATAACAGATATTGTTATGGTTACTCTCATCGAGATACGAGGTACCTGAGACCCCCAACGAGCTAGTGCCTTGGGGTTATTTTCTCGTTTCTTGTACTTGTTAGTTACATTGTGATTACTGTTGGCATATGGTATGGGTCTCTAGAAAATTTAGTAGCGTTTTCGTTGTTTTTAAAAGTTTTGATTATTTAAAATATCTCACTTGAAAACTGTTTTATTTAAAGTTTCATCTTTTAGAAATTGTTACTATCATTCCATGTTTATGAAAACTTTCAAGATTTTCATATTTGAATGTTTATCGCATAGAATATTTTAGTGGTGGTATCCAACTAGGCTTTTTCTCACACCATACTTACACATTTAGGTGTACGTTGACCTTGTTGTTTTTTTTCGTAGGTTTGGTACATATTGTGTGCCAATGGTTCGGGTTTTTAGTGGTCCATCATGATGTGGTGTTCTGGAGATGGCTTGAGGGTAGTTTCTCTTACCATGTAGAGGTTCATGGGCTGTCCTTTTTGTTTTTGTACCTTTGTAATGGTATTTAATTTTTTTTTAAATTGTGTAACTCAATTCTGAAATTTTGTAAAAGAAGTTTTGGTTTGAAAAATATAGATTTGGTTTATTATATTTGTTTGTCATTGTATATTTATAAACTTAGGTAAATCATTCCCAACTTTCATTTTATAATACCCAGGAACTTGTGCCACCCCATGGGGATTGGGAATGCTCTTCAATCCTTTCCATGATCAGGGTTGGGTGTCGGTTTTGATAGTGACCGGATTCGGTTCGCGATAAAATGGTATCAAAGGAGGTTCTCTCTCTTTGGGTCATGTTATCTGGGGAACAGTCTGGATAGTGTAGAGCTAGGATTTCCATGACATGAAATTCAGGTTATGGGTAGTGTTCCTAGACATCACACCTCATGACAGGATTAAAGTCTCTAAGGAAAGTTAGTATTTATCTGAGTCCTTTGGTTTTCTTTGTTTGATGAAGATTAGGGGAAATGAAAAGAGAGTTTGATTAATGGTCATAGTGATCTCACAGTGCTTGTAAAACCATGTAAAGCTAGGGGTGTTTTCCTAGAACACTCTCTATGATGGTGAAGTGATTAGTGTATGGACATCAACCATATGTACAAGTCACCCACCGAAACTAGTTTCTCCTAGAATTTTCTGGTGTCATTTCGTTTTAAAAACATGGAAGTTCTATTTTAAATAAAAAATTAATTTCTTTTAAGAAGTCTAAAGTTTTTTTAAAACAGTTTTCTAATAAAGAGGGAATGGTTTGATTTTTGAGATGGTGGAACTAAATTTTCAGGATATTTTGAAAGGAAACATGGTGTGTCTACACCTCTTTTTAAAGAAATAACTATGTTAAATATGGCTTTGAAAAAGTGTTTCCATTAGATTTATCTAAATTATTGAAAGGTGTTTTAATGGGAAGATCTGTTTTTAATTTTATGTGAATGGATTGAAAGTGAGTTTTGATTTGAATGATTGTGCCTTTTTGAAGTTTTTTGTAAGCTGTAAATTGGGATTTTGATATCGTGGTTAGTAATATTGGGAAAAACGAAGTATTTATTGAATATTTTGGTTTTTAAAAGTGGAAATAAATTTTTTTAACCATTGGTATCTCCATGAGAGACCACATGAATGTGGTTATATGGGATGATGGATGATTGATTCCATGGATGGATGAGTATTGGGATAAATTTGAGGAGGGTACCCGGTGTGGCATGGAAACATGCCTTTTTGAGGCCTATAGGATACAGTTGATGGATACACTAACCGCTGAACCATTTAGTTTCAAAGAAATTTTTTTAAAAGAAAACATCATGTCTTGATGACTGTTTTGGGATGGAGTGTCTCATGTGTTTTTGGAAATTTTGTTTATCTGAGATATTTTGAGTCCAAGAACACCTCTAGTTTTAATGGTTTGTTGGGTTGTGCTTGGTCAGTAAGTTGGGTTGAAGAAATGGTTAGTGTTATCTTCTGGTAAATGTTTCGAGAAGAATTTAATATGGTTCCCCTCATGTGTTTGGTTCTGATTTGTGTCACATTTTGACCAATGGTCCATCTTGTTTGGGCCTTTGGTTTCTCTCATTGGATAAGGTATTCCCCATTAAGGGTTAGTGAAAAACTGAAGTGTATCCTAGTTTGTTTCTCCATTGGAAGATCCTCTAGTTGATCAATATAAAGAATCATTTTATCGAGTCTTGAAGATTGAGTTTACACCATTTACTTTCTTTGTTTTGTAGACCCTTTTTGTAGTATGAGATTTCTCGTGGAAGGTCGAAAGAGACCTTAGTTTCTTAAGTTACCTAATTTCTCGAAGGTGAAAGTAGTATGGGGTTGTCAATGTGGATGGTTTCTAAGGTGGCCTTTGGGTCCTACGTAGTATCTTTAAAGCAAGAGTACATGTTAAACCAGCAATGTGGGAAGTATGGTCATGAGATTTTGTTATGGCCACTTTCTTAAATCATGTGATATTTGGGGATGATTCATAAGTTCCCTCTCTATATATTATTTCTATCAATCGTAATTATCATTTTTGGTGACGCCTTGTGATGTCATGTTCTCATTCAACTGTAAAAGTGTAGGTCGTAAAATCCTCTGATAGTTTCTAATATGTTGGGAGTATGTCTCCCTTGGAAAAAATTCAAAATCATCTGTTTCATAGGAAGGTTTTTATATGTGTCCTTTCCTTTTTTATCACCCGAAGAAACAATGTGTGATGTGTGTGCATCATCTAATCCCTTGTTTCAGTGAAAGGTCAGGTTAGGGTAAAGTGAGTTTGGAATGTGTTACGTCTTAGTGAACCCCTTTGGGATCATGGTATAATTTTCATGGAACTGAAAGGATAAGTTCTGTTCCGGGGGTTTCTAAAGCCTAACTATGTGGCCGAAGATGCTTCAATCATTTGATCTATATACATAGTGTTATACCCCACTCTCTTGGATTTTAATGATCACAATCACTCACATTGTGATCTAATGTTGTTTCAAGTGTTCTTGTTAATAGGCATGATTTCAGGAGCAAGAAGTGGCAAAAAAAAGGGAAAAGTGGACTGTTTTCAAGTCCACCAGCCAGCCGGTGTGAGACCACCGGCCAGCCGGTAAGGGCACCGGCCAGCCGGATCCATCCCAGCGGCCAGCCGGTGGACCAGGCAGAAGGCCTTGCCCTCTGCCAGGTACCACCGGTCAGCCGGTGCCTGGCCACCGGCCAACCGGTGGGTCCAGACAGAATGACATGCCTTCTGTCCTGACCACCGGCCAGCCGGTGGACTCCTCACCGGCCAGCCGGTGGAACTCCTTGGAATAGTGAGACCTACTGTCTCACCACCGGCCAGCCGGTGGCCTTCTCACCGGCCAGCTGGTGGCTCCTGGGCAGAAGCTCTCTCCACCTTCCAATGCACCGGCCAGCCGGTGGATCAGCACCGGCCAGCCGGTATGCTCAGTCAAACTAGCCGTTAGGCTTTGACCAGGCTGGCCCACTTGATCCCCAACGGCTCCGAAAGCCCTCCAACGGCTATTTTGAAGTATTTGGGAGTATTTCTCCTATAAATAGACGTCCATGGATGCCGGGAAGACTATCGATCATATACCGAAGCATACCAAAGCTATTTTGATCATTTGAGGCTCCTACGACAATTCTCAAAGGCCACTTGAGATCCAATTGCCATCCTTGAAGCTTGGGCTGCCTCTACATCAACTACACTCACCTCTTGGCGCTCAAGGCTTCCTCTAGTTTGTTCTAAATTATTTACTTCATTTGTTTAGTTCTTAATTGGGTTTGTATTAAAACAAACCACCCTTTTTCTTCCTTCTTTCAACTTGGGTTTCTTGCTACAACCATAATAAAAACGCAAGCTGTAAGAAGGTGATCTAGCCTACCTTAAAACGGCTAGTGGGTTTCTTGCTATAGCCATTAAAAAGCAAGCGGTCGTATAAATCTCCCAACGGTTGAGTTGGGAGCGGAGACGTAGGCTTGAGTTTAAAGCCGAACTCCGTTATCAATTGTGTCTTGCCTTTTTACTTTCCGCTGCATTTAAATTTGTTTTAAATTGTTAATTAATCTTAAAAAGGCAATTCACCCCCCCCCCTCTTGCCATCTCCTCCACTGCTCTTGGGCAACCCATCACTATCACTTCGTTGGAGATTGCCCGGATGCTCGGGGTTCCTCATGTTGGACCCCATGCTTTTGCTCAGGGGGAGTTTCCTCGGGACCGTGAGTTTGATATAGCCGTAGCCCTTGAGCATCTCACAGGGCAGCCCACAAATCCCATTGTCAAGCTCTCCCAACTCTCTCCTAACCATCGTATTATTGAGCGACTCATTCAAACTTCCCTTGCGCCCCGTATCGGGGATCATGATAATGTCAAATTCATTGATATTTATCTTCTCTCATTTATCACCAGAGGCATTCACTTCAACTTGGTCCGGTTTCTGTTCCGGGCCATGACTTATGTGGCTGAGCACCCGCGCTGGTCCAAAACTCTACCCTACGGACGCTTCTTGACTAAAATCTTTTCCTTTCTTGATGTGCCTCTTCATGCTACTTCCTTCGAGCAGCCAACGAAGGATAGCATAGTGAATTTTATGATGGTGCAACGAATGAACATCCGTTGGCACCCTTGGCGTCAGGAATGGATTGTGGACAAGGACGGTCTTCTCAAGGCCTACTCTCCTCAGACTCATTCCCATCCTCCTGCCAATGCCATGCCTCCTGCTATTGCCGCTGCCTATCCTCTTTCAGACAGTGAGGATAGTGATGATGATGAAGAGGAAGGAAGTGGTGACAGCGACGGTGAGGCTGATGCTGCTGCTGATGAGGAGGCTGGAGAGGGTGATGATGCACCTTAGCCTGCTGAGGCTGTGCCCCCTCCTGCTGATGCTGGTGGCTTGCCGGTGACGGCTGATCAGTTCCTACGCTTCCAGGATCAGATCGAGACCCGGCTGGACTTGCAGTTTTCCTACATCAGCTCTCAGTTTGATCAACTCCACTCACGGATTGATTCTCTAGATCGTCGCTTTGAGGCGGTCCAGGCTCCTCCGGCTCCTCAGACCTTCAGGCGCCGCCGTCACTCTCGGCCCTCTAGGAGTGAATAGAGCCGTTCCTGTTTTTTGGCTTGTATTTGTATTTGTATTTGTTTTTTGAACTTCCTTTGTATCGTTTCATCTTTTATGGAATTCAAGTTATCTTATCTATCCATCCTTTTTGTCATTACTTATTAGTTTTTTTCTTTCATAATTTTTCTCCTATTTTGATAATCCCAAAGGGGGAGAAAACTTCTCTATTACATAGTTATTTATTAAAATGCTCTTTTTACAAGTTCCTTTTTAAGTTATTGATGTCATCAAAATCTGTTTTAAATGGTTAAGTTATTGTTTTCAATTGATTTCTTTAAAAAATGGCATTTGGTTGCAATTTCAAAAATAACCCTTTCTCAGTATTTCAATGCTTTCAAGATCATTATATTTGGCACGTCTCTAAGTTTTCCAAGTTCAAATTGTTTATTTAAGTTTTCAATTGACATACCCTTTTTTAAAGCTTTCATACCCTTTTTTAAAAGTTTTTTTTTGTGATTGTGATCATCAAAATAGGGGGAGATTGTTATACCCCACTCTCTTGGATTTTAATGATCACAATCACTCACATCGTGATCTAATGTTGTTTCAAGTGTTATTGTTAATAGGCATGATTTCAGGAGCAAGAAGTGGCAAAAAAAAAGGGAAAAGTGGACTGTTTTCAAGTCCACCGGCCAGCCGGTGTGAGACCACCGGCCAGCCGGTAAGGGCACCGGCCAGCCGGATCCAGCCCATCGGCCAGCCGGTGGACCAAGCAGAAGGCCTTTCCCTCTGCCAGGTACCACCGGTCAGCCGGTGCCTGGCCACTGGCCAACCGGTGGGTCCAGACAGAATGGCATGCCTTCTGTCCAGACCACCGGCCAGCCGGTGGACTCCTCACCGGCCAGCCGGTGGAACTCCTTGGAATAGTGAGACCTACTGTCTCACCACCGGCCAGCCGGTGGCCTTCTCACCGGCCAGCCGGTGGCTCCTGGGCAGAAGCTCTCTCCACCTTCCAATGCACCGGCCAGCCGGTGGATCAGCACCGGCCGGCCGGTATGCTCAGTCAAACTAGCCGTTAGGCTTTGACCAGGCTGGCCCACTTGATCCCCAACGGCTCCGAAAGCCCTCCAACGGCTATTTTGAAGTATTTGGGAGTATTTCTCCTATAAATAGACGTCCATGGATGCCGGGAAGACTACCGATCATATACCGAAGCATACCAAAGCTATTTTGATCATTTGAGGCTCCTACGACAATTCTCAAAGGCCACTTGAGATCCAATTGCCATCCTTGAAGCTTGGGCTGCCTCTACATCAACTACACTCACCTCTTGGCGCTCAAGGCTTCCTCTAGTTTGTTCTAAATTATTTACTTCATTTGTTTAGTTCTTAATTGGGTTTGTATTAAAACAAACCACCCTTTTTCTTCCTTCTTTCAACTTGGGTTTCTTGCTACAACCATAATAAAAAAGCAAGCTGTAAGAAGGTGATCTAGCCTACCTTAAAACGGCTAGTGGGTTTCTTGCTATAGCCATTAAAAAGCAAGCGGTCATATAAATCTCCCAACGGTTGAGTTGGGAGCGGAGACGTAGGCTTGAGTTTAAAGCCGAACTCCGTTATCAATTGTGTCTTGCCTTTTTACTTTCCGCTGCATTTAAATTTGTTTTAAATTGTTAATTAATCTTAAAAAGGCAATTCACCCCCCCTCTTGCCATCACCTCCGACCCAACACATAGGTCTCTGAGTGAAGCTAGAACATAGTCAGGGGAAATCCGTAGGTTGTGTTAGTTCTTATGGTGGGGAGACCCACAATGTGTCTCATGTAATTTCTTTTGGAAATTTCTAATGGAAGTATACCCCTTGTAATGGGGAGTCCATTCGGGCCTCCCCCTGTTAGTTCCCTAATTTTGTCTTAGAAAATTTGGGTTGTCTCTTATGGTGGGGAGCCCATTTGTGTCTCCCTTTACTAGTAACTCATATTTTTCCTTGGTCTTGGTTTCGTGGTAGGTAGCCTCATTTAGATCTATCTAACTACCCACATCTTCCTTGGGGAAATGTTGGGATTGGAGGGAACCTAACAGTTTAGTTAAAGTAAGGTAAGTGTAACATTGTTGAATGTTTTTGTCAATTGGGGTAATTTTCTTGAATCTTGTTCATATAGTTTTTGAGTATTTCTCTTCTGGTATAAACTCTAAATGTGCTTTATTTTTTAGGAAAGTTGTTTAAGTCTTGGTTTATGAGTTTAATCCTTCCTTAATTGATTATTGGAGGTGTTTTGGCCTTTGGGGGCACAACATGGAAAAGGAGAACATCTTGGTTTATCAATTGGGATTGGTTTTTTTCTTTGGCTTTGCTATGTTTTTCTAGGGGAGGAAAGATTTATACTGGGGAGAATTGTCACACCCGGATTTTAAATTCCTTGCTTTATTTCAAATCCACTTTTAGTTCTTATCTTTCTCTATGTTTCCCGGTGTTTCAGGTTTAAAATACTGGTGTCTCATATGTTCTTGATATATGACCATGGTTTGGGGGTATTTTATGATACATGGCCTCCACTTTGGTCAAAAGGATTGAGTTAGCTTGTGGTGTTTTGGATTTGGTTTTGAGAAACTCCTAGTGGAACTAATTATGGGGTAAGTTGTTGAGGTTGTTTGTACCCTTGAGTTGGATGTATTATTTTGTGAAAATAGAGATTTTTGTGGAAATATTTCTCCACTATCCTTAGGGTATTGTTCCCCTTTGGTTCCCCTCTTGCACTCCCCTACAATTGGAGGATAATTAATGGTTTTTGGGTGCCCATAATAGGCCTCACGGTTTGGCTGCATGGTTTACTAAACAGTGCAGCCAAACCGTGCAAGGTATCCTGGTCATTAAAAATATTTTTGAAATTCCATTTTTTCCTATCGGAAATAATCCTAATATACCTTATTATTCTCTCATTCAAGACTAGCAGCCAAGGGAGGCCTCCAAGCTCTTCAAACCTCCCACAGAACTCCTTTTTCATGGATGATTTGGTGGATAAACTCCCAGATCTTTCAATTAAGGGAATTCCTTCCTAGATTATTACATATTCCTTTATTTCTATTTCTTCTTTATTAAAGTTCCTCATGTATAGAAGTAATATTTAGAACCTAGGGTTTGATTTGGTGTCTTTTTGGTCAAATTTTTTGTCTAGGTCTCGATTTCACTTGCTTTTTGTGTGAAAGTGGTGTGGTTGAAGTTTGAAAAAAATATTTGGGGGTTTTGACTCAAAAGGTTGGTGATTCAATTTGTAAGAAATTATTGATGTGTTATCTTTCTTGTTTTATTAATTTATAATGTTTCTAATCTGTTGTGTGTGGTGTGAAAACAATTTTTTGTAGCCTTAGTAAAGCATTTAGTATAAAAGATATATTTTTTCTTGTAGTTGTGTGTTTTTCAAATGTAACTTATGAGATATCTTTTTTGGTAGTTTTATAAAAAGTCAAAGTGATTTATTGGTTGTTGAAAGGGGATTAAAATTATTTTTAGGTAATGATTTAGTGTCTTCTGGGCCACAATAGGGGGTTTTTGAATTGGTTTTATGTGTAAAACCTTGTTATACTTCTCGAAAGTTATTAATGGAAATGTGGGATTTTTCATGTATAACTTTTGTGGTATTATTTGAAGTTATTTTATACGCTTTATATTTGTTTAATAAATATTTCAATGGCTTCCAACTCTTTTTTGGATTATTATTGAAATAATTTTTTCTTTTAATGAGTGTTTGGAAATGGGTTTTGTGTGTAAAAGATGGTTATACCCCTTGGGTTTGTTTTATGAAAATTGAAAATGATTTAGTGATTTAAAAATCGTTGTAAAATGATGTACATGTACTATTTTGGGGATTTTTATCATTTAAGATGGGGTTTTTAAAGATAAATAATTTATTTAAGATGTGAAACATTTAGAAAATGTTTTATAAATTGAGGAAGTGTTTTATTAAATTCTTATGTGGGTGCAAAACATGTTTGTGGTCTGTTTCATGTTATTTTGATGATTAAATGAATTTGAAGGTGAAAAGTGTATTTTGTGAAATTTTTGTGGGTTGTTATGTGATTTTTAATATCTTGGAATGGTTTTAGAAAAATATTTTTAGGGATTTGTTGAAGTGTTAAAGAGATTTGAAAAGTGTTGTGGGCTATTTTAGTGTGAGTATAATTTCAAAATGAATTTGAATGAAAAAGAAGATTATGAGACTTATGTGATATACATGTGGGATTTTTGTTAAATGTGTGATGTGGAAGTGGTATATTCATGTGAAATTTATATTTCATGTCTTTTTGAACTTTTTAGAGCACAAGAGGGAAACTCAGGTATCTAGGTGGGTGGATGTGTACTTGTATGATAGTGATCTTGTGGGGTTCGGCCAAAGTTTCACGTAGAATGATTGACGATAACAACACTAACTAAACTATGATGACATTGATTTTGGGGGACCACTAGGTTATGTTAATGATACCTACTAGTGGCTCGTGTACACAAGAATGGATATTGTGATGGTTACTGTCACTGAGATACGAGGTGCCTTGGACACACAATGAGCTAGTGCCTACGAGATATTTTCATGTTGCTTATTATCATTAGTTACTTTGTTCTTACATTCGGAATATGGTATGGTTGGATGGAAAATATATTATCATTGGCATTATATTTAAAAGTCTTGATTATTTTAAATAACCCACTTGAAAACTGTTTTATTTAATGTTGCATCTTTTAGAAATTGTTACTAGTATTCCATGTTTAGGAAAACTTGAAAGCTTTTAATCTTTGCATGTTTATCACATGGAATCTCTTATTGGTGATATCCTACTGGGATTTGTCTCACACCCTACTTACACATTTGGGTGTAAGTAGACTTTGTTTTTTTGTCGCTGGTTTGGGTACAACTTTTGTGCCAATGGTTCATGTTTTTAGCGGTCCATTGTGATGCGGTGTTCTAGAGATGGCTTAAGGGGGTGCCTATTTACATGTTGATGTTCTTGGGGTTTCCTTTGTGGTTTTTTACCTTTGTAATGGTATTTAAACAATTTTTTAAATTTTGTGACTGAATTCTGAAATTTTGTAAAAGATTGTTTTGTTTGTAAAATCCAGATTTAGTTTATGGGATTTGTTTATTGTCCTATGTTTATAAACATGGGTAAATCATTCCCAGATTTCATTTTATAATACCTAGTCACTTGTGCTAGACCATGGGGTTCAGGAACACCCTTCAGGCCTTGCCAAGAGTAGGGTCGGGTTCCAGTTTTGATGGTGACTATATTCAGTTCCTATCATGCCATGATCTCTCTAAATATCCCCTTCTTGAAGGTCTGAGCCCTGAAGAATGTGACTCACACCATATCTGTGGAGTAGTGAGAAAGATCAGAAAACCTCACTGAGTACTCCACCACTCCCCGACTACCTTTATGCAGATGCAAGATCTCTTGTATGCACCCTGAGCACAACATAGCTGGTCATAACTCTTATATGAAGAGTTTTTCAGTGTTTTACCAAGAGAGAGTTGCCTCATCATGTGTCTGGGTCACTAAGATCTACCATCACCACACTAAGACCTGAAGAAGACTCGCAGCAAGGACTACCTTCTGTTCAGCAGGTGTCCTTACAAGGCGAAATACACGTGTAACTACCACCAGCCAATCCTCATCTATTTAGGGGTATAGATCACCCATACACCTAAGATTTATCTGCCTTTGGAACTCAAGAAATTCAATCAACCTGTGTGCATCCTTAGCTAGTAGCACTGGTAGTAACTCCCACTCGACGGGTGGTGGTATCGCTGGTAAACAACCTAGAGGTTCTATCACTGGTGTATAGAGTATCTCTTATACAGGACCTAGTACTGACACCTCATCGCTAGGCGGATCGCCCTTGTGATCATGCAATGAAATATTGTCCGGTTGTCTATCCGGAGTCATCCTGAAACCAATCAAGATATACCATAGTGAAAAGAGTATACCTAGCTAGCTGACTCAAGAAGGGATTGAGGACACACTCAAATCCTACAAGATGCATTTACCATTGTTTTCAATGAAACTAGTGTTTTCATGTAACTAGTCAAAAATTAGATATCCAGAGTCCAAGTGTATGGATACATCGGCTGCCGCACCAACACTATATTCCTTGGCCTAAAAGTCTCGCTTGAAACATTTGATGTTGATTCCCCAAAATAACCTCGAAGACTCATGTTCATTAATTAGAACCGACCACATCTAATACCACTCTTTTATGACCCATAATAGTTGGGCACATACCAGGACTAATCCAATCCCACCTCCGATAAGCTAGGGGATTCTGACTAGCACCGAGGTTGCATATCCCAAAATTGGATGCATTTTCCTATCAACATGTACGAACACAGACATCTCCAAGCCCAAAATTATAGAAAGTAAAAATACTAAGTAAACAATTCATGAATACACTAAGATACCAACCATAGAGTACGATAGTAGGAAACTTGAATATAAACAGGTCTAGAATACAATCCCACCAAAAGAAAGAGTCTGCAATAGTGAATTTTCATGTTCTTGAAACTCATCTGCAGAAAACCCCACCTGAAGGGTAGGTGTAATATATAAGTCTGAAGTTGTAAGATAACACCTCATTTGTATAATAACTCAAAGAAATCCCTAGTACTTGTCTACCTATAACTCCATCAAAGTGTCGATCGTCTAAACAAGACACAACACATGTGGGAAAAGCCTGTGAAGGGGTGAGTAAAACAATACTCAGAATGAATCCACAAAACCACAGAGGAATACAACTAAGAAATACACAAAGTACACTAAAAATAAATAAATAAAGTATACCACTAATAGATACATCAATTATATCATGAATAAATACATGGTATACCATAAATGAAACACATGAAGTACAGTCATCTCACACTGGTATAAGTCTATAGCATGAAAAGTAGGATTATCAGATGTAGTCCACAGAACACCCAGTATCAGTGACATAGGGAGTGTCATTAACACATGGAGTATTGATAACATGTGGAGTGTCGATAAAACACTGAGTGATGATAACACACAAAGTTTCAAAAACACACCTAGTGTCGATAACACATGGTGTAGATAATAGATGGAGTGTTGATAACACACAAAGTATCGATAAAACATAGAGTGTCGGTAGGTAATGCATAATCCAAGTCACATTGTCACCAAATCAGGTACTCACATAGTCACCAAGTCACACCTACCTGCAGGATTCCGCTCGTATCATTCATGCACCAGGAGAACCCACTCCTCAAGCAATTAGGTAATATTCCCACTTCCAGAACAACTCATATAGAGTATCTCAAGAAGAATTTATCAATAAAATGGTCATAAATATACAAATGGAATGTAAAAAAACTCATGCAATGAAATTTATAGCTAATTTACATAAAAGGTCTGACCTAGGTCTGGCCTAGGTCCGATCCGACCCTCTAGACCCGACCTAACCCACTAGTCGACCTAAACAGATCTATCAGACCCGAACTAGCTTCGTCCGGTCTTGTATGGCCCAAAGCTTCCTTTCTTACTAGGCCACTCGGTCTATTATTCTTTGAGCGGCCCATCTCCACCCAGTCCAGATTGCATGCACATTGGTCGGCTTCCATGCCACACATGTCCCGCCTCTGCCACAAGCCCCACTGGTCAATGTGGCACCCTCACTGTGTTTCCTGGTCAGCACCACGACCTCCTACTATATCTTTTTTCCATAGTCCTAGCCCTAACGCAGCATGATACATTCACAAAGCTATATACTACACCACTGGAGACCCTCTATTTCACCTATAGGGCTCCATTTTTGAAAAAAAAGCACAACTGCGATCCTCGGGTCATGTCTTTCACTACCCTGGGCTCGAATCAGCATCACGATCCATTCCGATGAAATTCATTCAAAAGGTGATATCTACTAAATTGTTTTGATACATCTATCATCGTGATTTTATAACCTACATTGTGTTTTCATACGGTTGGATATTCGATCTCATATTATTGCACCATGAATCAAAGGTGAATCAATTGATAATTCATAAACCATGAAGAACATAGAGAATGTGGACAATATCAATGACAAAAAAGCAAAAGGAACAAACTGAGGAATGAACCTTGGTCATTGTTTGTTTTAGTCTCAATACATTCTATAAGAATGAAGAACAAAGATTTATGAAATCACACAAATTATATCTCCCATTTTTAAAAACCACAAATTAACCATCCAGCTAGAATAACCAAACCACAGATCATCTTGTTCATTGGTTGGTCCACGTTCATCATTGAATTTATGAATGGGGAAATAATCACAAAGAACCAACACCCAAACTCGAGGTTTGGATCGATTGTTGAAGAAGATAGATTTCATTGATGTCACTGATGAGTTCCTCCACTCCACAAGTGCAACAATTTACAATCAGCTCGATCTATCATAATTGTTCGTCAAGAGGGTTTCCCTCCACATCATAGAGGAATTTCAGGGATATGGTGATAACCCTAAATTCCCTGACAATGTTTTGTTTAAAAAATAATATCAATGTTGTTTCAATTAAAATATTTTTATTTAATATTTTAATGGTGTTCACATACAATAACTAACTTTCACATATGAACTGTTTTGGTTGATGTTAAGACTCTCCTAAGGTAAAGTCAGTTTTTTAAGGTAAATGTTCCCTCAGATTTCTTATCTAGGTACCCATTTATAAGTTATTCTAATTTTAAAGAAAAAACATTTGCGAACTTTATTAAAAACTGAACATAATTTAAAGAACTGTTTTGGGAACACCCGGCCTCGGAATCATGCACCGTCTGAACACCTAGTCTCATAATTTTAAAATTTAATTTTTAAAAAAACATTAGAAAATTAGATTCATCTCACCCAAGTTTAATAACATATCTACCAAGAAGTGGACCTTCTAAATCCAAAACGAATTCCATGAGAGATATACATAAATATGGAACCCTAGGAGCAAGTTCTGAACCATCCTAAAGTTTACCACATGCTCCACCTATAACATTGAGTACACAAGGATGTCATCGAAGTAGACTACCATGAACCAATCCAAGAATATATAAGGATCTAGTTTATTCATCCAAACCACTCATCTAGGGTGTTCAATACATGGGAGGGTATCATCATTTTCTCGAAGAAACCATTGTAGCTTTGGAAATCCACCTTCAGTAAAACCTCTCTACATTATCGGAGCTGGTGAAAACTCGTCCTCAGGTCAAAGTCTAAGAACCAATTCACCTATAGCCATTGTTTGAAGAAGTCATTGATTATCAGGGGTGGATACTCATCCCAAGTAATCACATATTTTAAGGGATTTCAAACCACAAATAACCCCATGATCGCATCTGCATCCTAGGAAGAAGTCACTAGACTACCTAGGAAAATAAAATGGGTCTTATGATGGACTAACTCAATAGATCCTCCAACTGCACCTTTATCTCTCTGGGATCTATGTGTCCCTCTGATATACAGGTATAAATATAGGTCCATACATAAGTACATTTCTATGTAGCAATAAAACTTCTTATTGGGTATTAATCATGACAAATCCTCATAGAAGGCATCCACATATTCCACTTACACCGTTGGAAACCGAAGCCCGATAGTATCTTCTACTACAATGGTCATAACATCCATCTGATAAAGCAATTGTATCCTCCAATAATGTCCTCAGCCTGTTATTCCTAGGATTCCTTATCCCCAAAAAATTAAAATACCATCCCACTAACATTGGTATATTGTAACTCGTATTATTAACAATCATATGGGTTTAGAAAGTCGGAAACCAGTTAATAACAAGAAAAACATAATAGTTCCCCATCACCTACTAAGGAAAAAGTTACACTTGAGGATCTATCTCCTCTAAAATTCAGGTCAGACTAATAGTAAAAAAAATTGAACACTGATCTTCGTCTGAAAGGGTCTCCAACCTAATGTCAGAAAGGCTCTACTAGTATCGATGGGTCTCAAATATAGGTTATTGTAAAGGAAATGTGGTTTATGACTCTATGCTAAAACTACAGATGGATCAATGAATAATCATGTTGTGCCTAAAACCATAATTGAAATCTGAAGGACACAAGATTATACCACTTGATAATATAATTTTCATTGCCTACCTATTCTCAAAAATAAGGGTTTTATCTAACACCTTACTAAACCCAACAACCTCGAACAGATGAGTCAAAAGAACCTAAACAACATACCTTGAAACCATCCAATTTGGGCAGCACTGACTCACCCTCATAGTTTTAGATCATGTCACCAGAAAGTGTATTTCTTCAGAAAATTTCCCTCTTCCTTGCATCCTGAAGTTATGTCAAAACATCACTAACATAGGGACCTATCAATGACTTTCATCTCCCAGGAGAATTCTCAATACCAGGACCACCATTAAGAAGTATTCCTATTAAAGTAGGAAACATGACCCATAGGATCAATCTAATCTTCTAACACCTAATAAGGGTGCCTACCTCACCACAAATCTTGGGTGATCTATATGTATGAAACATTCAACGTAAACTTAGTACAAGTTCATTTTCCATGGATACGAACAAAGAAAATGGTTCCACAATAAATAAAAATAGTTTTAATGAAATCCATTCAATCAACTAAAGTTCTCACAACATGTAGGATCTGGACCATCTTCTCGATCCAATTCTCCAATGACAAAGGGTCTAGATCACCATGATGCCTTATTTGTCCCTATCATTAGAACTCTCATAACATGTTAAACCAATGTGAATCATTTACTAGAACTACTAGATACATGAATTTCCCAAAATTTAGTTAATCATCCATCAGATACACAATATTATATACACACAAACCAATAGGATATAGAACTTCTTTATGCCCACCAGGAGGAAACACCTCATGCGTAGGTCCCTAAACTATGGCATCATCATATAACTGGTTATCATCATGAATGTTTCATGGAATAATTTGATACAATGATCACTGATATTTCTTGAAAGTTATCAAGACATACAATGTTTAAATAGTATATCAAGCGGGATGACTCAAGAAGGATATGGAAACCACAACTCCTTCCGAAATGATGGATGTACCAATTTTTTCCTTGAATCCATTATTTATATGTGATTATTTAACAAGAAGGTTATCAAAGTCTAGGTGAATGGATATTCCAGCTTCCATACCAACATTGGACACCCTGACCTAAGATCCATGCTCAAAACGCTTAAACTTTGTTTCCATAATTCCAAAACCAATCCTTACAGGCTTCAGTCCTAAGGTATAAATAATGAATCTAATACCACTATGTCATGACTCATCCCATCCTACCTCTTCTGGCCAATGGTAATCTGATTGTGACAACCCCAATCCCACCTCCAATAGGCCCGAGGCTAGTTACCATCTCTGAGTAGGAACATCACACAAATGGGATTCATTGTCCTAATGAACCTATACACATGAACACATATTTAAATACTCATAAAATGTTAAAATGTAAAATAAAAATCATAAAAAATGAATGCATACATCTATTTCCCACAATCAGATTATAATAGATGTACTGAAGAAAAAAGGGGTAATTACAAGCCCACCAAAACTATAAATAAAGTCAAAACTTCTTAGAAGGAGTTTACTATAATAAAATTTAATACCTGATAAGAACCTTGGCCTTTCTATCTCACTATTATCTAACTGGTCCTAGTCCTCCTAGGTCTCCTTTAAAAGTTATGTCTTCTGCATAAGACATTACATATGTGGACAGAGCCTATGAAGGGATGAGTATAAAAATAATCATTAGGATAGCCAAAAATCACCAAACATAAAGCATAAAGATAAATGTTAGATCAACCATAATTGTCTTTAAACCAGAAATATGATACATTGATACAAAAATAACAACATAAATCTAGATATACTCAAGAAGGAAACATTATCTGAAAGAGGTCTCAACCACAATACTAATCACTGGATTATATTCAAGGACTCAGGGTATTGATTCTATGGGAGATATCCTTCCATGATCCATTATACAATTAATGTAACTCCTCGTAGATATCATGTTCATTAGGAATATCCAAGGAAAAACACAATAGAACTTCAAATATATCAATACAAAAATATAAACTCCTATATAGGGGATCACTCCTAGGACTTCTAGTTGGACACCACAAACCCTACTAAATTATCCATCTAGATATGGGATCATCACTCTTGTAGTGTTTTTCATGATGAATCTATGAACCCCACCTAGGAAAAAAATAATGAAGGGGCATCACACCTTGGATTTATGGGGGACACTACAAACTCTATATGAAACTCGTCTTGTAGAGGGGATTACATTTCAATTCTCAAGAAGTAACGACACATTGTACCCTAAAATAGATAGACCAAAGAAACCCACTTAACATACTATTCAATTGTCACTGAAGGAAACAGCCCAATTTCATTATCTAGAGTTATATATCTGATTCGAAAAATTAGTCCATAAAATAGTTCTACATGGAAAACTACTTAGGATAGACTAGTTTAGATCAAAAATACGAGTTTGGAAAAAACCTAACAAATGGTTTGCTCTCATCATTGTTCCAATATAATAAAACATAAATCCAATAATATATCACCACAAATAGAAAATATATATATAAACATATCACACAATTTTGATCCTGAATGAAAAACACTTCAAATAGGTTATTTACTAGCCTAAAATGGACACCTAGTGAAAATAATGGAATTCATCATATCTTGTACGACGGTTGATTCATGAGTATAATCCACAATCCTGAATTATGTACCCAATATTTGTATTGAATCATCCATATAGAAGTTAGGATCATGATTCCACTACAGGTTCATTAATCTACCGTTCTAGAAAAAGATATAATTGAAATAATATCTTTAATAACAATGATAATAATATTAATATAAATAAAAATAATAAAATATAATTAGAATTATTTCCACGCATCTACTCCCAACTACACATTCTATAACATGTGCACTGCCCCATCAATTCTTCCTTTAACATTGTTACTATATTATTATCATTAATAATAAGAAAAAAATAAACAAACCCACCCACCCACCCCCATCCTATAATTTGTAAAGGGGACTCACATCATATATGCTTGGGTTACCACCTTCTACTACTACATACCACTGGAAATATTAGGGGATGGATTTCCATCATCGCTACCTCCTTCGAGATCACCAGAAAAGAATCTAAAAAGTTCATATCTAAGTTTACCATTGTATATAATCGACTAAAATTATGTTATCTATAGGAAAATATATCTTCATTACATACTGAAGTTACACATGTCTCATCCCATGGTAACATGGATACCTACAACTCATCAGACCTCAAATATCTCTGGTATCCTGATTCGGGCCACCTATTTCTTGGAATTTCCATCCACTGCCGCCCTAGAGATATCTGCTCGACCGGGATCATTGATACACCATTTATCCAACCTATCATCAAATTACCCTAATCATAATTTTTCCACTGTTGCATCTCCAAAACTCTAAATCGAACCAATAATCAAGATCTTTTATGCCAAGGACAAACATACAATGATCAGTCTTCCAGGTTAACATTGAATCACCATCTATCCAAAATTTTGATGATGAACACCTAGAACAGAGGGAGAAAGGGACATCACATAAAGTGAACCTTGATAGATGGCCAGGTTTATTTTACCATCATTAGAAAATAATAAATGGGGCTATTAGATAAACAAGACTTCATAACGATAAATAAATATCAAATTCCTAGATCTAAGAAGAAAAAAACAGTCATTGGAAAACCAAAAAAGAGAAATTAAAGAATTAATTTTGGATGGATTAATACTCATTTGTCTCGAATAATAAATGGGAATAAATAAATAAATTATATCTTACCTTGATTATGTATAAAAAATTGGTGAATAATGTATCTTCTAGTGATGGAGATGAAGATATGTTGTGTTTACCTCTAATCTTGTGGTTTACCTCGATCTGCTCATCATCAATCCTAGGTCATGATATTATAATGAAAATGAAGATATCCTCCATCTATATCAAGGTTATATGGATAAAAAATTGAATACTTCATAAATAAGTATTTATAGAGGATTATTTAGGTTATTGTAATTAAATAAATTATTTTTTCAACACACCCACAAACGTCTACAATCTATAGACGTCTGATGTTGACCAACCTTATGTATCAAATAGGGTAAACCAAATATTCTAAAGCCAAAATGGCCTTGAATTTCTAATTCAAGACATAATTTTGGATTTATTAATTTATTTTATAAAAAATCATGTCTATTATAATATATTTAAAAATTTTATTATATCAATATCCTGCTCACTGGGCTTCAGAATCATGTGTTTCCTTGACATCTGTATCTGAAAATATTCTTTATAATATTTCTAATTATTTCCCAATAAAAATATATATGTTATAATGTAGGTGTATGATTTGGATATACAGGTGGAGTTGGGGGAGTGGGATATATATACTAAGGTGGAGGAGTGGGATTATGAACATTAAACTATCTTTTCATGTCTATAAACATTGATTTTGAGAAATATCTAATTTTATCCTCTATCAACTAACTGATATTTTGAATAATATCTTTTAAATATTGTATATTTATTTTTATATATCTCCCATTTAAGAATATAAAGAATAACCAAACAGTTTTTTAAATGATACACCCACCTCATGCTCTCATATGTGATCTGCGTCTTCTGGATTTCCCAATACAATAGCTAAAATATCCTTCATGCCCTTAGGTATGAAGGTCCCCAATGTTATCTTCTCTTAAAGGTTTTCCAATATTAAATAATTGAAAAATTATTTAGTGAATCCCAATATATAATTAATTGAAATTTCTAAAATAACTTAAATGTCTCATTAAGATTCTTTTATCTCTGGTCGTCAATAATTTATAAATATACCATCCATTTTTTCTCATCTAGGTCCTTCTCATATCTTAATATCTAGTTGGGGGAAGGAGGGACAAATACTATAGATCCTGATGACTCACCTCTATTTTTTTTAAAATTTTCAAACTTTATTTGTACTTATAAAAACAAAAATCTTCCATGAGATAAAGTATGAGGGTATATAATTTTCTATTAGATCTCCTAATGAGATTCCCCAATTGCTATAAATTAAGGGTATAAAATAATCTTCATTAAAAACAAAAAACCCATCTATAATATAACACATCACTTACCAAAAAATCATTTATATCATCTGATTTTAATAGGATTCTTCCATGTATCTTTATATATAAAAGGATATATATTGCATTTATTTTTTATTTTGACTTTCTTTAAAAATTAATTCATATATAAGGGTTGGCATAAACACCCTCCATCACTTTGTAGAAAAATAAAAACATTTATTCCTAAATTATCTAGTATTAGTTATATCTTATGTCTTCTGATATGAAGTTAAAAACATATATAGGTAAAAAAACGTCATGATAATTAAAATAATATTAAATTAGGTTACTAAAATTGACTCCCATAATTGATATATTGTGTCTTTTTTGTAACTTTTCCAATCAAACATAAAAATGATAATTATTCCTCAGGATAAAATTTCAGAAAAATACTTAAATTATTTTGAATTTGGTCCCCTAAGATTATCATTATAATCTATCTCAAAATATATCCACTGGTTCAGGATATGGTAATTTGATAATCTTGGTGAACATGTGTTACTATGTGTACCATTCCGAGAATCCATCTTTCCCCATATAGAAATACAAAGCTCATATATAAAAGGAAGAGGAGGCTTCTAAAAAAAGGTTTGTGCATGGTCCTCCTGAGAGGCTCAAGGTCACACAACCATTTGATCTCACATTATTATACAAATCAAAATAAAAAAATAGTTCACAAATAAAGAAATCCAACTACTATATATAAAATTAAAAAGAAAATGGTCCAAAAAATTAAATTAACTAAAAAAATTAATTCATATTTATAAAACTAGGTAACTAAAATGTTAAAAATATTAACGAGGGATAAAATGATATAAAAATCACAAAAATAAGTAAAATTTTAAAAAAACCAGCAATTGAATAAAAAATTGAATTGTATAAAAAAACATTATAAGACAGAAAACCATTCTTTATCATATTTGTTAGAGTAGTTGAAAATAATATTAAAAAATATAACAAATTTTTTTTTATTATTTATTAGTAATTAAACATTTTAAAAATATATTACCAATATTTATGAATCATAAGGCGGTATAGAAAAATTAATACAAGGCTTCAGTTAAGATTTATACAAATTAAAAACATATATATAGTTGAATAAATGAAAAAATATACAAAAAAACAAAACTAATCTAAACCAACACATTATAATACTTGTTAATATTATTATTTTTATTAAAATAATTAAAACTAATATATCAAACATTTTATTAAATTTTAAATGTCAAAAAAGTAAAAACAAATATGTTAGAAATAATATTAGGAAATTGCTAAAGGATTGTTTTCCCATATTCCTTCCTCGCGATAGTTTTGTATAGAACAACCCATGACTATGTCAGGGTCATCAGTATTCTCTAACAACTTTCCATAAAAGTAGGTTTCTTACCTAAATCAATATAGTATTAAATACCTTAAACACCAAAATCCTATTTTCCCTTGAAATATGATATACTTGTATCATCCCACCCCACACCCATTGGCTCGGGATAAATATTTGAGTGTTACTAGCCATAAGGTACATCATTAAGACACCAAAGGCTGGAAATAAATACCAAGGTACTCATAAAAAATTGGGGTATGATTTTCTATATGAAGATAATATAATAAATCAAACATAACAAAAAAACCATTATATGATGCAACAGTACAAAATAAAACTCAACAAAAAAAGAACAATTAATATGTTATAGTACAAAAAATCCAGAAGAAACAAGACTTAAGGACTCTATTATATCAAACCATCAACTTCTAACCTACTCCAATCTCTAACATGGAAATCCACACCCAATGTATCAACATGCAGCACTAAAAAATATAGATACCTTTCCTTTATATGTGCCTTGATAGATTAAATCTATAAACACACAACAGGTATCCAAGAAGGGGTGGGTCTAACCTCAATAGTGTTTCTCCAAATGACTTCCCAACTCATAAAACCTAAATAAAACATGTTTTCAAAATTATATAAAACCGATTACAATATATTTAAAACATCTGATATCAAATCCAAAACAGTTTTCCAAGTCAAGACATTTTTTCATGGAAATTAGTAGATAAATAATTTAAAAACATTTTCAAATACATTTGGAATACCAATTTTAAACATCCATACATCCAAACATGCATTATAACCTAACAGTTCTGCACACATGATCGATATCATTTCGATCTACTGAGTCATCACATGGTAAACAATTTCAGGTTCCCAATGGAACACCCCCATTCCATAGGATCACATCTAATGCAAATGAACTCACATCAATAATTTATTCCATGTCCATTCTAAGAAAACTATTCTAAATAATATTAATAAAAAAGATCTTGTATTGAAAACAATTCTACAAATACTTTTCCATAAGACAAAAAAAAAGATTGTTTTAAAATCGCCATTTTAAAATTTACAACAATGAGGTTTTTCACCAAACAATCCAATTTACATCATTTAAAAAAACACCACTAAAAATATTTTCCAACAAGATTCACAAAACAATTCCATAAAAAATTAATAAAAAATATTTTTTCAAACATATCATTTAGGTTATAATCAATAGGAATTGAGAGAGAAGTTACCTACCTATCAAACATTGTTGAAAATAAACAATGAAACAATGATTTTATATATCTGATCACAAAAAAATTTACCATAATCATATCTAACAAAAATCTGCCATAAAAATACACAACACACACACACATATATATATATATAACCATAATAGATTTGATCTACAATTCAGAGAGAGATAATAATCAAGGATCTAAGAATAAGAAACATGAATGGGTAATTACTAATGAACTTGGATCACCGACAACCTTTGATTCACTTACTAATCAATCCTGGACTAAAAATAAATGTCTATCACACCTTGGGAGAAATATGACTTCATTTTATGGGCATATTAGGGTGATAATGAGTTTTTAAGGGGCTAAACCAAGTTAGATCCACACTTTTTAGATCTAAAACACCCAGTGCATGCTTAAGGTGCATTTTTAGACAAACTTTGTTTTTAACATGAAAGATATACTATCTTGAACCATGTCTAACATGGTTGTCTTGGGCATTTAGACCAAATATGAACAAACCAAACATGTTCTAACTGTGTTCCTACCTAGTGCTCACTATTTTCCCTTACACAATTCCTAAAGGTGTTTCAAGGTTTCTTCCAACCATGCACAAATCTTACACCTCCATAAAATCTTCCAAATTATTCCAAAACTCCCCCAAACCACTAAAAACAAAACCTAGATAAAATATATATAAAAAAAATAAAAAATAACAGGTCAAGTAACAAAAACTGGTGGTGCTAAATTGTCTCCACCAGTGGTATTTACATACTCTGAAAGTAGAAAAATAGAGTTGTCTTGGAAGATTTCGGGCCACTACTCCAACATTTCCTATTCACACTCACATATTTCCTCTTGAATATAACCATTTTTTCCATTAAATCTTCACTAGAATATTTCTTTTCCCATGGTAAGACATTATCTTTCCTATCCATAATCTATACTGGAACATGAACCAACATATAATTCATCACTAGGTCAGCCTCATACCATCAAATAAAAAGGTTAGGATCTAGATGATACTTCTTCTATTGAGGTACCTGAAACACATTATGCACCAAACTAAACATCAGTGACAAAGCTAGCTGATATTCCACCTCACCAAGACATTCAATTATCGTAAAATGGTCAATATATCAAGGATATTGATTTACCTTCTTACCAAAATGATAATTCCCAATCCATGGAGAGATTATAAAGAACAAATGATTACTCACCTCAAATGAAAATGATCTTCAATGATGATATGCATATGATTTATAATGACTCTGAGTTGTCTCCATCCTATTTCTAATCAATTGATTCTTCTTAGTTGTGTTTTGGATAATGATGGGTCAAACTAGTTAAGTCTCACATGCTTCCACTCAACAAAGTTGAAGACTAAAAGGGCACCCATACAATGCTTCAAAATGGGTGATATATATTAAGGATTTATAACTGTTGGTGTATGAGAACTATTATAATGTTGTTCGGTCCTCCCATGTCCCACTTAAATCCATTACACAAGTTCTAAACATATCCTCGAACATTTGTATCATCATTTTAGATTGTCCATTTTATTAGGTCAAATCTATCATGCTCATTGTCAAATCAGTCCTAAGGGATTACTGTAAGGATTTATAAAAATTAGGCACAAACCATGGGTCCTTATCTAATACATCCAAGACTAAAAAACTATACCACTTTACAACTTATCATATATATATTTTAGACAAGTTATCCACCATATGAGATTCATGAAGAGGGATAAAATGATCCAACCTCAATACCCAGTCCATAATTACCCATATGGCATAAGTTTTAGTAAATTTTCTTGTTAAAATTTTCGTAAAATTCATGCTTATAACCTCCCATTTCCTTGTGGGAATCGGTAGAGATTGCAAAATGTCCATTGGCCATTGGTGTTCCTCCTTGACCTTCTAAAAATGGAGGATTATCATAAAAAACTTTTCCACATCCATTTTCTTTTCAAACAACCAAAAATTATGATTAAACTTATTTATATATATTTTGAATTCATGGATGAATAAACAATATAAATAGGGGAAAACATTGAGAATTTGTTCGTAACAAACATATGGTACCAGTATACGATCTCTAAAACACAAAATTAAACTCTAATACATCTTCCATCCCTCAATGGAATCCCCGACATTGAGTTTTGACCTCATAGAAACACATTTTGAATTTTATTTATGAGCCTATTTCACATGCTGAACCAAATCAGGTTCAAATGAAACAGGGATGAAAATAACAACATCACCCTGGTCTGTACAATCTAAGTGCATGTCTTCTAAGAATAAAATCATCTTCCACTAATCCACAGTTTATTTATCCAAATGAATATATCATTTTCTATTTAATGTCTCCACTACTTAGTTACAATCACCCAATGTATACATTAAGTCAAAGTTGACCATTTTAATGTACTCAATCCATCTTCTTTCACTTAGATTCAAATCAATTTGTGTGAAAATGTGTTTTGAGATCTTATGGTCTATAAACTACATGAATTTTAAACTAATATGATAATGATGTCAAGTATTCAATTCATGGGATATAGTATTCAATTCCAAATCATGTGTTGGGTAGTTCTTATAATGCAATTTTAACTTCCATGAGCCATAAGTGACAACATGATCTCCCTACATGAGAATGCATCCCAACCCCAATCCCGATGCATCAAAACATGCTATATATCCCTATTCAAGCTTTGGAAATTTATGCATATTTGCTATTGTAAGTCTGAACCTAAGCTTGTGAAATGATTTCTGACATTCCTCGTTCTATTGGAAAGTAAATACTTTCCTCACCAAATCTTTCCCCATTTATTCCAAGTATAAAAAGTCATGTACAAAACATCTTTAGTATCCAGTCAGTCCATGAAAACTACATATCATAAAAAAAATACATGAATGATTGGAGATAAAATATTCTATATTTTTGTGTATTAAAATCATTTTTTATAAATGAAATCACCAAGGAAATGTACATATTGTATCTTGAAATCACACTTTGACAACATTTCATATATAAAATCCCCCATAAGATACCCATAACTACAACCATGTGTTTCTCATGATCCACCATTTTCATAAAATACCATAGTATATCATCCATAAATATCACCACAAAGGAATACATATACCATTTAATTATAAGATTCATAAATTCCATAAATATTTTCAATGCATTCATGAGACCAAAAGGCATAACAACGAACTTACAAGGGTCGTATCTACTATTGAAAGCTGTTTTTGGAATATCTTTTTTATGAACCCATAGATGGTGATATCCAAAACATAAATTAATTTTATATAACCAATGGGATCTCATCAATTGATTAAATGGGTCATCAATATTTGAAATATGATTTCAACTATTTGTCATGACTTTGTTAATCTTATGACAATCTACACAAATACAAATATTTTTTTGCACCTTATTCACAAATGGAAATAATGCTACCCACGGAGACATTATCATTCAAATGAACCCTTCACCTTCTAACTCTTCCAACTGATCCTTTAATTCTATCAATTCTCTTGGTTACAGATGATAAGAAAAAAAGGTAGTGTTCTAGTTCCTATTTATAGATCAATCATAAAATATACTAATCTTTTTTGGTGGAAACCTAGAGAATTTTTTCAGAAAAAAATCAAGGAACCGATACATTATGGTTGGAAAATATATATCCCTGATCTCATAAACCAAATCCATAGAAACTTCTATTAACAAGTAATATATAGTTTAACCACCGGTACCAAGGGTCCCACTCTACTTGCATCCACGGTCTAATATCCTTTAACAAGATTCCTAAAATCATCAAATGTTTTGAAACACACTTTTCATGCATAAAAATCGATATGGAACACAAAGTTAATTAGTAAATCCATTCCTAGAATAAATTCATTGTCATCCATTTCTATCGTATAGAATAACCATACCATCTCAATACAATATATTGATATTAAAAACACTTCACATTTCAATGCTTGACACTTTTTTTATCCCAAATGTGTTTCATGTTTAAAAATAAAAGGAAACGTATCATTGTGTAAACCCATTGGATAAAATAAATGAGAAAAAATAAATTAACGGGGCATGTTTGTATCAAACAAATCATGCATAATGGTGTAATTTAAAATAATCATACCATAAACTATCAAATGTCTCCATTGATCATCCTTGATCACTTTCTTATCTCTACAAAATTTCTTACTCATTGCACTTTTCTATTTTTTTCATTTTGAGATTTCACTAGTTGAGGAGTCATTATATTCTTTAAATCATCATGGATTGATCATTTTTTCCAATGTGAATTATTCTAATGCACTCAACCCATCGATTAATATGATGCATGAGAAGCATTAGATGTGTCTCTATAACCTTTCCTTGATGCACTATGAAAATAGTGCTAAAGTTGACCTATCAAGATGAAATTGTGACATGATCTATGTAGTGACCTAAAATATCACTTCATATGATCAAAAGAGACACACTAAAAGAATATGAGATTACTATTTGGTGGAGTAGGTTAATTAACTAAACCCATAGTCCATTCTTGATATATATCACCCCCTTGAGAATAGGTTTCCCTCCTATACTTATTCCAAGTGTTGGAGTTCCAACCAGTTTCCATAAAAATAAACAAAATTCCTCAAAAAAATCTGAGATGTATCTTTCTTCCACCATCACCCTATTAACCATCTATGTATACTATTTTATATAGATAAAATAAATCTCTAAGTGAATTTTTGATTTGAAACTCAACTAAAAAATGCGTGCCTCTAAGGAAGAATATACAAAAAAATGCATTTCAAAGTGAACTAAATTCATAAATGTATCGGTATATTGTGTTATAGAGAATTCTCTTGATTGAGATTAAAGAAGTTAATTTTCTAAAAATTCTGAAGAGGTAAGGATATAGTTGTTTGTTTAAAAATTATTTAAAATCCTCCCATGTCATGCTTTGGCCCAATTTAACCCGAACTACTAAATCCCACAAATAGCATTCAAGATCCTATAATATATCGGTTGAAAACTTCACATTAATTTCAAATGGTGTTTCAAGGAAATAGAATATTCAATTCATTCATTTCAGCCACACTTCTATTTTTACAACTCTAATTCTCCCTAAAAAAATTTTGGATTCTGCTTTTGGAATTGCACTAAAGGATCCCCTTGTCTTGGTTCATCCTTTTCATTCCATTTATCCATGTCCTAAAAATCCTCTAAAATAATTTGGACTAATAGTTGGTTTAGTTGTAACTCAGGTGAAACCACATTTTCAGTAGTCTCTTCCAATTGGTTCCCATGATACCTACCTAGTCCCATTCTCTATAACCAAAAAACAATATTTAGTATGACATGCAAGAAATTTAAGGCTTAGATATTTTATTTTAACACATTAACACATATTACTATAAGGATTTACACAATCATGATTATCCATAATGAATCATTCTAACCATTTTCAAATTACCACCCTCAATCTTTCACGAGACCGAACAAAACCATGATTTTAAAACCACCATTTTAAAATTTACATCAACATGGTTTTCCACAAAACCATACAATTTTAACATTTTCCCAAAACAGTCACCAAATAGGTTTTCTATAATGGTCCATATATTAATTTAATAATAAATTCAACAAAATATTTTTTCAAACCAATCCTTCATGTTCTAACTAGGTGGAATCAAGAGGGAATCCACCCTCCACTCAAACTTTTGTGAAAATGAATAACTAAACAATGATTCTATAAATCCAATCACAAACTACGTTCCCTACATTAGATCAAAAAAATTTTTTGATAAAAACATCAACACTAAATAGATCTAACCATAACAGAATAGATTTACAGTTTCGAGAGAGATAATAATCAATGATCTAAGAAGAACAACCAATAATAATAACTTACTATGAACATGGATCTTCAACATTATTTGATTCCCTTATGGATTGATATTGGAATAAAATTAAATGTCTCTCACCCCTTGAGATCAAAATGAATTCATGTTATGGGTAGATTAGGGGGAAAACAATTTTTTAATGCGATAAATAGAATTAGATCCATAAATTTCGGATCTGAAATTGCATGGTATATGATGAAGAAAACAAACCTCGCATGGTTGGATAACATGGTTAAGTAAAATTTGTGCTACCTATGTGCTTCCCTATTGCATCAAAGTGAACAATTTCTCCTCATAAACTTCATGGTTTGGGAAAAATCTATTCCAACAGCATGCCTTCCCAGTGGTCACCATTTTCCCATACTCATTTTCTCAGAGGTGTCGTATGGTTTCAAAAAACCTTTCTCCAACACTTCACCTATATAAAATCATCCAAATCACCCAAAAACTCCTTGAAAATTCCCATAAACATAACCGAGACATTATATATACTTAAAATACATTAATAAATGGTCATATACATGAAACTGGGGGTTCTACGTACCACTATAAATTTGATGGGTCAAGAACATAAAAAATTTGTTCTTAATCTTTTCTTCTAATAGAAGTAACAACTGTTTATTACAATCTATTTAGAGTGACTAGTGTTATACCAAAGTCCTTATGACTAACATTATTCTTCCCGATACTCCATTTTCAATGAAACACTATAACTCAAAATTTTAATGTAATCAATCTCCCATGTTTTCTTAATAATTCCATAATATGAACTTGATGTAGATATGAGGTTTTATCCTTTGGAACTTGAAAAATTACTTTATAAAACACAAAAACAATACTATTATGAATTGAATATTTTTTTATCATTATTAAAAAATCTATAACCATTAATTTTAAACCCTATCCATGCTATCAAATTTAAACATGGGCTACCCACTAACCATATCAATGTTTTTTATGCATTGGATCTACTAGTAAAAGTCTCTTTAAACCATGTGGAAAAAAGATTTTTATGCTCATTCAATATCGACATATCATTCTTCTTTTCATAACATTTTTTCAACACATTAATATGAACTGTTATATATAAATGAGAATCATCTATGTTATTCGAGATGTATAAATATACCTTCATTATCTTATCACCTGTCAATGATTTTACATTCGATCCATGAATACCATTTTCCTAAAAACTAATTCATTCATAGAGAGATGTGGTAAAACCAATGTTCTTATCTATAGATAAGTATATTCCACAAAAATCTATAACCTCCTCTGAAATATACTTCTCAAAAATAGAGGCTTCAATTTGATATGGATCCTTGACATATAACTTGAATATAATTATATATATTTCAAAAGGATGAATCCAATATATATCTAGGTCCACAAAACCTTATTTCATGAACTAAATGAACCACTAATGAACTATGACATAAATAAAATATGGAGGAATGTACATTTTTAGTTGAAAAACTATAGAAACTACATCATTCTCCAAATTTTTTCAGTTGGTTCCAATCAATCACTTTTTTAAAAACTAAATATAAAAAATAGAAAAAAATCATGTTAGTCATTCTGGAATGTATGATCCATATTCCATGCAATGGAACTAGTATAACATTGTGAATTGTGATGTAAAAATCAAAATGTTTCAGGCCTATCAACATAAAATGTATTAATGACATAATTTTTTTCCATTTTAAGTATTTCCCTATAGAAATTTAATACCATAGAGCATTGATAAAAACTGATTTTCTACCTCTCGAAAAATGTATGAAAATGTGGAGGTAGGTATGTTTTCCTTCAATTATATGTTGGAGCTAACTCTAAACATATTATCATTGAGAGTAATTCAAATCATGAATTTAATCCATATTTTGTATTTACTATAATATCTAACAGTGTTTCAATTACACTATCATAGGTATTATTCTCCACATCTATGACATTAATGTTATGTTTTATATCAATATATCTCTATTATATTAGATCAAAAAATAATGATCTATTTTTTCAAATATTTATTTTATTATCAAATTTTAGTTTCTTTAAAAATTTAAAATCAATGTTTTTCACCCACTCAAAATATTGGGTGGTGGAAAATGTGTTTAGAGAAATATCAAATTCATATTATTCATTGAATTCCTTATTTAATATTCGATATGATTGATCAATTGATAAAAAACATTGATGACACATGTATATTATTTTTATTCCTTGTCGTAGTGGATAATATAAAGTCTAGTCATCAAAATTTATTAAATATTTATACCCATTAACACTATATCTAGATAAATTTTCATATACTAATAATTAATTAACAGTGAGAATAATCATCACACACATTTGAAAATATTCCCTTTTATAAGAACCAGGAACTTTTATACATTTCTCCCACAAAGGTGTCAAATCATCAATTAATTGTGATAAGAAAACATCAATATAATTTCTAGGTTATTTTATTCCAGAAATCATTATACTCAGCATGATATATTTCTTCTTCATTAAAAATTTAGGGGAAACTTTTGAATTTACCAATAAATTATTCCATGAACTATTTTTTGTTAAGGATTTGATATAGATTCATTCCATCTCTGCACACTCCATGTCTGAGATTTCTAAATTCATTTCTAAATATAGTTAACTAATGATAAATTTTCTTCCACTATAGAAAACTGTATATATGAAGTAATTTTCCTCTAGATATTCACTCATCTAAATTCTATCTTAAACTTTTAGAATCATTTAAATTTAAAAAAATCATTTTAAATAATGAATTTTAGAATGATACCAAATTGCCTCTGATGGAGCCTTTTTACCTGCCAAATAAACCTATTCTCTTTTTTGAACTTATACCATGATGTCACACATTTATTAAAATCTCACATACCTTTGTATTCCATCCTATATCACACATAGTCACCCTATTCATTTTTTCAATCATGTTAATCAATCATAACACTTTTGAGAAAACCATAAATTATATAAAACCAATATATAAGGGGTTTTCACCATCACCATGTGGATGTACAATTATTAGTGTTTTCCCAATTTTCTCTACTTCAATATCAAGAATAATTTCTTCTGTTTGATCAAACTTATCATCTTTAAAATCTTCATCTTTATCAGATCTTTAATTATCCTCAATTTCACCATAAAAATACAAGTAATAAAAATCAAATTAAACCATGAAAAATTAAATAATCTTGGATTTATATTAATTTTAACTTTCTAATATTTAAACTTTTCAATAATTCATAGAAATATATGTCATTATTTTTAAAATTTCCTTTAGAAAATTCCAAAAAATTATCATCAGCATCCTAATAATCATTACTTGTTTACAGTGTATTAATCTAACTTTAAATCATTATTATATATAAAAGATTTGATGAATATAAAATAAGTTAGCATATTTATGAAAATTAATTTCAAATTTACTTTGATAAAAAATAGTAAAAATGAGATATAAAATATTTTAAAATAAAAGAAAGATAACATATTCCATAAAAAAAGTATCACTTTGAACATATTTAATTATCATCCTTACATGATTTTTTTAATAAATGAATGTCATATAAACATTAGCATTGAATTTAAAAGGATGACCACGAATAAAACATTATTATTCTTTATTTTTATTATGTAATTTCATAGTTATATATTTATTTTCTTCAAAGTAAATATTGAAATATCATAATATAAAGGGAAAAATAATAGAGGGTGAGAAAAAATGATATTAAAAAACATGATAAATAATATAAAGACATCCATACACTTATTCTAAATTTTATATGAAGAGTGACTCTAAAAAAACAAACATTAGGCATACCAAAAACAAAGTCCACAGAAATAAGTTTCAATGAAAATTTAATCATTGAAATTTTATATTATTATAATAACTAAAATATTTACATTTTTCATACTATATAATTAAGAAAAATAATTTAAACGATCCAGTTTAGAAATTCAGAGGTGTTAATGACAATTTAAATATACACCAATAACAAGTTGTAATAAATACAATGCTCCACCTGAGTTAACCCCTATTTAGTTTATGGGGGTTTAATTAATAATATACTAAAATAAAATTATCTTATGAATAGAGAGGTGAAAGTTCAGTTTTTCTTGTATTAGTGAAATGATTTATTAGAGGTTAGAAAGTTTTTTATCACGATGTGATCATGAAAATAAATGATCATATAAATATATATTATTAATACTTTATATTCAGACTCCATAATCCAAAATACCTTAAAAACATCTATTCAAAAGTAGGAAAAAACAAACCTTAGAAACAAATTTATCAATAAAATGACATTATTAATAATAATAATTCATTAAAAATTATTTAATCAAATTGTAATATCAAAACATGAATTTGTCAATATAAAAATACCTTAGTTTCATGAATAATTAGAACTAGAAATAATAAACATGAAGTGATATAAAAGGGAAGTGATATAAAAGATCATTCAAGAAAATATCAAGACTAAAACAACATTAATAAAATTAAACACACCTTTGATGCATGAAAAATTAGAACAATAAATATTAACTGCAAATAGATGTCATGTGGAAGTGATAGTAGAGGATGAAAGAGAATTAGAATGCGATGGTGATGGCGATAGTGAGGTAAATGATTATTGCATTGATGTGGGTTGGGATGGCGGGGAAGAATGATAGAAAAAAATCATGATATAGAGTTTATGAGAAGAAAATTTGGGTCTAAATTGGTGTAAATGATCATGTGACACATAATATGATAATATAAAAAAAATTAAGATCTTTTTTCAAAAATGATTTTATAAATTAGTTTTTTACATCGGTTATGTAATAACTGATGTAAAACAAAAATTAAAATAATTTTTTACATCTGTTAAGTATTAATCGATATAAAAAATAATTTCTAATGTTGATTTTTAAAAATAAAAATTATAACCCAGTCATAAATAATATATTTTTAACAACTGAAATGGTAAATTTTCCATTAATAAATAAGTGATAATTCACTTTTTATATAATATGTGAGGGTTAATGACTAAATTTCACTTCAATAAATGATAGTCCTACATCTTGTGTTCATGTAATGTATTAGTAGATGCACTGGCTAATATATTCCAGACCCTTGAAGATCCAACCATGAATGATAAAATCATTCACATTGTGCATTGTAGGGTGGTCTCCTAATTCATCAATAATTACATGGAAGATATAAAAAAGTTTAATACCGTTGCGGACTAAGTCAAGTCCATATCCACACTGACAGATTACATTGTTGGATGGATGTCTCTGACAATAAACTACCTCCAAAGTGGAATTATTTTATTGGATAATGAAAATAATGAACAAATTATGTGGTAGACCGTAAATTATATCCTATATGATGGCACAAATTTTTATAAATACCAATACAAGGGAGGCTTTGACGAAGTTATCTTTAGGTTCATTGAAGGAGGTGAGGCTCCCACTATTATATAAGAAGTCATTGATGGCAGCCGTTGTGATCACATATGTGAATTCATGCTTTACCATCAAATAAATAGGTTGGGATACTCTTGTTGATTAGTAATTCCTGACTGGATGAAGTCTATGAAGTAGATCCAAGATTTTCAAAAACATTATATCTTTATTCATAAACCCACATAATTTTTTTCCATTGAAATATTCTCTATGTTTAATGAGGATGTATTTCTCAAAGAATTCAACTAAAAGGCTATTATAAACTTTATAAAGATTGATATCATTAGAAAATTTGGCATCCCTTACATAATATTGATGGAAAATGACACCAATATTTTTTTCTTCAATTTGAAAATATTTTTTTCAAAAATACAATATCTATTACAATCACTTATCCTACAACCATGAAGTAGTGAAAATAGGTAAATATTATTTCAATAATACTATTCTAATATCCTTAAAAACACGATTGACAAGAACATGACATCTTTTTCTGAAAAAATCTTATATGATCCTTGGTATTATCACACAATAACCCATACTTCTACCCAGGTGAACCCATATCTACTTATATGTATGATAAAACAAGTATTGTATATTGAGGATTTGTTTCCCACAATTGTTATATCCATTTGAAATCATTTATCTAAATATAATTATTCTCATATTTGGATGGACGAATTGAAAGGAAACAATAAGAAAAGTTATGAAATTTTAAAAACCCTAAGATCCATTGTAATCAAGACACATGAGCATTCAATAATATATTTTTCATTCTATAATTCCTAGGAAGAGAACTTTTACTAGCATTGATAACTCTTATGATACCTAGGAGTAAAACACTAAAACCAAATTCAAAATTAGAAGAAATTTATGCTATACACATAGTCTTCTCTAGCAAAGCTTAATCTATGATTACAATGGATGAGGATTTCATCACACTATCCTAAAATGAAATTTTTCTATAGAATTATTTTTTTATAACTTTAAATTGGGTTCACACATCCTTTTTCATGAAACAAACTTGCATGGAAACATCTTAATAGGTTGATATTAAACTAAATTTCATAAAGTAAACTTTTTGTCAATTTAAACTAATAGGAATAGGTCTGTATTGTATGACCTTAAAACTGTATGAAATTTGAGTCCTCCATGCATTATGTTAAACTTTTTGACATATGGTTTATCCTATAAGACCTTAAACTACATAGTGTGGATTATTCCATGAGAAAAAGTTTTCTTACATACAAACCAAATATAAGTATGATCCCCATCATATAGTTATTTTTCTAGGATCCTATGCTAATATAAAATGTCCACCTTTTTCAATATGTCATCTGATTCCTCCCATTCACACTCGATTTCATAATGGCCCTGAATTTGGATTTAATAATATCGAAGTCCTAGAAATATGACTATAAATTGCATAGAACCCAATTACTCATTGCATGAAGTTAATCTAAAAAATATATAGTCTACCCAACATTACATTAATCTTTTTATAGTAGTCTACCCAACGTGACCCAAAACACCTTGGAGGGGTCTATTGCAGAAAACATATATCAAAATTCCCCTCCCATACTTATGATATGGGTCTATATAGGGGTCATTTTCATTTCCTTGGGGATTGAATTATTATATCTATACTGGAAATCCCTAGTATGATGTTTCATTTGAGCTATGAACAAAAATACTCATTTATCAAAAATAGGTTAGGCTTGATACCAATTATTGTGGGATTCATATTAACATATGCATCTATTATCCTAGTCCCAGTATCAAATTATAATCATACTTCAACTTTTCCATAGTGACTAAAACATCACTCATTAACTCAGTACTAAGACAAGGTTATCAACTACAACAAAACAAGACTTTAATAGCGCTTAAATAGGTCTTTATCAGCCCTAGAAAAGTTTTGATTATGGAAGCATGATTAAAATTCATAGGATTTTATCAATACTAGAAAATTGATGAGAAAGTGTTACATTATATGCACTAAAAATGGCTAATAAAATACAAATTTAAACATGCCATTAGAAGTGAAGATAAAGGAACCCATTTATTAGTGATTTCATTTAGAGTTGATAAAGAGGTCCTTTATTATTACTTGTAACGCCATTGGTAATGGATACCTTTATTAGTGAATTTACTCATGTAGATAAACTTTTAATTTATCACCGCATTTAATAGTGCTAATAAAGGGGAATAATATAGTGTGATGTTGTAGCACACATTAGCAAGAGAAACCCCTCGAGAAAGTAACAAATCCATGTAAAAATACATAATTTAAATAAAATAAAATTCACAATACAAATAAAAGAAAAAACACTATATTATATCCACTTATAGAATTGGTTTATACAATTACATGAGTAAGTACAAATTATAATATAAATTCAAAAACATCAATGTTCCTTTTTATTTTTTCCCAGACCCCAACTCATGAAATTTCCAAACAAACCACCCAGAGTCGAGAAAAGGAACGTGCATATATAAGAAAAAAATTCTTATAAAATTAATAATATTAAGAAATAAATTAAAGATAATGTGTTAAATTTAAACTAAACTTTGAGTTATACTAGGAACACTATGTATCAGATTAAGGTTTGGTTGATTATTACACATCACACTATTTCTTGTTCATCTTCAATCATTGTCTCAATAAAAATTAGCTAAATAATTATAATAAAAAAATGATAAAGAAATTAAATAATTAATAGTAGATAGGATTATGGTAAAATAATCTAGACTTGTTTTCTCAGGTTTATTGATGATACATGTCCTCGACTAGCACTATGGTGTCCTTGAAAAGAGACTGAACAACCTCCTCAAACAACCCACATCCAATTGCATTCTCTATAAGATTGGATCCACACAAAGAGACCTAAACACGACCATGCGTGTCAAGGAATGTTTCTGGGATATGCGGGCACGGGATAGCCACATTAATGAGGGGGAAGCTAATAACAGGTCTTTTCACCAGAAAGCATCATTCAGGCATTGAAAAAACTCTATTACTTTCATATTACAACGCGAAGGAAGAAAATTTTCTAACACCAATGGTATCCAAGAGGCCCTGACATACTATTTCCAGAACATCTTTGCTCTAAGAACCTATTTCATGTCCACCGAGGTGGAATATTGTATCAGACCTGTGATAACTGATGAGATCAATAGGAAGCTCACCAAATATGTGACAGATGACGAGATACACCTGTATCAGAAACATCTTCATCCCACTAAGGTCATAGGATTGGATGGGTTCCACACCCTTTTTTTCAACAATAATGGCACATAATCGGTCTCGACATCTGCAACATGATAAAAAGTATCTGGGCTGGGAATTCTAGCTTTTCTGCTATCAATGAAACTGTCCTTTTCCTCATTCCCCAAAATTAAGAAACCTCTAGAAATCCCTGATTTTAGACCTATCAGCCTTTGAAATTTCTCTTACAAGATCTTTTAAAAGATTCTTTTCAATCGGTTATGGCCTTGGCTACCTGATATTATCTCTGAAAATCAGAGTGCCTTCATGGCCAAGAGACTGATCACTGATAATACGATTATGGCCCATTAAGTGTTCCATTCAATGAATTCACACTCCACCATGAAAAGAGGAACCGTGGCTTGGATATTGGATATGACCAAGGCCTACGATAGAGTGGAATGGAACTTCCTTCGTGTCGTTATGCTGAAAATGGGATTTTACGCTAAATGGATAGATATGGTCCTGGATTGCATCTTGACCGTCTCCTTAAAAATAAAGGTCAATGTGGAGCTCACCAGAGGATTTTACCTATCCCGAGGCCTTCCCTAGGGAGATCCCCTCTCCCCTTTTCTATTCATACTGGTGGCTGGCGTGTTTTCTAATCTTATCTCTAGGGCTGCATCCTCTAATTATATTCACTGGGAAAAGGTCTTCCATGTTATCCCAACAGTGTCGCATCTTTTCTTCACTGATGACTACCCCCTTTTCTCTATAGAGACAATTAATGAATGTCGGGTGATCAGCCAAGTGATCCATCAATATGAGAGGGCATCTGGCCAGTCAATCAATCATGGAAAATCTAAAATTTCGTTCAGTGTAGGGGTGCCTCTTTCTAAGAGGGGTGAGCTATGTGCATTAGCTGGTATCCATATGGTTTTGAAACATCATAAGTATCTTGGGATACCCACGGTGATTGTCCAATCCAAAAAATAAATCTTCGCATCTCTTGTGGATAGGATCGAGAAAAAAATTCTCGGCTGGTCCCCTAAAGGAATTTCTAATGCTGGCAAAGAGACCCGCATCAAAGCTGTCATCCAGTCTATCCACAGCTACTTTATGTCCCTTTTTAAGCTCCCAGTCATCATCATCGACTGGATCCACACACGCACTGCTAATTTCTGGTGGGGGAAGACTGATGGAAGGAATCAACCGCACTGGATGGCCTGGGAGAAATTCTACAAACCCAAATCATAGGGAGGGATGGAATAATGGAATATTCTTCTCTTCAATGATGTATTGTTTTCCAACCAAGGATGGTTCCTTGTTAACGGTCCATAATCTCTATGTTCATGGGTTCTCCGAGCTAAGTACATTCACCACATAGACATCCATTCTTCCTCTCTTGGTCCCCGTCCCAGCTTTCTCTGGAGAAGCATTTGGGGGGGCGGAAGCTCCTAGAAAAAGGACTGGGCAGGAGGATTGGGACTGGCTCATCGGTCAATATCTGGACTGATCCCTGGCTTATCGATAAGGAAGGTATGCAGGCATCATCCCCCGTTCGACCAGGTCTTGAAGACGCCTCTGTCTGCTGCCTCCTTTCCGACCAGGGACAGGGGTGGTGTTTTGAAAAGATGCTTGACTGGTTTAACGAAAGTGACCAAATAATTATCCTAACCATTCCATGGGTCCCTGACGCAGGCCCTAACCATATTTTCTAGATCAATGGAATCTCGGGCGAATGCACGGTGAGATCCAGCTACATACTGTCTCTTGGAAACCACTCAGTCGACTCGGATGAGGGGCCATGGAAATCGATTTGGACACTCAATGTGCCCCCCTAAATTATGAAAATTTTGGTGGCATGTTTGTACAGGTACTCTCCCAACCATGATCCTTCTCTCTTACCATCATATAGCCAGTTCTTCCCTTTTCCCCTTCTACCTGAACATTCCATAAACTCATTTGCATGCCATCATTCACTGCCCGGGAGATATGAAAATTTGGAATAAATGGGGCCCGACTTCTGCCGCTTCACTATCATTGGCCTTTGACCTTCTCGATCATCTAATGCGTTGGTGCTCCTCTCTATCCTGACTCTTTCAGGTTCTCTTTTCACTTTGTCCTAGATTATTTGGGTCCAACATAATGATGTTGTTTTTTATCAAGCTCAAAACCCCCCCGATTTTTGGATTGAACGGAACACTTCTTGGATTGAGGGCTGGAAAGGCCACAATGGACATTTTATGCCAGGTGTTACCCTCGCATTTTCCTATCATTGGAATCGCCCAACAGAAGGGATTCTTAAGATTAACATGGAAGTGTCTCTTCCAAAGGCTGGGCTTGTTGCCCTAGGCCTCCTGGTCCGAAATTATCTGGGGCAAATCTTTGCTGAAAATTATGAACCACATCTGTCTTTCTGGGAACCGGCAGTTGCTGAGGCCATGGCCATCCTTGTCGGTATGTAGCTCTCCTTGGAATGTGGATGGAGTGATATCATTATTGAGTTTGACTGCCTTACAGTAATCAATGCTATTAACCACAATAATGGTGGGATCCAGTCCTTTGGCATCATCATTAGGAGAATTCTCTCACTATGCCAATGCTTTTCTTTATGCACCTTCTTTTTTACAAAAAGGGAAGGAAACAACGTGGCACATCAGCTTTCGACCTCAGACCCATTCGAATCCAACGAACTCTGGTTGGAAAATTTCCCTTCATGGATTTTCACTTGTACTTATGCTAATACTCATCATTAATGAATTATGTTTTTTAATAAAAAAATGTTCTTTAAACTAAAATGACACTTATATATTTAAAATATGCACTTAGAGTCATAGTGGTCACACCATGAATCAGATTGAGGTGCATATTATTCCTACACATACCCAACAAATTATTGGTATTTTTCCTAAAATATAAAAAAACATGAATGTGTTTGCCTGGTTTTGAGCATGTCACTTTTCGTTTTTTTAAAAATCATTTTCAACTAGAAACAAACACTTTGAGTCATACCAATCACATCATGTGTCAGTTTTATATGAGACTGATTCTAACACATCAAAATTTACTTATAAATCATTATTCTAAATTATCAAGACAACCTGAGTGAATATTCTTGGTTATTAGTGACTGACACTTTTTGAACTAAAATTTCAATTTTAGTAAGACAATGGACAATTTGTGTCATACAGGGAACATAGTGTATTGGATTGATGTGATTATAATTATTACATTTCCGAAATTTCTTTTGGATTATTTCTATAATATATCAAAAAAATATGATTCTGTTTTCTTGGTTGTGAGCATGTCCGTTGTATTTTTTACTAAAATTAATATCAATTTTAAATAAAAAGAAACAATTGGGGTCATAACTATCATAATTTAGGTCCTATGGAAGTTTTTATGATTCATACACATCCCAAATTACTTATTTATCATTTTTCAAAAGTACCAAAAAAATCCAAATAAATTTTCTTAGGTTTGTGTACGTCACTTTTCTTTTTTACTAATACATCATTTTATACTGGAGACATGAACTTTGAGTCATATTGATCACATAATATATTGGTTTTATGCAAGACTTATTACTAACCTTAAAAATCACTTAAGAATTATTTTCCTAAATTATAAATACAATATGAGAGTGTTTTCTTTATTTTTCCTAACTCATACATTTTGAACTAAAATGTCAATTTTAAACTAATAGGGAACACTTTGAGTCATATCGGGATCATCATGAATCATAATGAAGTGAGAATAATTCATAAAAATCATAAATAATTTATATCTCATTTTCCTAAAGTATCAAAACAATACGAATGTTTTTTTCTTGGTTTGAGTTGGCCAATTGTCTTTTTTACTAAAATTAATGTTAATTTTAAATAAAAAAGATGAACTTGTAGTCATACCAATCACACCATCCATTAGAATGTGGTTTATCTTATTTATACACATCTAAAATGAAATATGGATCATTTCAATAATGTATCAAAATAATACAAATGTGTTTTCTTAATAATGGGAATATCACATTTAGTTTTTACTAAAATGTCATTTTAAACTAGAAACACACAATTTTAGTCATATCAGTCACATTGTGTGTCAGTTTTATGTGAGTCTAATCTATATGCATTAAAAATTACTTATAAAGCCTTTTCATAAATTATCATGGCAATCCAAGTTTGTTTTCTTGGATTTCAGTTAGTGATACTTTGTGCACTGAAATGTCAATTTTAAATTGATATCAGACACTTTGAGGCATATTAAGAAAATTATGTATCATATTGATACTTAGATGATTCATACACATAAATATGGATTATAGATCATTTTAGTAAATTATAAAAACAATATTAATGAGTTTTCTCAGTTTATTTAGTGTGTGAGTTGTCTTTTTTACTAAATTTAATGTCAATTTTAAATAAAAAGTCGCACTTGGAGTAATACTGCTCACACCATGAATCATATTAAGGTGAAGATGATTCCTACAAATCCCAAATGAATTATTTATTTTTATCCTAACGTTCCAAAACAATCCAAATTTGTTTTCCTAGTTTATCTCGTGTCTTCTTTTTACAAAAATTTCTTTTTAAGCTAGAAACATGCATATTGAGTCATTCCAGACACATCATGTATCGTTTTGAGGCGAAACTAATTGAAAAATGTCACAAATGACTTTTTAATTTCTATCTTGTATTATCAATAAAATTCAAGTGGTTTTTTCAATTTTAAAATAGTGAAACTTTTTTAACTAAATATTCAATTTTAAACTAAAAACTTTCATTTTGAGTCATACCGAGCACATAATTTTTTGTTTTAACATGATACTGATTCCAAAATTTCAAAAATAAATTATAAATAATTTTCCAAAATTATCAAGACAATCTGTGAATTTTTTCATAGTTTTCAGAATGTCACTTCTCTTTTTTATTAAAATTAATGTCAGTTTTAAATAAAAATCCATAGTTGGAGTCATATTGGTAAAACTTTACAATGGATTAAGTTGTTTATAATTCCAAAAGTAACTAATAAATTATGAACTATTGTAATGAAGTATCAAAAAAGGCTTAGTTTTGAGTGAGTGATGTTTGTTTTGAACAAAAAAAATGATTAAAAACATTAAACATAGAGACTGAGTCATACAGAGCACACTATATATTGAAATGATGTCAATATGATAGAGTATGTGATTTTTTTTATTTCAAATTTATAAAAAAAAATCTATAAAATATAGAACAAGTTCCATTTTAATTAAATAGTAAATCCATTCTCCCAGAAACACATCACATTTTAGGATGTATGGAGTTTCTACATCCATCAGAAAGGAAAATGTAATCTCTTTTCTAGATTTTTGCAGATAATTGAAAGAAAAATAAGAATTCCAAAAATATTTTTTAAAAAAATAAATAAGTATTAGATAAAAATGATAAGGAAATTAACATGTAAGTAGTAGATAAATTGATAAAAAATTTATTAAATGAGGAGTATGAATTAAACTTTTCATATTGGTTGTATAAATTCTTGATCTATTTTCTTATTTTCATTATTTCAATTTTAGCCTCATCCAATGATCACTTGAAGATTTGAACAAACCACGCCAACTCTATCAAAATAATCCACCTATATAAAAAACAGTTTTTATGTGATTGATACTAAAAAGAAATAAATTAAACATAAACATGAAACAATAAATTACTTCTATGGACAGTGACTTTACTATGAAAACATTAGTATTTCTTCTATTATTGAGAAAATATGTAACTATTTCTCTTCCAAAAAATTCATAGGAGGTAACTTGAAGGAAAGTCATAAATTAGAACACAAAGGGGCGAAAAGGTTTTGAGGGAGAAAAAGCTTGAGGAAATTTATTTGTAAAAAGTTATGAAAGGTAGATGGAAATCTTCTAAAAAAAGTTAACCCTACAATGAATAATGAAATTTAAATCAACATTTTATAATATAATTTTTTGAAAAAATAGAGAAATTATTTCTTATCATTACCTTTATATCATCCCAAAGTTTTTCATTTTTTATAGTCTGTACTTCCATGGGATTGGTAACCTCATCATGTGCATAATACACTGTCTTTATGAGTAGTAAAACATTTAATTTATATTATGATAATATATTAGAGAAAATATAATATTATGAGGGAAAACATAATATAGTAAATAAATACTTTAACCTTTTAATTTAACTATATTTATTTTTTCATGGATGTAGGGATTTGGAACCTCTAACGACAATCCAAATCCCCTCTATATATTCCCCTCTAATGCACAAGACATTTTCTACTTTAGGTCTAACATGAACTGATTGTGATCTACTGAAAGGGTCATCCTTGATTACATTTCCATCTCACCCTATAGTTATCTAAGTCACCAGCATGACAATCGACCAATTCTTGTTTGTTGCATATGAGATATAAAATAATTTCACGGCTTGTTATGGAATTATGAACGGATCATCTTTTTCACCTTCCATGTAGAAATTCACCTTCAAGAAGACCATTTCATCAACTTTCAATACACTTCTATTACCAACCCATCTACAATGAAAAATTGGAATTTGGGATGTCATAGTATCCAACTCGTATTTTTTTATAATTCTAAAATATGACATATTTTTATAAATTTGATTTCTCTCTTTATAACCAGATATGTGCACCACTTCCACCCTAAGAATCACTCCATTGTTTTCCATCGTACTATAACCATTGTGTTCTTTTATATAAAATGTATAACCATTGATTACAAAAATAGTGTAACATTTAACATTTTCATTTGGTCCTTGGGATATCCATTGATGTCATTGGGAAATTTAATTCATATTTTTAGATAACTTATAAATTTTATTTTGGGACCATCCTATAAAGTACTAATTATGTGTATTTAATATCCATCCTTCAGCCCTTGATGAATTCAAATATCTAAAAAAACTATGTGGGATTCAATGTAGGGATAAACATCTTCACTATTATGTAATATGTAAAGATGAACTTGCTCCTAATATATGATGGTAACTGAAACAACATCCCTTATTGAAATCCCTTCACCCATAAGGCATCCACTGTGATTATACTTTGGGAGACCAATGCTATCAATATATGATAGGTAATCAGTACATAATTCTATATATTCTTCAATAATATAGCATTCTGCAAAACAACCCTTTTCCAACATAAATTCTTGAAATACCCTTTCAAAATATTCATATATCATTCAATGGGGTACATCCATCTGTAATGGATAGGACCACATATTTGAACCTCCCTAACCAAGTTAACCATTAGGAGGAGCATTATATTAAAGAATGATGGTTGGAAGAACATATTGAATTCATGTAATATGATTAAAACCTCCTTATTGATGACTAGAAACTTTATCGGGTCTACAAATTTTCTACATATGGATTTGAAAAAGAATCATAGTCGGGTTAATTTGTCACATACATTTTTAGGGAGAATTAAATAGAAAAAAATGCATAAAATCTTGCATATAAACATGACATTTATAGGATTTGTTTCCCATTAAATTCAAATTATTAATTGACATGACATTATTTATATTTTATGAATACCCATATCAAAAGTTTACACCATTAAGGAAAATGAAAAAAAAATTAGTCTGGAAAGAGTGTAAGATATTGGAGGAAGAAAATTCTTCCCTTTACCCATCACTGGTTCCAAATCATCCCTTAACCCCTTGTGAATCATGTCCAACCTATCCTTGATGTCATATTTCATTTTTTTCATGAACATTTAGTATCTTGCCAATAACACTATCAAATACTTTTTTCTACATTCATGACTTCAATAAAATTTATGACATAAAAACAATTACAATAAGGTAATTCAATGAAAATTAATCTATTCTTCCAAACTAATTTCATACTATTTGATGAAAATTGTTTATCGAAATCATTTTTCCATATATTTTACTTTATCAAATAATTGATCACTTATTGGTATAGATGGTATTTTACCATGTTTGATATTATAATCAAATTTCTTTATATAAAATCATTATTTATGTTGTTAAGGTAAAAATTTACGATGTCCTAAAAACAAAGTATTTGTGTAATGTTTCAACCGAATTGAGTGTGTGAATTCTTCAAAAACAAGACACCCCAATATTCCTTTAAGGATATAACTTGAAAGGGTTCAAAAAGTAGGAAATTCATTTATCATCCCATACCACATATCCCTAAATGTGAATTAATCACTTCTATGAGAATCATATATTATAACACATGTATCTCACATTAATTTCAAATCTTTGATAAATGGATCCAAATATATATCAATATCTTTACTGGGATGATTTGATCGAGATATAAGAAGAGACAACCTAATTTATTTGCGCTTCATTCATAATAGTGGTGAGTCGTTATTATTTACCAACATGATAGGACATGTACAATAAGTACTACTCTATAAATCAAAAGGATTTATTCCAAATATAGATAGTGAAAGACCAATTTTTTTGGCTCATTTTCAAATTAACGATACTAGTAGTCACTTTTCTTCCAATGAGGAGAATATACTAGATAACATATGATCCCATATTTAATTATTGTATCTAGAATCCATGTCAATTGTATTGTGGTTTCCTAAAATCCATATAGTATTCTATACCATGCAATATTAGGAATTTACCATACATGTTTCAAAGGATTTGATTCATTTTTCTTGTGTTTATTTCAACCACACTTAGGTCATTTTATGAGTGATTCATTCCTTGAAAAACAATTTGCAAAAATTTGGACAAAAATTTATTTTATAGAGATCATTCCAATTAGAAATAGTATTCTTTTATTATTATATGTCTAGTATTTAAATTCGTTTTTTTCTAGAAGAATATCATTTAGGAGATGATGTAGTATTGTAAAGATAGTGTTTCTCCATCCACAATTATATTTTAATTTATATAACATTAATAAAGATATTAATGTAGTGTATTTAATACAGCCAATATAAAATAGTCTCTTAGCATATCTATTTAACTTCTCTAACAACTTTTTTCAATCATGAAGGTCTTCTTCAATTCTATTTTCATTTCTTCAATGCGATCACCAACAACATTTACATTGGTATTCATATCAAATTATATATAAATTACAGTAGCATCCCAATTAGTTTGGATGTTTTGTTTTTGCCTATGTTTATTCCAACATTTATAGCTCTGATCTATTCTGTGACAAATCAAATGTTCTTCTAACTCTTCCGGACAAATATCTCTTGAATAAAAACAACACAAACATAGACAAATGTTTTGAGAATAGTCGTATACATTCTTTGTTGAAGGCATGATTTTTTCAGATGATTAGAATCCATCAATTTTAGATTCATATCCATCTTATTAGGTTCATAAAATATTCATTTTGTGTAACAGATAAATAAATACACATAATATATTCATTATGATTGGTGAAAGTTATAGATAATTATAATAAAGGGAATAAAACTTTTGATTCTTTTAAATAGTTTCCATATTCTTTAAAGTAAATGGGTAATTTAATTTAATAAAAGAATAACTACACTATGGTAGTCATAATCCTCTAAATTCATACAAAGTTTAGAGTTATAAAAAACTTTTTTTCTCATCAACTTCATCTTCTGAACGTTTATTATTTAATTTTTTGGCTTGAGACTCATCCACCATCTCTTTTGGAGATGCACCTATGTTTCTTGAACTACTATTATAAGTAGTTATCCCATATTGGGTACCTGTTATCATTTTGGGTGACTTCTTATTATAGTAGTACAAGAAACATATAAAAAATGGGGTATGGTTCTCAAGAAAGTAAATGTAGTAATAAATATTTAGGATATAAAGCTGATGAGTATGATAATTGTACACCATTTTGTTCTATGAAATGGGTAATTCCTCCTATTTGTGAGAATGAAACCATTGGCACTAGTTATTAACATGTGTCCTATTAAATGTGATACTTAGGGGGCATAAACATTTTTTTTTCTTTGATTCAAGGGGTCTCAACGTTGACATGTTATGATATATGACATGACCAATTTTCACATTCCAATTTTAATTCACTGAAAGTAATGAATAAATTAAATTTAAATAATTTTAAATGAAAAATAAATAAATATGATGCATGAATAGAATCTAAAAAGGTAAAAAAATCATAGTGTTGGAATAATTTACTAATATTAGAGTTATTTCATTATAATATATTTATTTAAATGGTATATTAACTGGTGGAGGTAAAAAAAATACTATATTAATTTTACTGGTGATTACAATAAGTATTTAAGATGAATACAATTAGAAAAATATATAATATACAAATTATTCAAGTAATCATACATAGTGGGGTTTATTATTTATGTCAATCTTGTTATATTATAAATATTTTGAATACATTCGATCTTATATGTCTCAAATAGGAAAATAATTCATTTGAAACTACTGTTAAATTTTTTTAATAATACATACATAGTTGTATCACAACATGATAATTGAAGAGTAATTGGTTTTTTAATGTATGTGATATAATATAATAAACCCAATATCATTTTTCAGATATTCAGATGAACTAATATTCTATTAATGCTAGCATGGATAATTGGAAATGTATAATTAGAATATTTTTATGCTTAAATAGGACTAATAATTTTGAGAATATTTTATAATGATTACCACACTATATTAAGTATGAACTAATTCAAGTTGAAATACCATCATGAGAGATTATCAATCTCAATTTGGATGGACATTGACTCTTAAGGATTGTGTCATTTATGGGGTAGGAAATAAAGAAATAGGAATTTTTCAATTGACATTAGAGTAGTAATTTAATACTTTAACAACTTCTATAAAAAAGTTCCATAGAATTATTAATTGAATTTAGGTTATTTAATATTCCAATTCCTCTTATTTCCATTAATTATTGTAGTGAAGAAAAAATTAAAAAAAATTGTAGTTTCATATATAATTTAAAGTCTAAACCTATTAATTTTAGACATGATATGTTATACAATTATTATAAAATTGTAACGTAATAATTTTTTATGTAAAATAATGTAATAAATTTGCATATCCATCTATAAAATATATATCAAGGGATATTTATGATCAAATCAATAGAAAAATTAGGATAAAACGCTTAAAATGAAGTATTTAGTGCAAATTGTGATAATTCACTAGTGCAATAATTATCCCTGGATCTCTCACCAAGCTACCCATGGTTTATCAAGACACGTAATTGAAGGAGAAAAATACAATATAATACATATCAATATAATAAAAATAATTTTTAAAATTTTCCAATAAGCATAAACTCACTCACACCATTGAACACCCTTAAATGAAAAGTCCATTTCATAATAACATGAATAATATAATGATATCAATGACCCATGATCAATCCATATTATAATAACACACAATTTTTCACTTATAATTTTATTAGGGGTTTTAATTCAAGAGTGTAAATAACACAAAATATTAATCTAATTGGGTAAAAATATCAAAAATAGCTTACTTCCATTGAAAATATGATAAAATAAATCAGGATTTACATTTAAAACCCATCCAAAACATTTAAACCCATTAAAATAAACAATAATTCCATGTTCTTTGATAATGTAAAAAACATCTGGAAAAAATACCCAACCATGGTCTAATTCATAGAAATCCTTGATCAAAACCTAATGATAATTCATTAAAATTCGTAAGAAATCATTACATGGAATCCATTTGGATTCATTTAATAAAAACCATGGGTGGAATTTTAACAAACACTTTGTGTGTATTATTTCCATGGAAGGAAGGTCAAAACATTTAAACTTATGAAAAACTTATTTGATGTTAATGAAAACATAAGAATAAATCTTATAAATCCATAACCCCAATATGGATAATTATAATAGGATTTAGTTCAGATATAAACATGGATTTAAATTATGCGAACATTCATGGATCCATGTTTAAATAAAGGTTAAAAGATCCACAAACAATAATGGGTGAAATTGTGCAATTCAGGGGTCATTGAGTCTAGTAGATGGCTCAAGAGCTCTCGTGAGTGACTCCCTCGTGACTCCTAGGTTTTTCTTATAATTCTGGTGATGTTCATTTCGATATGCTATAGATATGTCTCACTATGGATGCTTTGGACCCTGAATGGGAAAGATCATTCATGGATCATGAAGTTAAATCATGTAATGAATAAATCTTACCGGTTGAAAGAACTTTGAGGATCTCATTCCTTGAATCTCTCAAAGGTACGGATCTGTATAAAACTACCTCGACGATGCCTTCTCTTTTCAATAAACAAGAAAATGGGCGTTTTGCAGTCAAGATTGATCTTAAGGCCCTTCAACAACATTCTCAACTTTGTATGTTCTTGATTTTGGATCGTATTTCATATCTTATAGGTGATAAGCCCTGGTTGGCCTTAGATATTAAGCCTAGGATCTCACATGTTTGGGGTTTCACTCATTGGAAATTTGTTCCTTTAAGTTGGGGCTACTTTCATATTTTGTTAATCTCACAGGAAGAGAATGATAATGTATTAAAATTAAGAAATATTCTTCTTTATCCTGGTGTTCTTAAAATTTCTTAATGGTATTATACCTTTATTCCATATACATATAGGAATACCATGGCCAAAATCTTGGTTAGATTTCATAGTCTTAATTGGTATTTTTGGCACCCCAAGATTTTGAATGACATAGCGTCTTGCATTGGCACTTCTATAAAAATTGATCGATGCACCTTAAATGATGAGCTATGATTATATGAAAGAGTAATGGTGGAGGTAAATCTTGACACTAAACTCCTAGATATTATAAATTTTAACGCAAATGACTACAAAATAGAGGTCTGGATTGATTTTGAGCATAAACCATCCTTCTTCGAACTATGTAAAATTGTAGGAAACTCCTTGATAAACTGTAGAGTGATGAAAATCCAAGTTGTGTAGACAAGGGATGATGAATGTACTGAAGTTAGAAGGAATAAAAAGGAAGAAAAACACCGAATTTGAGAAAACCGAACCTTCCAAGAAGAAAATTGGAATTCGGATTAATAAATAATCTCTTCTGGGAGAGAGTTCGGGTCCTACATGGGTTGAGATTGTGGATGAAGATGAGAATTCCACCAATGATCATGGAATTTTAGAAGAAATTGAAAAACTAATTCTGGATGCCTTTATGCAGTCCCAAACTAACACTAATTCAGAGGAGTCGGATAGACACAACTCTACTCACCCCGGATAGCATGTTTTAATGCTTGTGGCTCCATATAGTGGGAATGATATCAACAGATCCTTGGAGACTACAGGACCTTCAACTAATTAGTAGTAGACTATGATGTCCACAACCTCCATGGGTTCTATTTTTAACTCCGATACAATAGAAGGTGGTGATGCTATTGTTACTACACTTTCCTAAGGGTAATGCAATCATGCGGCATTGGTTATCGAACCTAAAGCTTCCCAGACCCTCGCAGATTTTTCACCCCTATACGCTGCTTCATCTGAAGCTCCTATCTCCAATATTGTTTTATCTGAATATATCTCAGTGGCAGTGGGCACACACCACACTACCCCTGTTAGGGACTCTACCTATTTACCCATTATCCCACCTGAAAAACTCACCACAACTTCAAAGGACAACCCAATGGACACCCCTTTGAATGCCAAAACTCCTTAAACAAACTACAATATTGCTAATATAGGTACTTCTAGTAAATATCTTGTTTCCCCTATGGTGAAATAGAGAAATAAATCTAGTTCGACCTCTATGAAGAAAATCAGAATATCACAGAGGAGGAAGGGCTCGGGTGGTTCAAAAAAAGGTGGTTCTAACCCCAAACACAGGTTCTAATGAATTTCTTTTTCTGGAATTTTTAGGGTATTGCTAACTTTGGAACTTTTATTGTTCTTAAAAAATTTCTTATGACTTGCAAGCCTGACAGTTTTTCCATTACTGAACGGAAAATCAATTTTTCTTTGAAAATTATGGATCTTTATTCTCATGGTAATAATTTTTGAGGTTCTTGAAAAGAAATTATTTTTGTTGTATCACTTTGGATTTTTAATCATTCCTATTGGAAGGATGTAATTCTATCAATGTATTGGATCATATGTTTACTTTTGATTTTTCTTTTTTTGGTTTACACATTTTCTCTACCATGATTTATTCTAGGAATATATACCAAGACCGTAGACCTCCCCAGAATTATCTTTATCATTTATCTAACTATATCCATGATCCTTGGTTTTTGATCGGGGACTTTAATGAGTTACTTACCTCCAAATAGAATATTGGCCCATCCCACTCTTCCATCTCCTTGAGATATTATCAAAATACTATTGAAGATAGTAATCTTGTGTAAATTAACCTCACTGCATCCAAGATCACTTGGTATAGAAGACACTATAATAGAGTAGTGGCTAGTAAACCTGATTGGGATTTCAGGAATATACTTGCTTTGCAAAAATGGGACACTATCTCTAGTATAAATCTACCTAATTATAACTCAGATCATCAACCCATTCTTTTTAGTATTTTTACCAAAAGCCTCAAGCCTATTCTTCCTTTCAAATTTAACAATCCTTGGCCCACAAAAGCTAAATGTTCCAACATCATAAACTTTTTTTTGGAAATCCATGAATCATCACAATGATGATTTTTCTTTTATCATTAAATTAAAACACCTTAAGTAGTTTCGTGAATATTGGTGTAGTTCCAAATCTAATAAAATTGACCAGGACATCTCTACTCTTCAGAATAAACTTATAAAAAATCAAAACACCAACTCTAACTCTAATTTTTCTTTATATTTTCAAATAGAAATTAATAATTATATGAAACTAAAAACTCTTCTTATTATTAAATATAACATGTGTAAGAAAATATTTAAAACTAAATGGATTTCGTATGGTGATAGAAACATTAAGTTCTAAAAATCTCTTCATTGGATCAGGATTTTTTTTAAACCTATTGCCTTTCTTAGAGACGAAGACACCTTCAATGACACTAAGGAGGCCATTTCTAATCATGTATTCTCTTAATTTGATAAGATTTTAAATGGTCTAGATGTTAATAAAGATGCCCTTCCTCATTTTATTCAGGATTTGGTGAGTGAGTAAGACAATTCTTATCTTTCAAGAACCCCTCTTGATCATGAAATCGAAGACACTATTTTTTTCCTTAATCCTGATAGTGCCCCAGGCCCTGATGGTTTCAATAATGATTTCTTTCAACACTATAGGGAGGTTATTCATTTGGCTGTTTGAGAACTTGTCAAATATTTTTTTTACAATGGTGTCATTTCCCATGGCATAAATGCTCAATTTCTTACATTAATTCCTAATGTGGACAATGCCTATGAGATTCATCTCTTCGGACCTATATCTATTATTAAAACTCTAAAAATAATAATTATGAAACTTATTTCTAATAGGCTTACAACTATATGAAATAAAATTGTCTCTTAGAACCAATTTGGTTTTATCATGGGTAGGTCTATATAGGATTGCAAGTTCCTTGTCTCAGAATGCCCCAAAATCCTTAACAAAACAAACAGAGGAGGAAATATTTCTATTAAACATGATATTATGAAATCCTTTAATGCCATTAATTGGAGTTTTATTTTCAAATTTCTTTAGAGATTTGGTTTTAATGATACTTTCATCAGTAGAATAAAATCCTTATTCAAATTAGCCTCTTTCCCCATCCTTGTCAATGGTTCACCTAAAAGATTCTTTAAATGCACTAAGGGAGTTAGACAAGGAGATCCTTTATCTACCATTATTTTTTCAATTGTGGAATATTAAATAAGTAGATTTCTTACTCTCCTTATTGATCAGAATAATATTAAACCTACTCAGGCTTCTAGAAACAAAAACTTACCCACACACCTCTTATATGCTGATGATATCATCTTGTTCTTACAAGGTAATAAAAGTAATATTCAAAATCTTAAAAATTCCTTGCCCCATTATGAATAAATCTATAGTTAGATAATAAGCTAGAAAAATACTTTGTTTTCTTTAGGAAACAAATTTATTCTATTAGAAAAATAATATCATCAACAATTTAGGCATCAGGGAAGGATCCTTCTCTTTTACTTATCTTGGTTTACCCATCTTTTGGGGAAGGCCTAAATCCATTTACTTTTTAAACATTGTTGATCAAGTCATCAATCAACTTTCCTCTTGTAAAGGTAAATACCTCTCTATGGCAGGTAGAATCTATTATATGAAATCTAAAATTGTCTCTAAAAGGGTCTACTAAATGATAGTCTTCAAATGGCCTGTTAACCTCCATATGAAAATTAATGTGCACATCAAAAACAATTTGGATTGGAAGCACTCTTGAAAGGAATCTTGTGACCATTCCATGGGATAGTGTTATAAACCATTAGAAAATGGAGGCCTTGGCATCAAAAATATTAATCTCTTTAATGAATCTCTTCATGCTAGGTTCACGTAGAAGTTTCTCCACGACAACTCTAATTCCATTACTTTTCATAAAACAATATTTTTCACTAAGTTAATGAAAGGAAATTTGAATTATATATCATATTCCATCTGTCCATAAATTAGAAAAACTTTCACTAACATCATGAATAATTCTGGATGGATGGTTAGTTTTGATCCCTCCATGTATTTTTTGTTGTACAATTGGATTGGTACTAATTTAATCTCCATGTTGCCTCTTAATTCTCTTATAGAGTACACTAACTGTACTATAAGGGATTTTATTCATTCTTGTAACAATAACCATCCTGATAACATCATTCATGTGATTGATAAGTATCCCTTTTCCAATTTTAAATATTTACCTATCTGTGAACCTGCTCATAATGGCACCCCAGACTCCAAAAGTTTTTATAAACACAATTTTTTAAATTATGATTTTAACTTTTCATGGCTGAGATCATTTGACAAACCTTGGATTAATCCTTCGAGGCTTACTCTAGTGTGGCGTATCACTCACAACAAAGTCACCACTAAGGTTTCTATTCTGTATTTTGGGATTCAACTCTCTTCCAAGTTTCATATTTGTAACCAACATAGAGAAGATACTAATCCTCTTTTTGTATCTTGTGTTATAGCTTCAGCTCTTTGGAACTATATTTTTGACATTTTTTTTTGAAGATGGTTACTTCTTGACTCAATCAGATCCCAACAAAAGCATTTTGTGTGTAACACCCCAAGCTTCCATGGTACGTTTCCTTTCGAATAATGCAATGGCGTGCATTGTACGCAACTTCGAGATTTTAACACACCATAACCAATCAAACTAGCCATTATGAATAGTAATACCTAATTTTTGAAATTTTAAAAATTCTATCTCTCAAAATGGACTTCTTTTTTTGGATTCGGAATATCGAAATTAGCCTAGGGTGAAATTTTTGTACTTTTCGGATAACTTTCATATTTTGATGAATAGTGAAAATTACTAAATTTTAATTAAAAACAACTTTTTTAATAAAAATAATTAATAGTGATAAATTATGAATTTTAGTGGTTTTAAAGTATATTTATAACATATTTTTACCATGTAATACAATGTGGGTCATTGAACATAATTTCACATTTAGACCAGACATAAACAAGTGTCAATCGTTTGATAGTTATTATCTCTTAAAAACATGCTTTTTGTTTTAACAACGGGAATTAATTTTAAATTAATTTCTTCCACTTCTGTGTTTTGAATTTGGAAAAATGGATTCCATATTTGGAATCAGGATGTTCAAATTGTGTAAATAGGTAACTTTTATTTTTAGACATTTTGGATAATTACTTCGGTAAATATTTTATTTACCATGGTTAAAGGGTAAATCCGGTAAACAAGGGTTAAAAAATAATATTATAGTAATACTAAATTACCCTAAAACGTGTCGTAACCCTATTGGTTGATACATGGTCGACCATGGGCATCTTTGGGTCGACTTTGGGACCCATGGATCCACTTGTAAGTGATAATGACACTTTATTTTAATTAAGTTAAAATAAATACAAAAATGACACAAGCATATATCTTTTAGCAAAACAATTGTTATATATGGTTATATATGTTTTATTTTAGACTATAAATATTAATTAGAAATATAAAAATATTTCCTACATAATTATATTTTATTTATAATTTTTTGACATTAAATAAGGTAATTCATTTATGACACAATGGTGATGCAGTAATTACCATAATAGTGATAAATTAGAATAATTGATATTATAAATACCCAAATAAATATAATATGAGACTTTTATTGAATTACACTGATTTTATAAGATAATGTGACATATTAGGATTGATTTAATTAACTTTTTTCGAAGTAATAATTATGTTATGTGTTTCACAAAAATCAACAATTGAATAGTGTCAAAATTGACATAAAAGACTTTTTAAAACAAATATTATATTATTAATTGATATTAAATTCCTAAAAATCTAAGGTTTTGCCAAGAGACTTATCTCATTATAGGTATATCCTTAATGGACCACTTGGGGGTCTCTTGGATGTATATAGTAAGTTTATTAACCATATAATATAAAAATAAAAAGACATTGTAAAAGTGAAACTAATTAACTAAGAGTTAATACTTAAAGATATGGTTAATAAAATGACCCAAACCTGTCTAAATTCTATTGGTTGCATCATTTTCGACCCATACCCACCTTAACATTTAAATAATAAACTTTGGAGCCATTAGAAACCGAATATGAATTTATTATTAATTAATATTTCTAGCTTTTCCAAAGGTACCCCTCACCCCACTTATAAAAGGGCACTCCTCCTTCTCATTTCTTCACACCTTCAAAGCCTTTTGGTTCGGCCAACCCCTGCCCAAATACTCTCTCAACTTACCTCACTACAACCTAGAGGCATTAGTTTGATCAGAAAGCCAACCTATGTATCCCTTTTGATCAAATCAAAAGGAAGAACCCGAAGAAGAGGTAATGTTTTCACCACCCCTTTTCAAGTTCCTTTCTTCTTCCACTTCTTCTTTAATTGTTTTTACCATTATAAAATAATAACTCCAGTATCATATATATACTGTGATGTTATTATAAATATGGTACAACCATATTCAGTATTCTATCCATCCTTTTAATAACATGTCACCATACGTGCGTACGTACGGCTTACCGTCTCCATGTCGTGGTGTAATTGTTATTCAATATATTATTATTTGGATGGGTATAATAATGATGTGTAACTCATGTAAATAATAAATATAACATGATAATTATTCATTATTTATGATATACCATCCAATTATATATTATTTTAATATCAAAAGAATGATATTGTCGCTCGTGCGTACGTACGGACTACCGTCTCCATGAACGCGATGAGATTCATTCTCCATCATATCCATTCAAGTATAATTATAATTTTATGATTTAAAAATAGTATCTAAGGACTTGATATCATTATTGATATGAATAATATACATTCCATTAATAACGAATATGGTTCACATAACAAAGAATATAAAGTAAAATGAACCCGTTAACACCCGAAATGATGATAATTCTAAGATATTATTAACAAATAAATGTTAAAAGATCATATATGATATCATATTAAAGTAAATGATACTTGTATAATTCAATAACAATTATTTCGCCTTTATACAGGAGGTAAACCTACCATCGACCAAGGAAAAAGTAAAAAGTAAGGGATTTTCTTATCTCACTTTCAATTCCGTGAGATTTCCATTGTTCGCCACTAAATTATTGGAAGTGGTGTATTGTGTACTGCCATTTGATATATTTTATCATGATTCTCTTTATATTCATGTTATTCTGTAAATCATTTGTTGGTTATTAACTTTTGGCCATACGACTCAGTTGATTGACGTGGTAAGGAGTTTCTTATCTCACTCTTAATTTCGTGAGAATTCCATTATTCACCACTTATTTATTGCATGTGGTGTGTGTGCTGCCCATGTTTGTATTCATTTTGTAATATACTTTAATTCATTTATATTTACATAATCATTGTTTTATCCTTCTCTCATGGGTTCAAGTTTCATAAGTTACCAAATAGATAAGGGAATTTGAAATTCCAATTTCCATTTATTCGGCTTTACGCAAACTCCATTGAGTATTTTACTCCGAGATTATGTGTGGAATCTCTATTCATTTGCTTATGTAATAATTTCCACTTCCCATTTCTGTGTACATACTTTTGATACACATAATCACTCCATTGATAATTTCTCAAGTCATCGATATGAATTTGATAAGAGTAATTTTAACTCATTCTCCATTTGTTGAGTTAAACATCCAATTCATTGGTGTTGTTTTTACAAGATTATGTGTGAATGTCCTTTGATTGTTTTACACTGAATATCCAATCATATTTAGTGTATTTATATTTTTCACACATAACTATGTCGTTGATTTATCCTTATCCTAAGGGTACGGCCTTTATGAGAGATTTCATCTCAATTTACATTCCATTGAGACTTCTTTGTTGATATACACAAAATAGATTTTATGTGGTGTATGTAATGTACTTTGACATAGTATATCATGAATACCTTTATTCTCATGATATTAAAATGTTTTGATCTCCTCAATTATTTGTATTGAAGTGTCTCTCTTTTGGTTAGAAACTCTAACTAAAATACCATTTTTAAATGTTTTAAAGACTTATTCTTCTAAATCTCGCTCATTAATTTCCATGTTTTAAAAAATGATTTTAAGGATTTATTTATATGGACATTAATGTTTTAAAATTAAAAATCCTTTTAAAAAGTTTTAAAGTGGTATGGGACACTTTCATTCAAAAATCTATTTTAAATGGATTCTTGAAAAATAGTGTGACTTTTAAATGATTTCAAGAAAAAGGGGGATATTTCTCTCAAATATTTTTGATGATTATTTTCATCTATGTCAACATCCTTAATTATTCTTGATTGAGGTTAATGTGATACAATACAATCTTCCATATTGTATCGAATGAGTTATTTTTGACTGTGGATGTGCTATTTTTATACCATTCATGGTTTGTGGTTAAAGTATTGACATTTCGTATGCTAGTTTTAATATGAATGTTTATGTTATGTTTAAACCTGTTCATATGAGGAATGCATTTGACTTAATAAGTGACGAGTGGAGCCCGCTATAGCTCCTCGATGCATCGGTAGGTCTCATGAGACAAACTAGTGTCTTGGCACAAGGTCTTGGCAAAATCTTATTTGTAGTATTGGCACGAGGCCTTGGCTATGTGGTTATGATAGTCTGGAATTATGCATTCCATCATTATAAAAGTGGTTATTGATATTGCATGGGATTGTTCGACTAGTAGAATATCCATGTGAGTAAGTAAATGGCATTATTTTATTTTATCTTTTCCATTTTATGCTGAAGTTCAAAATTAAAAGGCTTTTGTTTTAGTTATAAACTGTCTTAAGTGTTTATGCTTATCTATGAAAGCTTCTGCTATAATGTTATCCTTACTGAGCATATGAGCTCACCCCTTTCAATGTTTTATTTTTCCCAGGATTATGAAGAAGTAATTTATGAATGACCTGCAGGGATAGAATGAGGGGATATGAAGACAAGATGTTTTTTATGATGTAATGTAAAACTTTATGGATGTATCTAGTTATTCCAAGGCTACTAAACTAATCGGTCTTTCGAGACATGATCTTTATTGTGATCATGTCAATGTAATGTAATAATGCACCGACTCTGGGTAACTAGGGTAAGGGCGTTACAGTTGGTATCAAAGGGAGGTTTAGTACAAACCTTGGAAGCTAGGTTTAGATAAACTCTGATTAGAGCACGTAGACCTAAGATGAACATTGAGGATTAGTATAGAAGAACTTCCTAGAATTTTGGTATTGTAGAGATTTTCTGAGTTTTTCGAGCAATACATCACTGTCTGGATACGAGCAGGTAGAGGAGGCTCTGGCACAGATGTACCTAGGGGTAAAACCTGAAAACACCACTTTGAGCTAGACTCAAACAGGAACTGGTGCACGACAACGGGCCTTGCTACACTCTTGGTTACGACAATCTCGGGGGATATGCTTAGGATAATTTACATTTTCTTTACAAACTGATTTAAGTAATATATATATAAGATGAGAGTAAATGACCTTGGTTAATCCTAATATGTTTCAAATTGAGAATATGGTGACATTTTAATCTCTAAATGATTTTACGGCTACTGTTACTCACACAATGCTTTCTGTTTTTAGTCAATGGATGGAATCCAAGGAAGTCATAGTGAGTTTGAGAATGATGTACAAGGTGGGAACAGTGGTGGCAATGAGCAACAAAATGGAATGTTGATAGGCGTAAAAGATATCGTCTTTATGCCAAACCATTTTTCCAAAAATATGATCAAAAACATATATATTAACCAACTCCCAGACTCAACAAGGAAGAGAAAGGTGATAAATGATAAGAGCTCCAGCAATGGAGACCATGGAGAAAATAACCCTCAATTTTCATCAAGTAGGAAATGTGGATGGAGACACCCAGGAAAGTGTCTCAATGGGACAATGAAATGCTTTACGTGCGGGAAGGAAGGACATAAAGTGAAGAATTGCCAAAGAAAAATGAAGAGTACTATAGAAGAAGATAAAAATGGTCCCAAGAGTCCATTTACAGTCATTTTCTGTAAATGTAGGGGACCAGGCCATTACCCGAGTGAATGTCCTATTCTATAGGATATTTTCTTGGTCAAAGAAGAAGCTATGTGGAAATAAATGATTGGAGAAATGTTTTAAAAGTATTATCACTCCTTGTTGATGTGTTTACTTTGGAATAATTTTCTCTTGTATTTGTAACCCCACAGTTTTCCATGTGAGAATGATATTTGAGGAAGAATTGTCTCTTCTCTTGTGGATATAGGTATAAATAACCATTTGGTTTTATATGATCATTGGGGTTTGAGAAAATTATAAGTTATTATAATTTGGGATGAAAATGCAAGGTATGATATAACATTTGTGGTTAAATTATGTTATTTTGAGCAATTTATCTCATTTTGGTAATATTATAAAATATATTTTTTGAAAAAGGACAACACGTAGACCATGTGACAACCCGTCGCGTCGGACAAAGCTGTGGGAATTGAACCCAAAACCAAAGTGCGATTGAGATTTATCACATACCACTAGACTAAGTGAAGTCCCTAGTTAGTGTGACTATTTTCTTTAGTTAAATGATTTTATTGATCAATAATATGTTGATTTGGGTTCTTATGTCTTATCAAATGAATACCCTTAGTATAGGAAAATGATTTGGTGATTAAGTGGAAAATGTTATTTTGGAAGATGTTCACTTTGTTGGGAACACTATATGTCCAAGGAAAACAGAATACTATGGGATGTCATTAGAGGAGTAATGGTTGATTTTTATCTATGTTTTTATAGTGGATCTATAGTGATTTGGGTTATTTATAGAAATGATTAACCTATAATAAAGAATATATGATTAATTTAATTACTTTTAAGTATGTGACTTTAGGAGTAGATGATGTCATTTGGAGATACAATTTAACGTGGAAGAGTAAATTCTTATAAGTTTTCAGTTTCAATATTTGTTTGGATTATATTGAAGGATTTTAAAGAGAATTTATTATTGAATGGTATTTATTTAACTTTGGGGTATTGTTGGTTTAATTTTAGAAATTAAGATTAGTATTTTTTCTCTAATGGAATATAGATTTGGGGGATCATCAGATCTTATACTAACCATTTTGGTTTTGATTAATCTCTAAAGACAAGTTAAATATATAGTTTATCCTACATGGATCATGTATTTCTATAAAAGTTTATTCTAGCTCTTTTATTGTGACCAAATCTTCTTAAATACTCATTGTTCGAAAAAAATAAGTTAGTGATAAAACTTATTAAATAATGAAACTCTACTTAAAATGTAAGTATATCTCTTTATGTTTTTAGTCAATATCATAAATGAATTCCTCGTCCTTATGTAATGTAACTTAAAACAAAAAAACATGTTGTCCGTTTACTTTCCTACTATGAGACTAATGGTCGTTTGTCCCAACACAAGTTTGTGGTTTTTTTATTGTTAAATTTCTCCTGATAATTATTTCTATCCCTCTCCATCAGAACTTGAAACTTAGTTTATCATCCATATCCATGTTTTCCTACATGGAATCCAAGTATGGGTTATCTTGGATGACCTTTATACCTCTCTTTCTTTCTTTTAAAGTAATAGTTTTATTGACTCTTTTTCCTATGTGGGACTTTCCATTATATTCCCAAGAACAATTTTAAAAATTGTGCGGATGAAATTTATTGAATTAGGGGAGAATGTAACACCCCAAGCTTCAACGGTACGTTTCCTTTCGAATAATGCAATGGCGTGCATTGTACGCAACTTCGAGATTTTAACACACCACAACCAATCAAACTAGCCGTTATGAATAGTAATACCTAATTTTTGAAATTTTAAAAATTCTATCTCTCAAAATGGACTTTTTTTTTGGATTCGGAATATCGAAATTAGCCTAGGGTGAAATTTTGGTACTTTTCGGATAACTTTCATATTTTGATGAATATTGAAAATTACTAAATTTTAATTAAAAACAACTTTTTTAATCAAAATAATTAATAGTGATAAATTATGAATTTTAGTGGTTTTAAAATATATTTATAATATATTTTTACCATGTAATACAATTTGGGTCATTTAACATAATTTCACATTTAAACCAGACATAAACAAGCGTCAATCTTTTGATAGTTATTATCTCTTAAAAAGACGCTTTTTGTTTTAACAACGGGAATTAATTTTAAATTAATTTCTGCCACTTATGTGTTTCGAATTTGGAAAAATGGAACCAATATTTGGAATCAGGATGTTAAAATTGTGTAAATAGGTAACTTTTATTTTTAGACATTTTGGATAATTACTTCGGTAAATATTTTATTTACCATGGTTAAAGGGTAAATCCGGTAAACACGGGTTAAAAAATAATATTATAATAATACTAAATTGACCTAAAACGTGTCTTAACCCAATTGGTTGATACATGGTCGACCATGGGAATCTTTGGGTCGATTTTGGGACACCATGGATCCACTTGTAAGTGATAATGACACATTATTTTAATTAAGTTAAAATAAATACAAAAATGACACAAGCATATATCTTTTAGAAAAACAATTGTTACATAGGGTTATATATGTTGTATTTTAGACTATAAATATTCTTTAGAAAGATAAAAATATTTCCTACATAATGATATTTTATTTATAATTTTAGACATTAAATAAGTTAATTTATTTATGACTCAATGGTGATGTAGTAATTACCATAATAGTGAAAAATTAGAATAATTGATATTATAAATACCCAAATAAATAAAATATGAGACTTTTATTTAATTACACTAATTTTCTAGGATAATATGACATATTATGATTGATTTAATTAACATTGTTCTAAGTAATCATTCTGTTATGTGTTTCACAAAAATCAACAATTGAATAGTGTCAAAATTGACAAAAAAGACTTTTTAAAACAAATATTATATTATTAATTGATATTAAATTCCTAAAAATCTAAGGTTCGTCCAAGAGACTTATCTCATGATAGTTATATCATTAATGGACCACTTTGGGGTTTATTTGATGTATATAGTAAGTTTATTGACCATATAATATAAAAATACAAAGAGACATTTTAAATGTGAAACTAATTAACTAAGAGAAAATACTTAAAGATAAGGTTAATAAAATGACCCAAACCTGTCTAAATTCTATTGGTTGAGTTGTTTTCGACCCATACCCACCTTAAAATTTAAATAATAAACTTTGGAGCCATTAGAAACCGAATATGAATTTATTATTAATTAATATTTCTAGCTTTTCCAAAGGTACCCCTCACCCCACTTATAAAAGGGCACTCCTCCTTCTCATTTCTTCAAACCTTAAAATCCTTTTGCATCAGCCAAACCCTACTCAAATACTCTCTCAACTTCCCTTACTACAACCTAGAGGCCTTAGTTTGATCATAAAGCCAACCTATGGATCCCTTTTGATCAAATCAAAAGGAAGAACCCGAAGAAGAGGTAATGTTTTCACCACCCCTTTTCAAGTTCCTTTCTTCTTCCACTTCTTCTTTATTTTTTTTTACCATTATAAAATATTAACTCCAGTATCATATATATACTGTGTTGTTATTATAAATATGGTACAACCATATTCAGTATTCTATCTATCCTTTGAATAACATGTCACCATACGTGCGTACGTACGGCTTACCGTCTCCACGTCGTGGTGTAATTGTTATTCAATATATTATTATTTGGATGGGTATAATAATGATGTGTAACTCATGTAAATAATAAATATAACATGATAATTATTCTGTATATATGATATAACATCCAATTATATATTATTTTAATATCAAAATAATGATATTGTCGCTCGTGCGTACGTACGGACTACCGTCTCCAAGAACGCGATGAGATTCATTCTCCATCATATCCATTCAAGTATAATTATAATTTGATGATTTAAAAATAGTATCTAAGGACTTGATATAATTCTGTATATGAATAATATACATCCCATTAATAACGAATATGGCTCACATAACAAAGAATATAATGTAAAATGAACCCGTTAACACCCGAAATGACGATAATTCTAAGATATTATTAACAAATCAATGTTAAAAGAACATATATGATATCATATTAAAGTAAATGATACTTTTATAATTAAATAACAATTATTTCACCTTTATACAAGAGGTAAACCTACCGTCGACCAAGGGAAAAGTACAAAGTTAGGGATTTTCTTATCTCACTTTCAATTCTGTGAGATTTCCATTGTTCGCCACTAAATTATTGGAAGTGGTGTATTGTGTACTTCCATTTGATATATTTTATCATGATTCTCGTTATATTCATGTTATTCTATAAATCATTTGGTGGTTATTAACTTTTGGCCATACGACTCAGTTGATTAACGTGGTAAGGAGTTTCTTATCTCACTCTTAATTTCGTGAGAATTCCATTATTCACCACTTATTTATTGCATGTGGTGTGTGTGCTGCCCATGTTTGTATTCATTTTGTAATAAACTATAATTCATGTATATTTACGTCATCATTGTGTTATCATTCTTTCATGGGTTCAAGTTTCATAAGTTACAAAATAGATAAGGGAATTTGAAATTCCAATTTCCATTTATTCAGCTTTACGCAAACTCCATTGATTATTTTACTCTGAGAATATGTGTGGAATCTCTATTCATTTTCTTATGTCATAATTTCCACTTCCCTTTTCTGTGGACATACTTTTGATTCACATAATCACTCCATTGATAATTTCTCAAGTCATCGATATGAATTTGATAAGAGTAATTTTAACTCATTCTCCATTTGTTGAGTTAAACATCAAATTCATTGGTGTTGTTTTTACAAGATTATCTGTGAATGTCCTTTGATTGTTTTACAATGAATATCCAATCATATTTATTGTATTTATATTTTTCACACATAACTATGTCGTTGATTTATCCTTATCCTAAGGGTACTGCCTTTATGAGAGATTTCATCTCAATTTACATTCCATTGAGACTTCTTTGTTGATATACACCAAATCGATTTTATGTGGTGTATGTAATGTACTTTGACATAGTATATCATGAATCCATTTATTCTCTTGATATTACAATTTTTTGATTTCCTCAATTATTTGTATTCAAGTGTCTCTCTTTTGGTTAGAAACTCTAACTAAAATACCATTTTTAAATGTTTTAAAGACTTATTCTTCTAAATATTGCTCATTAATGTCCATGTTTTAAAAAATGTTTTAAGGATTTATTTATATGGACATTAACGTTTTAAAATTAAAACTCCTTTTAAAAAGTTTCAAAGTGGTATATGACACTTTGATTCAAAAATCTATTTTTAAATGGATTCTTGACAAATAGTGTGACTTTTAAATGATTTCAAGAAAAAGGGGGATATTTCTCTCAAATAGTTTTGATGGTTATTTTCATCAATGTCAACATCCTTCATTATTATTGATTGAGGTTAATGTGATACAATACAATCTTTCATATTGTATCGAATGAGTTATTTTTTACTGTGGATGTGCTATTTTTATACCATTCATGGTTTGTGGTTAAAGTATTGACATTTCGTATGCTAGTTTTAATACGAATGTTTATGTTATGTTTAAACCTGTTCATATGAGGAATGCATTGGACTTAATAAGTGACGGGTAGAGCCCTCTATAGCTCCTCGATGCATCGGTAGGTCTCATGAGAAAAACTAGTGTCTTGGCACAAGGCCTTGCCAAAATCTTATTTGTAGTCTTGGCACGAGGCCTTGGCTATGTGGTTATGATAGTCTGGCATTATGCATTCCATCATTATGAAAGTGGTTATTGATATTGCATGGGATTGTTCGACTAGTAGAATATCCATGTGAGTAAGTAAATGGAATTATTTTATTTTATCATTTACATTTTATACTGAAGTTCAAGTTTAAAAGGCTTTTGTTTTAGTTATAAACTGCCTTAAGTGTTTATGCTTATCTATGAAAGATTCTGCTATAATGTTATCCTTACTGAGCATCTGAGCTCACCCCTTTCAATGTTTTATTTTTCCCAGGATTATGAAGAAGTAATTTATGAATGACCTGCAGGGATAGTATGAGGGGATATGAAGACAAGATGTTTTTTTATGATGTAATGTAAATATTTATGGATGTATCTTGTTATTCCAAGGCTACTAAACTAATCGGTCTTTAGAGACTTGATCTTTATTGTGATCATGCCAATGTAAAGTAATAATGCACTAACTCTGGGTAACTAGGGTCGGGGCATTACATTGTGGACTTTGAAACCTCTCATAAAATTAAGAATATTTTCTCAGTTGAAGTTTCTGAGATCCTTCACGTGACCTGGTGTAATATAAATGATATTCTTCATAATAATTGCTCATTTAGTTTTAATGTAGGTCAGATGTGGATTCTCATTGCCATTTGAGATGTTGCCTTGATTCAAAAGGATTATTATGACAACATTGTTTGTGGCTTTGAGATCCTCCGACATCTTCAAATTGATGGTATTTACAAACAACCTAGATGCACTTTGGTTGTGTTTTGGCAAGCCCCACTCCTAGGATGGATCAAAGTGAATGTTGACGGTGCCTCTAAAGGTGACCCAGGACCTGCAGGTTGTGTTTCCATTTACAGATACTTTCTTTGTTAGTGCCACCGATTCTTCTTTGGTATCTGTGGTGTTTCCTCATCTGTAGAAGCGGAAATGATGGGTGTTATCCATGTCATTGTCTTTTCCTAGAAAAGGGGTGGGACAATCTTTGGATTTAAAGAGATTCAACTACTATTGTCTAGGATATTTTGGATTGGTGGGGTGCATCTAGAATAAATGCTTACTACACATTGGATAAACTGTCTTACCTCGCTTCCAGAGACTAACTACATTTTCACTCATCCCTTTCATGAAGAAAAAAAGGTTGCAGATGGTCTTGGGAATAAGGGAGTTAATCACAACACAACTTTGCGGGATAACATTCCCAATGATTTTCTCCCTCTATATTATAAATTTTGTAATAATATTATTTCCTTTAGACTCACGTCACTCCATTTTTTCTATTGATTAAATTGTGCCTTGGTTTGTGACAGACGCACCACCTTCTTAAAAAAATATTGGATTAAATTGGTGTGTTGAAGCCTTAAAACCCTACAAGAAAGATATAAATTCCCTTAAAGGTTGAATAAATACACAAAATCATAGAAACCCCTAATTAAAAATTCATTCTGGAAGGGAAAGTAGTTATGGGTAATTAATAGAAATATATAATGAACAAAAAACACAAAAATGATGTCACCAAACAAGAAATCAATGAATGAGGATGAGGAGAAAATAACATAACTTGGATTGGATCTTTGAATCATCTAAGAGAAAGTAGAGATATCCACAAATCATGGATTCATTCAATAATTATATTTGATTGAGCCTAAATTCGTTTAAGCCTTGGATTTTTCCAAGACATGATTTGATCCCTGATTCGATCTTGGATTCAACATGATGGAGTATCGCAAGTGTGTGGCTTCCACAGAAAGCTTCAAATATTGTGAGTAGTTTTTGACTGGTCAGGGTTCTTTAAATAGATCAAGGACACTTTTATCATCACTTTAAAAAAAGTTTTGATAAAATAAATTTTATCAAAACTAAATTAATAAGAGTAGATAAATGGCATCTTTGACATCACTTTTTTATTATTGATAAATAGAGGTCTTTATCAGTGCTAAAAAGGCATTGATAATGGATTTATAATTATAATTATGAATAAAAAATAAATATTTATATAATTATATATATATATATATATGTATATTATATATATATATAGTAACTACATTCGTTATTTAAAAACATTTATTATAGTTTTTTGATAATAAATATATTTATATCATTATATATGTTTATATGATTATATATATACTTTATAAATATATATATAAAAATAAATATAAATATAGTAAATATATTCATTATTTAAATATCTTTATTATAATTTTTAAATTAATTAAATATATGATTATTTATTTATAATTATATAAATTATTTTTAAAAAAATAATATTTAATAAATTTATATATTTATGTCAATTTATATATTTATATAATTAGATGTTTATATTTATTAAATATAGATAAATATAAACATAAATATAATTATATTAATTGTATTAATTATTTAAATAAATTTATTATAATTTTGTTATTATTTAAATATATATATTTATTTACTTATAATTATATAAACACTTTTTAAATAAATAATATTTATTTTATTATATTTATAAATATATAAATTTATAAATATATTAAATATAAATTTATAAATATATTTATTTATAAATATTTACAAATTTATTTGTAACATTATTAATTAATATATAATCTTAAATGTATGCATGTAAAAAATGAGTGAACCTGAATAATTAAAAATAAGTACAATTTAAAAATATTGAAATAATGGATATTTTTTGCTAAAAAATATTAATCATTAAAACAAATATGTATATATATTGAAATAAAAATGAAATCATATTCAAAATATTAAAACATATAAAATAAATATATATAAACAAATAATAGGAAATGATTAAATTTCAAATATTATATATATATAATGAATTAATACATAACTATAATAATATTAAAAAAACAAATTTACCAGTTTAAGACATAATATGTCAAATATATCATGTTATAATGATATTCTAAAATAAATACAAAGTTTTTATAAATTACATAAATATTAGGTGTATGTGTTTCTATATAAGAGGTCTTTTTTTTACCACAAATATAATTTTTTTTATTATTCCTCTTTAAGGAAAAAGTGGGAAAACAAGGTTCACAAAATAAGGGTACCACTACATGATGAAAGAGATTACAAATTTATTAAGAACAATACTAAGATTATTAAAATTGGACAATCTATATAATTCCCAATGCAAAGTACTAACCTAGGTGTCCGGATCCACGCTGATGAGCTCTTCAAGGTGAGTAGCCATTTTGTCCAAAGTATGTATGAATTCCTATGAGTTTATTATACCTTGGTTGAAGCCATGAGATAGTATATAGTTTTGTTTGTCTAAATGCGCCTCATGCTCCTCCTTGGAATTAACACATAGCCTTCTCTTCATATATTCTTTTGATCTCCTCTTTTGAACCATTTACCCTGACCTCATTTTCAAGCATTTGTTCATAAAATGGAGTGGGAGCTTTAAGCACTCCCCTTCCTCTTCCTCAACCATTTAGGTTCTCCCTACTTGTTCTCCACCTTCCCCATTCTGAGACGTCCTTCCTTCCTTGTTGCCACCCTTCTTAGCTGACCTAGTTTCCATTGGTTTAAGAAAGTGTGAATAATCCATGCATCCCATTGGTTTTTTCCACTTGACCACAATACATTTCCCTAAGTCTCTATTTTTTCCCTTTTTTCCTTCTTGGCTTGTGAAGACCTTTCCCTGAATTCATTCCTAACTATCCTCATATAATTAGATATATTTGTCATAACCTGAATCGTCTTCCTCTTGATCAAATTTGGTCCTTGTAGAGACCCTAATCTTGATGTACAAGGACATTACATTACTTTTGCAGAATACTTAATATATAACAAAAACAGACACATAAGGATCGTAATAGTTTAGTGTCTTTGAAAACTCAGAATTTAATCTTCTAATCATGGTGAAAGATCTTCAACATCTCTCATAATGATCTTCCCCTTTTGGTTTTCTTACTTAAAACCTTTCTTTAAATCCTGGGGAAAAGAAAACATATAAAGTGTGATCTCAAATGCTCATTAAGGATAAGCATGGATAAAATAAAACAAATCATATACATTTGAACTTAAAAACATGAACATAATGTTTAAACATCAAAATCTTGGGCAATGACATAAAACATGGTAGTATATAAGGCATAGATCATAAAGAAACATTAATCATGATAAAATAGCATGGGAATAAAACATGTGATTGTGGCAACCATTAAGAACATGATATGATTTCCATAGTAGCCAAGGCATTGCTCCCAAGACCATCTTAGTGGAAAAAGTCCCTTTCTGAATCGAGTTCACTCCTCGTTCCAGTCCTGTATTACTAAAACAGATTAACTTACCGTTCCAGCCATGTCTATCTCATGAGATATAAATTTTTACTCAATTCATTAGAGGTAGGTATAGGTCCCACCCATCTCATAATGAAATCAATCTTACATGTTCCACAAAATAAACATACATCATTCATAATAACCCAAAGAATATAATGGGTTTCATAAACACCATCCCATTATCACATAATCCATATAAAATAAATGGATATCATTTCATCATAAGAAAATTTAAACCATATAAATAATAGAGACATTATACTTGAAACATACACATATGAAATAATGTCATCTTATATGGAAAATAGTTTTGATAAAACACTTAAGAAGAATTCTTGAGGAAAATATCCTTTCTTCTTAAAAATCATTTTCCTTTCACAAAATTCCATGAAATTTTAAAAGAAAGGGATTTTTTTTGGAAAAATTCATCAAATAATGTAGATTAAGCTTCATTAAAATAAGGTGTTATAAAACTGTAAAAATCCGTTCACGTCGTAAATGTTAAAAAAACATTCTTCTCGTACTTTTTCCAGAAAAGTCAAAAAGTTCCTTGTATGGTAAACAAAAGTAAGATTCCTTCCATAACACATGGTAAAAGTAATAAATGGGTAAAAAGGACTTTAAACATACGTGATTTCATTATTATTAAATAGGGACATGAAAGATAAATATAACCCCAGTAAATAATTACGAATAAACAATCTCGGATAAAAAAGGAGATTGGAAAAGTTATCCCTTACCTTACATCTGATATGATTCGTATGTATCCAAACATCCTGTAATATGATTTAAATAATGTCATCGACTTATTACATAATCATATTCATTGTTATTATATCATATATATTTCACTTATGACTTCATATTACCCGTTCTTTTGTAAATTCCATGTTAAAGCAGCATTTTTGGTAAAATCGTTTCACTTATCGTAAATGTTTCGACTTGTTGTTCTTAATATTATTACTTATATACTGATTTCCATATTTCCAGAATGTGAAACATGATTTATATATAATATATATTCAGAATATACATATATATATGATAGATCGATAAATGGAATGAAATACACCATTCCTGGAGACGGTAGGTCGTACATACGCATGAACGCTGTTTTCGTTTCCTTATGGAATTGAATTGAATTAATTAGATGACATAAATATATATATACATAAATACAGTATCATTATTATGTCATATATTTCATTATTATTCATTATATATACTTTATAATCATTCATGAATGATTAACATGGAGAATGAATCTTATCGCGTCGTGGAGACGGTAGTCCATACGTACGCACGAGCGATGATATCATTCCCATGATCGTGGAATTGTATTTAAGTCTATATATAATATTTTAGAATAAATATCACTTTACAATAATCATATATAGTTATTTATTTACACCATTATACCCATCCAAGTAAGGTGGTGGTCGAAAATAGATTACACCACGGCGTGGAGACGGTATTCCATACGTACGCACGTGCGGTGATTTCATTTTCCGTAGGATGGATAGAAGGTGAAATAAGGTTGTTTCATATTTATAATAACATATAAGTATATAATTAATACTTATTTTATTACTTTATAATGATAAAACTAAATAAGAATAATTAGAATATGAAAGAACTTGAGAGAATCAGAAAAAGATATTACCTCTTCTTCGACGCACCTCATTTTAGCTTCCTCTTAAGGAAGTAGAGTTGGTCTTTTGAGAAGACCAAAAACTCTAGAATGTTGGTAGGGAAGTGGATAAGATAAATGGGCAGGTTTTGGCCGAGAATCAAATCTCAAAAGGGTGTGAAGAGAAGAGGTAAGGGGTGTTCTTTTATAAGGGAGGAGAGGGGCACCTTTGGAAAAACTTAAAATATTATTTTTTAATAAAGTCATATTAGGTTTTTAATATATACAACTTGAATTATTTAGAAGTTAAGGTGGGGATTGGGATATAAATACTCTCAACCAATAGATTTTAGACGGGTTTGGGTCATTATATTAACCTTATCTTTTAGTTTTAACTCTTAGTTAATTAGATTGACATTTACCATGTCACTTTGATTTTTTATATTATATAGTTAATAAACTTACCATATACATCCAAGAGACCCCCAAGTGGTCCATTAATGATACACCTATCATGATATAAGTACCTTGGTCGAACCTTAGATTTTTAAGAATATAATAACAATTAATAATATAATATTTTTTTAAAAAACTATTTTATGTCAATTTTTACACTATTTTGTAATGGATTCTTGTGAAAATTATAACAGCATTATTAGTTCGAAAAAAGTTAATTAATTAAATAATAACATGTCATATTAACCTTTAAAATTAGTTTAATTTATAAAAAGTCTCAAATTACATTTATTTGGGTATTTATAACATCAATTATTTTAATATTTCATTATTTAGGTAATTACTGCATCACCATTGTGTCATAGATGACTTAGATTATTTAATGTCTAAAAATTATAAATAAAATACCTTTAGGTAGTAAATCCTTTTAGATTTCTAATTAATATTTATATTCAAATTTATCTTATGTATAAACCTATATTAAACATGATTTTTTAGTTAAACTTTTATTTTAACTATTTTAACCCTTGTTTAAATAAATTAATAATAAATGTCCTAATCTAATCCAAGTGGAACTAAATGGTCATATTTTATTCCTAAAATTGTTTTTGGTCTAATGAAACTTATCCAATAGAATTAGGACATGTTTTATGGTAATAATAATATCATTTTTACCCTTAACTACCCCATTTACTTTTAACCGTGGTAAATAAAAGTAAAAAAGTTACTATTTACCAAAAAATATTTTCATCTCGTTGAACCAAATTTTAGTCCTAGATATTAACCGTGTCTCTCGGATTTTCGAAATTCCACTCACATAAGTGGTAACATTATGTTTTATGTGAATTTCAAAATTCTCCTAGGAGGTGGGTAAAAGACGGGGAAAAGTTTAATAAAATTTTTATATATCTAAAATTATTATAAAATGACTCCAATTAATTACATTGAACTTATGTAGGTATTATGTATCAATTTTGACCTAAAATATATTTAAATAATATAAATAATTATTTAAATAAAAAGTCGATTTTAAATAGTAACGTAGTGTTTTCACTATTCATGAAAAATTGAAAGTTTTCAGAAAAATACCAAAAATTCACCCTAGGCTAATTTTGATATTCCAAATCCAATAATGAAGTCCATTTTGAAGGATAAAATTTATAAAATTTCAAAAAGTGGGTATTACTATTCATAACGGCTAGTTTATATAATATTTTAATAACATATTGTTGTTTAGTGAAACTCGATATTGCGTACATCACATGCTATCGTGGAAGGTTGTGATTGCGTGTAAAGCAAGCCAAGTCCGGGATGCATGTAGCGCAAGCTCCTTTTGGTGTAGCGTACAATACAAGACATCAATGAAATTAAAAATGAAATTTTTCATAAAATTTCGGGGTGTTACATTCCTTGAACATCAAGACCTTTAAAATGGTTTCCCAACTCGACCACTAGGCCTTCTTTCGAGAGACTATGCCTGACTGACACCTTCACCTTTCCGATTTCGAGTCCCTTCTTCTTTCCCTTACTGATAGCTTCATATGGGAAGAGGGTTCTGTAGTGAGAATGTTTGGGTCCAATGGACCAAATACACCCACCTCACCCTGCCTCCCTTGTGCCTTATATGCAACTGTAAAAGATGCCTCTTGTAAAGAAAATCTAGAATGATCGACCTCTACTCTGATAACATCCCTCGTGGTCGCTTCCTTTACCATTTATGGACCATTGACTGAGATTTTGCAGCCAAGAAGTCCAAGGAAATGTCCCCCATTATAACATGGATCCTCCACCTAGAGATGTACACCCAGGTCCTATTTCAAACTATTAAAAACATATTCCACCTTTGGAATGTCACTCGGCCTTGTCTCCTGGCACATGGGAGCTAAATGATTCGTTACCCATGGATTCTCCTCCAAAGCAGCTATATTCGTATCAGATTTTCATTGAAATCCAGAAAAATCCTCTCCCAACTCCGGTTGAACATCATAAGCCTTGCTGGCTGCAATCGAATCTCTCTTCATCTGAAAAGGAGGAATATTCAAGAAACCGACATTACGATGGAATTTGGAAGACTCGTGTCCGATTCTAATGCATCTATAACAAAATGGGGTCCAATTTTCGTAACATACCATTCGGGGCAAGCAAATCTCACCCTCAATATTAGTGATGATAGATTATAGTGGTCCTTTTGAAATATTAGCTTCGACACATATCCTAGGAGTGACTAGATGACAAATGTCCTTCGTACGAGCATCTGAAACATAGGTAACGGCCTTGAGCATTACCAATCAACTAGAGTATGGTTGAGTTCTAAAACGGTAGAGGTAGTCTCGGTAGAGTTATCCAGAGCATTGTGGTCAGAGGGTCACACTCTAGGTGGAAATTGAAGTTCCACAGGAAAAGAGAAAACCTAGCTCCCTCCATATAGTACGGAGCAAAGGCCCATGCATAGATTTGGTCTTCTTCATTAGAGAAATGGATCTGAATATGTCTCGCATCTAAAAGGGCAAAAATCGCGTGATCCTCTAAATTCCATGAATAAAATACATACCTGTTGAACACATATATTAATATTAATTTTTAATTTTTAATTTTTTGTTTAATTATTACAATTTATTCATTTTTAATTTTTTTATTTAACTATTAGATTTTATAAATTTTTTATATATTTTAAATTCATACAATTTATTCATTTTATAAATAATTATATAATTAATATAATGTTTTCTATTTTTCTTAATTTACTCATCCTTAATTTTTATATGTTTAATTATTCATTTTATTCGTTTTACATATCTATATATTTAATATATACAATTTACTAGTATTTATATTTTATATGTATGTATATTAAATGTATTTCTTTTATGAATAATTATTAAATTAATAAAAAATATTAATATTTTGTATGTACTCATTTTTTATTTATATTTTTTTATTTACTACATTTTATTAAATACCTTTATCTGTTCTTAAAAACAATGATAAAGTATACCCTTTTTCAATACTAAAATTAAATCACTGATAAAGGGTAGCTTTTATAAATGTTAAAAAAAATACTGATAAAAGGACACCTTTACTATCTCTTTTTTTGTACCGATAAATTTCAATGCTGTTAAAGTATAATTTTGTAGTACTGATATCATTTATTTCTTGAGATATATCTTTACAAAATCCCCTATATAACGGTCCCCGTCATACATGTAATATCATATTACCAATCTATCAGGTATATCCTTAACTTTATTGTGGTTTTCCATTTTTATTGTCTGTATAGGGCTGATAAAGAATTGGGAGGATACCTATAATGGTGAAGTCATAGATTTTTTGGACTCTTAGCTTTAATCGGTCTTTTCTGCAATCTATAAGAGGATTTCATGCTGGTTAACTAGGTTACATGATGTCTATTGGTTGCTGGGTTCAAGTCATGCAAGGGATTCATGATATGAAAGGTTACACAACGTGATGAATGTCTACACATCATGAGTTAATTAATTATCATATTTTTAATATTAGGTGATGTATTTTTTAGTGTACTTGAACTCTATTCATTTTACAATGTGTAAAGGAATTTCATGTCATGTAATTCCGCGAGCAGGGAATTCTTAGGGCATTGTTTGGTTTTTGGGAATCCATTAAGACACTAGTTATTCTTTTCTCTCAACCCAAACTTCCTCTCTAGTGGTGGGTGTTCATTCTTGAGGTACTTGGCATGTCCTCTTCTCCACTAACCCATTTTTTTCAAAATTTATTGTATCTTGAGTTGTAGATTTCATTCTAGGGCCTTCGTTGTCATTGTTGATATTTCATTGTTGGTGAATCCCATTGTGGGTGTGTGCAACCCGAGTTTTGAGGTAGTTGGTTTTGTCTCTTGCCTACATTGATGAATATTATTGATCCTATTTTATAAAATAATTTATAAAAGTAGTTATCATGATTGCTTTTTCTATGTTTAAATGAGTTTTTAAAGAAAAATTAATTTTCCCTAGATTTTGATAAATGGAAAGAAAAGGGGTATTTTAAAAACTTCGAAATGGTCTTGTGAAATGGTTTTGAAATGGTTTTAAAGGAATTGGATTGAATTGTGAAAATGAGTACATGGGTTACCTTGATAACTTTGGTGGAAGGTTTATCTTGGGGCCATTGTTCATGTTTTTGTGATTATTAGGAGTTTTTCTCATTGGGATTTCTTTTATTTCCTAGGAATATTGTTCTTGGGGACTAATGTTGACAGTTTAGGGGAGTTTACTCATGGGGTATTCCTCTTCTTCCTAGATATGTGTTCTAAGAACCGTATTTTGCACTTGATTGATTGATGTATGATTAGCCTTCTATTATGACCTATAGTGATCCTTGGGGTTGATACTTATGCATACGTTTATGTTTCTTGTCTTTTTCTTATCCTTGATATGAATTTTTATGTTTGTGAAAGATGATAGGAAAATGTTCTTTAAAATTGATATACCTTATTTTATTTTATAACTATGATAAATTGGAAATGTTTACCATGATTTATATAAAACTTCTTCATTACTTATCATACCATGTTTTATTTAAAATGATCATACATGAATTTTTATATAGATACTCATTATGGAACCCATAGGTGGGATATTATTGAGCATGTTATCTCACACCCTGTGCACCCCTTCAGTGGTGCACAAACCATTGAATGTATTCCAATTTAGGGAAAGGAAAGGTTCCATAGTTAAGTGATGAGGTTTTTTGTTAGTTGATTTGGGTAGCTTGTGGTGAAATTGTGGGAGTTTTTCCATACCATCACATGGAGTAGTTATTAGATTTTGGTCCTTTGTAGTTGGACTTATCTCTTAGAGATGTTGTCTACTTTTACAGCCATCTTGTTTCTATTATTTTCTAATAGTTATGGAATATATTTTATTAGATTTATGTTATTCCTTATATCTTCTTTATTTATATATACTATGTGTTTTGTTCTAGTTGGGAAAAATAGTTTGCTACGGTTTTTTGTTCGATGCCCAAGTGCTTTTCTCTAGCGTGTGGGGATCAGGAATTTCCTTCATGTTTGTGATAGATCGGTTTGAGTGTCAGGTTTTAGGGTAACCCAGGTCAGTTCCTTATAATGTTGTATCAAAGGGAATATTCTTCTCTTAGAGACTTTGTCTTGGGAAATATATTATGCTAGCTGAAATATTATCGAGACTTTAGAGGTATGTTGTGATAAGTGCATAGACAGCTCTTGTCATTACAAGACTCAATTTTCCATGGGATGTTGGGATGTGTATCTCTAGGGTTGGGTTTTATTTTAAATATTAGTTTCTTCTTACGGGGTTTTTGGTTTAAAATTATATTTTTTCTATGGTATGACCGTTCTTATTATTTGGAGTACAGCATTATGCCTCCAATATGTCATCCACGAGTTCTTGTGGAGGGTGTAGTTAATACTCTTCAAGGGAATCCATCAATAGATATAAATATCATCGAGACTATTATATGGTCAGTTATTGTTGTGGATTAGGATGTTCCATGAGTTCCAAATTCAGTTTATGAGGTACAACTAGGAACTTAAGGAGAGAGTGATCGATCACCAAAATTCTTGCGCGGGAAGACACTATCCTTTAAAGGAATGAATAATCCACAATAGGTGGAGGAATGGTTAGATAGGATTGATCAAGTCTTATAATTTCGGGAAACACTATATAATATCAAGGTAAAGTGTGAATATTTCAGTATCAAGGGTTCTGGTAAGTGATGGTTTGATTCTATGGTCGAGGAAGATAGACACGTGGAACTAGATTGGAATGTTGTCAAAATCATATTCTTCCATGAGTTTTTTTTAGAGTCCATAATGTTGGAAAAGTATCTCGAGTTCCTGCCTTTGTAACAAGGAGAATTTTAGGTGTCATCATACACCAATCGATTTGATGAGATTTTTTTTTTCTCAAGAAGTGGTGAAGAATGGCCATATGAAGGCTCAGATGTACCTGTAGGGTTTGTGACCGAATATCATATTTCTTGCATTTATATTGAATCTTTCTACATATGTGGATACATTAGACAGAGCTATGTTTTTAGAGATGGATATGGAAATCAAAGTTGTATTTTCCACCCCTTCTCTTCCATATAGTGGCAGCGTCAATGGAGTGTATGGGATGAAGAGGAAGTGGTAGGAGCATCACAAAAGTGGTGGTGGTGGGTCTCAGAAGCGAGCCATCTCTACACCGTCTGTTATAGATAGTATTGTGCCTCTGAGTTTCTATCAGTGTGGTAAGGTTAGACACCCAATACATTCTTGTCATATGCCTATGAATATGTGAAATATTTTTGGATACATTGTTCACTTATACCACTTTTTCAGTATAAAATTATGCCCTATTATGGTCAGGGTTCATCCATTCCAAAAGCTACTACGATGAATTCAAAAGCATCAAGGACTATAGGGCTTTATCCATATCCATTAGGAGTGAAGAAATTTCAAGTAGTAGATGAGTGTCCAGAAGAAGCCAAATAAGTCTGAAAATAGTGAGAGGTACTATCTTCATTGCATTTTCCAAATAAATTGATTTATTTTATACTGGTACCTCCCAATAATTTATATTTGCATGTTTTATTGATACTATTAAACTTCCAATGGAACTTATGTCCTTTTTAACGGATATAGTGATGCCTCTTGGTAAGACAAAATATCAAGGGTTTCAGTGTCCTTGTTATTTAATGATAGCTAATATGGAGTTAGTCTAATATTTTCTTGTTCTTGATTTGGATTTTTTGGATGTCATCATTGGTTTGGATTTAATTTTCGATCATTGATCAATGTTTTATTGTTATCATTGGAAAGTTTTTTTCTAATACTGATAAAATATCTCATGTGTTTCATTGTGAGTGGGACCCAAGGTCTGGTCGTGTAGGACCATCCCTCCAAGAGCTCAAAGGTTTGTTTTATACTATTATAATTGTGCGCAATGATGTTTCTTATGGTGTTGATATTTATGTTGTTTTCTAGGATTTTTTTCTTTCCTAGATGACTTCTTCAGTCTTCTTCTAGAGGGAGAGGTAGAGTTTATGGTTGGACCGGTGTCAGGTACGCAACAAATATTGACACCTTCTTATTGTATGGAACTATCGGAACTAAAAGTGATTAAGATTTAGTTGGATTACCTATTTTAAAATTGTTTTGTACACCCTAGAATTTCAACATTGGATTCCCCTATGCTCTATGCCAAGAAAGAAGATGGTTCACTTTAGATGTGTGTGGAAAATCAGAAGTTGAACTAGATAGTAGTTAAGAACAATTATCCTTTGCCTCATGTGAATGATTTGTCTAATTAGTTAAAGGAGGAAATGATTTTCAATGATTGATCTTCAAATAGGTTATCATTAGATCAGAGTTCGGGAGTATGATATACCAAATACATCTTTCATGAGCGGGTATGGCCATTATGAATATCTTAAAATTTCTTTTGGTAAAAAAAATTCTCCTGTTGTTTTTATGGCTTTAATGAATCAGATATTCCATCAATATCTTGACACTTTTGTGGTCGTGTTTTTGAATGATATTATAGTTTATTCAGAATTTGATCTTGAGCATGAGAACTATCTGAGTTTGGTTCTAGAAATTTTGGGTAGTCACTGTTTTTTTTTAAAATATTTCGAAATGTAGTTTATAGATTCAAGAATTCAAGTTCTTAAGGAATGATATTTCTAAACATGTATTATAATTTTATACTGAAAATGTGAAGGCTAAATTTTCATGGAATGAACCATAGAATGATTCTAAGATACAGAGCTTCCTTGGACTTGCTATATACTATCGACAGTTTTTTAAGGATTTCTCTAAACTGGAATCACCATTGACATCTCTTACCAAGAAAGTGATGAAATTAACATGGGATGTGATGTGTCATTTTATTTCCTTAAATTGAAATGAATTATGTCATTAAATCATATTCGAATCTAACATGATCTTCTTAAAGGGTATTTGGTGTTTTTGGATTCTTCTGGTGTTGGTTTGGGATGCGTTCTTATACAGGATGACCATGTGGTAGATTACGGCTCTCATCAGCTTCTACTGTATGAGAATAATTACCCCACACATGATTTAGTTCTTTCTATAGTTCTACATACGCTTAAATGTTGTAGGCACTATCTTTTTGGGGATATTTTCATTGTGTTCTCTGATCATAAGAGTTTGAGTTATATATTTTCTCAAGAAATAATAGAATCTCATACATATATAATGGGTAGAATAGCTTCAGATGTTTGAATTTGATATCACCTACTCCCTTTCGACGATAAATGTCATTGCAGATGCTCTTAGTAGGATAGTACCATCATAGGATATTATAGAATCGAAAGAGTGAAAAATTATGGGCCTTTTAACTCAGTTACACCTAGATGTTCATAAGGATGTTTCATGTATGTTATTGACTAGTGTTCAGTTATCATCATCTCTCCTAGGGCTTATCTTATAGAGTTAGCAGTAGGATGATGAGTTTAGTAAATTTTGAGAAAACCTTTATGGTGTGGAGACTGTTTCTAGTTTGTCTCTCTGTTTAGATGTTATACTCCACTTTGGAAAGTGGGTTGTCATCCCATAATATGTGAGGAGCTTAGTCTTGTTTAATTGTCATAGAACTTCATGGGTTGTTCATGTATGAAATATAAATATTTATTATGACATGATATGATGATTCATGTGGTTGGGTATTAAGAATTAAATTTCATATTTTCTGTGCTGTTGTTACACCTACCAACGGATAAAGGAAGAGCACTTGAAACCCACTCATTTGTTTTAACCTCTTATAGTTACAAACTACAAATGGGAGGAGGTATCCATGGATTTTATTTTGAATTACCATCAACTCCCTAAGGGAGGAATGCTATATGAGTATTTTTTGATCGGTTGATGAAGTCTACTCATTTCATTCGTATCAATGACACCACTATGTTTTAAGATCTAGGTAATCTATATGTAAAGTAGATATTTAGATAACATGAGAGTCCTTCAACCATTGTTCGGATAGGGATTATAGGTTTACCTCAAGGTTATGGAGGAGTATACAAGAGGAAATGAGAAATAAGGTCAATTTGAGCACAACATAACATCTATATTCATATGGTTAGATGGAGCAAGTAATTCTAATCCTGGAATATAAGCTTTGGGCCTATGTCTTGGATTTTGGTGGATTATCGGATAGCCATATGGCACTGGTTGATTTTGTTTATAACAATAGTTATCTTTCATCAATTAGAATGAATCCCTTTGAGGAATTTTATGGTCACCTATGCAGATCACCTCTTTTTTGGGATAAATTGGGTGAAGTATCTTTAGTTTGACCAAGTTTGGTTAAGGATGCATCAATAAAGATTCAAGATGCACATAATGGTATGGTTATAGAAAAAAGTCGACAAAAAACCTATCCGGATCGGAGATTTCTTCCATTGGAGTTTTCTATTGGAAACTGGGTTTTCTTGAAGTTTTATCCTTAGTTGGGTCACCGTCTTCTAGGAAAATAGGTAAAATTGGCTCTGAGATATGTTAGAAAATTTTATATCACTAAGAGTCTTAGGAAGATTTCATATCGTTTAGTATTTCCAATTCAGTTGATAGGAATTCATGATTTGTTCCACATGTCTCAGCTTAGGAATTATTATCCTAATCCCACTCACATTCTGAGTTGGGTAAAAATTGAGTTAGATATAGATGTGTCTATTTTGACGAAACAAGTTGATATCATTGAATTTCAAGTCAAATTCTTGTGTGGGAAGTCAATTACGTTGGTCATAGTTCTATGAAAACACTGACTCGATTTTCACGACACTTGGGAACATGGTTCATTGGGGAGGGAGTGGTGGACTCATCTTTTTCCATGGATTACATCATCCACATGATTTCATGGGGAAGAAAATTCCTTATGGTTGGGAGTTTGTAACATCTTATTAATGATCTTCTAGGTATATCCTTAACCTCATCATGGTCTTCCTATTTCAATATTTTTATAGGGATGAAAATGAATTGGGAAGATAACTATAATGGTGAATTTGACAATTTGTTGGACTCTCGTCTTTAACATGGATTTTTTCAGGTTGTAAGAGGATTTCATGTCACGTAACTAGGTTTCATGACATGTAATGATCGGTGGATGCAATCCATGAAAGGGATTAACATAGTTAAAGGTTACATGATGTGATGAATTTCTACATGTTATGAGTTAATTAAATATAAATTTTTTAATATGAGTTTACATATTTTTTGGAGTACTTGAACACCATGTATTTCATGATGTGTAAAGGAATTACACGTCATGTAATTCCCTAATAAGATAATTTTTAAGGTGTCATTCCCATTTTGGGTGTCTATTAGGCTTCTAGTTCTCCTATTATGTTGACTAGAAATTCATATCTGGATACTTTTTGTGACATCATTCCTTTCTAATCGATATATTTGGCATTCGATCATCATTTTTGTTTTGGTGTGTCGCTCTGGGTGAGTGATCTTTCTACTTCTTATTTTCCATTGCACGCAGTGGCGCCCTTGAGTTCTATTATCAGAATCATGAAATAAGATAAGTGTTTCTTCGTGTCTTCTTTTATATCAATTGTACAATCTCATTCAAGAGGTCATTCCTTTGTTGGTTGTGGTGTAGAGGGTGTTCATTCTTGAGATATGTGGTGTTTTCAATTCTCTATCAACCCCTTGTTTTCTAAATTGAATCTATCTTGAGATGTGGTTTGGATTATAGGACCTTTCTTGATATTGTTGACTTTTCTTTGTTGGTGGATCATGTTGAAAGCATGTGCAATTTGAGTTTTGATTTAGGTGGTTCTGTATTTATCCTATTTTAATGAACCTTATTATTTCGATTATATAAATAGATTTATAAAAATAATTGGCGTGATTTCTTTGTGTTTGTTGAAAATAGATTTTTTATTAAAATGGTTTTCCCTTAGTTATTGATAAATGGAAACAAAATGGGTATTTGAAAAACATTGAAATGGATTTTTGAAATGGTTTTTTAATGGTTTTCAAAGCATTTGATTGAATTGTAAAAGTGGGTACATTGGTTACCTTGGGTACTTTGGTGGAAGGTTTATCTTGAGTTCATCACCCATGTTTTTCACTACTAAAAACACAGGCAAGGGAAGTGCTACCCATTTATCAGTGCTAAAAAAAGTACTGATAAAGGGGATCCTTTAATAGCGCTAAAAAAGCACTGATAAAGGACCCCCTTTAGGAGCTCTATTTTTTAGTGCTTATAAAGGTCCCCCTTTATCAGCGCTTTTTTTAGCACTGGTAAAGGGGACCCCTTTATCAGAACTTTTTTTAGTAGCACTGATAAAGGGGGGACTTATTAGCACTTTTTCCTACTGGTGATAAATTTTATGTTTCAAAAAAATCACGAAAAAATAAATTATTGTTATATAAGTATATTTATTTTCATATAAATATAATATATATTTTTTAAATATTTTTTAAATACGTACAAATAGAGTATTACATTTAATATATAAGAAATGTAGTGAAAACAGATTTAAAATATTTTGAAAAATATTATTAATTAATAATTTTCTAATTATTATTTATTAAAAATCATTTAATAACAATTTGAAGACACAAAAAATCAAAACAATTAATAAAATATTTGAAATAAGTTGAAAATGTAACTCAAACTTCAAACGGCCAGAACTTTTGATTCGGGAGTCCGTTTGAGCTCTACAGCATATCAAATCGAATTATGTGTCAAGATCTACGTGATGGTGACCCTAGAATAGCTTTAGTAACATATTTTGAGACCAAAAAAGGCCCATTAGGCCTCCGAAACTGATTTTTTTGTCAGGATACCCCGATTTGTTACCATTCAAATAAGTATTACATATGATTTGGATATCTGTTAGGCCTGTACCACATATCATATTGAAACTTGTTTCATTTTCTTTGATTTTACTGGTTGTGGAGTTGAAACGAGCTTCTGGATTATAAGTTATGGTCGTTTTAACATTCTATGTCTTTTCAAATACACATATAAATGTATTTATTTGTAAATATATATGTGTCCTTGTGTGTGTGTCTATTTGTGTGTGTGTGTTGTATATATGTATGTATCTATTTATTTATTTATTTATAAACACACATAAATAACATATTTCATAAATATATTTAAAACTAATCTCATAAGTATATATTAATATACAAATAAATATACGGATAAAAAATTAGAACAAAAATATATATATAAATAAATATAAATATATATTAATATACGAATGAATATATATACTAATATATGAATAAATATATTTATATTAATATTAATCTATATCAATATATGAATAAATATAACTATATATATATAAATAAAGATATATATCATTAAATATACAAAAAAAATGTAATGGCTTAGTGGTAATGGTGAAGCCACGAAAGGGGGGAGGTCACGGGTTCATTTTTGGGTGGATGCAAAGGGGTACATGCATGTGAGGATGCTCGGTAAGGGAAGTGCATAAAAGACCATCTATCCCTGATAGGGGGTCAAGCACTATTAAAATATCTACCACATTATATAATTTATTTTTATTTATTTATTTTTCACTTTTATCAGCGCTAAAAAAAGATCTGATAAAGGGGTCTTTTATCAGTTCTTTTTTAGTTCTAATAAAAGGGGCCTTTATCAGCGCTTTTCAGAGAGCTAATAAAAGGTACCCCCCTATATTTGTGTTGAACTTTAAAAAGCTTTTTTAGCACTTTTAAAGCCTGTTTTGAGCACTGATAAAACCCATTTTTTCGTAGTGTTTTGTGATTACCAGGTGGTTTTCTCATGGGGATTTCCTTTGTTTCCTAATACCATTATTCTAGGGGACTGATATTGACATGGTGGTGGGGGGGGGGGGGGGTTACTCATGGGGTATTACTCTTATTCCTATTTTTATGTTCTATGAACCGATTTGTGCACTTGATTGGTTTCAGTATGAGTAGTCTACTAGTCTGACCAATAGTGATCCTTAGTACTGATACCTATTCTTCTATTTGTGTTTCACGGCTTTATTTTTTTATCCTTGATATGAATGTTTCTACTTGTGAAATATGATATAGAAAATGTGCTTGGAAATTGATATACCTGCTTTTTTAACTATGATAAAGGGGAAATTTTTACCAAGTTTTCTATAAAACTTATTTACTTCTTATCATTCCATATTTAAATTAAAATGAGAATACATGATTTATTATACAACGAATTTTTATGGAACAGCTAGTGGGATCCTATTGAGTTTGTTAGATCACACCCTGCGCACCCCTTCATTGGTGCGTAGACCATTGTATGTCTTCCAATGTAGGGAAAGGAAAGGAAGTACAACAAGGTGGTGATGCTTCGTGTTAGCTAAGTTAGGTAGCTAATGGTGGGATGGTGTGATTTAATCATTTACATCACATGGAGTAGCTATTGGGTTTTGGTCAATTATAGTTGAACTTATTTCCTGGAGATTTTGGATAATTTTACAGTCATTTTTTCCACATGTTTCTTATAATTATGGATTTTACTTTATTATCTTTCTATTGTTCCCTATCACTTCATGTATATATATTAAAAGTGTTTGTTCATGTTAGATGAAATCATTCCCTCTAGTTTTTAGTTTGATGCCCGAGTTCTTGTCACCAGCCTATGAGGACAGGGAATTAACCTTAGTTATGTGATGGATTGGATTAGGTGTTAGGTTTGAGGGTAAACTAGGCCAGTTCTTTATAATACTAACCTAATTTTTTTGATTTTGAGTCCTTTTATAAGGATATTAAACTACTTGACATATAGTATACCTTGATTAACCCTGAAACCATTAATTTATTTATTCCTTATGTATGTTCTAGATCTATATAAGAACCCCTGATATATGGTTCTTTATCATTGACCCAATGCTCAAGAAAAGTTCCCCCATATGTAATAGCTCACTCCATTTGAGATATATCTTTATTTAAAGAGGTTATGGATATAGTTACATTTTTCTATCTTAATGTCATGGTTCATCCAACATTTTACTAATATAATTAAATCATATTTATAATAATTACATGTCTATTGATTCTCGATATTATAGGATACATAACACCAGACTCTCTTATTCACTTCCCAGCCATAACATCCATTCGTATACCTAGTTCTACTTTACTGATGATGCATTTCCTAACTCATGCCATGTTTTCAACTGTATCTCCCATTGTATTATCCACTCATTTCCCTCTTTTTATCTTATATACAAGCCATATGTGTATTGATATATTTCATTTTATAAGAATTTATTGTGGATTTATTCCCATTTTGTCGAGATACATAGCAACACTAAGACGTCCCATCCTTGTCCTAGCTAAAAATTCAACAAAAAAACCCCCATCCTAGAGTTTGGGTCATCTGCATCCAATTTAGTTTTTCCTTGAGGGCCCCTACACTATGATATTGTAATAACTATATATGGATTGATTTTGGTTATTATAGGACATATAGTGACAACAAAATCATTTATCTTGGGCCTAAATAAAAATTTAAATAATCCCCTACTTCTTCTTTGGGTTTTGGACCACTCATTCGCGTCATATTTTCCTTCATGGGTTTTTCATTGAAGTAAGGCCATTTTAATTTATAAATGATCTAAAAAATTATACAATCCCCTGCATAGAGGTCATCATAGTATGAACATAAACTGTATGAAACTTGATTCCTTTTTGAATGATGTTAAAATGAATGACACATGGTCCACATTAAAAGACTATAAACATCTGAGAGTTATCTATCCTACATGACCCAACTTTATTACATGACAGCTGGATCTTTATAAATGGACATTACATATAGTTATTATCCATAAGTATCTTTTAGGATAAATTTCCTCATTCAGAATAACTATTTACTAGAACCTAATCTTCCCATATTTTTTTCAGGTCTCTTTCCCAAGAAATTCACTAAGACGGTATGTATGGAAGCCCAACTCTCATGTCCTAGGTATAGTAACAAATCATATTCTAGTTCCAACCCCATACCAATAAATAAAAAATAACTCTTTCCTTCATATGATCTAGATTTATTTAGAGAAATTATAAGAAGTAATTTTGTTCTAATTATCATGCATAAGGATTCATAGCGATGCCCAGTTAACTTATCTTGGGTTCGAACATAAATTTAGTTAGTGTCCAAGAACTCCTGGTGTATGGCCTCTTCAATCACATCGAGTCATCATACACCAAACTCTTCATTGGGAGGGAATTACTTTGATAATAAATATATATCTTTATTTCTATTATCATATGATATGTAACGATATCTAAACCATGTATTCTATACCCACCTATGGATCATCATCCAAATTTATATGTTTTAGAGTACCACAACAACTCAATCATGTTTAGTTTGGGGCTGAAATGTCCCCATCACTTTTGAGTTCCACCTTTCCACAAACCACACTTTGTACCTCAAAAATTATTGATCTCTAGAAATATTTCATGGCTATATATAACAAAGGTATTTGAATATAAGGGACACCTCTAGATAGTAATATAAATACTACCATATTTGATACTACTGACTATAGGTATATTTTTAATTATAAGGAAAAGTTCCTCTAATCTTTATATACTCGTGACAAATTATAGAAGAGACCATCATTAAAATTTGATCAATGGTCATCCTTGGAATACTTATCACATACTATCACTATCTGGTTCAAGTACGCCAGTTCATGTTTTATAGAATCATCATTCCCTATTATAAGAGTTCTGATCAATCTTATATTTTTATCCCCATTTGGATTTATTTATCCCAACATATCTATAGTCTTAGAACTAGGACCTTAAAATATGTTCACTCATATTTGAAATGGTTTATCATGGAATTAGGATCTCATTCACATAATATTTTCACCTTTAACTTTTCTATATCATCTATCTTAACATTTGGTCCAAGCACTATGACTTTAACCTATATACACCTCTCCATGAGGTAGGATATAATAGCTTGAGGATACCTATTCACATTTGCTCTAATTTTCTCTTTTTTGGTATACCATTTGACCCTTTGATCAAATATGTTTGAAATTTAACCCAAAAAATAGTTATTCAATGTTGTAAAACATTAAAATCTATCCCTCAATGGTCCAAATTGAAAGACCCCTAAACTCTAAACAAAAGTTTTGTAAAGGCTTTTCAGGTTGAAACCACATAAAGGGTTTCTTAAGAAAAAATCAAGTATATACTCTCTTAAGTAACCCACTTTCATGAATTAAGAAAAATTTATACCATAGGATAAGGCACAATACTTATGGGTCCATCCATATGGCCTTATAAAATTCATGTTATGCATACTAGACCTACCGGTCTAGGAAAAAGTAAGAGAAGACCTTCTACCTACTATTTCTACATGAAGGATTAAGAGATCTCATGTTTTATCCTTTAACCCTTTGAATGTGTCCATATGTGGTTTCATAATCTTGAGGTGTCATTGTATGATCCTATTTCTAGATGGATTGAAAATTTCTGATGGAATTTGAATTTTTTTACCGAATTTTTCAAATAATGGATTAAGATCAAAATGATATTCTGAGATATGGAATACCTACAGGTGTTTATTTTATATTAAAAATGATTCTTATAATTAATATCTTGTGTTTTTATGAGCTTTGGAGGAAACGGGTTATGTTTTGGAGGTTTTTCAGTTTTTTGGGAAAGGGTGCACAGTTTGGTGTGCACGGTTTAGGAGAAACCATTCCCAAATTAATGCTTAGTAGGTCTCTAGTTCAATTTTTAATAGAACAATTTGGGTTTTAAGGTTAGATATTGGTTTGGTATAAACCATGAATGGAAAAAGGAGAAACTGTAGAAGTTATAAGAGTTTGTGAGGAATGTCACACTAGATTCACACAGTTTCAGAAAAATCATGTGCCTTGTTGTAGGATAGAGGAAATGTTGTATAACATGTTTGGTTCATGGTTTATCAAACTGTGTGGTATAAACATGTAATTAATTGGTGTTGTATGGTAGGTTTTTTTACGATTGGCACATGGATTGGCCAATAGTGTAACCAAACTGTGTGAGAGTGTTAGATTTGGATAGATCCAACCACACAATTTGTGTATAGTTTGGAAAATTGTGCTTCCAAATCATCTGGATCCACATATTTATTTAAATAGGTGGATTTTACCAAAATTAATCAACATAGTTTTTATCCAAACTTCCCCTTCTTACACCCTTCGATTTAGGGTGTGTTCATTTTTATTTCTTAGTGTTTATGGTGAGTTATCCTCTTTTGGTGGTTTCCTTTCTTCCACATTTTTTTCTATTTAAATTTTTAGTTCTGCAATTTAGGTGTTGTTTATTATTCCAGTGAATCATGGTGGAATATTTCATTTCTCATGGGTATTTTAGTCTTTTTGGGTATAGGAGATCCTGAGATGGATTTTTCACTTCATTGAATGGAGTTTTGTTAATGTATGTGGCTGTAGTGAATTTTCTTTGGTTTTCTTGATTAAATATTTTTATATAATTATTTTAATGGTATTGCCTCTTATTTATTTGGTTATAAATTTGGTCAGGGATATGTAGTGGTTCTTTTTCAAGTGGTTGTCTTTAGTTTTGGTGTGGCACAATGAATCGGTGGCTTGTTAAAAGAAGGTGGGTATCACTGGCATTAGGTAACATCACCAAGACACTAAAGCCCTTAAATAAATAATAAGGTCTTCAAAAAAAATGTGGTATGATATTACTTTTGAAGATAAAAATACAATACCAAGGAGACCATAACAAAAAAACACTATATAATACATGATTACGAAATAAAACCCAAGAAAACCATAATAATAAAAATATTAGAGTATAGTGAAAACCAAAATAGAAAAAACTCATGGATTCTAAGATATCAAACCATAAAATCCCAACCTACTCAAAGATCCTATATAACAAACCACACCCGCAGAATCAATATACATCCCTAAAGAACTGAGATATGTTCCCATTACCTGGGACTTGATAGATAATGTCTAAAAATACACCAAAGTACTCAAGAAGAGGGTGAGTCTAAACATAATAGGATTTTCCCATTGACTTCCCACCTTATACCACTAGGATAAAACATTTTATCAAAATTATATAAAATAGTTTATAATAAATTTAAAAGAGATTATAAAAGATCCAAAAAAAAACATGTCAAAATATTTTTCCATGGAAAAAATAAAAATAAGGCTTTAAAACATTTCTCAAATCCATTTTTAATACCCATTCCACACATATAAATATCCACACATCCACACATGCATGTCTAGGTGATATTTCAATACTCATTAGTTTTCACTCATTAAACTCTCATATCATCAAAAGGTAACTAATACTAGGTTTCACAATGGAAAACACCCCTTCCATATGGCCACGTCTAAGGAAATTGAAATCACACAAATCATGTCTGAAAAAACCTTTCCAAACCAACCATGGAAATCCATTTCAATAAAATATTTATTTTATTTAAAAAAATTATTCAAATATTCTTTCACGAGACCGAACAAAACCATAATTTTAAAAGCGCCATTTTAAAATTTACATCAACAAGGTCTTCCACAAAACCATCCAATTTCAACATTTTCCCAAAATAGTCACCAAATAGGTTTTCTATAATGGTCCATAGATTAATTTAATAATAAATTCAACAAAATATTTTTTCAAACTAAGCCTTCATGTTCTTACCAGGTGGAATCAAGAGAGAATCCACCCTCCACTCAAACTTGTGTGAAAATGAATAACTAAACAATGATTCTATAAATCCAATAACAAACTATGTTCCCTCCATTAGATCCAAAAAAAATTGTGATAAAAACATAAACACTAAAGATATCTATCCATAACAGAATAGATTTACAGTTTCAAGAGAGATGATAATCAACGATCTAAGAAGAACAACCAATAATAATCACTTACTATGAACCTGGATCTTCAACATTATTTGATTCCCTTATGGATTGATATTGGACTAAAATTAAATTTTTCTCACCCCTTGGGATCAAAATGACTTCATGTTATGGGTGTATTCGGGGGGGGGAAGAAATTTTAATGCGATAAATAGAATTAGATCCATAAATTTCAGATCTGAAATTGCATGGTCCATGGTGAAGAAAACAAACCTGGCATGGTTGGATAACACGGTTAAGAAAATTTTGTTCTACCTATGTGTTTCCCTATTGCATCAAAGTGAACCATTTCTCCTCATAAACTTCATGGTTTGGGAAAACTGTATGCCAACAGCGTGCCTTCCCAATAGTCACCATTTTCCCATACTCATTTTCTCAAAGGTGTCCTATGGTTTCAAAAAACCTTTCTCAAACCCTACACCTCTATAAAATCATTCAAATCGCCCAGAAACTCCTTTGAAATTCCAAAAACATAACCGAGACATTATATATACTTAAAATACATTAATAAATGGTCATGTAAATGAAACTGGGGGTTCTACATACCATTATAAATTTGATGGGTCAAGAAAATAAATTTTTTTTTTCATTTTTTCTTCTAATAGAAGTAACAACTGTGTATTCTAATCTATTTTGAGTGACTAGTGTTATACCAAAGTCATTATTCCTGACATTATTGTTCCCAATAATCCATTTTTAATGAAACACTATAACTCAAAATTTTAATGTAATCAATCTACCATGTTTTCTTAATAATTCCATAATATGCACTTGATATAGAGATGAGGTTTTATCCTTTGGAACTTGAAAAATGACTTACTTTAGGAAACACAAAAACAATACTATTATGAATTGAATATTTTTTACCTTCATTATAAAATGTATAACCATTAATTTTAAACCCTGACCATGCTATCAAATTTAAACATGGGCTACCCACTAACCATATCAATGTTTTTTATGCATTTGATCTACGATGAAAAGTGTCTTTGAACCATGGGGAAAAAAGTTTTTTATGCTCATTAAATATCGACATATCTTTCTTCTTTTCATAAAATTTTTTCAACACATTAATATGAAATGTTATATATAAATGAGAATCATCTATGTTATTCAAGATGTATAAATATACCTTCATTATCATCTCACCTGTCAATGATTTTACATTCAATCCATGGATACCATTTTCCTAAAAACTAATTCATTCAAGAGATATGTGGTAAAACCAATGTTCTTTGCTATAGATAAGTAGATTACACAAAAATATATAACCTCCTCTGAAATATACTTCTCAAAAATAGAGGCTTCAATTTGATATGGATCCTTGACATATAACTTGAATATAATTATATATATTTCAAAAGGATAAATCCAATATATATAGGTCTACAAAACATTATTTCTTGAACTAAATGAACCATTAATGAACTATGACATAAATAAAAGATGGAGGAATTTACATTTTTAGTTGAAAAACTATAGAAACTACATCATTCTCCAAAATTTTTCAATTGGTTCCAATCAATAACTTTTTTGAAAACTAAATAGAAAAAATAGAAAGAATTCATGTTAGTCATTATGGCACGTATGAGCCATATTCCATGCAAGGAATCTAGTATAACATTGTGAATTGTGATGTAAAAATCATAATATTTTAGGCCTATCAACTTAAAATCTATTAATAACATAATGTTTTTTTTACATTTTAGGTATTTCCCTATAGAAATTTGATACCCTAGAGGAATTGATAAAAATTGATTTTCTACCTCTCTAAAAATGTATTAAAATATTGAGGTAGGTAAGTTTTCCTTCAATTATATGTTGGAGCTAACTCCAAACATATTATCATTGAGATTAGTTCAAATCATGAATTTAATCCATATTTTTTATTTAATATAATATCTAACAGTTGTTCAATTACACTATCGTAGGTATTATTCTCCACATCCATGACATTAATGTTATGTTTTACATCAATATATCTCCATTATATTAGATCAAAAATTAATGATCTATTTTTTCAAATATTTATTTCATTATCAGATTTTTGTTTTTTTTAAATTTAAAATCAATGTTTTTCACCCACTCAAAATACTGGGTGGTGGAAAATGTGTTTAGAGAAATATCAAATTCATATTATTCATTGAATTCCTTATTTAAAATTTGATATGATTGATTAATTGATAAAAACCATTGATTACCAATGTATATTATTATTATTCCCTGTCGTAGTTGATAATATGAAGTCTAATCATCAAAAATTATACAATATTTATACCCATAAACACTATATCTAGATAAAATTTCATATACTAATAACTAATTAACAGTGAGAATAATCATCACACACATTTGAAAATATTCCATTTTATAAGAATCAGGAACTTTTATACCTTTCTCCCATAAAGGTACCAAATCTTCAATTAATGGTGATAATAAAACATCAATATAATTTCATGGCTATTTTAGTCCAGAAATCATTATACTAAGCATGATATATTTCTTCTTCATTCAAAATTAAGGGGACAAGTTTTAATTTACCAATAAATTAGTCCATGAACAATATTTTTTGTTAAGGATTTGATATAGATTCATTCCATCTCTGTACACTCAATGTCTGAGATTTCTAAATTCATTTCTGAATATAGTTAACTAATGATAAATTTTCTTCCACTATGGACAACTGTATAGATGATGTAATTTTCCTCTAGATATTCACTTATATACATTATATCTTAAACTTTTAGAATCATTTGAATTTAAAAAAAACATTTTAAATAATAAATTTTAGAATGATACCAAATTTCCTCTGAAGGAGCCTTTTTAACTTCCAAATAAAACTATTCTCATTATTTTAACTTATACCATGATGTCCCACATTTTTTAAAATCTCACATACCTTTTTATTCCATCCTATATCACACATAGTCACTCTATCCATTTTTTCAATCAAGTTAATCAATCATAACACTTTTGATAAAACCATAAATTTTATAAAACCAATATATAAGGGGTTTCCAACATCACCATGTGGATGTACAATTATTAGTGTTTTCCCAATTTTCACTACTTCAATATCAAGAATAATTTCTTCTATTTGATCAAACTTATCATCTTAAAATTCTTCTTCTTTATTAGATCTTGAATTATCCTCAATTTCACTATAAAATACAAGGAATAAAAATCAAATGAAACCATGAAAAATTAAATAATCTTGGATTTATATTATTTTTACCTTTTTTATATTTAAACATTTCAATAATTGATAGAAATATATGTCATTATTTGTAAAATTTCTTTTAGAAAATTCCAAAAAATTGTCATCCCCATCATAATAATCATTACTTATTCACAGTGCATTAATCCAACATCAAATCATTATTATCTATAAAATATTTGATGAATCTAAAAAAAGTTAGAATATTTTTGAAATTAATTTCAAATTTACTTTGATAAATAATAATAAAAATGAGACATAAAATATTTTAAAATAAAATAAAGATAACATATTCCATAAACAAAAGAATCACTTTGAACATATTTAATTATCATCCTTACATTATTTTTTTTAATAAATTAATGTTATATAAACATTAGCATTGAATTTAAAAGGTTGACCACGAAAAAAACATAATTATTCTTTATTTTTATTATGTAATTTCATTGTTATATATTTATTTTCTTCAAAGTAAATATTAAAATATCATAATATAAAGGGAAAAATAATAGAGGGGGAGAAAAAATGATATTACAAAACATGATAAATAATATGAAGACATGCATACACTTATTCCAAATTTGATATGAAGGGTGACTGTAAAATAACAAACATTAGGCATACCAAAAACAAATTCCACAAAAATAAGTTTCAATGAAAATCCAATGGTTGAAATTTTATATTATTATAATAATTAAAGTATTTACATTTTTCATATTATATAATTAAGAAAAATAATTTAAACGATTCAATTTATAAATTTAGAGGTGTTAATGACAATTTTAATAGACACCAATAACATGGTGTAATAAATACAATGGTCCACCTGAGTTAATCCCTATTTAGTTTATGGGGGTTTAATTAATAGTGTACTAAAATAAAATTATCTTCTAATTAGAAATGTGAAAGTTCAAATTTTCTTGTATTAGTGAAATGATTTATTAGAGGTTAGAAAGTTTTTTATCACAATGTGATCATGAAAATAAATGATCATATAAATATATATTATTATTACTCCATATTCAAACTCCATAATCCAAAATACCTTCAAAACATATATTCAAAAGTAGGAAAAACAAACCTTAGACACCAATTTATCAATAAAATGACATTATTAATAATAATAATTCATTAAAAATTATTTAATCAAAATGTAATATCAACACATGAATTCATCAATTTAAAAATACCATAGTTTCATAAATAATCAGAACTAGAAATAAAAAACATGAAGTGATATAAAAGGGAAGTGACAGAAAAGATCATTCAAGAAAATAACAAGACTGAAACAACATTAATAAAATTAAACACACCTTTGATGCATGAAAAATTAGAACAACAAATATTAACTACAAATAGATGTCAGGTGGAAGTGACAGTAGATGATGAAAGAGAATTAGAAGGCGATGAAGATGGCGATAGTGAGGTAAATGATGATTGCATAGATGTGGGTCGGGATGGCCGGGAAGAATGACATGTAAATGAACATGTGACACATAATATGATAATACAAAAAAAATTAAGATCTTTTTTCAAAAATGATGTTATAACTTAGTTTTTTATGTCGGTTATATAATAACCGATGTAAAACATAAATTAAAATAATTTTTTAAATCTGTTAAATATTAATCAATGTAAAAAATAATTTCTAATGTTGAATTTTAAAAATAAAAATTATAAACCAGTCCTAAATAATATATTTTTAACAACTGAAATGGTAAATGTTCCATTAATAAATAAGTGATAATTCCCTTTCAATATAATATTTGAGGGTTAATGACTAAATTTCACTTCAATAAAAGATAGTCATACATATTGTGTTCACATAATGTATAAGTAGATGCACTGGATAATATATCCCATACCCTTGAAGATCCATCCATGAATGATAAAATCATTCACATTGTGCATCGTAGGGTGGTCTCCCAGTTCATCAATAATTACATGGAAGATATAAACAAGTTTAATACCGATGTAGACTAAGTCAAGTCCATATCCACACTAACAGATTGCATAGTTGGATGGATGTATCTAATAATAAACTACCTCCAAAGTGGAATTATTTTATTGGATAATGAAAATGATGAACAAATTATGTGGTAGACAGTAAATTCCATCCTATATGATGGCATGAATTTTTATATATCCCTATACAAGTGAGGCTTTGACGGAGTTATCTTCAGGTTCATTGAAGGAGGTGAGGCTCCCACTATTATATAGGAATTCATAGATGGCAGCGGTTGTGATCACATATCTAAATTCATGTTTTCCCATCAAATAAATGGGCTGGGATACTCTTATTGATTAGTGATTCAAGACTGGATGAAGTCTATGAAGTAGATCCATGATTTCCAAAAACATTATAGCTTTATTCATAAACCCACATAATTCTTTTCCACTAACATATTCTCTATGTTTAATGAGGATTTATTTCTCAAGGAATTCAACTAAAAGGCTATTATAAACATTATAAAGATTTATATCATTAGAAAATTTGGTTTCCCTTACATAATATTGATGGAAAATAAAACCAATATTTATTTCATTAATTTAAAAATATTTTATCAAAAATACAATATCTAGTAAACACACTTATCCTACAATGATGATGTAGTGAAAATAAATAAATTTTATTTAAAAAATACTCTTATAATATCCTTAAAAATACGATTGACAAGAACATGACATATTTTTCTAAGGAAATATTATATGATCCTTGGTATTATTACACAATAACCCATACTTATACCCAGGTGAACCATATCTACTTGTATGTATAATAAATCAATTATTTTCTATTGAGGTTTAGTTTCCCAAAATTGTTATATCTATTTGAAATCATTTATCTAAATATAATTATTCTCATATTTGGATGGAAAAATTGAAATGAAACAATAAGAAAAGGTTATGGAATATGAAAAACCCTGAGATCTATTGTAATCGAGACGCATGAGCATTAAATAATCAATTTTTCATTCTCTAATTCCTTAGAAGAGACCTTTAACTAGATTTGATAATTCTTATGATACCTAGGAGGAAAACACTAAAACCAAATTTAAAATTAGAAGGAATTTATGCTATACACATAGTCTTCTCTATCAGAGCTTAATCTATGATTACAATGGATGAGGAGTTCATCACACTATCCTAAAATGAAATTTTTTCTATAGAATTATTTTTTATAACTTTACATTGGGTTAAAACATCCTTTTTCATGAAAAAACATGCATGGAAACATCTTAATAGTTTGATATTAAACTAAATTTAATATAGTAAACTTTTTTTCAATTTAAACTAATGGTAATAGGTCTGTATTGTATGACCTTAAAACCGCATGAAATTTGAGTCCTCCTTGCATGATGTTAAACTTTTTTACATATTGTTCATCCTATAAGACCGTAAACTACATAGTGTGGATTATTCCATGAGAACAAGTTTTCTTACATAAAAACCAAATATAAGTATCACCCCCATCATATAGTTATTTTTCTAGATCAATGGCATCTCGGGAGAATACACGGTGAGATCCGACAATAGACTGGATCTTGGAAACCACTCAGTCGGCTGGGATGAGGGGCCATGGAAATTGATTTGGACACTCAATGTGCCCCCTAAATTATGCCAATTTTGGTTCTATGTTTCAATGGGTACTCTCCCAACCATGAGCCTTCTCGCTTACCATCATATTGTCAGTTCTGCCTTTTTCCCCTTCTTCCTGAACATTCTATAAATTCTTTTGCACGCCATCATTCACTTCCCAGGAGATATGATAATTTAGAATAAATGGGGATCGGCTTCTGCCGCTTCACTGTAATTGTTCTTTGACCTTCCCGATCTTCTTACGTGTTGGTGCTCCTCTATCTCCTCAACTCTTTTAGGTTTTCTTTGCACTTTGGCCTTGATTATTTGGTTCCAGCGTAATAATGCTATTTTTCATCAAGGTCAACCCCCCCCCCCATTTCTGGATTGAATGGGCCACTTCTTGGATTAAGGGCTGGAAAGACCACAATGGACATTTATGCCAGGTGTTTTCCTCTCATTGGAATCCCCCAACAGAAGGAATTCTTAAGATTAACGTGGACGCATCTCTTCCAATGGTTGGGCTTGTTTCCCTAGGCCTCCTAGTCTGAAATCATCTGGGGAAAATCTTTGCTGCAAAATATGAACCACATCAGGCTTTCTAAAAACCGGAAGTTGCTGAGGCCATGGACATCCTTACTGGTATGTAGCTCACCTTGGAATGTGGATGGAGTGATATCATTATTGAGTCTGACTGCCTTACAGTAATCGATGCAATTAACCACCACAATGGTGGGCTCCAGTCCTTTGGCATCATCATTAGGAGAATTATCCCACTGTGCCAATGCTTATTTTATGCACCTTCTCCTTTACAAAATGGGAAGGAAACAATGTGGCACATTAGTTTACAGCATCTGGCCCATTCGACTCCTACTAACTCTGTTTGGACAATTTACCTTCATGGCTTTTCACTTGTACTTATGCTGATACTAGTCATTAATGAATTCTGTTTTTTAATAAAGAAATGTGTTTTAAACTAAAATGACACTTATATATTTAAAATATGCACTTAGAGTCATAGTGGTCACACCATGAATTTGATTGATGTGTTGCTTATTCCTACACATACCACACAAATTATTGATATTTTTCCTAAAATATAAAAAAAACCTGAATGTGTTTGCCCGGTTTTGAGCATGTCACATGTCTTTTTTTAAAAAAAATCATTTTCAACTAGAAACACAGTCTTTGACTCATATCAGTCACATCATATGTCAGTTTGATATGAGACAGATTCTAAAAAATCAAAATTTACTTATAAAACATTATTCTAAATTATCAAGACAACCTGAGTGAATATTCTTGGTTTTTAGTTAGTGACACTTTTTGAACTAAAATGTCAATTTGAGAGAGACAATGGAAAATTTGTTTCATACAGGGAACATTGTGTATTGGATTGATGTGATTATAATTCTTACATTTCCGAAATTTCTTTTGGATTATTTCTATAATATATTAAAAAAATTTGATTGTGTTTTCTTGTATGTGAGCATGTCTGTTTTATTTTTTACTAAAATTAATATCAAATTTAAATTAAAAGAGACACTTGTGGTCATACCCCAAATAATTTATGTCTTATTGAGGTTTTTATTATTCATACACATCCCAAATGACTTATTGATCATTTTTCAAAAGTACCAAAACTATCCAAATAAATTTTCTCAGGTTTGTGTCTGTTGCTTTTATTTTTTACTAATATGTCATTTTATACTGGAAACATGCACTTTGAGTCATATTGACCACATCTTATATTGGTTTTATGTAAGACTTATTAATAACCATAAAAATCACTTAATAATCATTTTCCTAAATTATAAATACAATATGAGAGTGTTTTCTTTATTTTCCCTAAGTGATACATTTTGAACTAAAATGTCAATTTTAAACTAATAGGGAACACTTTGAGTCATATTGAGATCATCATGAATCATATTGAAGTGAGAATAATTCATAAAAATCATAAATTATTTATATCTCCTTTTCCTAAAGTATCAAAACAATCCGAATGTTTTCTTCGTGGTTTTGAGTTGGCCAATTGTCTTTTTTACTAAAATTAATGTTAATTTTAAATAAAAAAGATGCACTTGTAGTCATACCAATCACTCCATCCATTAGGATGTGGTTTATCGTATTTATACACATCTAAAATGAAATATGGATCATTTTACCAATGTATCAAAAAAATACACATGAGTTTTTTTAATAATGGGTATGTCACTTTTAGTTTTTACAAAAATGTCATTTTAAACTAGAAACATACAATTTTAGTCATATCAGTCACATCGTGTGTCAGTTTTATGTGAGTCTAATCTATATACATTAAAAATGACTTATGAATCCTTTTCATAAATTATCAAGGCATTCCAAGTGTGTTTTCTTGGATTTCTGTTAGTGATACTTTTTGCACTGAAATCTCAATTTTAAATTGATATCGAACACTTTGAGGAATATCGGTAAAATTATGTATCAGATTGAGATTTAGATGATTCATACACATAAAAATGGAGTATATATCATTCCACTAAATTATAAAAACAATTTTAATGAGTCATCTCAATTTTTTAGTGTGTGAGTGTCCTTTTTTAATAAATTTAATGTCAATTTTAAATAAAAAGACGCACTTGGAGTAATACTGGTCACACCATGAATCATATTAAGCTGAAGATGATTCCTACACATCTCAAATGACTTATTTATTTTTATCCTAATGTTCCAAAACAATCCAAATGTGTTTTCCTAGTTTTGATTATGTCACGTCTCCTTTTTACAAAAATTTCATTTTAAGCTAAGAACACGCACGTTGAGTCATACCTGAAACGTCGTGTGTCATTTTGAGGTGAAACTAATTAAAAATGTCACAAATGACTTGTTAATTTCTATCTTTTATTGTTAATAAAATTCAAGTGTTTTTTTCAATTTTAAAAGAGTGAAACTTTTTTAACTAAATTTTCAATTTTAAACTAAAAACTGGCATTTTGAGTCATACCGAGCACATCATGTGTTGTTTTAACATGAGACTGATTCCAAAATGTCCAAAATAAATTAAAATAATTTTTCAACATTATCAGGACAATCTGAGAATTTTTTCATAGTTTTCAGTATGTCACTTCTCGTTTTTACGAAAATTAATGTCAGTTTAAAATAAAAATCTATAGTTGGAGTCATATTGGGAACACTATACAGTGGATTAAGATGTTTATAATTCCAAATGTAACTAATAAATTATGAACTATTTTAATGAAGTATCAAAAAAGGCTCAGTTCTGAGTAAGTGATGTTTGTTTTGAACAAAAATATAGATTAAAAAATTAAAACATTAAGACTGAGTCATAAAGAGAACACTATATATTGAAAGGATGTTAATATGATAGAGTATATGATATGGTTTTTTCATTCAAATATATGAAAAAAATACATAACATATAGAACAAGTTGCATTATAATTAAATAGTAAATCCATGCTCCCAGAAACACTTCACATTTTAGGATGTATAGAGCTTCCACTTCCATCAGAAAGGAACATGTTATCTCTTTTATAGCTTTTTGCAGATAATTGAAAGAAAAATATGAATTCCAAAAATATTTTTTAAAAAAATAAATAAGTATTAAATAAAAATGATAAAGAAATTAACATGTAAATAGTAGATAAATTGATAAAAAAATTATTAAATGAGGAGTATGAATTAAACTTTTCATATTGGTTGTACACATTCTGGATCCATTTCCTGGTTTTCATTATTTCAATTTTAGCCTCATCCGATAACTCATTGGCATTTGAATATTTGAACAAACCACACCAACTCTATCAAAATAATCCACCTATATAAAAAACAATTTTTATGTGATTAATACTAAAAATAAATAAATTAAACATAAATATGAAACAATAAATTACTTCTATGGACAATGACTTTTCTATGAAAACATTAATATTTCTTCTATGATTGATAAAATATGTAACTATTTCTCTTCCAAAAAATTCATAGTAGGTAACTTGAAGGAAAGTCATAAATTAAAACACAAAGGGGCGAAAAGGTTTTGAGGAAGAACAAGCTTGAGGAAATTTATTTGTAAAAAATCATGAAAGGTAGATGGAAATCTTCTAAAAAAAGTGAACCCTAAAATGAATAATGAAATTTAAATCAACATTTTATAATATAATTTTTTGAAAAAATAGATAAATTATTTCTTATCATTACCTTTATATCTTCCCAAAGGGTTTCCTTTTTTATAGTTTGTACTTCCATGGGATTGGTAACCTCATCATGTGCATAATACACTGTCTTCATGAGAAGTAAAACATTTAATTTATATTATGATAATATATTATAGAAAATATAATATTATGAGGGAATACATAATATAGTAAAAAAACACTTTAACCTTTTAATTTAACTATATTTTTTTAATGGTTTTAGGGATTTGGAACCTCTAACGACAATCCAAATCCCCTCTATATATTCCCCCTCTAATACACAAGACATTTTCTACTTCAGGTCTAACATGAACTGATTATGATCAACTAAAGCGTCATCCTTGATTAAATTTCCATCTCACCCTATAGTTATCTAAGTCACCCGCATGACAATCGACCAATTGTTGTTTGTTGGATATAAGATATAAAATAACTTCACGGCTTGTTATAGAATTATGAACGGATCATCTTTTTCACCTTCCACATAGAAATTCACCTTCAAAAATACTATTTCATCAACTTTCACTACACTTCTATTCCCAACCCATCTACAATGAAAAATTGGAATTTTTGATGTCATACTATCCAACTCGTATTTTTTTTATAATTCTAAAATATGACATATTTTTATAAATTGGATTTCTATCTTTGAAAGTAGATATGTGCACCACTTCCACCCTAAGCATCACTCCATTGTTTTCCATCGTAATATAACCATTGTGTTCTTTTATATAAAATGTATAACCATTGATTACAAAAATAGTGTAAGATTTAAAATTCCCATTTGGTCCTCGGGATATCCAATGAAGTTGTTGGGAAATTTAATTCATATTTTTAGATAACTTATAAATTTTATGTTGGGACCATCCTATAAAGTACTAATTATGTGTATTTGATATCAATCCTTCAGCACTTGATGAATTCAAATATCTAAAAAAATTATGTGGGATTCAATGTAGGTATAAACATCTTCACTATTATGTAATATGTAAATCTGAACTTGCTCCTAATATATGATGGTAATTGAAACAACTTCCCTTATTAAAATCCCTTAACCCATAACGCATCCACTGTGATGATACTTTGGGAGACCAATGCTATCAACATCTGATAGGTAATTAGTACATAATTATATATCTTATTCAATAATATATCATTCTGCAATACAATCCTTTTCCAAGATAAATTAATGAAATACCCTTTCAAAATATTCATATATCATTCAATGGGGTACATCCATCTGTAATAGATAGGACCACATATTTGAACCTCCCTAACCAAGTAAACCATTAGGAGGATCATTATATCATAGAATGATGGTTGGAAAAACATATTGAATTCACGTAATATGATTAAAACCTCCTTATTGATGACTAGAAACTTCATCGGGTCTACAAATTTTCTACATATGGATTTGAAAAAGAATCATAGTCGGGTTAATTTATCCCATACATTTTTAGGGAGAATTAAATAGAAAAAACATGCATAAAATCTTGCATATAAAAATGACATTCATAGGATTTTTTCCCTCTAAATTAAAATTAGTCATTGAGATGACATTATTTATATTTCATGAATACCCCTATCAAAAGTTTACACCATTAAGGAAAATGAAAAAAAACCAGCCTGGAAAGACTATAAGATACTGGAGGAAAAAAATTCTTCTCTTTACCCATCACTGGTACCAAATCTTCCCTTAACCCCTTGTGAATCATGTCCAACCTATCCTTGATGTCATCTTTCATTTTTTCAGGAATATTTAGTATCATGCCAATAACACTATAAAATACTTTTTTCTACATTCATGACTTCAATAAAATTTATCACATAAAAACAATTCAAATAAGGTAATTCCATGAAAATTAATCTCTTCATCCAAACTAATTTCATACTGTTTTTTGAAAATTGTTTATCGAAAAATAATTTCCATATATTTTACTTTATCAAATAATTGATCACTTATTGGTGGAGATTTTATTTGACCTTGTTTGATATTATAATCAATTTTTTTTGTATAAAATCATTATTTATGTTGTTAAGGTAAAAATTTATGATGTCGTAAAAACATAGTATTTGAGTAATGTTTCAACCGAATTGAGTGTGTGCATTCTTTACAAAGAAGACACCCCAGTATTCCTTTAATGATATAACCTAAAAAAGTTCAAAAAGTAAGAAATTCATTTATCATCCCATACCACATATCCCTAAATGTGAATTATTCACTTCTATGAGCATCATATATTATAACACATGTATCCCACATAAATTTCAAATCGTTGATCAATGGATCCAAATAGATATCAATATCTTTACTGGGATTATTTGGTTCAGATATAAGAAGAGGCAACCTAATTTAGTTGCGCTTCAATCATAATCGTGGTGGGTTGTTATTATTTACCAACATGATATGATGTTTACAATAAGTACTAATCTATAAATCAAAACAATTTATTCCAAATATAGATAGTGAAAGAAGATATTTTTTTTCCTCGTTTTCAAATTAACGATACTAGTAATCAATTTTCTTCCAATGAGGATAATATACTAGATAACATAGGATCCCATATTTAATTATTATATCTATAATCCATGTCAATTGTATTTTGGTTTCCAAATATCCATATAGTATTCTATACAATGTAATATTAGGAATTTACCATACATGTTTCAAAGGATTTGATTCATTTTTCTTGTGTTCATTTCCACCACACTTAGGTCATTTTATGAGTGATTCATTCCTTGAAAAATAATTTGAAAAAATTTAGACAATAATGTATTTTATAGAGAACATTCTAATTAGAAATAGTATTTTTTTTATCATCATATGTCTAGTATTTAAATTCATTTTATTCTAGAAGAATATCATTTAGGAGACGAAGTAGTATTGTAAAGATGGTGTTTCTCCATCCACAGTTGGGTTTTAAGTTATATAACATCAATAAAGATAATAATGTAGTGTATTTAATACAGCCAATATAAAATAGTCTCTTAGAATATCTATTTAACTTCTCTAACAAATTTTTTCAATCATGAAGGTCTTCTTCAATTCTATTTTCATTTATTCAATGCGATCACCAACACCATTTACATTGGTATTCATATAAATTTATATATAAATTCCAGTATGATCCAAATTAGATTGCATGTTTAGTTTTTCCCTATGTTTATTCCAAAATTTATAACTCTAATATATTCTGTCACAAATCAAATGTTCTTCTAACTCTTCCGGACAAATTTCTCCTGAATAAAAACAACACAAACATAGACAGATGTTTTGAGAATAGTCGTATTCATTCTTTCTTGAAGACATGATTTTGTCAAATGATTAGAATCCATCAATTTTATATTCATATCCATCTTATTAGGTTCATAAAATATTCATTTTTTGTAACAAATAAATAAATACACATAATATATTCATTATCAATGGTGAATGTTTTAGATAATTATAATAAGGGGAATAAAACTTATGATGATTTCAAATAGTTTCCATATTCTTTGAAGTAAATGGGTAATTTAATTTAATAAAATAAGTACTACACTATGGTAGTAATTATCCTCTAAATTCATACAAAGTTTAAAGTTATAAAAAACTTATTTTCTCATCAACTTCATCTCCGGAACATTTATTATTTCATTTTTTGGATTTAGACTCATCCACCATCTCTTGTAGACATGCACCTAGGTTTCCTAAACTACTATAATCAGTAGTTATCCCATATTGTGTGCCTGTTATCATTTTGGGTGACTTCTTATTATATTAGTACAAGAAACATATAAAAAATGGTGTATGATCAAGAAACTAAATGCAATAATAAATATTCAGGATATAAAGCTGATGAGTATGATAGTTGTACTCCATTGTGTTCTATAAAAGGGGTAATTCCTCCAATTTTTGAGAATTAAACCATTGTCACTAGTTATTAACATATGGCCTATTAAATGTGATATTTGGGGGGGCATAAAAAAATTTCTTTGATTCAAGGGGTCTCAACGTTGACATGTTATGATATATGACATGACCAATCTTCACATTCCAATTTTAATTCACTGAAAGTAATGAATAAATTAAATTTTAATAATTTTAAATGAAAAATAAATAAATATGATGCATGAATAGAATCTAAAAAAGTAAAAAAATCATAGTGTTGGAATAATTTACAAATATTAGAGTTATTTCGTTATAATATATTTATTTAAATGGTATATAACTCGTGGAGGTAAACAAATACTTTATTAGTTTTACTGGTGATTATAATAAGTATTTAAGATGAATACAATTAGAAAAATATATAATATACAAATTATTCAAGTAATAATACATTGTGGGGTTTATTATTTATGTAAATATTTTTATATTATGAATATTTTGAATACATTTGATCTTATATGTCTCAAATAGGAAAATAATTCATTTGAAACTAGTGTGAAAATTTTTTAATAATACATACATAGTTGTATCACAACATGATAATTCAAGAGTAATTGGTTTTTTAATGTATGTGATATAATATAATAAACCAAATATCATTTTTAGTTATTCAGATGAACTGATATTCTATTAATGCTAGCATGGATAATTGAAAATGTATAATTAGAAGATTTTTATGCTTAAAGAGGACAATTAATTTTGAGAATATTTTATAATGATTACCACACTATATTAAGTATGAACTAATTCAAGTTGAAATACCATCATGAGAGATTATCAATCCCAATTTGGATGGACATTGACTCTTAAGAATTGTGTCATTTATGGGGTAGGAAATAAATAAATAGGAATTTCACATTTAACATTAGGGTCATAATTTAATACTTTAACAACTTGTATAAAAAACATTCATAGAATTATTAATTGAATTTAGGTTATTTAATATTCCAATGCCTTTTATTTCCACTAATTATTGTAGTGAAGAAAAAATTAAAAAAATGTAGTTTAATATATAATTTAAAGTCTAAACCTATTAATTTTAGACATGATATGTTATACAATTATTATATAATTGTAACGTAATAATTTTTTTTGTAAAATAATGTAATAACTTTGCAGATCCATCTATAAAACATATATCAAGGGATATTTCTGATCAAATCAATAGAAAAATTACGATAAAACCATAAAAATGAACTATTTAGTGAAAAGTGTGATAATTCACTAGTGAAATAATTATCCTTGGATCTCTCACCAAGCTACCCAATTATTATCAAGACACATAAATGAAGGTGAAAAATATAATATAACACATATCAATATAATAAAAACAATTTTTAAAATTTTTCAATAAACATAAACTCACTCACACCTTTGAACACCCTTAAATGAAAAATCCATTTCATAATAACATGAATAATATAATGATATCAATGACCCTGATCAATCCATATTATAATAACACACAATTTTTCACTTATAGTTTTATTAGGGGTTTTACTTCAAGAGTGTAAATAACTCAAAATATTAATCTAATTGGGTAAACATATCAAAAATTGCTTACTTCCATTGAAAATATGATAAAATAAATCATGATTTACATTTGAAACACATCCAAAACATTTAAAACCATTAAAAGAAACAATACTTCCATGTTATTTGATTATGTAAAAAACATCTTGAAAGAATACCCAACCATGGTATAATTCATAGAAATCCTTGATCGATATGCTATAGATATGTCTCACCATGGATGCTTTGGGCCTTGAATGGGAAATATAATTCATGGATCATGAAGTTAAATCATGTAATGAATAAATCTTACTGGTTGAAAGAACTATGAGGATCTCATTCCTTGAATCCCTCAAAGGTACGGATCTGCATAAAACTACCTCGACGATGCCTTCTCTTTGCAATAAACTTGAAAATGGGTATTTTGCATTCAAGATTGATCCTAAGGCCATTAAACAACATTCTAAACTTTTTATGTTCTTGATTTTGGATCATATTTCATATCTTATAGGTGATAATCCCCAGTTGGCCTTATATCTTAAGCCTAGGATCTCACATGTTTGGGGTTTCACTGATTGGAAATTTGTTCCATTAGGCTGGGGATACTTTCATATTTTGTTAAGCTCACAGGAAGAGAATGATCATGTATGAAAATTAAGAAATATTCATCTTAAGCCTGGTGTTCTTAAAATTTCCTAATGGGATTATACATTTATTCCATATACATATAGGAATACCATGGAAAAAATCTTGGTTAGATTTCATAGTCTTAATTGGTATTTTTGGCACCCCAAGATTTTGAATGACATAACATCTTGTATTGGTACTTCAATAAAAATTGATCGATGCACCTTAAATGATGAGATAAGATTATATGAAAGAGTAATTGTGGTGTTAAATCTTGACACTAAACACATAGATATTATAAATTTTAACGCAAATAACTACAAAATAGAGGTCTGGATTGATTTTGAGCATAAACCGCCCTTCTTCGAACTATGTAAAATTGTAGGAAACTCCTTGATAAACTATAGAGTGATGAAAAGACAAGTTGTGCAACCAAGGGATGATGAATGGAGTGAATTTATAAGGAATAAAAAGGAAAAGAACACTGAATTTGAGAAACCCGAACCTTTCAAGAAGAAAATTGGAATTTGGATTAATAAATAAACTCTTCTGGGAGAGAGTTCGGGACCTACATGGGCTGAGCTTTTGGATGAAGATGAGAATGCCACCAATGATCAAGGAATTTTAGAATAAATTGAAAAAATTAGTTATGGATTCCTTTAAGCAGTCCCAAACTAACACTAATTCAGATGAGTATGATAGACACAACTCTACTCACCCTAGATAGCATGTTTCAGTGCTTGTGGCTCCATACAGTGGGAATGATATCAACAGATACTTGGAGACTACAGGCCCTTCAACTGATAAGTAGCAGACTGTGATGTCCACAACCTCTAGGGGTTCTATTTTTCACTTTGATACAATAGAGGGTGGTGATTCTATTGTTACTACACTTTCTTAAGGGTAAGGAAATCATGCGGTATTGGTTATCAAACCTAAAGCTACCCATCACCTCGAGGATTTTTCACCCCTATATGCTGCTTCAGCTGAAGCTCCTATCTCCAAAAAAATTCTATCTAAAGATATCTCAGTGGCAGTGGGCACACACCACACTACCCATGTTAGGGACTCTACCTATTTACCCATTATCCCACCTGAAAAACTGACCAAAACATTCGAAGGACAACCCAATGGACACCCCTTTGAATGCCAAAACTCCTTAAACAAACTAGAATATTGCTAATATAGGTACTTATAGTAAATATCTTGTTTCCCCTATGGTGAAATAGAGAAATAAATCTAGTCCGACCTCTATGCAAAATATCAGAATATCACAGAGGAGGAAGGGCTCGGGTAGTTCAAAAAAGGATGTTCTAACCCCAAACTCATGTTCTAATGAATTTATTTTTCTGTAATTTTTAGGGTATTACTAACTTTTGAACTTTTATTGTTCTTAAAAAAATTCTTATGACTCGCAAGCCTAACAATTTTTCCATTACTGAACGGAAAATCAAATTTTCTTCGAAAATTATGGATCTTTATTCTCATGGTTATAATTTTTTAGGTTCTTGAAAAGATGTTCTTTTTATTGAATCACTTTGGATTTTTAATGATTCCTCTTTGAAGGATGTAAATTCTATCAATGTATTGTATCATATGTTTACTTTTGAGTTATCTTTTTATGGTTTACACATTTTTTGTACCATGATTTATGCTATGAATAGATACCAAGACCGTAGACCTCTCCTGAATGATCTTTATAATTTATCCAACTATACCCATGATCCTTGGTTTGTGATCGGGGACTTTAATGAGATACTTACCTCCAGAGAGAATATTTTCCCACACCCCTCTTCCATCTCCTCGATATATTATCAAACTACTATTAAAGATAGTAATATTTTTGAAATTAACCTCGCTATAGCCAAGTTCACTTGGTATAGAAGACATTATAACAGAGTAGTGGCTAGTAAACCTGATTGGGATTTCACAAATATACCTGCTTTTGAAAAGTGGGATGCTATCTCTAGTATAACTCTACCTAATTTTTACTCAGATCATCAATCCATTATTTTTAGTATTTTTACCAAAATTCTCAAACCTATTCTTCCTTTCAAATTTAACAATGCTTGGCCAACTAAACCTAAATGTTCCAACATCATAAATTTTTTTTGGAAATCCATGAATCATCACAATGATAATTTTTCTTGTATCATTAAATTAAAACACCTTAGGCAGTGTCGTAAATATTGGTGTAGTTCCAAATCTAATAAAATTGACAAGGACATCTATACTCTTCAGAATAAACTTATAAAAAATCAAAACACCAACTCCAACTCTAATTTTTCTTTGGATTCTAAAATAGAAATTAATAATTATATGAAACTCAAAACTCTTCTTATTCTTAAATATAACATGTGTAAGAAAATCTTTAAAACTAAATGGCTTTCGTATGGTGATAGAAACACTAAGTTCTACAAATCTCTTCATTGGATCAGGAATGTTTTTAGACCTATTACCTTTGTTAGAGATGAAGACACCTTCAATGACACTAAGGAGGCCATTTCTAATCATGTATTCTCTTAATTTGATAAGATTTTCAATGGTCTAGATGTTAATAAAGACTCCCTTCCGAATTTTATTCAGGATTTGGTTAGTGAGTAAGTCAATGCTTATCTTTTAATAACCCCTCTTGATCATGAAATCAAAGACACTATTTTTTCCTTAATCCTGATAGTTCCCCAAGCCCTGATGGTTTCAATAATGATTTCTTTCAACACTCTAGGGAGGTTATTCATTTTGTTGTTTTCAAACATTTCTTTTCTTTTTTTTACAATGGTGTCCTTCCCCATGGCATAAATGATCAATTTCTTACATTAATTCCTAATGTGGACAATGCCTATGAGATTCATCTCTTCATACCTATTGCTCTTATTAACACTCTATAAAAAATCATAATGTAACTTATTGCTAATAGGATTACAACTATATGTAATAAAATTGTCTCTTAGAACCAATTTGGTTTTATCAAGGGTAGGTCTATATAGGATTCCATGTGCCTTGCCTCAGAATGCACCAAAATCCTTAACAAAACAAATATAGGAGGCAATATTTCCATTAATCATGATATTAGGAAATCCTTTAATACCATTAATTGGAGTTTCATTTTCAAATTTCTTTAGAGATTTGGTTTTAATGATAATTTCATCAGTAGAATAAAATCCTTATTCAAATCAGCCTCTTTCCCCATCCTTTTCAATGGTTCACCTAAAAGATTCTTTAAATGCACCATGGGAGTTAGACAAGGAGATCCTTTATCTGCTATTATTTTTTCAATTGTGGAAGATTACTTAAGTAGATTGCTTACTCTCCTTGTTGATCAAAACAAGATTAAACCTACTCAGGCTTCTATAAACTTAACCTTGCCCACACACCTCTTATACGCTGATGATATTATATTGTTCCTACAAGGTAATAAAAGTAATATTCAAAATATTAAAAATTCCTTTCCCCATTATGAATAAATCTATAGTTAGATAATAAGCAGGAAAAAAACCTTTGTTTTCTTTAGGAAACAAATTTCTTATATTAGAAAAATAATATCATCAAGAATTTAGGCATCAAGGAAGGATCCTTCTCTTTTACTTATCTTGGTTTACCCATATTTTGGGGAAGGCCTAAATACAGTTACTTTTTAACCATTTTTGATCAATTCATCAATCAAATTTTCTCTTGTAAAGGTAAATACCTCCCAATGGGAGGTAGAATATATTATATGAAATCTAGAATTTTCTCTAAAAGGTTCTACTCAATGATGGTCTTCAAATTTCTTATTAGCCTCCATATGAAAATTGATGCACACAACAACAAAAATTGGACTGGAAGCACTCTTGAAAGGAATATTGTGACCATTCCTTGGGATAGTGTTGTAAACCATTAAAAAATGGAGGTCTTGGCATCCAAAATATTAGGATCTTTAATGAATCTCTTCAAGATAGGCTCACGTAAAGTTTTCTCCACGACAACTCTGATTCCATTACTTTTCTTAAAACAATATTTCTCACTAAGTTAAAGAAAGGCAATTTGAATTATATATCATATTCCATCTGTCCATCAATTAGAAAAACTTTCACTAACATTATGAATAATTATGTATGAATGGTTAAATCTGATTCCTCCATGAATTTTTGGTTGTATAATTGGATTTGTACTCCTTTAATCTCCATGTTGCCTCCTAATTCTCTTCTAGAGTACACTAACTGTACTATAAGGGATGTTATTCATTCTCATAACAATAACCATCCTGATAACATCATTCATGTGATTGATAAGTATCCATTTTCCAATTATAAAGATTTCCCTATCAGTGAACCTCCTCATAATGGCACTCTTGACTCCAAAAGTTTTTATAAACACAATTTTTTAAATTATGATTTTAACTTTTCTTAGCTGAGATCATTTGACAAACCTTGGATTAATACTTCGAGGATTACTCTAGTGTGGTGTATCACTCACAACAAAGTCACCACTACGGTTTCTATTCTGTATTTTGGGATTCAACTCTCTTCCAAGTTTCATCTTTGTAACCAACATAGAGAAGATACTAATCATATTTTTGTATCTTGCGTTATAGCTTCGGCTCTTTGGAACTATATTTTTGACATTTTTTCTTGAATTTACTTACTTCTTGACTCAATAAACTCACAACTAAAGCATTTTGTGGACTTTGAAACCTCTTATAAAATTAAGAATATTTTCTCAGCTGCGGTTTCTGAGATCCTTCACATGATCTGGTGTAATAGAAATGATATTCTTCGTAATAATTGCTCATTTAGTCTTAATGCAGGTCAGATGCGGATTCTCATTTCCATTTGAGAGGTTTCCTTGATTCAAAAGGATAATTATGACAACATTGTTGGCGGCATCGAGATCCTTCGACATCATCAAATTGATGGTATCTACAAACAACCTAGATGCACTTTTGTGGTGTTTTGGCAAGCCCCACTCCTAGGATGGATCAAAGTGAATGTTAATGGTGCCTCTAAAGGAAACCCAGGACCTGCAGGTTGTGTTTCCATTTACAGAGATTTTCTTTGTTAGTGCCATGGATTCTTCTTTGGTATCTATGGTGTTGCCTCATCTGCAGAAGTGGAAATGATGGGTGTTATCCATGTCGTTGACTTTTCCTAGAAAATTGATGGGACAGTATTTGGATTGAAAGAGATTCAACTATTATTGTCTACGATATTTTGGAATGGTGAGGTGCATCTAGCATGAATTCTTACTACCCGTTGGATAAACTGTCTTACCTCACTTCCAGAGACTAACTACATTGTCACTCATGCCTTTCATGAAGAAAACAAGGTTGAAAATGGTCTTGGGAATAAGGGATTTAACCACGACACAACTTGGCCGGATAACTTTCCCAATGATTTACTCCCTCTATATTATAAATATTGTAATAATATTCTATCCTTTAGACTCAAGTCACTCCTTTTTTTCTATTGAATAAATTGTTCCTTGGTTTGTGACAGAGGCACCACCTTCTTAAAAAAATATTGGATGAAATTGGTGTGTTGAAGCATTAAAACCCTACATAAAAGATATAGATTCCCGTAAAGGATGAATACATACACAAAATCATAGAAACCCCCAATTAAAAATTCATTCTGGGAGGGAAAGCATTGATGGGTAATTAATAGAAATATATAATGAACAAAAAACACAAAAATGATTTCACCAAACAAGAAAACAATTAGTGAGGATGAGGAGAAAATAGCATAACTTGGATTGGATCTTTGAATAATCTGAGAGAAAGTTAAGATATCCCCAAATCATGGATTCATTCGAGAATTAGATTTTTTTTAGCCTAAATTCTTTTAAGCCTTGGAATTTTCCAAGCCATGATTTCATCCTTGATTAGAGCTTGGATTCAACATGATGGAGTATCGACAATGTGTGGCTTCCACAGAAAGATTAAAATATTGTGACTAGTTTTTGACTCACCAGGGTTCTTTAAATAGATCAAGGACACTTTTATCATCACTTCCAAAAAGTTATGATAAAAATAAATTTTATCGAAACTAAATTAATAAGATTATATAAATGGAATCTTTTTCATCACTTTTTTTAGTATTGATAAATATAGGGCTTCATTAGTGCTAAAAAGGCATTGATAATGGATTTATAATTATAATTATGAATAAAAAATAAATATTTATATTATTATATATATATATAATAAATATATATATATATAGTAACTACATTCTTTATTTAAAAAGATTTATTATAGTTTTTTGATAATAAATATATTTATATCATTATATATATTTATATGATTATATATATATTTTATAAATATATATAAATATAAATATAAATATAGTAAATATATTCATTATTTAAATATTTTTATTATAATTCTAAAATTAATTAAATATATGATTATTTATTTATATATATGTAAATAATTTTTTGAAAAAGAATATTTAATACATTTATATATTTATATAATTATATAATTATATTTAATAAATATAGATAAATATAAACATAAATATAATTATATTAATTATATTAATAATTTAAATAAATTTATTATAATTTTGTAATTATTTAAATATATATAATTATTTACTTATAATTATATAAACACTTTTTAAATAAATAATATTTATTTTATTATATTTATAAATATATAAATATATTAAATATATTAAATATACATCTATAAATATATTTATTTATAAATATTTACAAATTTATTTTTAACATTATTAATTAATATATAATCTTAAATGCATGCATGTAAAAAATGAGTGAACCTAAATAATTAAAAATGAGTACAATTTAAAAATATTGAAATAATGGATATGTTTTGCTAAAAAATATTAATTATTAAAACAAATATGGATATATATTGAAATAAAAATGAAATCATATTGAATATATTGAAACATATAAAATAAATATATATAAACAAATAATATGAAATGATTAAATTTCAAATATATATATATATATATAATGAATTAATACATAACTATAATAATATTAAAAATAAATAAATAAAATTTACCAGTTTAAGACATAATATGTCAAATATATCATGTTATAATGATATTCTAAAATAAATACTAAATTTTTATAAATTACATAAATATTAGGTGTATGTGTTTCTATATAACAGGTCTTTTTTTACCACAAATATAATTTTTTTATTATTCCTCTTGAAGGAAAAAGTGGGAAACCAAGGTTCAAAAAATAAGGGCACCACTACATGATGAAAGAGCTTACAAATTTATTAAGCACAATACTAAGATTATTAAAATTATACAATCTATATAATTCCCAATGCAAAGTACTAACCTAGGTGTCTGGATCCATGCTGATGAGATCTTCAAGGTGAGTGGCCATTTTTTCCAAAGTCTGTATGAATTCCTATGAGTTTATTATACCTTGGTTGAAGCCATGAGCTATTATATAGACTTGTTTTTCTAACTGCGCCTCCTGATCCTCCTTGGCATTAACCCGTAGCCTTCTCTTCATATATTCTTGTGATCTCCTCTTTTGAATCATTTACCCTGACCTCTTTTTCAAGCATTTATTCTTGTAATGTAGGGGGAGCTTTAAGCACTCCCCTTCCTCTTCCTCAACCATTTTAGTTCTCCCTCTTTGTTCTCCACCTTCCCCATTCTGATAGGTCTGTCTTTCCTTGTTTCCACCCTTATTTTCCGACCTAGTTTCCATTGGTTTATGCAAGTCTGAATAATCTATGCATCCCTTTGGTTTTTTCCACCTGACTACAATACATTTCCCCAAGTCTCTATTTATTTTTCCCTTTTTCCCTTCTTGGGTTGTGAGGACCATTCCCTGAATTCTTTCCTAACTATCCACATATAATTGGATATCGCTGTCATCACCTAAATCCTCTTCCTCTTGATCAAATTTTGTCCTTGTAGAGACCTGAATCTTGACGTACATAGACATTACATTACTTTTTTGGAATACTTAATACATAAAAAAACAGACACACAAGGACCGTAATAGTTTAGTTTCTTTGCAAACTCAGAACATAATCTTCTAATTGTGGTGAAAGATGTTCAACATATCCAATAAAGATCTTACCCTTTTGGTTTTCTTACCTAAAACCTTACTTTAAATCCTAGGAAAAGAAAACATATAAATTGTGAGATCAAATTCTCAGTAAGGGTAATCATGAATAAAATAAAACAAATCATATAAATTTGAACTTAAAAACATGAACATAATGTTTAAACATCAAAATCTTGGGCGATGAAATAAAACATGGCAGTAAATAAGGCATAGATCATAAAAAAACATTAATCATAATAAAATTGCATGGGAATAAAACATGTGATTGTGGAAACCATTAAGCACATGATATGATTTCCATATTAGCCAAGGCATTTCTGCCAAGACCATCTTAGTGGACAAAGTACCTTTTTGAATCGAGTTCACTCCTCATTCCAATCCTCTATTATTGAACCAGATTAACTTACCATTCCAGCCATGTCTATATCATGAGATATAAATCTTTACCCAATGCATTGGATGGAGATATAGGTCTCACCCATCTCATAATTAAATCATTCTTACTTGTGCCACAAAATAAAAATACATCATTCATAGTAACCCAAAGAATAAATTGGGTTTCATAAACATCATCTCATCATCACATAATGAATATAAAAGAAATGGATATCATTTCATCATAAGAAAATTCAAACCATGTAAATCATATAGACATTATACTTGAAACATACACATATGAAATAATGTCATCTTATATGGAAAATGATTTTGATAAAACACTTGAAAATAATTCTTGAAGAAAATATCCTTTCTTCTCAAAAATCATTTTCTTTTCACAAAATGCCATGAAATTTTAAAAGAAAATGATTTTGTTGGAAATATTCCTGAAATATTGTAGATTGATCTTCATGAAAATAAGGTGTTATAAAACTGTACAAATCCGTTCATGTCGTAAATGTTAAAAAACATTCTTCTCGTAATTTTGCCGAAAAAGTCAAAAATTTCCTTGAATGATAAACAAAAGAAAGATTCCTTCCATAACATGTGGTAAAAGTCAAAAATGGGTCAAAAGGACTTTAAACATACATGAATCCATTTTCATAAAATAGGGACATGAATGATAAATATAACCCCAGTAAATACTTACGAATAAACAATCTCGGATAAAAACGAGATTGGAAAAGTTATCCCTTACCTTACGTCCGATATGCTTCGTATGTATCTGAAACTCCTGTATAATGATTTAAATAATGTCATTGACTGTTTACAGAATCATATTCATTGTTATGATATCATATAGGGTTCACTTATGATTTTATATTACCTGTTTTTTTGTAAATTCCATGTTAAAGCATCATTTTGGGTAAAATCGTTTCATTTATCGTATGTGTTTCGACTTGTTGTTCTTGATAATATTACTTATATACTGATTTAAATAATTCCAGACTATAAAACATGATTTATATATAATATATATTCATCATATACATAAATATATGATAGATCGATAAATGGAATGAAATACACCGTTCATGGATACGGTAGGCCGTACGTTTGCATGAACGCTGTCTTCGTTTCCTTATGGAATTGAATGGAATTAAGTAGATGGAATACATATATATATATATACCTAAATATAGTATCATTATTATGTCATATATTTCATTATTATTCATTATATAAACTTTATAATTATTCATGAATGGTTAACATGGAGAATGAATCTCCTTGCGTCGTGGAGATGGTAGTCCGTACGTACGCACGAGCGATGATATCATTCCCATGATCGTGGAATTGTATTGAAGTGTGTGTATAATATTTCAGAATCAATATCACTTGAAAATAATCATATATAGTTTTTTATTTACACCATTATACCCATCCAAGTAAGTTGGTGGTCGAAAACAGATTACACCACGGCGTGGTGATGGTATTTCGTACGTACGCACACGCGGTGATTTTGTTTTCCGTAGGATGGATAGAAGGTGAAATAAGGTTGTTTAATATTTATAATAACATATCATTATATAAGTAATACTTATGTTATTGCTTTATAATGATACAACTAAATAAAAATAAGTTTAAGAAGAAAGAAACTTGAGAGAATCGGAAGAAGAGATTACCTCTTCTTCAACGCACCTCTTTTTAGCTTCCTCTTAAGGAAGTAGAGTTGGTCTTTTGAGAAGACCAGAACCTCCAGAATGTTTCTAGGAAAGTGTAGAATATAAATTGGCAGGTTTTTTCTGAGCTTCAAGGCTCAAAAGGGTGTCAAGAGAAGAGGGAAGTGGTGACCTTTTTATAAGGGAGGAGAGGGGTACCTTTGGAAAAACTTAAAATATTATTTTATAATAAAGTCGTATTCGGTTTTTAATAGCTCCAAGTTGATATATTTCGAATCTAAGGTGGGTATGGTTTTAAATACTCTCAAAAATAGATTTTAGACAGTTTTGGGTCATTATATTAACCTTATCTTTTACTTTTAACTTTTAGTTAATTAGATTGACATTTACCATGTCACTTGGTATTTTTATATTATATAGTTAATAAACATACCATACACATCGAAGCGACCCCCAAGTGGTCCATTAATGAAACACCTATCATGATATAAGTATCTTGGCCGAACCTTAGATTTTTATGAATATAATAACGATTAATAATATAATATTTGTTTTAAAAACTATTTTATGGAAATTTTGACACTATTTGGTAATGGATTTTTGTGAAAATAATAACAGAATTATTAGTTCTAAAAAAGATAATTAATTAAATACAAAAATGTCATATTAACCTATTAAATTAGTTTAATTCATAAAATGTCTCAAATTACATTTATTTGGGTATTTTTAACATCAATTATTTTAATATTTCATTATTTAGATAATTAATGAATCACCATTGTGTCATACATAACTTAAATTATATAATGTCTAAAAATTATAAAAGATATATAATTAAGTAGGAAATATATTTAGCTTCCTAATGAATATTTATAGTTGAATTTATCTTATTTATAACCCTATATTAAAGATGCTTTAGTTATTAAACTTTTATTTTAACTATTTTAACCCTTCTTTAAATAAATTAATAATAAATGTCATAATCTAATCCAAGTGGACCTAAATGGTCATATTTTATTCCTAAGATTGTTTTTGGTTGAATTAAACTTATCCAATAGAATTAGGACATGTTTTAGGGTAATAATAATATCATTTTTACCCTTAATTACCGTATTTACTTCTAACAGTGGTAAATAAAACTAAAAAGTTATTGTTCACCAAAAAAAATTAATCTCATTGAACCACATTTTAGTCCTTGATATTAACCGTGTCTCTCAGATTTTTGAAATTCCACTCACATAAGCAGTAAAATTATGTTTTATGTGAATTTCCAAATTCTCCTAGGAGGTGGGTAAAAGACGGTGAAAAGTTCAATAAAATTTTTATATATCTAAAATTATTATAAAATGACTCCAATTAATTACATTGAACTTATATTGGTATTATGTACCAACTTTTACCTAAAATAAATTTAAATAAAATAAATAATTATTTAAATAAAAAGTCGGTTTTTAAATAGTAACCTAGTGTTTTCACTATTCATCAAAAATTGAATGTTTTCAGAAAAATACCAAAACTTCACCCTAGGTTAATTTGGATATTCCGAATCCAAAAATGAAGTCCATTTTGAAAGATAAATTTTATAAAATTTCAAAAAGTGGGTATTACTATTCATTACGGCTAGTTTATATAATATTTTAATAACATATTGTTGTTTAGTGAAACTCGATATTGCGTACAACACACGCTATCGTGGAAGGTCGCGATTGCATGTAAAGAAAGCCAAGTCAGGGATGCGTGTAGTGAAGGCTCATTTTGGTGTAGTGTACAACACAATACATCAATGAAATTAAAAAGAATATTTTTCATAAAATCTCAGGGTGTTACATTCTACCCCCCTTAAAATGAATTTCGCCCTCGAAATTCGTCGGGGTTATAAATGGTTTACTACATGAAAGTATCTTGCATAGAAACCCACATCGTAAAAAGGAATACCAAAACTTGACATTAAAAACTAAATTATGAAACGTAACGGTTACCCAAATTAACAAATCATTGGGTTTCCACATAGGGGAACATAGGTGAAAATATGGATATGGAAGAGAAATATAACCATCAACTTCTGATGAAGAGTGGTAGAGGACGTGGCTATGAAAAAGGCAACAATCACATAGCCATAAATTTGTGATGATCTAAGGTACCATCTGATTCATCTGATATGAGAGCACTAGGACAACATTTTTTGTTTTCAAGATCATTTCCCTAAAGTTGAAGAATTTGAATTTGAAGAAATACTTACTTTATTTTGGTATCATCTCACGGTTGCTCGTGCCTCGAACAATTTCCCCTTCATATCTTAAATAAATAAAGTTGACTTTGTCTTCTATGAAGTGTTAGCAGATTATGCGATATAATGATAGGTCATTCCATCTATTTCTATCGCAAAAAGTTTTGCACAACTTATTAAATATAGAGAAGTCCATCTATACTGATATTAATAGTATATGTTTTCTAAAATGGACTTATACTTCAGCTATCACAGTGCTTAATAAAATAAAACTACCTTCTACTAACCAGGTACTTCCTGTAGGCTAGTGGTAGACGATAAAGGCCTATCACACTTTGGTTGTGGGTTCAATTCCTGCATCCTTGTCTGACGTGATGGGTTGTCGCCCATCCTACGGGTTGTCCTTTTTCTAAAACTATACTATTATAACTTTCTATCAATAATATCAAAAAAAATTCTACCCTTAAACAATACTAACTTATGTTCAATATAATCCATTCGAATCTTTAGGCTTATCCAAAATACTTCTTTCCAAACTCATAGTATAAAGAGAACGATTACTAAAAATGTAATATAATAAGAAAGTGAATACCATCATGTATCCCTCATTTATCTTGTTGGTCACATTCCAATCATGTGAATACCTTAATCATGTATTCTCTTGAAAAATTAATACCCATTGAACCTTAGTGAAAACATGAATGTTGTCAAAAGTTAACTCTTTCCACATACCAAAATCCAAAAATTCTATATAATCAAACCATGATATAACTTTGTCCTTATATCAGTCATGAGCTCATGAATACTATCATACATATTATTTTCTTCTTATCCCATCATTATGCATATTTCATCTGCTTTCCAAAAATATTTCAATCACTTTTCATGGTTATCAATACCATAAAATTATTAAAAACCACAATGATCCAATACATTGATATTCCAATATTCCACGATACTTTAAATGAGATTCCACAACATTATCTCAGAATCCTGTTACATAAATACTTATTCATTCCACAACATCGTTTTCATACTCAACATCACAAGTTGTGATCGCATGTGACTTCCCTTTATTTTTTGCCCTAATAGGTTGCTCACGTTGATCATCATTAACCCTTGGATTAGGGCATTGATTAGTATAATGCCCCATTTCCATGCACTTGAAGCATTGAAGTGTTGGTGGTGCATTCTCTGTAGTCTTTTCTTTATTCACATCATTAGCAACCATTTTTCCATTACTTTGACACTCAGCTACTCGATGACCTTATTTTCCACACTTAAAACATTTTCTATTCCCTTTAAGAAAATATCCACCATGATTCTTTCCATGCTTTGAGCATAAAGAAACATTCATCATCTTTTCACCATTGTTCGGAGATTTCTCCTTGAACTCCATATTTCGTTTCTTGTCCAAACCATGATATGGATATGTAACACCAACTTCCATTTCTACCTTGATATCACAACGCACAATTTCTTCATAGATAACGAAGTCTCTTTTAGCTAATTCCTTTCAAAGACTTGGTTTTAAGCCACTGAAGAGTCGATCAAATTTACTTTCTGGTTGGATGATAAAGCCAGATGCATACCTTGAAAGCCTTGTAAAATTTGATTCGTATATACCAACAGATTCATCATCCTTTTTATTAAGCTCAAGGAAATCCTTTTCCATCTTTTTTCGAAGAATATGAGGGAAGTACTTACTGAAAAACAAGTTCTTGAACTTGTCTTATTCCATGGATTCAATTTCATCTTGGGGCCTTGTATTCTTAATTAGAGTCCACCACTGGTCTGCTTCACCTTCTAAAAGGTAAACAACCAGAATGACTTTTTCATGTTATGAACAATGAAGTATGGAAAATATCTTTTCAATGGTACTGGTCCATTGTTCAGTAACAAGTGGATCAGAAGACCCACTGAAAGAAGGTGGACGTTGCCTCATGAAGGACTCAATAGAATATTGTTCCCATTTCTGCTCATTTGGAAGTCCAGAATGATTCATAGATTGCTTATGTATAGCAATAATATTTTTTACTCCATCTCCCATAACATTGGTTTTTTCAAGAGGAAAATCATTGCATTGTCCATTACATTGATCAACACTATTCCTTCAGGTTCCATCCATCATCTAAAACCTAAAAAGAATAGTGTAAGAGGAAAAAATATTGGTAGGAAAACAACATAATAAAGGGGGTGTACCTTCAATATCTAACATCTTCGGTTTAATTCTAAGATCGTTACTATAATTCTAGTACTATAACCTATACTTATACTTAACCTTAGGGACATCCCTAGACATACCTTAGAAATATCTCTAGGGATCTCACTAAAGTTCTTGCATCCTAGTTTCCAAAGGTTAACTAAACCTTTCCTCTAATACCAACTGTAGAGACCCGAATCTTGACATACTTGGACATTACATTACTTTTTCAGAATACTTAATAAATAACAAAAACAGACACACAAGGATCTTAATAGTTTAGTGTCTTTGGAAACTCGAAACGTAATCTTCTAATCGTGGTGAAAGATCTTCAAAATATCCCATCAAGATCTTACCCTTTTGGTTTTCTTACCTAAAACCGTTCTTTAAATCCTGGGGAAAAGAAAACATATAAATGGTGAGATCAAATGCTCATTAAGGGAAAGCATGGATAAAATAAAACAAATCATATAAATTTGAACTTAAAAATATGAACATAATGTTTAAACATCAAAATCTTGGGGGATGACATAAAACATGGTAGTACATAAGGCATAGATCATAAAGAAACATTAATCATGATAAAATATCATGGTAACAAAACATGTGATTGTGGAAAACGTTAATCACATGATATGATTTCCATAGTATCCAAGGCATTGCTGCCAAGACCATCTTAGTGGACAAAGTCCCTTTTTGAATCAAGTTCACTCCTCGTTCCATTCCTGTATTACTGAACTGGATTTACTTAACATTCCATCAATGTCTATCTCATGAGATATAAATATTTACCCAATTCATTTGATGGAGATATAGGTCTCACCCGTCTCATAATGAAATCATTATTATTTGTTCCACAAAATAAACATACATCATTCTTAATAACCCAAAGAATAAAATGGGTTTCATAAACATCATCCCATCATCACAAAATGTGTATAAAAGAAATGGATATCATTTCATCATAAGAAAAGTGAAACTATGTAAATCATAGAGACATTATACTTGAAACATACACATATGAAATAATGTCATCTTATATGGAAAATGGTTTTGATAATTCACTTGAAAAGAATTCTTGAGGAAAATATTCATTCTTCTTAAAAATCATTTACCTTTCACAAAATGCCACGCAATTTTAAAAGAAAAGCATTTTTTTGGAAATACTCATGAAATATTTTAGATTAAGCTTCATGAAAATAAGGATTATAAAACCTTAAAAATCCATTAATGTCGTAAATGTTAAAAAAAACTTTCTTCTTGTACTTTTGTCGGAAAAGTCAAAAAGTTCCTTGTATGGTAAAAAAAAGAAATATTCCTTCCATAACATGTGGTAAAAGTAAAAAATGGGTAAAAAGGACTTTAAACCTACATGAATCCATTTTTATAAAACAGGGACATGAATGATAAATATAACCCCAGTAAATACTTATGAATAAACAATCTCAGATAAAAATGAGATTGGAAAAGTTATCCCTTACCTTACATCTGGTATGCTTTGTATGTATCTGAAACTCCTGTATAATGATTTGAATAATGTCATTGACTTATCACATTATCATATTTATTGTTTTTATATCATATATGGTTCACTTATGAATTCATATTACCCGTTCTTTTGTAAATTCCATGTTAAAGTATCATTTTGGGTAAAATCGTTTCATTTATCGTACGTGTTTCGACTTATTGTTCTTGATATTATTACTTATATACTGATTTATATAATTTCCGAATGTAAAAAATGATTTATATATAATATATATTCATCATATACATATATATTTGATAGATCGATAAATGGAATTTGATACACCGTTCATGGAGACGGTAGGTCGTACGTACGCAAGAACGTTGTTTTTGTTTCCTTATAGAATTGAATGGAATTAAGTAGATGACATACATATATATATATATATAAATCCAGTATCATTATTATGTCATATATTTCATTATTATTGATTATATATACTTTATAATCATTCATTAATGGTTAACATGGAGAATGAAAGTCATCGCGTCGTGGAGACGGTAGTCCGTACGTACGCATGAGTGATGATATCATTCCCATGATCGTGGAATTGTTTTAGAGTGTATGTATAATATTTTAGAATCAATATCACTTTAAAATAATCATATATAGTTATTTATTTACACCATTATACCCATCCATTTAAGGTGGTGTTCGAAAACAGATTACACCATGACGTGGAGGCGGTATTCCGTACGTACGCACGTGCGGTGATTTCGTTTTCCATAGGATGGATAGAAGGTGAAATAAGGTTGTTTAAAATTTATAATAACATATCAGTATATAAGTAATACTGGTGTTATTACTTTATAATTAGACAACTAAATTAGAAGAATTAGAAGAAGAATGAAACTTGAGAGAATCGGAAGAAGAGATTATCTGTTCTTCGACGCACCTCCTTTTAGATTCCTCTTAAGGAAGTAGAGTTGGTAATTTGAGAATACCAGAGCCTCTAGAAAGTTTCTAGGGAAGTGGATATGAGAAATGGTCAGGTTTTGGACGATATTCAAGGCTCAAAAGGGTATGAAGAGAAAAGGGAATGGGTGCCTTTTTTATAAGGGAGGAGAGGGGTACCTTTGGAAAAACATAAAATATTATTTTATAATAAAGTCATATTCGGTTTTTAATAGCTCCAAATTGATTTAAATCGAAGATAAGGTGGGTATGGGTCAAATTAATCTCAACCAATATATTTTAGACAGGTTTCGGTCATTATATTAACCTTATCTTTTAGTTTTAACACGTAGTTAATTAGATTGACCTCTACCATGTCACTTTGTATTTTTGTATTATATAATTAATAAACTTACCATATGCATCTAAGAGACCCCAAAGTGGTCCACTAATAATACACATATCATGTTATAAGTATCTTGGCCTAACCATTTATTTTTAGGAATATAATAACAATTAATAATATAATATTTGTTTTAAAAACTATTTTATGGAAATTTTGACACTATTTGGTAATGTATTTTTGTGAAAATAATAACAGAATTATTAGTTCTAAAAAAGTTAATTAATTCAATAATAAAATGTCATATTAACCTATAAAATTTGTGTAATTCATAAAAAGTCTCAAATTACAATTATTTGGTTATTTATAACATCAATTATTTTAATATTTCATTATTTAGGTAATTACTGCATCACTATTGTGTCATAAATAACTTAAATTATCTAATGTATATAAATTATAAATAAAATACCATTATGTATGAAATCTTATTATATTTCTAATGAATATTTATAGTCGAATTTATCTAATGTATAACCATATATTAAAAACTATTTATTTATTAAATGTTGATTTTAACTATTTTAACCCTTCTTTAAATAAATTAATAATAAATGTCCTAATCTAATCCAAGTGGACCTAAATGGTCATATTTTAATCCTAAGGTTGTATTTGTTCTAATTAAACTTATTCAATAGAATTAGGACATGTGTTAGGGTAATAATAATATCATTTTTCACCTTAATTACCTTATTTACTTTTAACCGCGGTAAATAAAAGTAAAAAGTTACTATTTACCAAAAATTATTTTCATCTCATTGAACAAAATTTTAGTCCTTGATATTAAGCGTGTCTCTTGGATTTTCTAAACTCCACTCACATAAGTGGTAAAATTTAGTTTTATGTAAATTTCCAAATTCTCCTAGGAGGTGGGTAAAAGATGGTGAAAAGTTCGATAAAAATTTTATATATCTAAAATTATTATAAAATGACTCCAATTAATTACATTGAACCCATATAGGTATTATGTATCATTTTTGTCCTAAAATAAATTTAAATAAAATAATTAATTATTTAAATAAAAATTTGCTTTTTAAATAGTAACCCAGTGTTTCCACTATTCATCAAAAAATGAAAGTTTTCAGAAAAATACCAAAAATTATCCCTAGGTTAATTTCGATATTCCAAATCCAAAAATGAAGTCCATTTTGAAAGATGAAATTTATAAAATTTCAAAAAGTGGGTATTACTATTCATAATAGCTAGTTTATATAATATTTTAATAACATATCGTTCTTTAGTGAAACTCGATATTGCGTACAACACACGCTATTGTGGAAGGTTGCGATTGCGTGTAAAGAAAGCCAAGTCAGGGATGCGTGTAGTGCAAGATCCTTTTGGTGTAGCGTACAACACAAGACATCAATGAAATTAAAAGGAATATTTTTCATAAAATCTCAGGGGTGTTACATTCCTTGAACATCCATACCTTTAAAATGGTTTCCCAACTCAACCACTAGGCCTTCTTTAGAGGGACTATGCCTGACCGACACCTTCACCTTTCCTATTTCAAGTCCCTTCTTCTTTCCCTTACTGATAGCTTCATATTTGAAGAGGGTTCTATAGTGAGAATTTTTGGGTCCAATAGTCCCAATACACCAACCTCACCCTGCCTCCCTTGTTCCTTAGATGCAACTGTAAAAGATGCCTCCTGTAAAGAAAATCCAGAATGCTCGACCTCTTCTCTGATAACATCCCTAATGGTCGCTTCCATTACCTATGATGGACCATTGACTGAGATTTTGCAGCCAAGAAGTCCAAGGAAATGTCCCCTTATAACATGGATCCTCCACCAAGAGATGTATACCCAGGTCATATTTCAAATGATTAAAAACATATGCCACCTTTGGAATGTCACTCGGCCTTGTCTCCTTGCACATGAGAGCTGAATGATTCGTTACCCCTTGATTCTCCTCCAAAGCATCTATATTCGTATCAGATTTTCATTGCAATCCAGAAAAATACTCTCACATCTCTGGTTGAACATCATAAGCCTTGATGGCCGCAATCGAATCTCCCTTCATTGGAAAGGGATGAATATTCTAGAAACCGACATTACGACGAAATTTGGAAGACTCGTGTCCTATTCTACAGCATCCAAAACAGAAAGGGGTCCAATTGTCGTAACATACCATTTGGGGCTAGCAAAGCTCACCCTCAATATCAGTGATGATAGATTTTAGTGGGCCTTTTGAAAGATTATCTTCGACACATATCCTAGTAGTGACTGGATGACAAATATCCTTGGTACAAGAATCTGAAACATAGGTAATGACCTAGAGCATTACCAGTCAACCGGAGTATGGCTGGGTTCTGAAATGGTAGAGGTAGTCTCGGTAGAGTTATCCAGAGTGTTGTGGTCAGAGAGTCACGCTCTAGGTGGAAATTGAAGGTCTATAGGAAAAGAAAAAACCTAGCTCCCTCCATATAGCATGGAGAAAAGGCCCATTCATAGATTAGGTCTTCTCCATTAGAGAAATAGATCTGAATATGTCTCGCATCTAAAAGGCCAAAAATCATGTGATCCTCTAAATTCCAAGAAGAAAATACATACATGTCGAACACATATATTAATAGTAATTTATTCATTTTTAATTTTTTTTAATTATTAAAATTTATTCATTTTTAATTTTTTTGTTTAATTATTTAATTTTATTTATTTTTTAAATATTTTAAATTCATACAATTTATTCATTTCATAAATAATTATATAATAAATAAAATGTTTTCTATACTTCTTAATTTACTCATCCTTAATTTTTATATGTTTAGTTATTAATTTTATTAATTTTACATATCAATATATTTAATATATAAAATTTATTAGTATTTATAATTTATATGTATGTATATTAAATGTATTATTTTTTATGAATAATTATTGAATTAATAAAAAAATTAATTTTTTTTGATTTACTCATTTTTTATTTATATTTGTTTAATTATTAAATTTTATTCAATACCATTATCTGTTCTTAAAAACAATGATAAAGTATACCATTTTTCAATACTAATATTAAATCACTGATAAAGGGTATCTTTTATAAATGTTAAAAAAAATATTGATAAAAGGACCCCTTTATCATCTCTTTTTTTGTACTGATAAAGTCCAATACTGTTAAAGTATAATTATGTAGTAGTGATCTCATTTCATTCTCGAGATAGATCTTTACAAAATCCCATATATAAAGGTCCTCTCCATACGTGTAATATCATTTTACCAATCTATCAGTTATATCCTTAACCTTATTGTGGTTTTCCATTTTTATTGTCTGTATAGGGCCGATAAAGAATTGGGAGGATACCTATAATGGTGAAGTCACAGATTTTTTGGACTCTCAGCTTTAACCAGTCATTTCTGCAAGCTATAGGAGGATTTCATGCTAGGTAACTAGGTTACATGATGTCTAATGGTTTCTGGGTTCAAGTCATGGAAGGGATTCATGATATGAAAGGTTACACAACATGATGTATGTCTACACATCATGAGTTAATTAATTATCAGGTCTTTAATATTAGGTGATGGATTATTTAGTGTACATGAACACTATGAATTTCACAATGTGTAAAGGAATTTCATGTCATGTAATTCCCCAATCAGGGAATTTTTAGGGCATTTCTTGGGTTTTGGGAATCCATTAAGACACTAGTTCTTCATTTCTCTCAACCCAAACTTCCTCTCCAATAGTGGGTGTTCATTCTTGAGGTACATGGCGTGTACTCTTCTCCGCTAACCCATTGTTTTCAAAATTGATTGTATCTTGAGATGTTAATTTCATTCTAGGGCCTTCATTGCCACTATTGATATTTCATTGTTGGTGAATCCCATTGTGGGTGTGTGCAACCCGAGTTTTGAGGTAGTTGGTTCTGTCTCCAGCCTACATTGACGAATATTATTGATCATGTTTTATAAAAAAAATTACAAAAGGAATTTTCATGATTGTTTTTTTTGTTTAAATGAGTTTTTAAAGAAAAATGAATTTTCCCTAGTTTTTAATAAATGGAAAGAAAAAGGGTTATTTTAAAATCATTGAAATGGGTTTGTGAAATGGTTTTGAAATGGTTTTCAAGCAATTGGATTGAATTGTGAAAATGAGTACATGGGTTACCTTGAGAACTTTGGTGGAAGGTTTATCTTGGGTCCATCGTTCATGTTTTTGTGATTATTAGGAGTTTTTCTCATTGGGATTTCTTTTATTTCCTAAGAAGGTTGTTCTTGGGGACTAATGTTGACATTTTAGGGGAGTTTACTCATGGGATATTCCTCTTATTCCTAGATATGTGTTATAGGAAACGGATTTTGCACTTGATTTATTGATGAATTATTAGTCTTCTATTATGACCTATAGTGATCCTTGGTGTTGATACATATGCATATGTTTGTGTTTCTTGTCTTTTTATTATCCTTGATATGAATGTTTATGTTTGTGAAAGATGATAGAAAAATGTTATTTAAAATTGATATACCTTCTTTTCTTTTATAACTATGATAAATTGGAAATGTTTACCATGGTTTCTATAAAACTTATTCATTACTTATCATTCCATGTTTTATTTAAAATGATCATACAAGAAATTTTATATAGATACTCATTATGGAACACCTAGGTGGGATATTATTGAGCATTTTATCTCACACCCTGTGCACCCCTTCGGTGGTGCACATACCATTGAATGTCTTCCAATGTAAGGAAATGAAAGGTGCCATAGTTAGGTGATGATGTTTTTTTTCAGTTGAGTTGGGTAGCTAGTGGTGAAATGGTGGGAGTTTTTCCACACCATCACATGGAGTAGTTATTGGGTTTTGGTCCTTTGTAGTTGGACTTATCTGTTGGAGATTTTTTCTACTTTTACAGCCATCTTGTTCCTATTGTTTTCTAATAGTTGCGGAATATATTTTATTAGATTTTTGTTATTCCTTCTATCTTCTTTATTTATATATACTATGTGTTTTGTTCAATTTGGAAAAAATAGTTCGCTATGGTTTTTTGTTCGATGCCCATGTGCTTTTCTCTAGCCTGTGGGGATCAGGAATTCCATTCATGTTTGTGAAAGATCAGTTTGAGTGTCTGGTTTGAGGGTATCCCAGGTCAGTTCCTTATAATGTTGTATCAAAGGGAATATTCTTCTCTTAGAGTCCTTGTCGTGGGACATATATTAGACTAGATGAAATATTATCGAGACTTTAGAGGTATGTTGTGATAAGTGCATAGACATCTCTTGTCATGACAAGACTCAAGTTTTCATGGGATGTTGGGATGTGTATCTCTAGTGTTGGGTTTTATTTTAAATCTTAGTTTCTTATTACGGGTTTTCTGGTTTAAAATTATATTTGTTCTATGGTATGATCATTCTTATTCTTTGGTGTGCAACATTATGCCTCCAAGATGTCATCCACGAGTACTTTTGGAGGGTTTAGTTAATAATCCTCAAGGGAATCCATCAATAGATATAAATATCATCGAGACTATTCTATGGTCAGTTATTGTTGTTGATTAGGATGTACCGTGAGTTCGAAATTCTCTTTATGAGGTACAAATATGAGCCTAAGGAGAGAGTGATCGATCACCAAAATTCTTGTGTGAGAAGACACTATACTTTAAAGGAATGAATAAGGCACAATAGGTGGAGGACTGGTTAGATAGGATTGATCAAGTCTTATAATTTCGGGAAACACTATATAATATCAAGGTAAAGAGTGAATCATTCAGTATCAAGGGTTCTGGTAAGTGATGGTTGGATTCTATCGTCTAGGAAGATAAACATGTGAAACTAGATTGGAATGATTTCAAAACCCTATTCTTCCATGAGTTTTTTCTAGAGTCCATAATGTTTGGAAAAGTATGTGGAGTTCCTGCTTTTGTAACAAGGAGAACGTTTGGTGTCATCATACACCAACCGATTTGATGATATTTTTTTTCTCAAGAAGTGGTGAAGAATGACCATATGAAGGCTCAGATGTACCTGTAGGGTTTGTGACTGAATATCATATTGCTTGTATTTATATTGAATCTTTCTACCTATGTGGAGTCATTATACCGAGCTATGTTTTTAGATATGGATATGGAAATCAAGGTTGTATTTTCAACCCCTTCTCTTCCATGCAGTGGAAGCTTCAATGGAGTGTATGGGATGAAGAGGAAGTGGTAGGATCGTCACAGAAGTGGTGGTGGTGGGTCTCAGTAGCGAGCCATCTCTGCACCGTCTGTTATAGCTAGCATTGTGCCTCTGAATTTCTATCAGTGTGGTAAGGTTAGACACCCAATACATTCTTGTCATATTCCTATGAATATGTGAAATATTTTTGGATACATTGTTCACTTATACAACTTTTTCAGGATAAAATTATGCCCTATTATGGTCAGGGTTCATCCATTCCAAAGGATACTATAATGAATTCAATAGTATCAAGGACTATAGATATTTATCCATATCCATTAGGAGTGAAGAAATTTCAAGTAGTAGATGAGTATCCAGTGGAAGTCAAATAGGTCTCAAAACAGTTAGAGGTACTATCTTCATTGCATTTTCCAAATAAATTGCTTTATTTTATACTAGTGCCTCCTAATAATTTATATTTTCATGTTTTATTGATATTATTAAACATCCAATGGAACTTATGTCCTTTTTAACGGATATAGTGTTGCATCTTGGTAAGACAAAATATCAAGGGTTTCAGTGTCCTTGTTATTTAATCATAGCTGATATGGAGTTAGTCCAATATTTTCTTGTTCTCCATTTGGATTTGTTGGATGTCATCATTGGTTTGGATTTACATTTCGATCATTGATCTAATTTTGATTGTTATCATTGGAAAGTTTTGTTTCTAATACTGATAAAATATCTCATGTGTTTCATTGTGAGTGGGACCCAAGTTCTGGTCATGTAGGACCTTCCCTCCAAGAGCTCAAGAGTTTGTTGTATACTATTATAATTGAGCGCAATGATGATTCTTATGGTGTTGTTCTTTATGTTGCTGTCTAGGATTTTTTTTTGCTTTTCTAGATGACTTCTCCAGTCTTCCTCTAGAGGGAGAGGTAGAGTTTATGGTTGGACTGGTGTCAGGTACGCAACAAATATTGATAGATTATTATTATATGGAACTAGAGGAACAAAAATAGATTAAGATTTAGTTGGATGACCTATTTTAAAATGGTTTTTCACACCCTAGCATTTCAACATTGGATTCCCCAATGCTCTATGCCAAGAAGAAGGATGGTTCACTTTAGTTGTGTGTGGAAAATCAGAAGTTGAACTAGATAGTAGTTAAGAACAATTATCCTTTGCCTCATGTGGATGATTTTTCTAATTAGTCAAAGGGGGAAAATGGTTTTTAATGATTGATCTTCAAACAGGTTATCATTAGCTTAGAGTTCGGAAGTATAGTATACCAAAGACATCTTTCATGAGCGGGTATAGCCATTATGAATATCTTATAATTTCTTTTGGTAAGAAAAATCATCCTGTTTTTTTTATGGCTTTAATGAATCAGATATTCCATTAATATCTTGAAACTTTTGTGGTCATGTTTTTGAATGATATTATAGTTTATTCAGAATTTGATCCATAGAATGTAAACTATCTGAGTTTGGTTCTAGAAATTTCAGGGAGTCACTGTTTTTTTTTAAAATATTTCAAAATGTAGTTTATAGATTCAAGAATTCAAGTTCGTAAAGAATGATATATCTAAACATGTATTATAATTTTATACTTAAAATGTGAAGGATAAATTTTCATAGAAAGAACCATAGAATGATTTTAAGATACAGAGCTTCCTTGGACTTTCTAGATACTATCGACAGTTTTTTAAGGATTTCTCTAAACTGGAATCACCATTGACATCTCCTACCAAGAAAGTGATGAAATTAACATGGGATGTGATGTTTCATTTTATTTCCAAAAATTGAAATGAATTATCTCATTAAATCATATTAGAATCTAACATGATCCTGTTAAAGGGTATTTGGTGTTTTTGGATTCTTCTAGTGTTGGTTTGGGATGCGTTATTATACAGGATGACCATGTGGTAGCTTACGACTCTCGTCAGCTTCGACCACATGAGAATAATTACCCCACACATGATTTAGTTCTTTCTATAGTAAAAAGTATTCTTAAATATTGTAGGCACTATCTTTTTGGGGATATTTTCGTGGTGTTCTCTGATCATAAGAGTTTGAGTAATATCTTTTCTCAAGAAATTATAGAATCTCAGACATATATGATGGGTAGAATAGCTTCAGATATGTGAATTTGATATCAACTACTCCCTCTAGATGGTAAATTTCATTGAATATTCTCTTAGTAGGATATTACGATCATAGGATATTCTAGAATCGAAGGAGGAGTGAAAAATTATGGGCATTTTCACTCAGTTACACCTAGATGTTCATAAGGATGTTTCATGTACGGTATTGACTAGTTTTCAGTTATCATCATCTCTCCTATGGTTTATCTTATAGAGTTAGCAGTAGGATGATGAGTTTATTAAATTTTGAGAAAACCTTTATGGTGTGGAGACTATTTCTAGTTGGTCTCTCTCTCTTTAGATGTTATGCTCTACTTTGGGAAGTGGGTTTTCATCCCAGAATTTGTGAAGAACTTAGTATTGTTTAATTGTAATAGAACTTCATGGGTTGTTCATATATGAAATATAAATATTTATTATGACATGATATGATGATTCATGTGGTTGGGTATTAAGAATGAAATTTCCTACTGTGTGTCCTGTTGTTACACCTACCAACGGATAAAGGCAGAGCACTTGAAACCCACTCATTTGTTTTAACCTTTTATAGTTCCAAACTGCAAATGGGAGGAGGTATCCATGGATTTTCTTTTGAATTACCATCAACTCCCCAAGGGAGGAATGCTATATGAGTATTTTTTGATCGGTTGATGAAGTATTCTAATTTCATTCGTATCAATGATACCACTAAGGTTTAAGATCTAGGTAATCTATATGTAAAGTAGATATTGAGATAACATTAGAGTCCTTAAACCACTATTAGGATAGGTATTATAGGTTTACCTCAAGGTTATGGAGGAGTATACAAGAGGAAATGAGATATCAGGTCAATTTGAGCACAACTTAACATCCATAGATAGATGGTTATATGGAGCAAGTAATTCTGATCCTGGAATATAAGCTTTGGGCATATGTCTTGGATTTTGGTGGATTATGGGATATCCATATGGGACTGGTTGATTTTTTTTATAATAATAGTTATCTTTCATCAATCAGAATGAATCCCTTTGAGGAATTTTATGGTCACCTATGATGATCACCTATTTTTTGAGATAAATTGGGTGAAGTATCTTTAGTTTGACCAAGTTTTGTTAAGGATGCATCAGTGAAGATTCAAGATTCACATTAATGTCTAGTTATAGAACAATGTCGACAAAAAACCTATGCGATCGGAGATTTCATACTTTGGAGTTTTCTATTGGAAACTGGGTTTTCTTGATGTTTTATCCTTAGTTGGGTCACCGTCTTCTAGGAAAATAGGTAAAATTGGCTCTAAGATATGTTAGAAAGTTTTATGTCACTAAGAGGCTCAGGAATATTTCTTATCGTTTAGTATTTACAATTCAGTTGATAGGCATTCATGATTTGTTCCACATGTCTCTGCTTAGGAATTATTATCCTGATCCCACTCACATTTTAAGTCGGGTAGAAATTGAGTTAGAGATAGATGTGTCTATTTTGGAGAAAAAAGTTGATATCATTGAATCTCAAGTCAATTTCTTGTGTGGGAAGTCAATTACGTTGGTCATAGTTCTATGGAAACACTGACCATATTTTAATGACACTTGGGAACATAGTTCATTGGTGAGGGAGTGGTGGCCTCATCTTTTTCCAGGGATTACATCATCCACAAGATTTCATGGGGAAGAAAATTCCTTATGGTGGGGAGTTTGTAACATACCATTAATGATCTGTTAGGTATATCCTTAACCTCATCATGGTTTTCCTATTTCAATATTTTTATAGGGATGAAAATGAATTGGGAGGATAACTATAATGGTGAATTTGACAATTTTTTGGACTCTCATCTTTAACTGGTTTTTTTTCAAGTTGTAGGTGGATTTCATGTCATGTAACAAGATTTCATGACATGTAATGATCGGTGGATGCAATCCATGAAATGTATTAACACAGTTAAAGGTTACATGATGTGATGAATTTCTACATGTCATGAGTTAATTAAATATAAAATTTTTAATATGAGTTTACATATTTTTCGGAGTACTTGAACACCATGTATTTCAAGATGTGTAAAGGAATTACACATCATGTAATTATCTAATAAGATAATTTTTAGGGTGTCATTCCCATTTTGGGTGTCCATTAGGCTTCTAGTTCTCCTATTATCTTGACCAAAAATTCATATCTAGAAATTTTTTGTGACATCATACCTTTTTAATCGATCTATTTGGCATTCGATCTTCATTGTTGTTTTGGTGTGTCTCTCTAGGAGAGTGATCTTTCTACTTCTTATTTTCCATTGATCGTAGTGGATCCCTTGAGTTTTGTTATCAGAATCGTGAAATAAGATTAGTGTTTCTTCGTGTCTTCTTCTATATCAATTGTACAATATCATTCAAGAGGTCATTACTTTTTTGGTTGTGCTTTAGAGGGTGTTCATTCTTGAGATACGTGGTGTTTCCACTTCTTTATCAACCCCGTGTTTTCTAAATTGAATCTATCTTGAGATGTGGTTTGGATTATAGGACCTTTCTTGATGTAGTTGACTTTTCATTGTTCGTAGATCCTGTTGCAAGCGTGTGCAACTAGATTTTTGATTTAGGTGGTTCTGTATTTATCCTATTTTAATGAACCTTATTATTTCGATTATATAAATAGATTTATAAAACTTATTGGCGTGATTGCTTTGTGTGTGTTGAAAAGATATTTTTTATTAAAATGGTTTTCCCCAAGTTATTAATAAATGAAAAAAATGGGTATTTTAAAAACATTGAAATGGATTTTTGAAATGGTTTTGTAATGGTTTTCAAAGAATTTGATTGAATTGTAAAATTGGGTACATGGGTTACCTTGGGTACTTAGGTGGAAGGTTTATCCTGAGTTCATCACCCATGTTTTTCACTACTACAAAAACAGGAAAGGGAAGTTCTACCCTTTTATCAGCTCTAAATTAATCACTGATAAAGGGGCTCCTATAATAGCGCTAAAAAAATCACTGATAAAGGTCCCCCTTTTGAGCTCTAGTTTTTAGCGCTGATAAAGGACCCCCTTTATCAGCGCTTTTTGTAGCACTGATAAAGGGGACCCCCTTTATTAGCACTTTTTTTAGTAGCACTGATAAAGAGGAGACTTATTAGAGATTTTTCCTACTGGTGATAAATTTTATGTTTCAAAAAAAATCAGGAAAAATAAATTATTGTTATATAAGTATATTTATATTGATATAAATATAATATATATTTTTTAAATATGTTTTAGATACGTACAAATAGAGTATTACATTTAATATATAAGAAATTTAGTGAAAATGGATTTAAAATATTTTGAAAAATATTATTAATTAATAATTTTTTAATTATTATTTATTAAAAATCATTTAATAACAATTTAAAGACACAAAAAATAAATACAATTAATAAAAGATTTGAAATAAGTTGAAAATGTAACTCAAACTTCAAACGGCCATAAATTTTGATCCGGGTATCTGTTTGAGCTCTACAGTATATCAAATAGAATTATGTGACAAGATCTACGTGATGGTGACACTAGAAAAGATTTAGTCACATATTTCGAGGCCAAAAAAGGCCCAGAAGGCCTCTGAAACTGAGTTTTTAGTCAGGATACCCCGATTTGTTACCATTCAAACAAGTATTACATATGATTTGGATGTCCGTTAGGCCTATAACACATATCATATTGAATCTTGTTTCATTATCTTTGATTTGACTGGTTGTGGAGTTGAAAAGGGCTTTTGGATTATAAGTTATGGTCGTTTTAACATTCTATGGCTTTTCCAATACACATATATATGTATTTATTCGTAAATATATATGTGTCCTTGTGTGTGTGTCTGTTTGTGTGTGTGTGTGTTGTATATATGTATGTATGTATGTATTTATTTATTTATAAACACACATAAATAACCTATTTCATAAATGTATTTAAAACTAATCTTATAAGTATATATTAATATACAAATAAATATATGGAAAAAAATTTATAACTAAAATATATATATATATATATATATATATTAATACACGAATGAATATATATACTAATATATGAATAAATATATTTATATTAATATGAATCTATATCAATATAAGAATAAATATAACTATATATATAAATAAAGATATATATCATTAAATAGACAAAAAAATGTAATGGCTTAGTGGTAAAGGTGCAGTCACGAAAGGGGGGAGGTTGTGGGTTCAATTTCGGGTGGATGCAAAGGGGTACATGCGTGTGAGGATGCGTGGTAAGGGCAGTGCACGGGAGACCATATAGCACTGATAGGGGGGTCAAGCACTGTTAAAAGCTCTGCCCACATTATATAATTCGTTTTTTTTAACTTTTATCATCGCTTTTTAAAAGCACTGATAAAGGTCTATTTTATCAGCGCTAAAAAAACTCTGATAAAGGGGTCTTTTATCAGTGCTTTTTTTAGTGATGATAAAAGGGGCCTTTATCAGCTCTTTTCGGAGCGCTAATAAAAAGGACCCCCCCCCCCTATATCTGCACTGAACATTACAACGCTTTTTTAGCACTGTTAAAGCCCGCTTTGAGCGCTGATAAAGCCCATTTTTTGTTGTAGAATTTTGTGATTACCAGGTGGGTTTCTCATGGGGATTTCCTTTGTTTCCTGAGACCATTGTTCTAGGGGACTGATATTGACATGGTGGGGGGGTTACTCATGGGGTATTACTCTGATTACTAGTTTTGTGTTCTAGGAACCGATTTGTCCACTTGATTGGTTTTAGTACGAGTAGTCTTCTAGTCTGACCAATAGTGATCCTTAGTACTGATACATGTTCTTCTATTTGTGTTTCTTGGATTTAATTTTTTAGGCTTGATGTGCATGTTTCTACTTGTGAAATATGATAAGGAAAATGTGCTCGGAAATTGATATACCTTCTTTTTTTAACTATGATAAAGGGGAAGTGTTTACCATGTTTTCTATAAAACTTATTTACTTCTTATCATTCCATATTTTATTTAAAATGATCATACATGAATTATTATACAAAGAATTGTTATGGAATAGCTAGTGGGATCTTATTGAGTTTGTTCGATCACACCCTACGCACCCCTTCGATGGTGTGTAGACCATTGTATATCTTCCAATATAGGGAAAGGAAAGGAAGTACAACAAGGTGGTGACGCTTCATGTCTGCTGAGTTAGGTAGATAGTGGTGGGATGGTGTGATTTAATCATTTCCATCACATGGAGTAGCTGTTGGGTTTTGGTCCATTGTAGTTGGACTTATTTCATGGAGATTTTGGATAATTTTAAAGTCATTTTTTCCACAGGTTTCTTATAATTATGGATTATACTTTATTAGCTTTCCATTGTTCATTATCGCTTCATTTATATATATTACAAGTGTTTGTTCATGTTAGATGAAATCATTCCCTCTGGTTTTTAGTTCGATGCCTGAGTTCTTTTCACCAGCCTATAAGGACAGGAAATTACCCTTAGTTATGTTATGGATTGGATTAGGTGTAAGGTTTGAGGGTAACCTAGGTCAGTTTGTTATAATATTAACCAAAATTGTATGATTTTGAGTCCTTTTATAAGGATATTAAACTACCTGACATATCGTACACCTTGATTAACCCTGAAACCATTGATACATGTATTCCTTATGTATGTTCTAGATCTATATAAGAACCTCTGATATATGGTTCTTTACCATTGACCCAATTCTCAAGAAAAGATCCCCCATATGTAATAGCTTACTCCATTTGAGATATATATTTATTTAGAGAGGTTATGGATATAGTTACATTTTCCTATCTTAATGTCATGGTTCATCCAACCTTTTACAAATATAATTAAATCATATTTATAATAATTACATGTCTATTGATTCTTGATATTATAGGATACATAGTGACACCAGACTCTCTTATTCCCTACCCAGCAACAACATCCATTCTTATACCTGGATCTACTTTACTGATGATGCCTTTCCTAACTCATGCCATGTTTTCCACTGTATCTCCTATTGTATTATCCACTCATTTACCTCTTTTTATCTTATATAAAATCCGTATGTGTATGGATATATTTCATTTTATAATAATTTTTTGTGGATTTATTCCCATTCTGTCGAGATACATAGCAACACTGAGACCTCCCATCCTGGTCCTAGCTAAAAATTCAACCAAAAAACCCCCCCATCCTAGAGTTTGGGTCATCTCCATCCAATTTAGTTTTTCCTTGAGGGCCCCTACACTATGATATTGTAATAACTATGTATGTATTGATTTTGGTTATTATAGGACATATAGTGACAACAAAATCATTTATCTTGGGCCTAACTAAAAAGTTAAATAATCCCCTACTTCTTCTTTTAGTTTTGGACCATTCATTCGCATCATATTTTCCTTCATGGGTTTTTCATTGAGGTAAGGCCATTTTAATTTATAAATGATCTAAACAATTATACAACCCCCTGGATAGAGGTCATCATAGTATGAACATAAACTGTATGAAACTTGATTCCTTTTTGAATGATGTTAAAATTAATAACACATGGTCCATATTAAAAGACCATAAACATATGAGAGTTCTCTATCCTACATGACCCAACTTTATTACATGAGAGATGGATCTTTGTAAATGGACATTACATATGGTTCTTATCCATATGTATCTTTTAGGATAAATTTCCTCACTCTGAATAACTATTTCCAAGAACCTAATATTCCCATATTTTTGTCAGGTCTCTTTCCCAAGAAATTCACTAAGACAGTATGTATGGAAGCCCTAGTCTCATGTCCTAGGTATAGTAACAAATCCATTTCTAGTTCCAACCCCATAACAATAAATAAAAAATAACCCTTTCCTTCATATGATCTAGATTTATTTAGAGAAATTATAAGAAGTAATTTTGTTCTAATTGTCATGAATAAGGATTCATAGTGATGCCCAGTTAACTTATCCTGGGTTCGAACACAAATTTAGTCAGTTTCCAACCACTCCTGGTGTATGGCCTCTTCAATCAAATCAAGTCTTCATACACCAAACTCTACATTGGGAGGGAATTACTTTTATGAGAAATATATATCTTTATTTCTATTATCATATGATATGTAGCGATATCTAAACATTTTATTCTAGACCCACCTATGGATCATCATCCAAATTTCTATGTTTTAGAGTACCACAACAACTCGATCATGCTTAGTTTGGGGATAAAATGTCCCCATCACTTTTGAGTTCCACCTTTCCACAAACCACACTGTGTACCTCGAAAATTATTGATCTCTAGAAACATTTCATGGCTATATATAACAAAGGTATTTGAATATAAGGGACACCTCTAGATAGTAATATAAATACTACCATATTTGATACTACTAACTATAGGTATATTTTTCATTCTAAGGAAAAGGTCATCTAATATTCATATACTCGTGAAAAATTATATAAGAAACCATCATTCAAATTTGATCAATGGTCATCCTTGGAATACTTATCACATATTATCACTATCTGGTTCAAGTACCCCAGTTCATATTTTATAGCATCATCACTCCCTATTATAAGAGTACTGATGAATCTTATCTTTTTAGCCCCATTTGGATTTCTTTATCCCACCACATCTATGGTCTTAGAACTAGGCCCTTAAAATATGTTCACTCATCTCTGAAATGGTTTATCCTGGCATTAGGATCTCATTCACATCAGTTTTTCACCTTTACCTTCTCTATATCATCTATCTTAACATTTGGTCCAAGCACTATAACTTTAACCTATATACACCTATCCATGAGGTAGGATATAATAGCTTCAGGATCCCTAGTCACATTTTCTCTAATTTTCACTTGTTTGGTATACCATTTAACCCTTTGATCAAAGATGTTTGAAATTAAACCCGAAAAATAGTTATTCAATGTTGTATAACATTAAACTATATCCCTCAATGGTCCAAATTGAAAGACCCCTAAACACTAAATAAAAGTGATGTAAAGGCTTTTCAGGTTGAAACCCCATAAAGGGTTTCCTAAGAAAAAATCAAGTCTATACTCTCTTATGTAACCCACTTTCATGAATTGGGAAAATTTTATACCATAGAATAAGGCACAAAACTTCTGGGTCCAGCCATATGGACTTATAAAAGTCATGTTATGCATACTAGACCTACCGGTCTAGGAAAAAGTTAGAGCAGGCCTTCTAACTACTATTTCTACATGAAGTATTAAGAGATCTCATGGTTTATCCTTTAACCCTATGAATGTGTCCATACATGGTTTCATAACCTTACGGTGTCATTTTAAGATTCTATTTCTATATGGATTGAAAATTTCTGATGGAAATTGATTTTTTGTTACCGAATTGTTCAAATAATGGATTAAGACTCAAATGATATTTTTGGAGATGGAATACCTACATGTGTTTCTTTTATATTAGTAATGATTCTTATAATGAATATCTTGTGTTTTTATGAGATTTAGAGGCAACGGGTTACGTTTTGGAGGTTTTTTAGTTTTTTTGGAAATGCTGCATAGTTTAGTGTGAATGGTTTAGGAGAAACCATTCCCACATTGATGTTCAGTAGGTTTCTAGTTCAATTTTTAATAGGAAAATTTGGGTTGCAATGTTAGATATTGGTTTGGTATAAACCCTGAATGGAAAAGGAGCAATCTTAGAAGGTATATGAGTTTGTGAGGAATGTCGCACGAGATGCACACAGTTTCAGAAAAATCATGTGCCTTGCTGTAGGATAGAGGAAATTTTGTATAACATGTTTGGTTCATGGTTTTTCAAACCTTGTGGTATAAAAATGTACTTAATTGGTGTTGTATGGTAGGTTTTTTTACTATTGACACGTGGTTTGGCAAATATTGTAACCAAACCTTGTGAGAGTGTTGAATTTGGATAGATCCAACAACACAGTTTGTGTATAGTTTGGAAAATTGTGCTTCCAAACCAGGGGGATGCACATATTTCTTTAAATAGGTGGATTTTACCAAAATTAATCCACATAATTTTTATCCAAACTTCTTATTCTTCCACCCTTCGATTTAGGGTGTGTTAATTTTTATTTCTTAGTGTTTGTGGTGAGTTATCCTCTTCTAGTGGTTTCCTTTCTTCCACATGTTTTTCTCTCTAAATTTTTAGTTCTGAAATTTTTGTGTTATTTATTATTCCATTGAATCATGGTGGAATATTTCATTCCTCATGGGTATTTTAGTCTTTTTGGGTATAGGATATCCTGAGATGGATTCTGCACTTCATTGAATGGATTTTTGTTAAGGTATGTGGTCGTAGTGAATTTTCTTTGGTTTTCTTGATTAAATATATGTATATAATTATTTTAATGGTATCTTCTATTATTTATTTGGTTATAAATTTGGTCAGGGTTATTTCATGTTTCTTTTTCAAGTGGTTGTCTTTATTTTTGGTGTGGCACAATGACTCGGTGAGTTTTTCAGCATTATGTCAAGTTGGGATTTTGTTAGTTAATTAATTATAATTGTTATAATTCTTGGATTTTGGTTTCATGGTGTGATACTAGACGTTTTCATATCATGAAGAACTTATTTGGGTGAAAAGGGGTTTGTATGATTATTGGGTGAGACTTGGAGAGGCCACCATGCTTTGAAAATGTATTGTAAAGCTTCGTCGATGAAGAAGGTGGTCTAAGAGCTTAACCCATAGTCCTGTTTTTTTTGTATATGTGGTGTGTGAATTGAGTCCCACGAGTGTAATTTATTCTTACTTGGTCTAAGTAATGTATTTGGGTTATGTTTTTTACTTAATTAAGTTCGTTGATTGATTTTATTAAATGGTAAAAGGGTAATCGATAAAACATGGAAATTAAGGGTTGAAACCATTGAGGGGATAAAATTTTGTCTTTTATGGGTTTATCTTTGTGAAATGGTTATGATTATTCTGAAATAATTTATAAATGTGTGCATTGGGATTTGACCTAGTTTTGGGTGTTAAATGTGAGAAACTATGTTTTGAAATGAGGAGTTGACCTCCAAATGTATAATAAAAATGGAGTTTGAATAGATTTAAAATGTTAGTTTAAAATGGTTTTGTGGTGACATCTTCAATAAAAATATTGTGATGTCTCCACAAAAAAATCATGGAAGATGAAGGCCTTGGTAGTTATTTTGTTTTCTTTTATAAACACCCATGTCTAAAGGGGTGGTTTTGAAATGTTTTAATTTTGGTGTTTGGCTTAGTTTTTTATCATTAGAAAATGGTTGGGACTTTTTGAGGCATGATTTGGTTTTGAAGGCCAATATTGACATTGGAAAGAGTGAATGGTTCAAAGAGGGTTGTTGTATTTTTCTTGAACGTTTTGTATAGTCTCAATGTTGATATTTAATAGTTAAGAGATGATGGTTTAAGTGTGGGACTGATGCTCCGAGCATAGGTAAATAATAAATCATTGAATGTTTTGGGTGATAGACTAGTGCTCTAGGCATAGGTATTGTACTATAGATATGGTGTTACACTAAGGATCTAGACACTGATAGTATACTTTAGGGTTAATATGATGGACTAATTCTCTATGAGATGATTGTATACCATATGTAATAGGATGTTGCATTGATGATCCTTCTCTTCGGTTTGGGCCAAACTAATTCTCTAGAAACCATTAATGATTTGTTTGTAGGATTATATACTAACACTTGTCCTCATTGGGCTAGTCTTGACTGAAGATCTATGAACCGCCAATTTTATGTATATATGGATTAGGACTGAGGCTCTGGGCACTACTATTATGTTTTTTATGAGTTTTATAGACATAATGTTCAGTATTGGTATAGATAGTTTTTTCATATGGTTGGGCATTGAACAGAGGTTCCGTCCATGATTGATATTGACATTGAATTTTTTAGTTAGATTCAAGATAGAAATTCTAGGCACCAATGGCATGGGTAAAGGAGTCGTGTTCCATACAATTATATTTTATACTCATAAGTTGAATGAATAAGAAATAATATATAGGTTAGTTTAGATGTGATTTACTATTTTGTTATGCTTTAGGGGACTTGGTTAGTTCTTTTTAGGTTTGGTTGTTCGGTGGTCACCTTGGAACCCTTAGGTCTAGTGGATACTGGGTGATCTGTCATGTTTCTTATCTTGTATTATTTTTTCAATATTTTTTGTTTATTCTAATTTTTTATACATAAACTATTTTAATGGATTATATTTTATTTAGACATCATTAGTGGTGGCCTATTGAGTTTTACTCACTCCTATCATAGGTTTCCATTAAACATGGGTACCCGAGCAGGTCTCAGGTATTTATTGTAGGAATAGGTTTGGGCTGAGGTCGTGTTGAGTCTTGTGGTCCATCATGATTTCCTGATTGTTATCAAATGTTTGTATAGTATTGGTTTAGTGATGACGTGGGTCCATTTTGTAGTTATTTTATTTCATAATGTTATGTAACAGGACTAGTTGGTGGTTGGTTGTGAGTAGGACATTTTTTTTTGAGAATTCATTTCATTTCATTTTATTATAGAATATTTTATTTATTATTTATTATCTATTATTAATGTGATGTGTATGATATTTTTTTATTCACTTCTGGTTGTGAACTCTGATATGGGGGTATTTTCTCCTCACAGTTTCACTTTGGACCCCCACTATTATTTGGAAACCTCAAGTTTATGAGGAGGTTCCCTTCAGGTCATGCGGTGAACTGGCTTAAGGAACTAGTTAGTGGAATCTAGGTTGAGGCGTTACAAAGTTGTATAAAATTATTTTCCTTCATTTTATTTTACTATTTTGTGTTTGGTAGGTTGGAAATATAGTAATTTTTCATTGAATGATATGGATACCGGGATGGTGCATCATTAACAATGATTATAGAGGATGTTCATGTTATCAGGGGTTGTGATTTTTGTTCTTATTTGCGGTGTTATGGTTGTATATGATTTCCACTTCAAGTAAGGCATGTATTGTTTGTATTGGATGGTTTATGAATAATTTCATTCCCTTTTTCCATTGGAAATAGGCTCATGACTTAGTCATTGATATTTTTCTATAAAATTTAGAGGTGTCTCATAAATCATTCTATGTATGTAGGATCCACATGTTATAGGCAGATTAGTGTTTGATTTAATTTATTTTCTTCTAATGGTAGGTTTTGTGGATCTATGATGTGGTGTTCAGTGATGGGGATGCTAGTGAGGTCCTTTTGTATAGTTAGTGAGTGACCCTATTTTGTAACGCTGCGGCCCCAGTTACCCAGAGTCGGTGCATTATTACATAACATTGTCATGATCACAAGAAAGATCAAATCTCAAAAGACCGATTAGTTTAGTGGCCTTTAAAACACTAGATATATTCATAAAGTTTTACATTACATCATAAAAATGAAAACTACAACAACATAGTCTCCATAGTCTACACTCTTATCCACTTATACTATCCCTGCAGGTCATTCATAAATTACTATTCACATCCTAGGAAAAATAAAACATTGAAAGGGGTGAGCTCAAATTCCCAGTAAGGATAACAATATAGGGGAAACTTTCATAAATAAGAATAAATGTTTAAGGCAATGTATAACTAAAAAAAAGCCTTTTAAACTTGAACTTCAACATAGTATGGAAAAAATGAAATAATGCCATTTACGTATTCATATGGATATTCTACTAATCGAATAATCACATGCAATATCAATAACTACTTTCATAATGATGGAATGCATAATGCCAGACTATCATAACCACATAGCCAAGGCCTCGTGCCAAGACTAAAAAAAAGATTTTTCCAAGGCCTTGTGCCCAGACACTAGTTTGTCTCATGAGACCTACCGATACATCAAGGAGCTATAGCGGGCTCCACCCGTCACATATTAAGTCCAATGCATTCCCATATGAAAAGGATTAAACATAACATAAACAATAGTATTAAAACTAGTATTAAAAATGTAAATACTTCATCCATAAACCATGAATGATATAAAAATAACACATCCACAGTCAAACATATCACAAAACCTTCAATACAATATAGAAGTTTTGTATCATAATAAATCAACTTCAAATAAGCGTAAAATCCATCAAAGGATATTCACATAGATGAAATAAAACTATTTTTAGAGAAATATCACTTTCTATTTTGAAATCATATATTTATAAAATAAAAAATTTTCTTTGAAAATATTCTTATAATCTTGTAAGGGAAGCTTCGAAGATTTTATAACGGCGGAAAATAGCCGCACCCACCGTATAAGTTAAAAAAACATTCTTACCTTAATTCTTCCGAAATGGTTAAAAAGCACCTTGTTTGGAAAACGACAGAAAGGTTCCTTTATAAACCGATTATAAAAATTCAAAAAAGGGTATAAATTTCATTGACCCATATTCTTGTAAATAGTAAAAAAAATTGAAATACATTCTTAATAAACATGGACGTTGATGATAAAGAAATCCTAGTAGATTATTACGTATAAACAACCTCGGGTAATGAAGATATTGTGAAATAACTATTACCTTGTAATTTTCCTTGGTTGGGGTGGGTTAACCTCCTATATAATGGTGAAATAACTTTTATTAAATTATACAAGAATCATATACATTAATATGATATCATATATGATCTGTTAACATTTATTTGTTAATAATATCTTAGTATCATCGTTGTTTCGGGTGTTAACTTACTCCTTTTCTTTTATATGTTTTGTTACGTAAGCTGTGTTTGTCATGGATAGGTTGTATCTTAATCATATCCAGAATGATATCAAGTCCTTAGATACTATTATTAATCATCAAATGAGAATTATACTTTAATGGATACGATGAAGAATGAATCTCATCGCGTTCGTGGAGACGATAGTCCGTACGTATGCACGAGCGACAATATCATTCTTTTGATATTAAAAAAATATATATTTGGATGGTATAACATATATACAAGAATCATTATCATGTTATATTTATTATTTACATGAGTTACAAATCATTATTATACCCATCCAAATAATAATTTATTTAATAACAATTACACCACGACGTGGAGACGGTAAGCCGTACGTACGCACGTATGGTGACATGTTATTCAAAGGATGGATAGAATAATGAATATGGTTGTACCATATTTATAATAACATCAAATTATATATAATATACTGAAGTTATTATTTTATAATGGTAATAACAAAGAAGGAAGAAGTAGAAGAAGAAAGGAACTTGGAAAAGGGTGGTAAAATCATTACCTCTTCTTCGGGTTCTTCCTTTTGATTTGATCAAAAGGGCTCTTAGGTTGGCTTTATGACTAAAGAAAATCCTCTAGGATTAAGTGAGGGAAGTTGAGAGAGTATCTGGGCAGAGTTTTACCGAGAAAAAAGGCTTTGAAGGTGTGAATTAATGAGAAGGGGGAGTTCCGTTTTATAAGAGGGGGTGAGAGGCACCTTTGGAAAATCTAGAAATATTATTTTATAATAAATTCATATTCGGTTTTAATGGCTCCAAAGTGGATTATTTAAAGTTAAAGGTTGGTATGGGTCGAAAACTACTCAACCGATAGAATTTAGACAGGTTTGGGTTACTATATTAACCTTATCTTTAAGTATTAACTCTTAGTTAATTAGTTTCACTTTTACAATGTCTCTTTGTATTTTTATATTATATGGTTAATAAACATACTATATACATCCAAGAGACCCCCAAGTGGTCCATTAATGACACACATATCATGATATAAGTCTCTTTGCCTATTTTTAGATTTTTAGGAATATAATATCAATTAATAATATAATATTTGTTTTAAAAACTCTTTTATGTCAATTTTGACACTATTCAATAATTGATTTTTGTGAAAATCATAACAGAATGATTACTTAGAACAAAGTTACTTAAGTAAATCCTAACATGTCATATTAACCTAAAAAATTAGTGTAATTCATAAAAATTCTCAAATTATATTTATTTGGGTATTTATAATATCCGTTATTTTAATTTTTCACTATTATGGTAATTACTGCATCATCATTGTATCATAAATAAATTAAATTATTTAATGTCTAAAAATTATAAATAAAATATCATTATGTGTTAAATCATTTTATATTTCTAATGAATATTTACAATAGAATTTATCTTATGTATAACCCTATATTAAAAATGTTTTAGTAAATAAACTTTGATTTTAACTCTTTTAACTCTTCTTTGAATTAAATAATAATAAATGTCCTAATCTAATCCAAGTGGACCTAAAATAAAATATTTTTTTCTAAGGTTTTTTTTGGTCGAGATACACTTGTCCAATAGAATTAGGACATATGTTAGGGTGATATTACTATCATTTTTACCCTTAATTACCCTATTTTCTTTTAACTGTGGTAAATAAAAGTAAAAAGTTACAATTCATCAAAAATTATTTTCATCTCATTGAACCACATTTTACTACTTGATATTAACCGTGTCTCTCAGATTTTTGAAATTCCATTCATAGAAGCGGTAAAATTAAGTTTTATGAAAAATTCAGTTTTTTAACTACCACTTAGTGGTTTCACTATTCATCAAAAATTGAAGTTTTTCTGAATAATGCCAAAATTTCACCCTAAGCAATAATTGATATTCCAAATTAAAAAATAATTTCTATTTTACAAAATTCCAAACATATAAATTGCATTAATTAATTTTATAATTAATTCCCGCTGTTACAACAAATAGCGTGTTTTTAAGAAACAATATATATCAAAAGATTGACAATTGTTTATGTCCAATTTCAAAGTGAAATTAATTCTAATGAACACCATTGGATAAAATGGTAAAAATATATTCTAATTATACTTTAAAACCACTCAATAATAAAGTTTATCACTATAAATTATTTTGATTAAAAATATTTTTTTAAGTATTTTTCACTATTCATAAAAATTGGAAGTTCTCAGAAAAATACCAAAAATTCAACTTAGGATAATTTCGATATTCAGAATCCCAAAATGAAGTCCATTTTGAAATATAAAATATATATAATTTCAAAAATTAGGTATTACTATTCATAACGGCTAGTTTGATTGGTTGTGGTGTGTTAGAACTCGATATTGCATACAACACACGCTATCACATTATTCAAAGAGAAGCATACCGTAGAAGCTTGGGGTGTTACACGTTTGGTTAGGGTGGTATGAGTACTAGACCATTTTATCTATATGGAAGGTTTTTTTTTGGATTGGTCACATATCTGGATCCTCTAGGAAGCAGTCAGATGTACAGATTCTCAGAGAGAATGGATTCCCTAGTTGTGGATTGTTGGTTGGAATATGACATGTTTATAATATGAGACCCTAGAGAAGGGTGTTATGACTTGTTGAAGATGTGTGATGAGGGGATGATGTAATGTTTTATTCCCTATTAGTTTTATATTTCTATGATTTTTCATAGACCCCGGGTAGTTTTACCTAGTGACATGATGTGTGAATTACTCAGGAGGGATAGGCGAGAGATCCTAGCAGCCTTTTTGACATAACTCCATCGTTGGGAGATAGTTTCATGTGGCTTTCTAGGTGACCCATGGGAGCGGTCGATGGATTTTTGTGTGATTCTTTGGTACATGAAACGTGCATGAATGCTTTATACTCTTGATAAAATTTCATAAAGGGTGAATTATATCTAGTATGGGGTTTTTTGATCATAGGATGCCTTTGGTTTTGAAAAAAGATCACATGGGTGTTAGTGGTTTAGCATTGTGGTTGGTTTAAAGAAGGGTAGGCTTGTTTGAGTCAATATACCAAATATTGGACGTGTAGATGAGTGTATCTAGGGGTTATGAGATACATTGGGATCACAAGGGGTCCTCAAAGAAATGTAGTTTTATGTGAACATGTATTCTTTGGGTGGAGATTGTGCGTACAAGTTTGTTTTTGGTAAAAGTCAAATGGGGGTGTCTGGTTTTCTTGAATCGGAAGAAGTTATAGTGTTGATGTTTTGGTACTTCATATGGGCAGGACTGGTTAGGTTCTTGGATTGGTTATCTTTGGAATCATCTCTAGGAACACATTGAGAGCGCAGATAATTTCAATATAAATTTTGAATTATGCCCATGTATTTAGTGTTTGTCATGTGGTTGTGACATGTGATTTACTTTTGGTTTTGGGAAGAACCAAGGGTGGTCATCCTTGAGTGAGACTGACTTGGAATGTAGGCTTGGATAGTTTATAGGTAATGTGATTTTATGTTTCATAAGTATTTACTCGTTGGATTTAGAATCAGGTTCTTCTGTTGGGTCACTCAAGACAGTGTGTGATGGTTAAGTGTATTCAGGATCTCAAAGAATGACTAGATAGTGATGTGTTGTGTCGTTTGGTTTTGGGTTGGACATTATGAGGGAATAACCCCAAGGTTATTTTAAGAAAGGAAGTCATGAGTATTCTTTGGAATGATGTGGATGTGATTACATTCTTATGGTAATGGAGGCCCCATACTTTTTATGGTTTGTCATTTCCTTGTAGATAGAGGTGACTTCGAAAATGGATGTGTGGTGGTGGTCTTCATTGATGACACCTTAGTATGATCTTAGTTAGTTATGATCATGCCCAACATCTTGACATCATCCTTTCCACACTAAGAGAGATTTGTCTATATAACTAGCTACTCTACTATATTGTGGTTGGCTATGGGGCCTCTAAATGGGTTACACTCATGGAAGGGTGAATGTGTAATCACATGGTGGGAAGTCCACTATTGATATTTTACGGGTGGGGTCTTGGGATGGACCATGTTGGACAATACCATTTGTGTTATTATCAAGTGTCGAGGAAGGGTGGTAGTTGATGTTTCCTTTGGTCAATCAGGTGAGGGAAAGATGGACACATCCAATTCTTGGGTTAAAAGTGGTTGGAGCATGGGTCGACGTGGTTGAGGTTGTTTTGGTGAGCCGATGACGGTGAAACTGCTATGGTGGGGAGTGATGTATCAGTTGTGTAGACAGGATCCTTATGCTGGATGGGTTTTAGGAGTGTGAGTATGGTCATGAATCGATCTTGGTGGTGTTGTGATTCTAGTGGATAACTATTGAGGAGTGTTCTTAAATCCCATTGGTAATGCTAATGGAAGATCAGTGGGGACAGATGATCAAGCTGGATGTCGAATTTTGGACTGAGGTGGTTTTGGAGTGTGGTTTGGGTATGGAAACCAGTGAGTTTCTTTGGGTGGTTGTGAAATTCTTTTGGGAGTGAAGGTATTATAATCAAATGAGGTGGTAGTAGATATGTATCTAGAGTCGAGCATTTTGCGATGAGTCGGTCAAGGAGAGTCCTACTAGGGTTTGCACATGATGGGGGTGTGAAAGGTTTCCAATTACATATGAGTGTCATTTTGGGTAAGAAGGATGTGTTTTTGGCCTGGATTGGGATTTTGAGGTAAAACTTGTATGTTGTTAATCTATACATGGATAGTGGGTATGTGTCCACTTGGGATGGTTTTTTATGATGCGAATGGGAACCAAAGATGAATGGGGTTCTCATTCATGTTAGGGAATGTTAGGTTTGGATCTATGCTAACCATATTATGGGATTGGGAATGTGGGATGGTTGGGATTTCCTAATGGAAAGGGTATTAAGAATTTGAATTTTGTGGTTATAAGCTAATGCTTATTGTGGGGAGCACAATAGATTAGTGATTTCTTAGGGTATGTTTTAATAAATGATTTCATTGTATGGTATTAGGTATATTCCATCATAATGTTTGGTTTTGTTAATGGGTGTTATCTTAGAGTTTTGGATGGTTAAGGGCCATGAATGGGAGGTTGAGCATTGGTTGTGTCTCAGGATATCAAAAGATGATGAGACTTTTGATTAAAAAGATGGTTACAGACGTAGATAAAGTTTTGCAGATGGATGAACATCAAGGCTTATTGAGTATGATAAGTGTTATGTTGTGGAGTATGTAATATATAGTGTCTTTATTGATCAAAAATTCCTGAAGGAATTCAAATTTTTTATACAGGATGGGTTGAATCTTGGATTAACACACGAAATGAAATTCTGATATTTGGAGATCCTTAATGTGGGGTTTTGAGATAAGTAATGATGCTTGGGATATATCCAATTTTTTTATAAGCTTTGGAGGTGATGGGTTAATTTTTAGAGTTGTTGAGATTTTTCTATAAAGGGTTCATAGTTTGATGTGCACCTTTTAGGAGAAACCATGTGATACCTTGATCCTCAAGGGGTTTTTAGTTCAATTTGAACTGGGTATAGTAAGGTCGCACAGTTGGATAATTGTCTGGGGTAAACTATGTGAGTAAAATGGAGAAACTTTTCATGGATGAGGATTGTTTGAGGCATGGATCATGGGCTATGAACAGTTTTAGAAAAAATGTGTTCCTTGCTGCATGACGGATTTAATGCTAACAGCACTGTTGACTCGTGGTTTATCAAACTGTGTAGCCTAACCTTGCAGGTTGTGGTTGTTGGATAGTATGGGTCTTCATTTTGGATGATGGTTTAGCCAATATTTTTTCCAAACAGAGTGAGGTTGTTGGATTTGGACAGATCCAAACATAGGGTTGGTGCAATGATTGAAAAATGTGCGGCAAAACCGCGTAGCTACACGGATTTCCTTAAATCGGTTGATTTTTTAAAAATTCTCCCTTAGTATTTTTATCTAAACCTCTCCCTTCTTCTCCCTTATGGGGACATGAACAATGGGTTCCAAAACTCCTTCATCATTCTTCCACCCTTTAAATTAGTGTATGTTCATAGTGATTTCTTACTATTTGAGGTGAGTTCTCCTCCTTCATTGGTTTCCTTTCTTTCACAGCTTTTCTTCCCTAAATTTTGAGTTCTAAGGTTTAGATTATTTTTGAAGATTTCACCATAGATTAATTTAATCATCCATTTATCATGGGTATTTTAATTTACTTGGGTCAAGGAGATCCTGAGATGGATTCCACACTTCATTACATATATTTTGTTAAGGTATGTGTCCATGGTAACTTTTCTTAGGTTTTCCTGATTTTATCATTTTATTTAATTGAGCTAATGGTGTTTCTACTTATGTTTTTGTTTCATAATTTGATTGGGGCATGCCACAAGTCTTAGGTGAGTGGTTGGCTTTAGTTTCTATGTAACACAATGACTTGGTGGGTTTTCCAGCATTATTCAATATTTTTTTTAGTTATGTAATTAATTATAACTGTTATAATTAATTAATTGCAGTTTAATAGTGTGAAAATAGAGATTTTCTAATCATGATGACCTCACTTCGTTGATGAGGGATTTGTATGTTGCTTTGGAGTGCCATGGTGATGCCTCCATGCTTTGGAAATGTGTTGGAAAGATTTATCGATAAGGTAGGTGGTCTAAGAGTTTTACCCATATTCTTGTTAATTTATTTTTATGTGTGTGTGGGGTGTTCCTTGAGGCACATGAATGTTAAGGTTACTTCCTTGTTTTAATTAATTTAGTTGGGTGGTGATATTAACATAATTAATATCGTTGGTTTATTTGATTAAATGGTAAAAGTTCTAATTGGTTGAACTTGGAAATGAAGGTTCGTAACCCTTAAGGAGATAAAATGTGGTCTTTTAATGGTTGATCTTTTTGAAATTACTATGATTCTTTTTAAATGATTTTTAAATATGTGAATTGTGATTTTACCCGGTGTTGGGTGTTAAGGTGGGAAAAGATATGTATTAAATTGATGATTCTTTTTAAATGAGGAATTGACCTCAAAATGGTTCATAAAAGGGGGTTTTAAATGGATTTTAAATGTTGGATTGAAATGGGTGTGTGGTGACCACATTGATGAAAATGTCTTGATCTCTTATAAAATGGGTTTCAGGGAATATAATGGCCTTTTTCATTGTTCTTTTTTAGGAAAAGACATACGTTTAAATGGGTGGTTATGAAAAATTTTAAAGAGGTTGTTTGGTTTGGTTTCTTTGGTCATGTGAAAAGGGTTGGTCCTTTTTGAGGCATGATTTGGTTTTGAAAGCCCGTATGGACCTTAGTATGAGTGAACGGTTCAAAAAGAGTTTTATCCCTTGAAATTTTTTTATAGTCTTGATGTTGAGATTTTGTACTCAAGAGATAGTGTAAGGGTTTAAGTGTTTTACTAAAACTTTGAGCAATGATAAATAAGAAATTATGGAATGGTTTGGGTACTGGAATGATGCTTCAGGAACATGTAGTATACTATTGATATGGTGTCAAAATATTTCTATGGACACTGATAATATACTTCAGGTTTAAGACATAAGACTAATTCTCTTGAATATGATGGTATACTATGTGGAATAGGATGTTGGACTAGTGCTCCTTCTCCTTGTATTGGGTCAAACTGATGCTCTAGGCACCACTGATGATATGTATGTAGGATATTGGACTAATGATCCTCTTCCATGGGTTGGTTCAGACTGATGTACTTTGCACTGCTGATGTTTTGTGTAGGTGGATGCTGGACCGATGATCTAGACACTACTAATATGTTTTTATTAATTTTATAGACACGATGTTCGGTATCAGTACTGATAGTTTGTTATATAGTCAGGTGTCAGGTAGTGGTTCCATCCATGCCTGATATTGATGTTGACTTTTGAGTTAGATGATAAGATGATGTTCTAGGAACTAATGGTATGGGTATATTAGTCAAGAATTATGGATTTCTGATTTATACCCCTAAGTTAAATGAAATATGAAATAATTATTCTGTTGATTTAGACACAATGCACCCCTATTTTATTCTTTATGGGATTGGGTTAGGGTGTTTCATGTTTGGTTGGCCATGGGTAACCTTAGAGCCCTTGGGTCCAGTGAAAACTAGGTGAGTTTTTGTGTTCATCATCTTGTATTAAATTTTCTAAATTTTCTATTTCTTACACTATTATCCACATACACTATATTACTAGATGGTGTTTTCTTTATAAACCTTTGGTGTTGGCCTACTATGTTTTACCCATACCCTTCTCGGGCTTCCATTGTACTTGGGTACCCAAGAATCTCTCACATGTTTATTGTAGGAACGGGTTTGGGCTGAGGCCATGTTGATTCTTATGGTCAAGAAGTATTTATTGAGTAGTATCATATGGATGGATGTGATAGTTTCAATGATGAGTTAGTTACCTTTTATAGTTATTTTATATTATAATTATATGAAACCAGACAAGTGAATGGTTATTTCTATGTATCACATGGCCATTTGGGCCTTTACTACATTTCACATTATAATAGAATGTTTTAGTTTATTTAATTTTTCCACTTACTTTGATGTGTATGATATTTTTTATATAATTATGGTCTTTTACTATGATATGAGGGTATATTCTCTTCGTAGTTCCACTTTGGACACCCACTGCTGTTCAGTTGCCTCTAGCATATGAGGAGGCGTGCTTGAGGTAATGTAGTGAACCTTCACATGGTGCATGTTAGTGGCATTCGTGCCGGGGAATTACATTCTTTAAACTTATCTAAATTTTCATTTATTCCTATGTTTAATTAATCTCTCAAATTATTGAATCTTCACAAACCTTTCCTAGTTTTTGATAATGAGTGTATTCAAATCTAAATAATTCCACCACTTATTAATGATATTAATTTCACCATATTTGGCACATCAAACCAAATGAATGTCTTCATCCTATGTATAAGGTCCTTTAATATTCACACTCCCCTAAAAACATTGCAGTGGAAGTTTTCATTTTAATTTGGTTAGCAGTCATCCTCAATATAGGTGTCCCATCTCATAATCTCTTGATTAAACTGTACCAAGTTTTTATTTACACATTCTATAACCCAGATATTAAAGGGTATTTGAGTACCCTTAATGTTAAAAATTTACATATCATAGTAATTTGGAAACAAATAATATGACATATCATTCATGAACCTATCTTGGTCCTCATTTTGTGATAATAAACCAAACGAAACAATGGTTAGAGTGTCATGAACTTAAAATACATGCACATGCTCATGAGGTTATCTATATTAGTAGTACTTGATTATTTATTCATGTTATGTTTATCCCACCCTTCATATAGGATATACTACCACACATTTTTCTCTATTTTTTATGAACTTAAACCCCATAAGTCATTATTATGGCTTCCAAGACCTTAAATTTTATAAGTAAAGAGATACAGTAATCTCTATACTGAGAACCCACAAAAGGAAACCTTGGAAAATTCAATTTTCCACTCAATAGATTTTCACTACAAATAACATAGGAAAAATTGATCTTTCAAATGAAAAATGACACAAAACGTGTCATGTCAAAAACTCGCAAAGGGAAGCATGAGAAAATCAAAATTATTACATGAAAAACCACCATTATAGCAGGATTTGAAAAAATTTAGGGCTAGAAAAAACTCAAAGCTTGTGGGGACCACCAGATGACCGCAAAAAAATTAAATCCATCCTCACTAGGTCCCCAAAAATAGGAAAAATTATAGGATCTTTATGTTACTCCCATACATTATTCCAAATCAACTATTTCAACTAAAAAGAGATGTAACTATAGCGTACTCTTCCCTATTAAGCATTGGAATCTGCACTCTTGGACTCTCATTCATAATTTTCATGATGTTGAGTCAATCATATCATATACCTAAATGGACTAACCTTTGTGTATGATTATAGTACATATGTTTCCATATTCATCCCACCTACATTCACCTAAGATCACATGTTCCAGAGGATAAAATATTTCATATCTAATTGATCTCACCTACACTTAAATTTTATGGTGTATACATCACTCTATTCATCTTTTATATATCCTTTTGTGGTTAAATACTCATGAGGATACTGAATTCAACAACCCTTTATCTCATAGAAACACCCTATCTTGTGTTTATTCTACCTAATATTCTATATATGACCTACCTATATTTTTTTAAGGCTACATGTCTAAGAGATAATGGATTGATTCATCTTTAAAATAAATATTTTTGTGATTATGATTTACTTTATCAATGTTCTTAAAATATACAAGGGGATTTTGTTCTCATGATATTACCCCTTTTAGTTTCACATATCATCATTCATTGATGGTTGAATCAACAAGAGGGATGAGAAATTAACCACGATTCAAAAAAATGTTTTTAAAGAAAAAAAGATATGAGAATCCACAATATGGAGTATCTCCCTCTAATATTGAATAAAAAATGAAATAAATAAAGTAAAATATAATGGAATATTTTTAGTTTAACTTAATAGGTCAGAAAAAATATGATGTGAATCACTGATTAACTGTTTGATATATTCTATATTTGTAGCCTCAGTATTATTAAGTGGGCATGTTTTTCTAGTTCTTATAACCAGTTATTGGTTCCTCCACTCAAAGGTCTCAAGATCAGTGTTCATTTAGAGAAACATTGATCTCACCTTTTCAATATGATCATTATATCTTTGAAGCTCCGTAGATTGAGTTTTCACCCAATTGTGAGTCCAAGATTCCTTAGTTTTCGGTTGACTTGGCACTTTAGTTTCCTACTGCACGGACTTCATCTATTGGTTTTTTCTTCCAATTGAGTAGAGGTTTATACCCAAATTTACAATTACACCTAGGTGATGGAAATTTTGGGATGAGAGTATAAAATGGTCTATAGTCAAATTTACCAATTCCCAATCCATGGAAGAGATAACAAATTCTATCATCACAACCACTAATCTCCTCTAACTGGGTCTCTGTGATAATTTTATAGACATGGAACCAATCCCACTTTCTCACCACTTGATCCACCACATCAATTTTAGGTTTTGATATTGGGTCACTTTATACTATAGATATATAATCAAGGAGTGGGAGTGTCAAAGAAGGACCTAGTTTAGTTGATGAAATGATCATAAAAAAGCATTCAACTACCCTTCCTAGTTTCTTTTGGAGGATAATCATATAGAAGAAACCCTAACCTATGGATCACTTCGTATCTGTGTAGAAAAATTGACACTAGTGATATGAACATCTATTTTGATTTTTAGAATAGGTTTTATAACCTTTTTAGTATAAATAAGGTCCAAATATGGTAATCCCTCATGTTTTTTGTGGCGCTTGGCTATAAGATCTGGTGGTTAGATTATTTTCTCCAGAATAATATTAGGAAGTGGAATCAAAAAGGAATTTGTTCTATTTACCCATTGGACTAGCCTCCCTAGCACGTTGTTTGGGTAATTCTCTACCCATGTAAGAGAATAATCCCATGATAGGTTAGAAAAAGTACTAACATGGGGAAATAAGACTTGGACATTTATGTCCCCATGTCTTAGATACAACCAGAGTTGGAGAATAATGACAGGATGTAAATTACTTTATACACTATAGAAGGGTATAAGGGATGTCTTGTGTGTACATTTTAGATGATTCATGAATCTAAATGGGGTATAATTCTCAGAGATGATAAAAAAATCCACTCAATCCACTTGAATTTCATCTCAAATAAATATGTTTAATGAATTTCCATCTTAGGGGTCTATACCAGTTTCAATGAATATTTGAGAGGGCACATAATAAGAGATAAAATTTAAGTGGGAATGTCTCCTTAATTCTTCTATAGACTCACTATAATTTTTTTTCTAGATGTCAAAATTGTTGACTATTTTTGGTGTGGAACATGGATTGAGGAATGCCTATAGTATCTAGAATTTTATATTACCTGAAGTATTATTTCACATAGCTATACAAGAACTAAAATAATCTACTAATATAATATGGGATCCTCCCCTATTGAATTTGTGCTAGTATTTGATAAATTCAATTTTGGATATGAACTATATAATTGATGGGTTGTATTTTCTTCATTGGTATCACCATCACTAGGGTACTAACCCTAGAATCGGAGTAGGAATACCTAGTAAGGAAAAGACTTACACTCAGTAACATATACAAAAAACCCTTCCAATCAGAACTATGGAGCTATGATTAGCTAAAATACATATTACCATGAAGTGTATTGTCCCACCTATATATTACCTAAATATGATCCATTATCATTTTGGTCTCAATGAGAAGAATATATCATTGGGCATTAAACGCATAGTATGGTCCCATTAGGCTACAAAAAGTTGTCCACACACTCCCTAAAAAGGATAGTCAAGTAAATACGAAAATCATTACTCGGTATTCTCTCCTTCTTGATAAGTAAATCACTCACTATGGAAGGATTTTTCACTAAATACTCCTAGACATTTTTCATAAGAAATAACTCATAATATATCCTCCTGTGTATTTGGATCCCTCTCAGCTATGGGATACCCCAAAAAATAATCCCTATATCGCCGTGTGGTAAGTGAAATATGTTGGTGATCGAACACCAATTAATATCTAGTTATTGGAAAAAATCCAATGATTAGTACATTATGAATTAAAAAATCTATACTAATGAATAAATTTATTTTAATTGAAATTTTTTGATGAATTCTAAATAGCTCTTTAGATTCCCCAACCTAGAACACCAGCCTAAGTTGGAGTGCCACATAGTCTAAAGCGAGCCTCCCTTATGGTGGAGGTTGGATCCTAGTGATGAGTTCTTATTATATTAAATGGGGTGACTAATACCTAGGATTAGTTTTATACACCGCAAGAAAAACATCCACAACTGATAATTAGAGTTTTCATAAATCCAATAAACACAATTCAATAATAAAATTTACCATTAGAAGCATATAGAATCTCGATCATGATAGTAATCGAAACTAATCAAATAATGGGATGATCTCACATAAAAATAATACACAAACTAGCACTACTACCATCCTTGGGTCTCAACACAATACAATATCTATATATCCTCAAGGACCTCCAACCTGATCTACTCCACATATAGTGTTGGACCTAAAAGAAAACATAAGGTTTAATTATAGACTAGAGTAATCTTAGACGGTGTGATAAATTCATATCAATAGTTCCACTCCAAGTTCCAATAGTATGAACCATCATATATGTGTATTCATGGGGAAATTAAACATGTCACACGAACATGTTGGATGTCATGTGTTACCTAGGCCACCATGACTCCATGCATGTCTAGTCTCTATGTGCTAACTCAACCACCAAAACACCTGAAAATTCCCTCTTAAATACCATATCAAAATCAACATTTTATCCTTATTCTATTTCTCATGTAACCCGACCCGTTCTTTAGGACTCAGGGTTTGGAATCATCCAATTCTTGATCGATACTAGAATGGGATGGGTAGGGTCATATGGCCTATCTCTAGATTCACCTTCTCACTCATGTTGGTCCCACATACAACGCCCAACCTCTACCATATCACTCATTAAAGGTTCCATCCATAAGATCCACCCTTATATCCAGATCCCATATAACTCATGGAGGTCCCATCATCCAATCTTTCATCTCATCTTATCTTGACTCCATATCACTCATGGCAGTCTATCCTGTGATCTGATAACATCACATCCAGGAACCCATCTCACTCATAGAGGTATTCCCATTACCATATCACTCAATATATGGCTCAAACATCCCTTCACACTCCTATATAATACAAAAGGTATCAGAACACACCACCTCCCTCGTGGGTAGCCTAGACATCATGCATAACAAGGACACTATCTCACTCATGGTATCCCAACTAGCACTATCTCACTCATAGAAAGAAAAATCCTTACCATACAACACCCATACTAGATTCCATTATGTTTAGTGATCACAAGATACACAACTTGGTCCAAAACCCACCACACAAATTACCATCTCGTCACAATGTTATCAGGGAACTAGTCACACATGTAACACCCCATGATTTTAGAATATATTTATATTAAATAAATTCTAGGTGTTTGATATCTTGTGAAGCATGTGTGTAACGACCCAATGTTTTATCTATGGAAATTAACTTCTTATAATTATGTCTTATAATCACATGAAATCATAACATAATTAACTAGTAAGTACTATGTGAACTTTAAACATAATAACATCCCTTCTATGATTGGAATTTTAAAAATCCAACATACACGGTTGCGTTCAGGGTGTTTTTTATGGTTTGATGGAACAAACATATTTTTTTTGTGAATAGTACCCTACACTTATGTATTGTAACCTACCCTTATGAATAGCAATATGACCCTTATGAATAGTAAATAATCCAAAATAAAAGTAACCTCACCCATGAATATATAAATAATGTTTAGGCATCTTATAAGTGATAATATGACCATAGTAAAGGTATTGGTGTTTTTGTAAGTCATAAATAATTAATTAAAATTAATTAATTAATTTAAAATAAAACTTATTTTACTAAAATGTGTTCATAAATTAATAATTTTATGTCTTCTAGTTTTAAGATAATTTTATAAGACATTATGTAATGTTTGAAAACATTATAAAATCAGATATAGTTTTAAAATCTATATTTTTCAAGTAAATTATGATTTTAATTAAAGATTAAATTAATCTTATTTAGAAAGTTATTTTTAAAAATGTATTTATTTTTTTGATTCTACACATCAAAAAATGGTTAGGGTGATTTTTTGGATTTTTTCTAAAATACTTGAATTTTTGGTGATTAGTAAAATATTATAATTTACGATAAATGCTAAATAAATTAAATTCTTCATCATGATAGAGTCATGGATGATTTAAATGGCCATTATTTTAGACTCAAATGTATATATTACTATTTTTTTCAAAATAATCATTACTATTACTTTTCTTATGGAAAAATAATAAACTAATGATTAAAATATTTTGAAAACCCTCCCCCTCTGCCCTCCACTGTAAAAACCACCCACGCTCCCCTCTATACCAAATATCCTAACACACTTCTATCAGCCCTTGGTCTCCCCAAAAATACCAAATCCTCTCCCCTTAAGAGTCTCTCAAGGAAGAATAAATCAAAAGGTAAATTCCTCTTTTATTCTGTTTCATTTTCTTTTCAATTTCCTTTGTCCTATTTTCTTTCCTAAAGTCTAATAATCCAAATGGTATGAAAACTATTTTATCATAAATGTAATATAATTTTGTTATTATAATAGTATAATTAATTATCATCTCCCCTTTCCCCTCCTTTTATATGAAAGAAGTGAAAACACCGTCTGAGATGTATTAATTTATCACATTCAAGGAGGACGGGTTATCAATTTCTATTACCATATTCAATTATGGTCATGAAATAACAATTATGGTTGAACCAAAATATTAAATATGTATTATATATTATTTGTTTTTTTGTAATCCTTTTACACACATGATGTAAAATATTAATACAAAACAAGTTAATTATGAGAAAAATTGCCAAATTAATCCAAGGATTTATCATTAATGTTTTATATAATGATTCACCTTCACTCCAAATAACCAAATGAATTTTCTAAACATGAAATATTCTGGTTGTTCACTAATATTTTATAAATTCAATTCTGTAAAATTAATCTCATAAAATATTTGTATCCAAACATGAACCAATCATTAAAACCATGGAAGCAAACAGCCCCAAACAATAAAATTGAACCTCATAACCAATCGAAAAGGTTATGAATGAACTCGAAAAGGCTATAATAAATCTGTTACATGTAAAATAGATTCTATAATTATTAATTAATTAATATAATTTTATTTTTTGGTTCATCAAGATCAAGAGAATAACACCTTCGGACTTAAGGTAATGGATCCTCTCTATCTCACTCATATTGAAGAATGTCCTCTATGTTACAACATTTTATGTGTAATTCCTAATGATGGGGTATGATTTTGAACCTCCCCCATACTTCTTTAATGATTTGTAAAATATATGTAACCCCTTTATCTCTTATGAATCCCTCCTATGTACACCTGATACCATGCCAATATTCCGTGAGGGATGCTACCCGAACCTCCTATATTCCTTCAGGTTTCTCCAACCTTCCTTTTACCCAAATGAAGTTGTCATTTATTTTATGGTGAAAATTATACATAATATTAAAATTTTCCAAAATACTGTGTCAATATCCATACCTAATTCTATTATTTTGATATACATGTTTTTAAATAATTCCCTCCTCAATACTTTTCGATAAGAAAATCTGTTTTAATGGAACGTCCCGAATTCATACTCAACTTCAATTTCACTCTACCATATGTTTTAATCCAAGTTGGTTTTTATAAAACCAGTTATTTTACAATTAAAAATTCATGGATCACTTTTGGTTTTGTACAAAATATTATTCCCTTTTCTATTTTAAATGCTTGTTAGTGTTTTCCTTAAAACCGAAATAAAATGTTTTAATGATAAAAATTATTAAATACTATTTTTACATGTTGTCACTTATATTTGATATCACTTACCATGATATACTCCTATTTTACATTATTATTTTCCATGTATGTTTTAATTCCTTAATTTCATGGAAACTTTTATGATACACCCATTCATTATGCTTTATGGCATGATTATGTTACCCATTTCCTTCCATGGGTGCCCTTATTTTATGATTGTTTATGTATGATTATACATGTGGAAATAATATTCATGAATATGTTAATATGGATCATTCTAGATATCACTCCAATTCCTTGGGTAAAATTGAGTCTCATGAGACATTTTGTGCAACTGTATTGGTGGTTACCCAGGACTCGTGCTACCATGTGCAACAATCTTGGTGGTTAACCTTGACTTGTTCGCCCCTATGTGAAACTAGCCTTGACTCATGATAAATTGATGTTTAATGTTTATTAAACATTAAAGTGAATCCATGATTATATGATCTCATGTTTATATGTTAATTTTATATTTGTTCCATTCCTTTTGTTTTCATTATTCCAGACCTTCTAACCCATATACGAAAGCTTTATTAATATGTTTTTCTCTCTTTCTGTGATTTTAGCTCATTCCTTCATTCATGTGATCCCCAGGGTACCCTATTTATATGTAAGGGCTCAAATGAAGTTATTAGATATTTATTTAAGTTAAATATAGAAGTGTTTTTTTAGTCCCATGTTTTCAGTTTTATGCACTTAGTCTTCAAAGACACTAGACTTCACGATCCTTGGCTTATATTATGATGTATAATTATGCTAAAAATCATGTAATGTTATGTTTGAAAGCTTAGGGTTGCTATAATGTTACACTGAAATTATATTCATAATTATTATATATTATAAAATTAATCACATTATATTGTATTTAAAAAATATATAATTCTCAAAAAAAATTCTAAGTCACTCAGGAAATACTATTGATCCTAAGGAATTATTTTGATATGTTTTTTATGAACATTATTTTATCTTATTTTTTCTATTTAAAAATTAATTTAGATTATTAAACTCTTGTAAAATTATTATTTACACTTTTATAAAATTAATTCACTGGTTTTAAATTGTTTATAAACTAAAATAAAATCATTTCAAAGTAAATTGATATGTTTTTATAAAAACCTTCTTTTTTGCACGCAATGTGTTTTTATTTTTATAAATTAATTAAATTACTAATAGTTAATGATGTTAATGAAATGTGTGTATTAAATTTTAAATTAAATAAATTTACATTAATCTAATGATTAATACTAGTTAATGAATTAGACTAATTTAATTTTATTCTTGAAATATAAATTTTATTCTTTAAAAATATATTTCTTTCTTAAAATTATTTCCATCAATTTTTAGGTGTTTATTTTTAAATTAGTTTTTACCACTGATTGAAATTTGATTTGAGAAAATGGTTTAAATATTTGAAATTATTTAGTAAAAATTTAGTGAATATTTCAATTTAATTTCAGTCATAATGAATATTAATCGAGGAAAAAATTCATTATTATGATAAAGGATAAAATGGTTCATGAGGGTTAAAATAAAGAGAGATAATGGATAAAATAATATAAATCTCTATCAAAATCTTAATAGTTGAATGGATTTCAAACCTATCTCATCCCAATTTATAAATTGAGTCATTTTATGATTCTTCTCAAGGAAAGTAAATTTATATTATTCTAATGTTTATAATAATTAAAAGTGTGTAACTCCCCTCAATTATAAAGGGAATCTCATCTTCTCTATTCTTCACACCTTCTTGAGCTACTTAGCTCAACCAACCCTTGACAAAAAATGTTATCAACATCTCTATCCACATTATAGAGGTTTTGTAAATATTAAAATAAAAACCAAATGGTTGTTAAAAAGAGATTAAAATATGGTTTCTCAAAGAAGTGGAAGTTAAAAGTTCATATAAATAAAGCGAGGAACTGATTAAAGGGCATATGTTACAATCTCATTTTTAATCTAGATTATTTATATTTCAGTGTCTATTGTATAAAATTTTAAGTTATTACTTTATTATAAACTCACATATATTTTTATCCTATGATTATTTCAATGTTTTCATGTTTTAGTACCATCCCCTTTTTACTCATAATTACTAAAATTATTTTTTTATGAAAATATAAAAAACATCAACTTTTAGGTCGGGAATATTTCTCTTATATATACATGTTATTCATATTTTTTATAGATGTTTATATATATTCTTAAATGTTTTTAAAAGGTCAGTTTCACTAACTTTTACTTCCATTACAAATGATTAAAATTAATCTTTTTATAGATTTTTCATATAAATTTCCTCTAACATTTTACAATATTATAAAATAATGTCTGATTTTAATGTATACGACATGAATGGATTTTTTTCAAAACTCATATTATTTATTAATAAATAATCATACATTACAAGTTTCAAAGGTTTTAAAAATAAAATACTATTCCTATTATTATGAGAATTTTATTTCTTAAAATTTACTAGAAGAAAGGTGGTTTTTTCTATTGATTTTTAAACCATTTTTTAAAAATTTTATAAAAGAAATTTTTCATCTATGTAAACATCTTTTAGGGTTTTTATTATTCACTAGGGATATTCTTTATTAAAACCATCCACTTTATCAAGATGGATTTATATTATGTGATGATGGAATATTTATAAAACCCATTTATTTTCTATGGGTTATGTTATGATAAAATAATGCATGTTTTAATGATATAATGGAATGCATATGTATGGATTATCATTATAAGATGGCTGGGTATTTTATAGCCTTATAATGGTTAGGGTAATGTGATATATATATCTCATGAGATGATGATAATATAATATTGCATAATTAACAATAGTTATGTTCACATCTTGATGTGTGATTATGATTATTGTTATCTATGATCAAAAGAATATGTGTGTATATGATTGTGAATGGATATGTTCAAAAAAATTGATTTAAATTATTTATGATCTTTAATTCCTATATTATGACTCATGAATTATTATTTTTGGTTTTTAACCCTTATTAATCATGCTTATAAATATTATATAATTAGGGTTTTACGATCAATGCTTTTCTTGGTATGGATCTGTTACATATAGAACATGCATTTGACTATGTTATTATACTCTTATGCTCATATTATTCCCACTCATTATTAATATCTCCCATGTTTCCTCATACATAGAATTTTATCTCACCCTATATTATGTTTCCCTACCCCATGTTATGAATTAATGTTATAAGTATGACAATTGTATATGGGTAATAAATATGGTGAATGTTTATGAGAGACCTTAAAGATTGTTTCTAAATAAGTTGGTTACTTATCTAGTCCCAAAAGATACTAAATATTTATAATTATGGGGGTGTAATATTTTTATATGTAATTAAAATACATAAAAATTATGTATTATGTATGAAATTGTTTCTAGAGTCACCCAACCCTAGACCTAGTGCCTTATCCCAATCACATCTGAAATTTCCCATCAGGGAGTCCACTAGGGTCCCCTCAGCCCATTATAATCAAATTTTTTTTATTAAAACTCATATATATCACCCCTAAATGACACCATAACCCATAGTATAATCCAAACACAATCCTCAATAGGTATCGTCCAAACTCATCAAAGCCCATCATCGCTCCATGTCCCACTTTTGAGGGACCATCCCAAGCTATCATGCTTTGAGATACTTGTAATCCCAATTATAAGTCTCAAATAATTATCATGACCCTAACCTAGGCTCCATATCACATATCTTAAGGGAGATACCCTAGAATCCACTCAAATAAAACCCTCTTTATCACGCCTAGTTTTGTCCAGAATGATTCATTCTATTCACAATGCTCACCAAGTTCTTAGACAACCCTCAAAAGGGTGTCTTTCAATTGGAGTGATATGTATGAATGTCTTAACCATCATCACTTGGTAAAATTATGTCTTTAACACTTGACCAACCCTAGGGAAACTCACATGTGATAACACTTCTACTAATCACACCCTAGTACTAACCCAAGGTCCCATGTCAAATCAATTAACACTATCTCCCCTTAGCGATACAGTTTTCGTGAGATCCCAAATCACATAATTGCTAATGAGAAGTTATTTCAAGAATATGAGTCCCAACACCATCCTATATCATCTCTCTATGGAACCATTGATCCCTATACATCTATCTAGTTCCACACAATGATTATAGGAAATCAATCCCATGCATAAACAAGTATATGAATTTATATCAACGAGACTGCATACCCATTTTAGGGACTTTCCATCCACGCCAATCTCACCCAAGCCTCAACCAAGCCTATCGGGTCTTTTCTAGGCTCTTAGACACCTATATTATACCAAAATTACATAATAATTAATAATAATTAATGATATTTAATTATTTAAAATAATTAAAAATGCCAATTCATCATAAAACTCATCAAACACCTTCGTCGCACTAAAACACTCTCCATCGGTGTGTGATAAAACTCTCAGTACAACCTCTAGCCGTTATATAAAAAATACCTATAGAACTAAAATTATTTTACCATGATACAATGAAATCACCAACAAACCCTTGCTTAATTAATCAATAATTATAATGATATAAAAGGGAATCCAGATAACAAGAGAGTGGACAATCATAACTCAAACCATTATAGGATTTCAACAAAATTCATCTCTTATCAAGGGGGGTCAATAGAGGGAATATGGGGGGAACTAGCCAGAACAGGTCTTATCATAATACCCCAAACCGCTAAACTATGAGGCACCCCAGCCTGGAAAATATGGAAATTACCCTCTCAAAAAAAGTGTCCCAAGACCCAGTCGTAGCATAGTTAGGGGTTTATCATTGAAAATGGTACCTTTACATTAAATTTTATTAACACAACCTTGGGTTTCAGATTAAGAACCTCTAATGAAGATGGACCTTCTGAGGGCCTCTGACCCTTGGAAATATGAAACCATGCATCTAGTTCCCTTCATAGAACAAAGGCCCCTAAGTACAAAAATCTCCCTCAGAAAATCCTCTTTCATAGTGTGAACTACTTTGTTTTTTTCTAGATTTTCAATGGGCTTCAAAAATTCTATAGTTGGACACATTGGTCATACATCAATAATTTAATGATCATATAAACCACTATCCATACCTCGTTCATTTCCTAAAAAATATCCTTGAGATTTCTAAATCCCTGAATCCTAAACCTATTTCATAATTCTAAGAATGAACCTGGATCCAGATCAAAAATTCAAACACCCTCTAAAACAAAATGTTTTAAAAATATGTGGAGCATTACAAACTCCCCATTATAATGATTATTATCTTATATAATCATCCAATAGTCCACCAAACACAACCTGGACCTACCATGGTTTATAATTCACTAAAAACTTATTATGTTTCATCTCTAAATACCAAACATGAGATCTCTACGCAACTCTAACTACCAAGTCCACTATTCAGAAGAAATTGAGCCACCTACTTCCCAACAACACTATCCTTGAGACATTTCTCACCAATCTAGTCTATCATGAGATGCCACATTTTATGTCACTAAGACACCCAAAATATCATGGTTCCACGTACTATAATACTCCAATAACTATTTTCAATTATGATCTATTGTACTATACACTATAGTAATTAACTAAAAACTGATTTTCTAGTGTCCCAATGACCCACCAACCACATTCTGAAAAATTATCCTATTGCAGCTTCCTCTTCACCAAATTAGATTCTATAAAAAAACATTTTTCAGACCTCCTATGACAAATATTATATAAACTTCTCAATTTTACACACTAACACATTATTTTAATGTTTGATCACGATATATTAAAATATAGAGGAAACACATGTTTGTCTAAACACCTCAAACTAATGTCTAAACCTAAATCCCAGTGTAATTCCATGGTTGGATCGTCAACCACATGTTATGGAAATCAATATATAAACTAGAACCCCAGTGTCTCACTAATTTGACTCACTCATAAATCATACCATAACTACATTAAACTGGATTCCAATGAACCAACTCCATCAAACATAAATTACAAACTTCAAATCTAGGGTTTCCCAAGGAACTACATATTAGTGGATATTACGACACACCAATATCTCGATGTTAGCTCACTTTTCCCTCAACTGGTATTACTACCTATTTGACATGTCCTACATGAGGGTCATTACACACAACCAATAAAATGATCCCCACCATAGGTGTATCATTATCTCCTCATGATGAACCAAAACATGGACTATATGGCCCATGCTCTATCCATACCGAACATGAAGACTAGATGTGGCTATCCTGTTTATACTTGAGAACCCATAAAAAACAACAATACTTCCCATACCTGTCTTACAATGAATGAAATCCTCCAACACCTAATGGTTTATTCCCCACCATGTGTATTCCCTTACTCCCCTTCTTGATCACTATCCAAAATAATATGATCACCAAACCTCCCTGATAATACCTCTACCAAGAACCAAAACATCAATCCTTTATGCATGCAAGCGTGTCATCACCAAACTAACATCACAACCTCACTCCAATTCATACACATCCTAAAAATTATCAACAGATCCACACATGGCTCATTCACCGATCCACAAGCAAACCAAAAACTGTGTGAAAATAGAACTCTCCTTCCCTTACACTTTTAGACTCCTCCAGAAAATCCATTTCATCACTAAATCTTCTCTTCCACCAAGAACCCACTCATAGGTTCTCACTAGTGATCCTTCTTAGTATCACCCGAACCCATTGAATTCATGATCCCATACAACCCTATCACAAAAACCAACTCACACTCACATTAGACATGCCTCATTGAACCCAGACTCACTATTCTAACCCACCTACCATAATCCTCATGCATGTCAACTCATCCAATATCCTAAGGAATATCACTGATACCAAGGGTAATTGGTCAATCACTCACCATACAGGCAACATTCTGAAACCATGAGTGCTTACCCATTCTCCCAGAACATCACCAAAAGTGTATCCATAACATCAGGGTTAGGAATCATACTAATCCTTACTTATCACTTAGACTCAATACTAGAAGCACTCATAGTGATTTATATCCCAAATACCCAAAGCATTTTACATTCCTTTCCATAACCATTTGGTTTGGTTAAATTTAGTTTCACAACAAAGCTATATGGTAAAAAAATTAAGACTTTATCTAATTGAACATATATCCCCAAGGTAACCTATTCTAATCCTTATATCATCTCTTATGAATTCAATGCCTGTACCAAACCCACTAGGGGAAACTATTCATTCCCCTTATGAATGGGTTGTATTTTCATCACTGAAAACACCCTACACTAGGATCCACATACCCTATAATTATAAAAGATATTATATTCTATTTGAGTAGAATATCTCCAATAAGTTATAATAGAAATCATCAAATAAGTTATTATTGACACTTTAAACAATAGAACCACCCATCATTAATAATCACATATAGAAATACACGTCATGTGATTCCTACGTGTCAAATATGATGCACAACCACAAGCCTCTTTATAATGGGTAAATATCCAAAAAACACATAAATAACAACCTATAATAATATATCATGTTTAATAAAAAACTATGCAATAATAACACAAACCAAGAATAGAAACCCCATAACCCTGGTAACCATAACTTCCCGTCAGAATAGTTTTCACAACTTACTAGTTTGAAGTCTATAACAATATATGAGACAATCCTAGGACACCTGACTACCATCTAATAAAATAGTAATACAAAATAAAATATTTAATACCACTTTGTGATGCCATGTCCAAGATCACCTATTCAATTTGGAGTACCACACGGACTCAAGCACACCTCCTCGTATGCCATAGTTTGTGGTTCCTTGAGAGTTCATATTACATACAGTAGGGTGACTATTACCTCAAATAAAAGGAATAAAATACACTATAAATAATCCAAACATACAGAATATATAATAAAAGTTTTCATAAATCTTATAAAAAATGCTATAAAAAATATACCATGTAGAGGAATATATACTCATTATCATTCCATCATAAAACATTAATTTAAAAGTAGGTTGATTTCATATAAAATATAAATAAAGGCAAAAATATAAACACCATCATGATTTCCAACTTTAGGTCTAAAATGAACATGATCTACATATACCCTTGAGATTTTCTAGTCCAATCTACTACACATCTTGTACTGATGATTAAAGTAGACATAAGGTATGAATCCTTACTAGAGTGTCTATTCATAGTGTGAGGAATGAATATTAGTAAATGATCACCATGTTCCCCTGGTATACACTATAATATGTTTTTATTCATAAAGAAAGTAATCATGTTAGACAAACACATTGGGTGTCGTGTGCAAACCAAACCACCGTGAATCTTTGTGCATCAGGTCACCATGTGTTAACTAAGCTACCAATGTACTCAATCATACCAATTCCCATTCGATTATTGAATCCTCCTTGACACATCATTCCATTTCCCACATAACCTAGTCCATACCCGAGGATGTCGGGTAGGGAATCATCCATGTTCGAACCACTACCAAAAGGGGTGGGTTAGGGTCATCGGTCCCAACTCTATACTCACCTTCTCACTTAAAGTGGTCCCATATCCAATGATTGGCCTCTACCATCTCACTCATGGAAGAGTTTTTCCATCTGATATCACATAACATCTAGAACACATCTCAATAAAGTGACCTAATCATCCATATTTTCATCTCAACTCTTCTTGGACACCATGTCAATCAAGGAAGTTTCTCCATTAATCCCTTCACATCAAATCCAGGACCCCAACTCACCCATGTCAATCCAATTTTCCACAACCATATCTATCATGGTAAGGTTTGATCATCCTATCTCCATCATGAATATTCAATAAGGTATCAATCCACACTATCTAACTCATCATCATCATCTAATACATCATGCATAATGAGGACTCCATCTCATTCATGGAAATACTTCCAATGTTATCTCACTCATCATGGTATAAGGACTCAGGATCCTTTAACCACACATAAATATATTCCCTGAAATGAGAACAAGAAACACAAATAAAACCAAATTCCATAACAGAACTCACTATCTCATCATAGTGCCAACATAGAACTATTCAAATAAGATAGAACCCCTTATCCTGATCATATCTCAACTCTCCCATAAGGTAATCCACTAGGGTCACCAAAACCCATCATTATCTCAGTCGATTTATAATAAGTCATGTCCTTCGCACTTCAGTGGAATCACAACCCATAGGATCATCCCAAACCTAGCCTCTATAGGCAGGTTCCAACCTCATCGAAATACCTCATCACTCATAGTCCCATAACCAAGGGTCCATCCAAAGATATGATTCACTATCTCCTTGAAAACTCTATTCAAATTCTCCAAAAATTCTTACAAACCTCAAATGGTTCCCATATCAAATATTATAAGGGATGTCTCTTAACTATTACTCAAAGTAAACCCTCTCAAACACACCCTATTTTTTCCAGGAAGACTTGACCCATTCACAACACTCAAAAAGTTCTCATGACACCCTTATAAGGATATATCTAATTAGGAATGAGATGTATGACTGTTCAACCAATTATCATAAGGCTAAATCATCTCTTTCTCATAGAAAATTACCTAGTTAAACTCACCCAGGATACCAATTAAACTGCTCACACCCAAGGATCTACTCAAGGCCCCTCATCAATTGAATCAAAACGCATTCCCCTTGTTGAAATGGTAATCAAGAAATACTAATCCATATAAGTGATAAAGAACACTCATTTAATGAATAAGAGACCCACAACCATCCTATATCATCTAATAAGGGAACCATAGGTCCTTTTCCATATACCAAATCCGATGAAATTTGTGTTTTCAAGATAACTATGAATAAAAAAGAATATGAATTTATATCGATGGGACCACCTTCCTCTTCTAGTTATTTACTATCCTTGTCCAACTCTCCAAGCCTTGTCCAAGCACATTGAACATATTCCATGATCACATACACCTATATCATGCCACAACACCATAATAATTAGTTATAAAAAAATTATAATAAATTTTCTAAAACATTTCTAAAGGTTTATTCACCAAAAAAATAATGGGAACCATTGTCAAACAAAAACTGCCTCCAACGGCGTGCGATCAATCTTTTGGGACATCCTCAAGCCAAAACACATGAAATATCCATCAAAATAAAAAAAATCATCATTTGATATTTTAATATTCATTGAAACCTAGAAAAAATTCATAAAAACTAGATGGATGGAAAATGGTACCAAGGAAAACAAGATAATAAACAATCTTACCACAAAACACTATTGGATATCATTTAAAATAATCCCCTCTCAAGGGGTGTCGAAGAAGTTGTGGAGGGAGGGGAGAACCAGTTAGAAATAGATTTCTCTTAATTCCCCAAAAATCAAAATCATAATAAAAACTGAACTAGAAAAAGAATTAATGACCCCGTCTAAAGAAACACTATGCCCTCATTTGTGGCGTGAACATGGTGTTTTCAGCACAAAGTGTGCCATTGACCGAAATTCTTTTAGCATGACCAGGGGTTACAATGTGATTACCTCCACTAAATAAGGACCTTATAAGGTCATCTAGACCTTTTCATAGTGAATCCTTTCACCCTTCATAGAGAAAATTCCATAGGGCATAGGCTCTCCATCGGCCAAAACTCATTCATGACATGAACCATCGAGCTGGTGGTTCGATCTGATATAGGCTGCAAAAATTCAACATTCGGCCACCCTAACCCTATTCTAATGATTTATTGAGAACCCAAACCACCAAAAAATCCATTTTATACATCCAAAAACACCACCTTGAGATTTTTGGATCCTAGGATTCTCAATCTGAGTCCAATGTCCCCTAATCTAGATGAAAATTTTAAAATCCACCTAAAACATAACATCTTAAAATTTTATAGGGCATTATCGCTCAAGTGAACTCAGAACACCCGGACCCATTAATCAGATAAGAAACCACCAGGGCATAGATCTACTTTAAAACACCATCCCCCACTAGGATTACCAACTGACATGTTGAATAAGAAAGAATGGTCTTTAGAGATGGGTTTTTGTATTTAGTCATGATAATTCTGAGTTAGTGGGAAGCTATTTAGAATATATTTTCTTCCCCAGTACATCTCTAGGATAAGTTGTACCTCATTATAATTATTATCCTTCAAATAGTCCAAGGAGTTTGGAAACCATATCGATGGTAGGTTATAATTATGAATAAGAATCTAAATGCCATCTATAATATGAAACCTATATATAGGTGGTTTGTTTGATAGTGGGTAGTTTGGAAGACTTGATGTCAACGGAGTATTAAGAGCCTCATCATTTGACTTCACATGATATTGAGGGTTAGCCCAAATATTTCTATAAATTGTGTCCCTTCTTTTAGTGGTTTTTAATGAGTCTTAGAGGCTGATCGGGAATCTGTTGTTCCTATAAATAGAAGATGTGCTGGAGGGATTCAAATCTCAAGATGTAAAATGAAAAAAATAGATTAGTTGAATATTAAAGGAAATATTTTAACATAGTTCCTACATGAATAATGCACCATGTAAGTGAATTGAGAAAAACTTTCACTGGAAACTAGAATCTATAAAGGATGTGATTTTTATATTCTATATGTGATTACCTCAAATTCATTCATCAAGTAGATTACTTTAAGGTGAATAATCGGTCTACAGGATATCATTTATGGAATGATGTTTTCAAAGGAATATCATTTTCAAAACAGACTGTTTATGAAGTAAAATTATTTGATGGAAAAGTTTTCAAATAGGCCCATACAATTGACCTATATATTGATACCACTTATATGAACCTCAATGAATTTACACCAACTATATTACTTTCATTGAATTGGACCATCTTCATGCTTATTGAACCTAATTCAATTGAGAGTAATTTTTTGATACCCAAAAAGTATCAATAATCAATTATAAGATACAAGATGAAAAACTTTTATAAAGGAAATCCCAACAAAAGGTAAAAAAAATATTTCTCTCAAACAATGGGAGTAATTTGTGGTAAACTCATCGAAATACATCATGGATTCATAGTTCTTTAATGTCTAGGTATTCTCTTCACAAGTAGTTAAACAAAGTTCTACAAGATCATGTGACACATTTTCTAAATGGGCGTCATCCATTGTCAGTTGAAGAAATTCCTTCATGGATACTTACATCCCTTACATTAAACATTCATTTGTGTCGTGCAAAAAAGGTTTTTATATGGCCATATTGATCCATCATGGTATGAATCCATTTTTAGGTGCCTAAAGCTAATATTTCATGATGGAATTATTCTCACATTGTTTCCTTTACCCACTTTTTTTAGGAATTAATCTCCTATAAATACTGAAACACTATTAAAAATACTAAACTTAATAGGAAAAACTTCTCTTTTGGTAAACCTTAGATGGTATCATGAATCTACGAAGTAAAATCCCATCATTTTTGATCCATCCTTTTGAACTAAATTGAACTAAACCCAATTAATTAACAACTTATCAATAAGAGAAGAAACCCTATAAGAATATCCATGTAATTATTCAGTAGGGACGTCTATGTAATTCCTCCATGAGGAAATCCGCATAATCTTTTCACAAGGTCATCCATGAAGTTCCCATCATATGGAACATCCATGAAGGCCCATCTTGCAAACACTATTTGTAGAGGGTGCTCACATGATACCTTTTTTGAGCCACATTTAACTCAGGCCCAGTACAAACAATGAATTTATTTATGTAGTACCTTAAAGCTTCATGAAGTTGGAGCTTCCTAGGGTGTTCTCAGGCATATTTTCAACGGATTTAGGCATGGAGGACTTGGATCATTTATGGAACCTCCTCACAGTAAACCAATAATAAGGAACCTGACCTCCGTCATGATATTTCATCCACTTAAGTTACCTATTTTAGACTATTTGACCCAAATGACCTTCTTGGATACCTTTTGACAAGGTTAACACCCTAAAAATCCCCTTCTAGCAAGGCCTACTTCAAGGCCTCCAAAAATTTGTGACTGGGTTGTTCACATCACCATTCACCCTATCGATCATGTATTCTTTTGGTAATGTACCTATCCTAGAAAAACCTACCTAACCAATAGAACCATAAGGGAAATCACTATAACATATTTGTTCAATTGCCACTCCATTTGTTCCCCTACCTAGTTCTCCATAAGACCTCATGAGAACCTCCTCCAAGTAAAGAGCCTTACAACAAATAGTAGGGGTCTAAGGAGGTACCATGGAGAGGTTATACCTCCTATATTAGAGTGTATAGTAATATAAATAACTAAATATCATCTATCATTAAAAAACTTTACATTAAATAAGTAAATATAAATAAGAATAATAGTAAAATAATTCCATAAAAGAGTTGAACAACCATTCTATTCCACAATAGACCACCTACAATTTCAATCACATATAAAAAAATTTAGAAAATAAATAAAAAGATATTGGCTACATGAAAACAACAAGTCTCAAACCATCCTGATCTCCAAAATCATTTGATTTTTCCACTCAATCCAGATATCCTAGGCCTTAGTCCAAACCTCTTCCTACAAAAACCAATTGAGAGGTACCTAGGTACCCTCATGCAATGGTGGCATGCACAGGGTGTGAGTACATTACTCTTTAGGTAAACACTAACATAGTACCATGTAAATTGGAATATGTAGTGATATGTGTTGTGAAAAGTTCAATATAAATAAATAAATTTCATATAAATAAATAAAATAAAAAACTATAACTACTTTGGATCGTTGTGAGGATGTCTATGACTATTTCTTTATGACCATGAAAACCCATATACCATAATCAAACCATTTTCAATCCTTAGTCTTGTGACCCTGATCAATTATACATGCTTCGACCAATTCTATGGACTCTCTAAGAACATCATGATATAGTTTCATCCATATAAACACTAGACCCTGGTGTTACCTAGGTATTCCTTATATCCACAATCAATGGATAACTACTCATGGTAAAGGTATCAAAAACTAAATCCCATGACTCTAAGGAATCCCCCCAAACTCCAAGTATAATTAATTCCTCAACAATTATTCCCTACTTCTCTATAAATCACTAAATTAAAAATCATTCCCCAAGTAACTATTTCAAAGGGACGAATCCCAGGCATCTTGGAAATCTCAATCAAGAATCTGTAAATCATTAGGCACTACTAGTTGGATCCTAGGGATAACCTAGGCATAATTATAAAAATATAAATCTCAATACAATAATCACTCAATCCAACATGATTGGATCCTAGATAGACTATGCATCCTAAGGACCTAAGGCATCTAGGGAATCCCATATAGACTAGAGGTCGAATCCCAACACCCTTGAAATTTTTCACATGGCCTAATAGCTGGATCCCAAGTCCTACTAGGCTTCCATACTGACATAATCATCTATGAAGTCTCACATCCATATCACATAAGACCATGTTTGGATCTTAGGAAGAATCAATGGTCAAACCTATCATACCATCGAATCACATCAGGCCCAATGGTCAAGTACTAAGAAGTACATATGGAATAAATGGTGTATCTAAAATAAAGAATAGAAAATATATAAAAGTTGTGGGTTGGTTAAATTCATAAAAAATACTCATCATCATATCACCTTCAGACTTACAAGTTCGGTGTAGGTTCAAAGGTGACACATGCTTCCATATCTACCATATTCAAACATTATACACTTAGGGTTGGTCAATAACTAGGGCACCAACTGGGTCCTTTTGGTCACATCATAGTAGGGGAACCATCACATGGGTCCTCATCCTTGATCTAGGTCTTAGTTCAATAGTCAATACAGTGGGAATACTACATCCCTTGACATCATCATCAAGAAATGTCAGCCTCATCCGCTACACAGGGTGTGTCATGTTATCCACACCTAGGAGATGCCACATATCCCTTCTCATCCCTAAATATCTCACAACATTAATCTTATCACCCAAATTTCAATCCATATCCTATGATATATCCACCTAGGATAATCATGTCATGAGTCAAGGTCACAACTATCAATGGATGAGGAAAACCTGCCAATTCCAAGGTCTATTAGGGACTTGGACTTTTTCATCCTAGAAAAGGCATTTATATTTAAAAAATAAAAATAGTTAGTTAAATAAAACCAATTAATTAATATTTTAATTACATAGTTCATTTAATTTAAACACATTGATCGCACTATTAGTGAGACTGCAATATGCAAACATAAATCAAAAGCATCAATACCATTAAAGGAAGTATGCAGATAACCTACCTTTTATTTGAAACATTCCATTTTCATAAAATCAATTAAAGCAACTATAAAGTCCTACCCAAGGTTTAATTACACTTATCCAATCGCACAAAACATTACAAGCCCCAAACACAATCCAATAAACATAAAAAATTATAGTATCTAAAATTAATTTAATAATTAAATTATAAAAGGGAATTATTATAGAAAAGATCACTGATGGACCCTACACATTGAAAATACAACCAATAATATGCCAATGACCCCTGGAATACCCTCATCCTTATACCGGGAAAATCCATAACATGATACATCCATTCCATAATTAATTTCAAAAAAATAATGGGGAAACCTATGAAAATTAAAAATAGTGACAAAAATTGTTGAATTATCGAGAAGGAAAATGAAAATGGTGTCTCACACTGCCATTATCCAAGGAAGAATGAAATACTCAATGTCAACATCTAATTATACCATGCTTCAGTGGAATCAGAACCAAAAATCCTAACCAAATATATGAGAATTGGAAATAAGAGAGGGAGATAGGAGGAGGAGGAGGAAATCAAAGTTCACTGGATTCAAGAGAATACCTTACAACATCAGATAAATTGATTAAAACACCCCATTTAAAGTGATAAAATAAGAGATATAAGGGGAAAGGGAACTAGATCATATGAGGGAAGGAGAGGGGAGAAGAGGGATACCCCCCTCTTAAAAATTCATTAGAGGTGGTGAATTTCGCATTTTTAATTGGACTTATGGTTTGGTTACATGGTTACCTAAATGATGAACATACCATATATCACTAAAATCCTAAGGTAACCTACCTCGTACATTTGGTTTTCACTATTTTTCAAATCATGCACAGACCATGAAATGCCTCTCAAACGTTGTTTAATATTTTTCTATGTCCATTAATAAACCATGCACGCAGACCCCACCCCCCAATCCTAACTAAGTCACAAAGTTTACCCTTAAACCTTTATGGTTTAACCTAAACCATTTACCCTTCATTTGATATAACCATGTTCCTTACAAAATAAACTTAAAGTTCATTGAGGTTCAGGGTGCCATATGGTTTCCCCAAAATAGTGCACCTAAAATCACCCCCCTAGGAAAAAACCTCTTAAATTTCCAAAACATAACCCAAATATCCTGAGGGAAAACAAAGAACTTAATATGCATTTAAAACTCCATTTTAGGTACAAAAATTTCACTTTAATAAGTTCTAACTCTTGGAATTATATTCTGAAGGTCCAACCTAAAATTAGTTTATCCACCAATAGAAAATTCAAATTTCTTATGAAATTTTCAACCCGTATAGACACAAGATCTTAAAATTCCCCACTTTAACACTTATTATCCTTAAAAGGCCTCGTTAAAATTATAGTCATCAAACATAAAAAGCTCATGTTTCCATTCCTCACTCAGTTCTTCACACTCTACTCTAGAACATTGAATGAGATTTAGTTGAGAAACTCCCAACATAAGGTGCATCATTTTTCAAAAATTTCTTCATTTCTCTCAACCATAATCAAAACCAATAGATGGATCTTTACAACACCCATCTATTATAAGAAAACGTTTATCATCAAACTCATCATGATATCCATGGTTCTACCCATCATATAACTCAACCCATCACAACTAATTCTAAATTATGACATTACCCACTATTAGAATCACCTATAAACAAATTTTCACTGACCATCCCCACATGGGACTACCCCTAAGAGAATCATGTCTCACCATTCATTACATCTATAACTGAAAAAATCAATCTAAGTGTTCTGTACCAAGGGAAAAAACAACCACTATCTCAGTTAATTTGACTATTATTCAAAACTATATGGTAAAACTACATATAGGTTACTAATGGAACTTTAAATAAAAAGATTTATGAAAAAATCACCCCCAAAAGGCTCATTGTTTAGAAATTGAACTAAACTAATGACCTCTCAAGGTATCTAATCATCCCATTATGACGTTACTAGATCAAAAACATCCCCATAGGATCCCTAATACCAACCACCAAAATAAAACATACATATACTAGTCAACCCAACTGATTATAATTCTACTTAGTACTTACATGGTAAAATTAAATATGAGTAGTTTCATCCAATTTAAATATGTATGACATAGTATCTAGTGATAAAAATCACACTAATGGTCCCCTCTAGGTCATGTGAATCCTTATTTTCCTGAAATGATTTATGAGATGCCTCTTGACTCTACAGGCCAAGAGTCATTTATAGAACCGGTCTCCTACCAATGAGCTAAGATCTCAAAATCCAATAACTCATAGTTTATAAATAGCACACTACATGTGTGTCAAATGAAGGGAAAATCATGATCAACCTTAATAAAAATTTATAAGAACATCAATATCATATACATGGTAACCTAGATTTCCACCATGAAAGGTGATCATGATCCACAAATCACAATTCCATCACAAGATTCGAAATATTCTTATGACTCTTGTCTACCAAATATAAAAGTAGAAAAAAAAATAGAAAAATATATATCAAATACCACATTGTAACTTCCATACATAAAGGAAAATAAAACTTGGGCCTCATCTTGGCTCTCCACAAGACCATAAGCAAACTTCCCCAAATTTAAACGGCAACCGAATAGCAACCAGGGTCGAAGGAGGTTCCATTTGGAGGATATAATCCATATACCATAGTGCATACTAGAATAATTAAATAATTAAATATAAAACATCATATTTTAATTGTAATTCTAAGGAAAAAATATAAATAAGAATGATATTCAAAGGATTCCATAAAGTCCCGAACAACTATTTTGTGCCACAACCGACCAACCACTGATCCGGTCACATATACATACCTGTATAAAAGAAATACAAGATAATGGACCCATGACTACACTATGCCTCATCTCATATTGATCTCTAACCGCATCTAATATTTCCACTAAATCATTTTATTATAGGCCTCCAGAAAAACCTATGATTATAATAACCAAGTCAGATTTTCTCAGCTAACCATGTAAGGTGTGAGTACAAAACTCGGTAAAAAACCACCAATGTGGTCCCGTAACAACTGACATATGAATTTCTATGTGCATGTGTAATTATTTATGTAAATAAATAAATACTTATATATTAAATAAAATAAAATAAAAATACCTACTTTTGACTAATTCCAAAATGTGTTTTCACACAAGTTAATAAGGGTTACAACCCATGTACTATAATCATACCATTGTAAATACTCTGTTTGGTAACCTATATTGACCATAAATGATTCATCAAGTATCAATATGTATCTAATAACATCAAATTATAATGACATCCATATAAATACAAGATCCTGGTGTAACCTAGGAATCCCTCATATCCAGGATTAACAACCAACAAATCATGATAAATCTCTCAATGGCTAGATCTCAGGGCCCTAGGTATCCCTCCAAACTCTGATTATAATGAATTGGTCAAGTATAATTCTTGGTATACTGAGAAATATCTGAATCAAACCGATTCCACAATTCACCATGCCAAAGAGACAGATCATGGGAGTCACGGTCATCCTGATCAAGAACATGTAAATCGTTAGGCTTGACTGGCCATATCCTAGGGCTAACCTAAGAATCCTCATTATAATAGTAATCAAACTAAAATAATCTCTTAAGCCTACATGACTGTATCCTAGATTGTTTATGTATCGTGTGGGTTTTTTTGGCGTATAGGTTATCCCATATAGACCTGAGGTTGAATCCCTATATCCTATGAATTATTCACGTAACTCAACATATAGATCCTAGATGGAACTAGGTATCCCCGATGACATCATTATCTAATACATATCACACCTATATCACATATATCATAAGGTAAAATCCTAGAATGATCCTCTGGGAATCCCTATAATAACATAGTATTACACTAGGCCCATCGTTCAAGCCTCATGAAGTACATATGGTCATCAATACTACATCCAAAATAACACATGAAGCATATATAAAAGATACGGGTTGACTGAAGGCCTAACCCATTCTCATCATCATGAACCGTTAAATATGATAAGATTAGTGTGGTCTCTAAGGCAACACACGCTACCACCTCTACCCAAGACAAATGCTTCCCACTCAGAATCAGTCAGTCGCTAAGTTACCCACTATGCCCCTTAGGACACAAAATAGTAGAGGCAGCCTCCCATGGGTCCTCAGTATCAATCCAAGTCTTCAGTCAATAGTCAATTCTTCTCCATGAAATCAACGAAACTATCATCGGACTTAACCCTGATAGTGCTCCGGGCCCTGATGGCTTTAACAATGGCTTCTTCCAACAATACTCGGAGATTATTCAAAGAGATGTTTGAAAACTATTCAGATCCTTTTCCTTTGCTAATGGTAATCTTCCTCATGGCCTAAATGCGCATTTCCTTACTCTAATTACAAAAGTGTAAAATGCCTCGAAAATTAATCCTTTTTGACATATTACTATTATTAATTCTATTTACAAAATCATTACTAAACTGTTTCCCAATAGACTTTCTTCTTTATGCAATAAAATTGTTTCCTGGAATCAATTTAGTTTCATCAAGGGAAGGTCTATACAGGACTGCGTCTACCTAGCCTCTAAATTTACCAACACCCTCAATAGAGCTATCAGAGGAGGAAACAACGCCATTAAGCTCTATATTAAGAAATCTTTAGATACCATTGATTGGGGATTCATCTTTAAATTCTTTTAGTCCTTTGGTTTTAATGACACAATCATCTACAAGATAAATACCTTATTAAAATCAGCTTCCATCTCTATCATTGTCATTGGTTCCCAAAAGGGTTATTTTAAATGCACCAAGGGAGTTAGACCAGGTGATCCTCTATCTTCCATTCTCACTACTATTGCGGAGGATTACCTTAGTAGACTGCTCACCCACCTTATGGATCAAAACAATATCAATCCTATTCAGGATGTTAGAAACTTAAATGTGCCTACACATCTTCTATATGCTGATGAAATCATTTTATTCATCAATGGGTACAAAATAATATTCAAATCGTAAAAATACCTTGTCTCATTATGAGTAAATTTCTGGCCAGTCTATAAGCTGGAACAAATCCTATGTTTTCTTTGGAAAAAATTCACTTCTTCTAGAAAAAATGGTATTATCAATAGTCTAGGCATCAAAGAAGGATTTTTCCCCTTCATGTACCATGGAGTTCCTATCTTTTGGGGAAGGCCCAAAGCCATGTACTTTTCCGATGTGGTGGATCAGATCATGAAGCAACTTTCCTCCTGGAAGGATAAGTCCATTTCTATGGCTCGTAGGATCTATCTGGTGAAGTCTACTATTATCTCCAAGATGGTCTATTCACTTATGATCTACAAATGTCCTACTGGTCTTTTCAAGAAAATCAACATTTACATCAAGAACATTGTTTGTATAGGCAACATTATTAAAAGGAAACTAGTAACCATCACATGGGCTACTTGCCACAAACATTTAGAAAAAGGTAGTCTTGGCATAAGAAATATCTATCTCTTTAATGATTCTCTTGAAGAAATTATCACCTTGAGGATAATCCATAACAATTTTTACTCCATCATTTTTCTAAAAAAATATTTCATTCGAAGTTAAAGAAGGGAAATTTGAACTACCTTAATTCATCCATCTGGCCCTCCATTAGGAAATATTTTTCTAATATTATGAATAATCCTAGATGGATGGTTAGCAGGGAATCTTCCCTAAAATTTTGGCTTTATAATTGGTTTGGAACCCCCCCTCATGTTTATGGTCTCTTGCAATTCTCTTTATAAAAATACCAACACTACTATAAAAGATATTATGCAATCTTGTATCTCCAACATTTCTGAGAACACCATTCAAGTTATTGATAACTACGCCTTTACTAATTCCGAGGATTTACTCATTTGGGAGCCTACTCATAATGGTATTCTTGATCCTAAAAATTTCTATAAACACAATTTTTCAAATTCTGATCTTGATTATTGTTGGTTGAAATATTTTCAAAAAACCTGGATTAAACCCTCAAGACTTACTCAAGTTTGGCAACTTTCCCACAACCATGTACTCACTGAAGTTTTTATTCAGTCATTTGGGGTCCAACTTTTCTCCAGGTGTTCTTTATGTCACCAACATAGAGAATATACAAACCATCTCTATTCTTATCTTGTGCTACAACCTCTTCAATTTGAAATTATATTTCTTACATTTTTGACTGCATGGTTACTCATTGATTATATCAGCTTGCAATTAAAATGATGTGTCGAACTAGATTTCTCTCAACAAGTTAATAACCTCTTGATCACTATTGTGGCTGAACTCCACCCTATGATCTACTATGATAGAAATGAAATTATTCATAACAATTTCTCATTCAATCTTAATGCAGGTAGGATGTGAACCATCATTACCATTAGGTATGCTACTTCGATCCAAAAAACTCATTGTGACAACACTATTGGTGATTTTAATATCCTCTGTCGACTTCGGGTTAATGGGATCTATAAACATACATGGCACACTTTTTAGGTTTTTTGGAAATCCCCTCTTCGAGGATGGATCAAAGTGAATGTGGATGGTGCTTCTAAAGGAAATATGGGACCCGCGGTATGTGGTTCTATCTTTAGAGACTACATTGGTCAATGTCTTGGGTGTTTCTTTGGCAGTTTTCGTACCACATCATCTCTAGAGGTGGAAATGATGGGCATGATACATGTCATCAGCTTTGCTAAGAAAAAGTCATGGAACAATAATTTTATTTAAAGTGACTCAACTACTATTGTCTATGATATTTTAGAGGGTGTGGTGCATCTATCCTAGCCACTGACCACCCGCTGGATGAACTGACTTGATTCGATTATAGTGACTAACATCATTGTCGTGCATGCCTTTCATGAAGCAAACATGGAGCCAGATATTCTTGCTAACAAAGGAATCAACCAGGGCATAACTTGGAAGGATGAATTAGTGGTTCAGCATCTTCCTCTTTATGATAAATATTTTAACAAGATACCTTATTTCAGACTCAGGTAGTTCTCCTTTATTTTATCTAATAAATTGTGTCTCAATCTTTTACGAAGGCACCACCATCTCAAAACAAATTAACATTTTAATCATATGGTTCACTTAATTTAAATATGCTGATAAAAATAGTGGCGAGACCACAATCCAAAATCAAAAATAAAAATCACAGATACCATGAGGGAATGTATGTAGACCAATTACCTTTTATTTTAAGATTCATGTTTATGTAAAAGAGATATAAAAAAAATAAAAATCTATCCTAAGGTCCATCCAAGCTCATACAAGGTCACACAACATTCCAAGCCCCAAACATAAGATAAGAAAAATAAGGAAAATATTTAAAATAGTTAAAACTAATTAAAAAATTAAATTCTAATAATAAATTACTACTAAAAATATCATTAGTGGAACATCCACATAAAAACACAACAAAACACCCAAAAACTACCCAGGGTATTCCCCCAAACTCATATTAGAAAAAATCCCTGACACAATACATTGATTCCATAATTAATTAAACAAAATTATTGGAAAAAATAAAGGAAAATTATAAAATATGACATATATTTTGGAATTATCAAGTAATTGGATGTAGAAGGTGTCTTGAGACATCCTCATCCTATGAAAAATGAAATCCATATCATCAACATTTAATTTTACCATGGTCTGGTGGAATTAGACCCAAAAATCAGAACCAAAGATCTCAAAAATTAGAACCAACAGAGTGAGGAGGTAAGAAGAGATCATAATAGTCAAGATAATTCCTTAATATATTTATTAAATCCACCAAGAACACCCCCTTAAAGGTTCTTAAAGAGGATAAGGAAGGGTAAAGAGAATTTTCTTGTATGAGGTAATGAGATGGGAGAAAAGGGTTTCCCCCTCTTAAGAGTTCAGAGGGGAAGGAAGCATTCCCCTATTTGACAGACCACATGATTTTGTTTGATGGTTGGCTAAAAGATGTGCCAACCATGAAACCCTCACCACCCATGGCAGCCAACCACCCAGGGTTACTCTATGTAGTTTTCTAAAATGTTGGTCAATCATGCAACATATCTTCAGCATTGTGCTCATTTTCTATACAATATTATTCAAACTATGCACCAAATACCCTAAGATTAAAATAATTGAAATATTTTCCTATGAAACCCACACAATTTTAACTTTTCCATGTTCCATCCATTCCAGATAACTACAATCCTTACAAAATAAACTTATTTTTTATTGAGTTTTAGGGTTACCAATGGTTCCCTCTAAACCAAGTGTCCCAAACCATGATCCCTAAAAACAAAAACTTCCATAAAAATTAACTCAAATATCATGAGGCCTAACTGAGCACACAAGATACCTTTTAAACAGAATTTAATGTCAAAAAACATCACTTTAATATGTTCTAAATCCCAAAATTCTATTCCAAATATCTGAACAAAAAACAGTTGATCCACCAAATGAAAAATCAATTTCCTTCTATAATTTTTAACCCATATGAACACGGGATATTACAATCATGATCTTTTATTTCCTTAACAACGAGGTCCCCTACCATAAGGGTGACAATGAAGTCTCCCTTGGATCATTTTATAATCTTGGTTGGATCATTTCTGACATCTGATTAGTCTAAATAATTAGTTTACCCATTTTTTATACTCAATGATACAAGGATATTCCTTGGGCCTCATACTAGGTATAATCCGCAACTCTTTCTATAATTACTGAAATCACTTGGAAAGTTAAGAACCTATTATTTTACCATAATTAAGTCCAAACACTTCAACAATGGGCCATATTCTCTATTATCTATCCTAACTTACTTATATGTATTCCATATAATATACTTTGCCTAAATGGTTCATATTCCTTGTAATAAATCATTTAACAAGGTTCCTTATTCCCTATGAAAAACTCTGTCATGTATATTTTCCATTAGATAAGATGAATATTAATATAGAATATCAATGTTTAAACATTTCTCTATGCCGTATTTTCTCCCCTTTTCACAACACATGACATTATCGTCACATGACACTAAACTACATAGTGTGGTCCTATCACATGACCTTAAATTGTGATTGTAAACTTTTTTGGATTAGAATAATTTTAATTATAATATGTGGGACACCTCTATGAGTTCCGAACCTCACAACCTAATGAACATACCCACTAGTCTATATTGTTTATCAGGCCCATCCTCATCATTCCACATTTATCATGATCCTGATCATACTTTCTCATGTTTAGATAATCACAGAATGGATAGACCAGAAAGTTCCCCCATAAATAATACCCTCACCAACCATTTCAATGTATATTTCACATAGTAGTATATTCTTAATGGCATTAAAATACTCAGGATACATTATGGATGAATTAATTAAAAATTAACTTCACCTAGATATAGATACAGTACCTTAAAAGGAACCACATTAGTCCTTGAAAATGAACAAAAAGGGAAATTCGTGTCCCATTAAGTAGAATTGAAATATATGGTTTTTTATTCCCTTTATATGGATATACAGGAATCACATCTCTTGGGCCCAATCTAAAATCCACAATACCTACCTCCTCCTTGGATGGTAATAAATTTCATAGCACCCAATTTTGTGTCTTTAAAACATAGTGTAATAACAATGTTAAACAAAAATGGGGAACCTATGATACATAAAGATGTTAAAATTGATGCATGGTTATGATTTATAATATTCATGGTGGTAATTAGTCCCACACTAGGATTTAGGAATAATTCAAAAACATATCCAAAATCTTTAAGAGATCCCGGGCGTATGAAATTATTCCCCCAAAAGGGTGAGATGATTTTTGGAACCAAGACTATTATTTTCTATAAATGTGGTTTGGTGTGTGTTTGTAGTCAATCGTCCCATGGAATACAAATGGATGATCAGAAATATTTCAAGGAAAGGGATCATGTAGTTCAGGACAAAATCAGTATTGAAGGTGTCGTCGTTTCCCAGTGTTTCCAAATTTTTAGGGTCCAAAATTTTGATAATGGAAAGAATTGTGAGAAGTGGATATTCTTTAAGGCCTTAAGAAAATATGAAAATGGAATGATTTTCAAAGAGATAATATTTTTTAAGTGTTTTTCACAAATACGTGAAGATTGTGATAGAGTACTATGTAATTATGAGAATTTGAGCTTTAATATTCACGAAATGTATTCTTTTGGAATCAAATTTTCATAAATATGGTAAAAGAATGGATTTTTCAAAGATTGTATTTGAGATTTAAAATAAATGAATAATTTTTATTTGATATGGTTTTTCTTCATGATTATGAGAATTAGAGTATTTTGGTGGCACAAATAGATTTGATAGAGAGCTCTATGGTTACAATGAGCATTGAGAGCAAGAAATATCAATGAAGCTTTGAGAAGGGAGATGCATCATGAAGAAATTTTTGACTGATCCGGAAATCATGTCAAAATAATTGGAGTGATGCATTCGATCGTGCCTTTAAATAAGAGGCCACACATCTTCCTTCAGAATGGAGATAAGAGAGAAAATCCAGAAATGATTAGATTTTGATAAGCAAGTGGTGCTTTGTGAAGAATGGTTTCAAAGATATATTGAGATTTTTGAAAAAACTATTCAAGTATTGAGAGAATTCATTGCTTCTGAGTATTTAGTTCTTTGAAAATATGGGTTGTACTACACTGGATTAGTGAGCTTCATGAAGTAGGGAGTTCCGTGAAGGTAGTTTTCTTCACGATGACAGAAAGTTCTACAAAGTCAGATTGCTTCACGAAGATAGTGAGTTCCGAAAAAGAACCTGAGCTCTCTGAAGGATTGACCTCTGTAAATCCTTGAGCTATAAAAATGATAGAGTTCTTAAAAGAAATGTGCTCTGCAAAATAGTGGTCTTTGAGCAGGGTTGATCATTGAGAATGGGTTTTGTGAAGGAACATATTGAATATAAAATTAAAGTATACATGGATTTCAGTGAGCATCAACTTAGGTATATGATGCAAGCAGTGTCCTGTACTAATTTAGGGATAAATAATTTAATTCTAAACCATTTAAGAGACCTTCAAGTTGATAAATTGAGTTTGATCTCTCTCAGAGTAGTGAGAATGGGGAAGTCAGCTGAAGTGTTCCGATGGATGTAGTGAGTGAACACTAAAACATTGTAAAGGTAGTGAGCCTGACATTGAGTGACTATGACCGAACCTATGTATTCCATAGCTAGTGAGGATTAGTAGATTTTGGTATGACCAAAACACTGTCGTCGTATGCTCCTTGAACATAACCCTTAGTGGTGAACCAAGTAAAAGTTTTTGGTTATCTCTTTACATGTGATTTTTTTATTACTGATCAAGTCTATCATACATGTTTAGTGAGTTCTTACCAACGTGGGAACAATATCCATCACTTTAAAAGAAATATTTGACAGCCTTATTCACCCCTCCCCTCTCAGGATTCCCTAGTGTCCTAAAATGAGTCTAACCACAAATTATCTCGACCAATTCACAACCTAAATAATTACTTCTAAAGGTTTAGGGACAAAATTTCCTTATAATGAAGGTAAAAACTAACTCAAAATACAAGGGCATAGCGGCATGTTGGAAATAAGAACCAAAAATTATTGGAGGTTCAGGATTTTATAAATGAGTTGAAGTAACCATATAATAATTTTGGGATTCATATAGATATAATAATTATAATCAAGTAAAATTACCAATTTCAAACTTTAAGGGTAATTTGAGCCTAGTAAAAACATGGTATGGGAAAAACATTCTCCCCTTAAAAAACTAAAACCCCAAGAAGAACTAACCTTAGGGAGGAGAGAGAAATAAAGAGAAAAATATACTTGAGAAAGAAAATAATAAAGTGTAATGGACCTTCTAAAAATAGTATAGGAAAAGGAAATATCTACTATTTCCTCTTCCTTATAAAATTATTCAATTAAAGAAAATACAAGTGGAAGAAATTAAAATAAATTTTTTTTAAAATTTTAAAGAATTTATAATTAAAAAAACCATTTCTTGGAGTACTCAAAAAAATACAAATGTGTACTAATTTCTTGAAGAAAACTATGCACTAAAAGCTGGATACATCTTGGACATGAGTGGATTAATTTATAAAGAATTGTTTTATCCTTGATCACACCAGAATTTATAACTAAATATTAAGATATTGGGAAATTTAATAGCCCTTATACAATTGGATCTATGTTTTTTAAATGTTATTTGTGTGATATTTCTTCCTTTAGACATGTTAATCAACATTTTATTCTTATTTTTTATATATGGTAGAAATAAATCCCACAAGAGTGGTTGGATAACTTGAAAAATCATCTACAACATTTATTGTAGGAGTCCTTATGGATTCCATACTCATACTATTGATTTAGATCATTCAATTTAACTTCTATGTCTTAAACATGGATGATGGAGATACCCCATCATAATCACCAACAATATTCGGAAAACCTTTCTTTGAGTAAAAAAACCCATCATAAATTTATTTGAGGGAAATTTAACTATGGAATTTGGTGATAAATATATCCATTTTAACATCATTGATACCATGAAGTATCCACATTAGGATCATTCAATCTTTAAACCATCACACTCTAGGAAACATGATCACTATGGAGAATTATGCATGATTTAAGAATTTCTTACTTTTAAAAATAAATTAATTTTTGAAAATATTGTGACAAATAACTAAAAGAAACCAAAATATATATATTCACAACTTACAATAATATATAATTACTAATTTCTTGTATAATTCTGATTATATTCTAAATAATAAAAAAAAAATTATTTCATCTTATATACGGGGATTCTAAGTAATGGAGGTGAGAAATAAAGTTCTCAACATGTCATCAAAACAGCCCCTAAAAATGGAAGTAAAACCCTTTCTCACTGTCCTAACATATTTGTATCTAAATGAAGGTGAAAAGATTATAGAAATTATTACATGAAATTCGAGTACAAACTAATAATAACTATTTATAAATATATTAAGAGAGAATGTGTAATCAAAAGTCTAGTTCTTGGAAGATATCCCCAGGATATGTTTCAAAATATTTATACATATAATTTGGATTTGTGTAAACTAAATACCTATTATTAATCTCTAAAGAATATTAAATCCAACCATGATGAAGTTATTCAAGAAAGTAGTGGAAAATTTTTAGTATAAGTTATAATCTACCTATCTCTAAATCACAATGGTCTAGTCTCATTCACATAGTCCCCTATAAAATTATACAAACTACAGTGAAAAATGAGAAATATGAGTTAAATATTGTAAGAGACCAAAAAAGATGGGGAGTTTGTATAAGCTACAATAATTTTAACAAGGTCCCCAGGAAGGATCATTTACTCATTCCCATTATTGATGAAATATTATAAATATTATATGGAAGGACTCATTACTATAAATAGATGGTTTTCTAGGATACTTTAAAGTTCTCATTGCACCTGAGGACCAATATAAAACAATAATTACATTTCCCTATGTAACTTTACATATATAATGGTGGAATTTAGATTTTTTAATTCACTAATTATATTCCAAATAAACAGAGTAAGAATTTTCTCTAATCATATTCTTGATTTTATAGAATTTTATATATATTATTTAACTATTTTCAGCAACTCTTGTTATCACTATATAGGAAATATGGAAAAAAATTAAAAATAAATTGGAAATAATCTTTTCCTAAGTTTTAAAAATCTTATTTTCACAGTTTAAAGAGGAAATGTGCAAGGTAATATTATTCCTAGAGAGTGATTGAGGTAAATAATTCTATAACTGAACTTTTTAATATGTTTCCTTGCCCTATTTCTGTTAATCATGTTAGATCTTCTCTATGAAATTCATGGTTCTATATAATATTTATTATAGATTTTGGTAATTTTTTCCCACCACCTTCTATATTACTTCTAAATTATTTTAAATTTACCCTTAGTATATATGATAAAAATACACCAAACATCACCATCACGTAATATAAAAGAAACTAACCCATCCCATAATACATGTCAAAAAATATAAAAAATACTATTCAATAGAAATCGTACTGAGGAAAATACTATGGATGCAAATTCATGATAAAACCAATCCACTAGCCTAAAAATTTCTATCCCAGTCCATGGACCCCTCCTAGAAACCAAAAAAAATAGTTTATATATAGTTAGGGTGAGAATAACAAGTATACTCAATAGGATTATACCCAAAGTCTCTTAAAAAAATTCAAAATGAGAATACTAATGCAACAATGAATAAACTAGAAAAGTAACATACATCTAATTATGTCAACTAGTCATCCCAGCATCACTAAGTATTTCCCATAAAATAACAGGTCCATGGTAGTAGAATAATATCACTATAAAATAAATATAAGTGCAACGTATGCACTTCCCAACTTATTTTCTACTCTCATGCATCAACATAAAATGTCTTGTGCACCCATCCTTTAATCATGTACCAGTTGTCATTTATCAAGACATATCTAATGTGGGTCATTTCATAACCCTACCCACCAAAATTTCCCATAGGGCCCAACATCTTATGTTTCCATTAGTCATCATTTAAATTATCATCACATCTAACCAAAATCTCATAACCAAAGTACTAGGGTATCATGAACATGAATGAAATCAATATTATGCCCTTCTTATACCATGGATGAACCCCACCACATATCACATCATCTCATTTATAGAAATCTCCAATAACTATTTCATCATCAAGGGTTAAGCTCCACTAACTACATCATCACCCAATACTACTCTCAAAGGAAGGTCAAGGAAGAGGGGTAAATTTTCCATATGTTTCATCATGAAGTAGGATATTAGGGAAAACACCTCCCAAAACATTTGGTTGTCAACACGTAGTACTCAATAAGGATGGGTGACTGTAAAAAATTACATGAAAATTAAAGGATAGTAGATAGAACAAAATCCCTAGACTAGGTTTTCACGTCCAATCCCACTAGTGTATCCCAGAACACTACCACATCACCATAAGAAATCTTCCACCAACTACCACTACAACTAAATAATCCTCACATATAAAATTCCAAAAAACATAGCCCAAAATTCCTCTTTCCCTTTATAACCTAACCCAATCCTAGATTTTGAATTAATAATATGCATATAATTATTAATTTGATCACATATTTAATAACAAACCACTCTTAATCACACCATGTGTTCATTTCCATACACTACCCATTTCATTCCAACACACTTATTATCATTTATTTCCTTAATCCATTGCTATATATTCAAAACCAACCCATGTCAGTACAGTTTTATCATTAGAAACCCTTTACCATGCCTATAAGGAAAATACAACCCATGCCACAAGAAAAAAAATCCATCCATCTCATAACAGCAACACCACATCTCGCTCTCAAGTCATCAATTCATCTCAACCACCACACAATCACATTCATAAACTAACTACCAAAAATCATCCCAAAATGTGGCCCAATACAAACAACCACATCCCCAATAACTCAACACATTACATACCCAATTTAGTCACTACCATTACCATATAAGCCTCAACAAGGTTTAAACAACCACAATAGAAATGTTACAAGCATTGCAGCATATAAAACAATATATTCAACTTCCATGGTTTCCTATAGTTAAAATTTGAGTGGAATTCATTTAATTTATCTATATCTTTATTTATGGGACCATTAATACAACTCTAGATTTACAAACACAACATATTTTTTAGATATATATAAGTACATAACCCTTTATGAAGGGTGAGTTCAGAAATAAAAAAAGAAATGGTTCAAATTTTCATAGTAGAAACATCATTCATAGGGCTCAATAATAACAAAAATTTCTAGCATGATCAATTGTAGAAAATTCAGAATAATTTCATAATAAATAATCTCAAAATAAAGTAAACAATTTTGAAAATTCTCATCCCCAACAATTTTAGTTCATCTGATTCATTATCTTATTTAGTCAATTCGTATTTCCCACCCAAACGGAAAAAATCATGCTACAATCAAAGATTCACCAGTAAAAAAGAATGAAAGAGGATCCCCTTCCTCAGATAATTCATTTTAATATTATTTAAAATCAATATGTGAATAATATAAACACATGAGATCATAAATGAACCAAGATTGTATTAGAAACCCAAAAAAAATGTCTCACATTAACCCCTATCCACAATATCACCCAAATAAATTATTCCCACAATAAAATACCCACCAAACTAGGAGGAGTAGGGTAAAAAGTATATGAATACAGAAAATCATGCCTTATATTTTCAAAGTCTCAATATCTAAATCCTTGGGATCAAATCCTCCAAAAAGAGTGTGATATTCCTAAAAAAACACACCTAGGTCATCCAAGATTCAGGAGATAGGAATGATGAGTGGAGAGTTTTTAAGGGGATATAAAATTAAAACCGGATATATTAATTAAAGGATCATGGAAAAAAACACCTATCCATGTTGAAATTATCAGGTTTTAACCTAATTATAGGGTATAAATATTAGAATTGCGCCGTAGTCACCCCCATCCAAACTAGATTTTGAGATCTACACTATAGATATTGTTAAGATTCTTTCTTCCTGGGGTAAGGATACAGTGCAACCAAACCACCATATTGAAGCTACCCCCCAAAACAATAGAGAAAAAAGACTGACCTCTATTGGCCTCCATGCCACAACCCTACTCCATGTCGTAACCACCTCTCAGGAGGTTTGTATGAGGGAAGTCCAATCTCATGGTCTTCCATTCCACAAGACCATCTACACATTGTAGGATCCATCACTAAAACCACACTACATTGTAGTTCATCCTCATGTCATATCCATGCAATAATTGTCAAAGACACCAAAACACATCATCATGAAATCCGAATATCATAAGACCTCAGACTTTCCATAAGGGGATCCACTACACTAAACCCTCTTCTCTATGTCATAAGGACCTCCCCAATCTAATAATTTTTCTCTAAATACCCTATATTCTCTATGAAACTCCACCTGATACCTTCAAACCCCAAAATAATCAGTTAATAATGTCTTTATAATTATATTATATACCTATCCAATGATTGTCATCCTCAACAATAAAAAAACCCCGTAAAGGAATGAAAGAAGATAAAGTTATAAATAATAATCCAATGATATACCTCTCAAGGATGTCATTAATGTCCAAACACATCCACCAACCAAGCATAACTGATAATATAAAAATCAGTATTTCATAAAACAATATGAATAATTCAATCATGATATCACCAAAATATAAAAAAATGAGTAAACTATGGAAATAATAAAACAAGGTTCAAAATAAATCAATGCAATGAGCAAGCATATGTGTCTCACACTCCCATGTACTTTCCTATGGACCCCCATGCTCCCTTATAAAATAAACTAGGGGATGAAAATTCCTTATATCACTTTCTCCAAATAATATTTCATCTCAAATAGACAATCCATGAATGTTGCATCATCCTCGATATCTAACTATTCCAAATCAATTAAATCGGATTCATCTTGAAGATATCATTGAAGCTAGGATACATAGAAAACATTGGGGATCCTTTCCATCCATGGTGGAAGTTCCACCTAGTATGTAACCTCGCCAATGTGTTCCAATGCCTCTGAAGGCCCAAAATACAAGAATATTTTTTACTCACTTGACCAAACCTCTAATTCCCTTAGCATGGAGATAACCTCAAGAACATGTATTCCCCAATATCAAAATCCATGTGTCTCTTCCCACAATCATCATAGGCCTCTTGGTGTTTTTTTACCCCTATTAGCCACTCTCAAACCATCTATATCTCCATTTTAATACTTTTTTACTTCATCAAGACCATGTTCTATTGACTCCCCAACCATAGTATAGTACTACGAAGATTAAAATGTTCATTTATATTATGCCTTAAGTGTATCAACCATGATATATGAGTGATAAATAATATTTTAGGAAAACTCGACCAATGGTAGGTGCTTCACCCAATATCTTCTAAAGTATAAAATGAAAGCTCACAATATGTCCTCAAGAACCTACATGGTTTTCTGCCTATGGTAATCTTTCTAGGAATGAAAAGTTTTGTTAAGGTGAAAATTGGACTAAAATATTTTAATCCCCTCTAGACTCTTGATGTGAGCTGAGGATCCTAGTCATAGGTAATGGTCCTTGATACCCCGCGATGCCTCACCCCTCCCACACACCGCCTCACCAAAACATCCATGATTCCCAACTCCCAAATTGATAGAAAATGGAATGACTTAATTAGTTAGTCTACAATCACCTAAATGGTATCACATTATCCCTAGTCCTAGGGTAACCTAGTGAAAAAATCCATCGATATTTCCTCCCATTTCCACTTGAGGACATATAAATATTGAAACAACCCCTAAAAGATAAATAATTTAACTTTCAAATGTTAATAAACTAGATATCATTCCACAAATTCTACCACTATCCGTAACATACCCGATGACTAAATATGACTCCTCAAACCCTGAAATTTATTTTACACAACCAATTACACCAATAAGGGTGATCTATAAAACACATTGTAAATTCCCTCACGCATGGATAATAGAACATACATCCTACCCTAAAATAGAATCCAAATTTATCAATCCTCTAACAACCCCTCTAGAGTATCACCATTTACAACTTAGTATCATATTACCCATACATCTGAGTCTCCCCATTGATACTACTCAACCTATCACATCAAGAAATATTCTATTTTTATATAATAAAAATAACCTCTTTAGCTAACATCATTTTCTTCAAGTTGCTTCACCGTAAGATCTTTGATCCCTTTCAAAACATCCTTAGACTCTTGAACGACATCACTTCATGGATTTTTAGTTAGTACATTTGCCAAAACGTTTTCCATTCCTATTTCATAGAATATATCAAACTAATAGTCCTAAAGAAGCTCCATACACCTCATATAGTTTATATTTAGATCCTACTACGTGAAAAAATACCTCAAAATCATGTGTTTCATGAATAACATAAAGAATTCATTTATGAGGTAATGTCACCAGATCTTTTGGTAAAACACCACAACCACCAATTCCAGGTCATAGATGGAATAGTTATACTTGTGAGGACATAACTGCCTAGTACTATAAGAGATCACTACCCTTTTCTACATCATGAAACATCCCAAGCTCAGATAGAATTTGTCACAAAAGACCTCGAACATCACCCAGTCCTCGAGAAAAGAAATCACTAGGGAACTAATAGGCCTCTTATTGAGCTATTAAAACATTTTCTTGAATTGATCAGGGTAAATAAAGTCTTTTCAATTCTTGGATAGGTCTATTAATGAGGTTATAATCTAATAAAAGTTGAATAAATAGATTTCATAATATACTAAAATTCCGAGGAAACTTGGAGACTCAACCACATTATTATGTTATGGAAAAAAATGTCTCGATCTTCAGAAAATCTATATAAACACTCTATTAAGGCATCACATGTCTAAGAAATTGAACCTATCACATCCAAAACATTCACTTGGACAACTTTACATGGAGATGATCATGTCAAAGAACATGTAATACATATCTGATATGATCATAATAATCATTTTATGACTTTGATTAAATGAGGATGATGTTGATGAACATGAATAAAAACATATCTACCAACTCATGGAATGTGGAGTCTGTGAGCCACATGAACACAGATGGAATGTTCAAAACATCGACTAACATGGATATAAATGTGAAGTGCATGTTCATGCATTGGAATGTAGTCTTTATGATATCCTCCTCTTTCACCCTCATCAATTGATATCCATACCATTGGTTGATCTTGGAAACCCAATAGGCTCCCTTAAACTAGTCAAATAAATCGTCTATCCTTGGAAGAGGGTCACATTTCTTGATCATATCTTGGTTAAACCTCAATTAATCCATACACAAGCTAATAATACCATCATCCTCTTTAAATAACAACACTAGTGCACCCCAAGGTGATACACTAGGCTAGACGATGCCCTTATAGAGTAGATTATATACCTACACCCTCAAATCCCATATATTTGAGGGTTATATTCGATAAGGATCTATACAAATTAGATATACATGAAATTATAACTCTATCCCAAACTTAACTTCATGATGAGGGGGTAGTGTTGAAACCTCATCTAGGAAGATGATGAAAAAGATCATCATTGACTCCAGGGAACTCTACTACATAATATCATGTTAACAACTCCCCTCACTAAGACAAGAGAGGATAATCATGACTGCCTCCCATCAAGTAACTATGATAGCCAATGACATTTTACTATCATCCATCCACATCCGAAAACTGACCCCCCTAGAATCAATAAAAAAGAAAAAATCATGGAATAAATCCATTATATGATAAGAATGTCATCATGTGGTTGTATCTATAATAGGAAGTAGTCCCCCATTTATTCATACTTCCCTATCATCGGTTTACATTCCTAGAAAACATTAAAAACATAGCCTAGCCTCCAACTAGCATGGATAAAACTAAGGGGAATTAAAGCATCACTAAACCCATTTATAATGTGTGGAAAAATTTGGGTGAGATAAAGGAACGTGAATTTTATAAATCAAACAATAAAGAAACTAATGTAAATAATATACTAATCCTACCTCAAAAAATATTGGACCCTCTGGTGTTATCACCTCCATTGAATGCATATATCCATTCCCATCTCTAATACATCAATATTAATGTCCTACATAACCTCACTTGGGTCAAATTCCCAAGGGTTAAGGAATATCAGAGGGATGACCCATAACTGATCCATATTCACTTTGCGGGGAATAATCTTACTGGTAAAGTAGGTAAACAAATGTGAGAGATCATTGTTATTGATATATCCTTGGGGGGATTCTTATATTGTTCTGGATGAAAGTTTTCCTAGAATACCATGACAAACAGACTTACCTAAGGGGTTGGGAACTAAGATTGATGATTCTTATGACCTCCATAAGAAAAACACTCCAACTAAGAGATAATAATAGGTGATCATGAACTTTTATCCTCAAGAAAACATGATATTTATATATTTAGATGACTACCCTGGCATCTATGGCTTTCCAACATGAGTCCCTTCTAATTGAAAAACATAACTGATCTCTATCTTGGGGTGCTCATCCATTTGAGTGCTTCTTCTTGATCACTTATAATTTCTTCTAAACATCCAGGTCCTTTCTTATTCACATCCATGTATGTTGTAATAATAAATGTAGTGGCTAAAAATGTAGTCATCGGACACAAATCCTACTAAATATATCATTATCTAGACTCCTTATCTTGAAACATATCCAATGTAAAATGAAAATGATCATTGAACCTAATCCTATAGTTCTGCATGATCAATATACCTTACTAAAGAGACAATATCTTCTACCTCTTTGCTTCCGTCATCATTAAATATAGGAACTAAAAATGAAACCCCTCCTAGAAGTCAACCCAAGAGATAACTGCCTCCTCTCACTCTCTACCATCGGCTCATTTCACCTCACACGTGGAGGATTTCTAACATAACATAGTACTCATCTAGGTCTTGAATCAAACTGATAAAAATTTCAAGATCATCTATCAAGTTCTCCTTCTCTATATTTAATATAATCCCCACATAATTTTTATAAATCAGATGTTGTAAATAATGAAATATCTTCTCCCACAACTTATCCACATCCATCTAATTAATCCCCTGATGATCTAATGGATAAGACAACTAAACCTCCCCTCCCTGTCCTCCACATGGATGAAAAATAAGAACTATTTCTATAAGAAATAACAAGAAAGATCATATGCACTATATTATGGAATTTATTAAGATTTATATATTTTATTCCTTCTTAACTTCCCAAAAACACCTCATCCTATCACAAGAACCAACAGAAATGATGAATGTTCCTACCATAGGTCCATAACCCATAACCAGAATCACTTCTCTTATCACGTTTAGAAGTCTTAAGTTCCTCGCATTGGATCACATGGGGCCTTAAAATAATGTTTCCCATCTGATCTCACTTTCTTATATCATGATCTATGTGAAACTAACATTATTTCCCTACCAAACCATACAACCCTCACAAGTTCCTAAAAGCACGCCCCTTCCTATATCTCAACAAAAATCTCTAATACAATTCTTTATCAAACCCCTTAATATTTACCCCTCTTGGGATGAAATTCATGAGAAGAAGTGACCCACAAATTCCCCCTTCAGTAGACCTCAGGTTGATGACTTACACCAAGGGTATATAAAACACACTAATGGGATATGTTACCCTCAATAATAGATAAACTTAATTGGGATATAGGACAAACAACCCCCAAAAAACTCTATCACATAATATAAAAGAAACAAAATTGTCACAAAATATTTATTAAATAATAAAAATAAAAGTCACCCAAATAAATAGAGCTCAGAGAAATCCTAAGGCAGTAACTCCATGAAAACACCAATACCCCAAGCTATAATGTTGTGTTCGGTCTTTGAAACCCTCTTGGAAAATTGAAAATTAGTATACATATATGTAGGGTGAGAATAACTGGTATACTCGGTAGGATTATATATAATGTCTCTTATGAAATTTTAAAAATATTTTTATAATTCACCCAAAAATAAATTAAGGAACAAACATGCTCTTAAATAGTTCAACTATCTATATGAGGCTCACAAAGGATAACTAATCAAATATTGCTTCCAAGGTATTTAAATAATATCAAAATAATCTAAACAAAGGTTCCCTACATCCACTCCCCCATTTAGTTTCCTCTCTCACACCCCAAAATCAATCATCATGTGCACTCATCCAATCCTCATATACCTATCATCATGTATCAATCCATGTCTGATGTGGGTTGCATGACAACCCAACCTTCACTCACCTTCTACAGGGCCCAACATCATATTTTGGAATTAGTCATTGTCCGAATTATCTTCACATCAAACCCCAACCTCATGAACAAAGAATCAGGGTATCATGAATGTAAAGGAAATCAACCTCATGCCCTCCTACCATGCGTGACCCCCATGACACTTCACATCCTATCGTAACTCAACGTTTCCACTAACTATGTCATCATTAAAGGATAAGGTTCATAAATAATTAATCCATCACTTGATACTATTATCAAATGAATATTGGGGAAGAGGGGGTCATCAATCTATTACATCTTCAACCTAGATGTTGGGGTAAACACCACCCCCACCATAAAAAACTTTTTGGTTTCAATATATAATAATATATATGGTTGGGGTGCATATAGATGTAACATGAAAATATAACTATAGTACATAGTTCATAAATCCTAGCCTAGGAGTTGACATCCAACTCCACTATAATATCCCACAACACTTCTACATAACTGCAAGACATCCTAAACCAATTGTTACCACTACTAAAAATAAACATCACACATAAAGAACCACAATATACAACCCATAATTCTTGTTTACATTTACAACCCTACAATATTCCATATTTTCAATTACCAAACATGTAAAATTTATTAATACATTTAATCCCATATTTATTGAAACCCCACACTTATGTACACCCCATGTTTATTCTTAGCTACTACCCATTTTATTCTAATGCTCTTATTATCATTAACTTCATTTACCAATTACTATGCATTTAAACCCAAATTTTTTATTATTATTTCATTATTATTAACCTTATCCCATAGCTACCAAGATACTAAAACCCATGAAATAATAAAATATCTGATACATCTCACAAAAATAACACCACATCACACTCCCAGTTCATCACCACAGCTTAACCATTACACAACGATAATGATCAACCAACCACCAAAACATAGCACAAAATTTTCCCCAATCCAAACAAACACAGACCGACTAAATTAATACACTCCATACCCAATCTAGTAACCACAATCACTATATAATACACAACATGGTTCACACAACCACAATAAAGACATTTCAATCACAAGGGAACATACGATAAAAGATTCAACTACCATAGTTTCCTATAGTTCAAGTTTGATGGGATTTTAATTCATTTTATCATATCTGAAGAAAACAATGGAAATATTTAATAATGATTGTTTCTTATATTTTTATTATATCATAAATTCAATATATAAGGAATAATTAGATTAGTATTTGATAATGTTTAGGGAATTGTAAATAATGCTTGATAATGAACCCATATAAGTACGGAGGGTATTCGAAGTTTTTCTATGATATATAGAAAAGAAATTGTGTGGCTATGGGATTAAAGAATTCAACAGAATAGAAAAGTTCATGAGATAGTGTCTTATAAATTTTTATGATGTTGAAATGGTATTTAAATCAAAGAAATATGTCAAAGTTATTGAATAACCAACACATTGTTTACAGCATTCCTGAGAGTTTTGAAGGATTCTAAACACCATAAAAATATTATTTTTCATGTTGATTGGTTGATAATACCATTGAGGATAATATTTTTCTGAATATTTTTTAGAATAAGTTTAATTTAAAAGGTGATGAAAAATTATATTATTTCATTATTTTTTTTGAATAACTATTTAATTTTTTTAAAAGAAGAATAATTGAAATAATTTTAAAGTTATTTTAATACTCTAAAAAATATATTTTCCATGAGGAATTGAAAATTATATTTTTAGAATTTTGTCTTGGGGATCTATGATATCTTTCTTAACACTTTTTATAGGTGTTTAATAAAATAAAATATTCCAACCAACTAGTCAAGAAAAGGGACCCCTCTATCAAATTATTAGGTGGGATATAGGGTCTTCCACTTTCCATCAATGATTTTAGATTAGAATAGTGATTAGAAAGCCTATGTGTATGTATGGTGGTCCATAATTCCCGCAGAGAGCACATGGTCCTATGAAAAAGAGGGTGATTGAGGGACCATGCAATGAGTTAGTGTGGACGAGGTATGGCATGTGTGTAGTGTATCTGGGAACTAAATCGATGTTGTCTCAAACAGATGTTGAAGCATTGATTAGTATCAAGTAGTCTATGGAAAAACAAAAAAGATATGTGGAATTGATAAGAACAACATACTATTAATTAATTAAATTTATTCATGTATAAGCTCATTTATTTAATAATCACATATTTGATGCTCTAATGGAATCTATTTCATCACATTATTCCTTTTAATTTCAAAGTAATTCAGTATTTAAATCTTCATACTGTGTGGATCATGATTGATCTTAAGGATTTAATAATCATTTTGATCTCAATAGAAGGTTGTTGTTTGATGATTTTGTGTTGGATAATCATGTATGAGAATCAAAACTTAAATTAAACACGATTACAATATAAATTTTCATGCAATTTATTAAGTTCATGATCGTTCAAGGAAAATAATTTGACCATTATTGCATTCTCATGAGGATTTATTCATGAAGAAATAAAGAATCTTGCGAAATTAGATTCCAAATAAATTAGGATTGTATGATTCTGAATAAAAAAAGGAAACATACACTTAGATATTTAGGAATTAAAATTTACATATCTTTTATAGTGTTCAAATAATATCTGACTTGGCCAAAAAAATGGAGGTTATAGTAGTGCTTTCACATCTATATATACTGAGCATCCTGGATAATAATGGGTTGCTTTTTTCAATCAAAATTTTGTTATATCTCATTTCTCTTGAAAAGAAATAGAGTATCCATGATGTTTATTTCATTGAGAAAATAAGTTTGTGCACCTTTTTCATGTGAATAGAAAAGGGGGTTTTACAATGTTCCTTGTGCAAAGTTGAGTTTGTGAAGAATAATCATTCTAGAAGTTGAAGACCTTAATCATATTCACTCCATTACATGAATGAGAGAGAATATATAGAAATGATACATTCATGAAAATAAGATCAAGATATCATGTACATTTTATATTTGAATAATTATAGAGATCTCACATATATATACACCATTATGTGAATACTTGAGCAAGTGAATATCATGGAACAATAAATATTTTGTGAATAAGAAGAATAATACATGATACATACTTTCATAAAATAGAAATATATAAATCACATGCCTATTTGAATTTTCAAAAGGTGGAATGTTTTGTGCGTGAATAAGTAAAATTCATGCTACATAAAGAAGATAGCATGTGTATGATTGGGTGATCTATCTTGTATTCATATATACAATGACACACAAATATCTACATGATAATTTGAGACATAAATACAAGTAATCCTAAATTGAGATATTAAAATAAAATAAATATCACCAAAAATAATAAGAATAATATTTTATATATTTTCTACTATTGAAAAACATGATAAGTCCCTGAAATGTATCTGGTAGGTAATAATTTTTTCATAATATTCATTTTAGATTCTATAAGATTGTTCTTGTATAAAATAATATTGATAAAATTTTGTTCATAAAATTTATACATTTAATTAGGACCAAGACTTCATTAGTGGAAAGATTAATTTCACATCCATTGATTCACTAAGAAAGTTTATTCTATATAGGTCATTATAACCATATAGTAAGGAAAAAATTTCTGATTAGTGGGTTTTGAAGTTCTTGAATAAGTTTAGACAAGAATAGTTGATCTAATAAGTCTATAGATAAATATCTGTTTCAAGTGGTCAAGATGCAACTAGGAGGAAATAGAGATATTACTTTCATTGGATAAAAATCATATATAGGACTTTGTGGCTGGGGTTTCTAACCAGTCACTAAATAAGACATTGTAATTAGTGTGTATACCCAATTTCTTTGAATTTTAGTTGTGGTGTCTAACCAACTACTATTTTAATCACATGTGGATATAGTAAATAATCCATTTTAGACCATCTAACAAACATGGAAGGAATATTTCTTTTGAATGAACCTTGTAAATATAGTGTGATCAACTTCGGTTACTTTCTATTTTGAAAATGGAATTAATGTTCTTGTGAAAGTGTAGGATCCACTCATCATAATAGGTGAAAAGGTTTTAATTAATTGGGGTAAAATAAAAAGTAAATAATTTAGAAAAACAATTCACACCTGAAACAAACTAAAGTGTTTTTGAATAATATATTGGGTTTTTCAATTGGTATCAAAGGAATGGTTCCATTTCTTGTTGGATATACTTTAATATCCAAGTGGTATACATTACAAATATATTAATTTAATATTAGTACTTGAAGTTTATTCATAAGATCTTCATATGGAAATTCCTACAACTACACCAAACACTAAAAGGTTAAATTTTCTTTTAAGACTCTAAAAAATATGAAGAAAAGAGAGAGAAAGAAGATAAATAATATCTTAAAGGTTAAACATGATTGAAACATAGATGGAGGTACTCATTGGGATAAATTTTTAGTAAAATTAATTGATTATGATTTTTATGAATCATGATCAATTTGTGACTAAAAATTATTCATTTATAAAATCAGATAGAAGTTTAATAAAGTTCCTAAATAACCAGTTTCGTATGTTCTTAGAATTTAAAAAGAAATTATTAAATAAAAATCATAATGGGAAGTAACATTTGTTGTAATGGAAGTAGAATGGGCTAAGAGGCTTCAAAATTGAAAAACTATCAAAAGATATGTTGAATCCAAAGAATAAACTATACTAATTTGTAATTAATTTCTTTATCAAGCTAAATAAGAGTTACAAAGAAGTTTTTGTGAGAAGGATACGATGGAAATGGTTTTTATATAACTTATCCATCCACTAGAAAAAATACATAATAAATATATGAATGTTAACTATTCTAACCTGGTAGTTTAATAAAAAATAATTAAGATTTTGATGAATTTTTGAAAACTAAAATTCTGGTTCATGAAGATATAATTTAGTAGATAGATATTTTTGTGATTGAATATTTAAATTAGTTAAATATGATAATATTAATCTCAACTATAATTATTTTTAACTAGAAGTTAAACTAATAAATATAAAATAGTCATAAGATGATACTTCCTTGGAAGATGTTAAAATAAGTGTTTCCAAGAATAAATCTGATAAGATTCATACTTCTTAAAATACTCAACCCAATGGTAAGAGGATATTGATATTACTTATTGAGAAATATATTGTACATTCATTGAAAAATATAACCCCTTATCTTGATAAATCTGTGCATTCTAATGTTTTTTAATGACTTCTAAAAATTCAACCTTAAAATCTAGAAAAATATTTATAAAGAAAAAAATTTAGGAATCCATTTTATCTTCAAAGATAAATTTGAAGACGTTTATGGGTTCTTGTTCCCAAAATAAGGCATAAAAGAAGAGTTGATTTTTTCAAAATTAGAAAGGTACCAAAAATAGTCAAATTGTGTTATAAAATAAGTAATATTTTTGTATTCTAGGAGTTGTTGGAAGTTTAAGCATCATTCCATAGATTGTTGGTACAATTTTCAACTATATGATAATTAGAAAAGACACTATATTTATGGGGATAAAAGCTGAAGAAAATAAAATACCAACATTATAGAAGAAAAATCCACATAAAATTAATATGTCTACAAAAAAAATATTTGAATGATATGATGATTTCTATGAGTGTTTTAATAGAAGAGGTCATTTTTGTGATTATTGTAATAGTGGGTTCTCTAAACCTAAATTCAGCAGTACTTTTTGATTACCATATAGTGTAACAATGAGTTATAAATGATGTACACTTACCAATATAGTTTTGATATTTTTGCATCCCCTATTTAAATAGAAAATTCCATATCTTAATTATCATATAAAAAGTTTATAGGAATTCCTAGGTTGTAATAAGAACCTTGAGATACTATGACATTAATCTTAAACATATTTCCTATGGCCCTGATATATCATACTGACTAGACATAGTTGATGTCTAACTATAAGGTGTTGGGGGATCATAATCAATGAGAATTTTTCTCATAAAGGTCGCACTTAGGTCAATGAATAATAAAGCAAGAAATTATGATGACACAAGTGAGCATCCTACTTTATAAGATATCTAAAAAATAGATTATATTACACAATATGTGTCCGTTTGATGGTTGTTTTTACTATAGATTTTCCTTATCCCCATAGGGGATCGATGGGTTTCTAGACTATACTCTTGGACTATGAATATTACTCACTTATCTTGAGATAAGATCCTAGAGGATCACACACAATAGCGCATTCATGATTCTTCCCTACTCAGATGAATATGTATATAAGACATGGTGGGCCCCACCATGGGCTCCAACTATTGCCCAATTATTAATGATCACCAAAAAATAAATAAATTCATTATAATTAGAGTATATAATAATTGGGTTGAATTAATTTATTAAATTTATTTACAAGTGTTTAAGTAAATACAAGAAAAAATATTATATAAATGAATATTATTTTCATATTCAAGGTTCGTTTAATATTAGCATGAATTATGAGTCAATTCAAATGACTCTATTTTTTTAGGTAATATATTTAATAAATATTACCAGTCTATGTTAAAATATAAATAATATTTATGATGTTGTTAATCCATCATAACTATCTATCAATTTCTTATTTAGTGGGTGTTTTGTTTCCCAGGTCCAAGGAATCCATTTGGGGTATTTGAACCACATACTATATAATTAGGATAGAGGAGCTCATTTCTGGTGCCCTATTCATTCCTATATAATGAGAGCCTCACACACCTATCACCTTCTAGAGAGATAAATATTTAATCCATGCAATCAATCCAAGAACTCCTTCGATAGATCAAAGGCATGGATCGAAGTGATCCTTACAACACCAAAGGATTCATCGGAGCTCTGCGCTAGCACCCATAATATAACAAAATGTGATCATGAGGTTTTTTAGAGTGTGTGTGGATGATCAAGAGGGGTTTTGATTTATATTATTCATTAAATATTTTCTGAGAATGAGCTGCAGTCATGAGCACTACGTTTTCTAAGAATGTATTTTCTCAGTTTAATTTTCTTTTCTTATTAAATTAATTTGAGATATTGGACCTATACCTGGGATTAGATCACTAAAGATGAAAAGTTACATTGTTATTTTAATAAAAATAAATTAATTCCCGACCCATGAGCTTTTTTGTGTGCCATGGTACTAATAATTGGTATCAGAGGGATCACATAAATTTTCGAATCAAACAAAATTAAATTATCTTTAAATTTATTAAAAGGGATTTAAATCAGTCTCAATGTAATAGACTGTGAATAGATCCAATTTCAGATATCCATCTTCTATCTAATAAAAATTTTGATATGGATAATTTTTAGTGTTTTCCAAGTATAAAAATTGTAAAAAATATTTTATGTATGTTATTTTTATCCAAGTAATATTTTAGTGGTGATTTCATTGGCCACCTATAATCTAGAAAATATCAAGTTGGATTCCAATCACTAGTTCTATACTTTTTAGAAATTTCAATTTCCAATGTATGTGGAATTCATTAAAAAAAATCATAACATGTTTCAAATCCTATGCTGGAAAAATACGTAAACCAAAAATGAGGAAAATCTCGGTGCATCAGGTGAATTTGATCTATCGTTATTTTTATTTAAAAAAATGATTATTAGGCAAAAGTGGGGTGATACATTGAAAAAAACAAATAAATAATGATGGATTGTTAGGAAGGATACCCCAAGCTAGGTGCTTCCTCTCTCACCTAATATTCCTAACACACCTTTGACTGCTGCCCTACCCGAGCCACCCACCTCCATGAGAGATACCCTAAAAGTCTACCTCTTGATAAATGAGCTCCCCACTTCCCATGTTACATGCACATCTTGTATGGTCTTCCACCCTCCTCATTGGTTAAGCCATCCATTGCAATGCTTACTATCACAACCAAGTTTGAAAGCACCCTAACCAATCACCTCTCCCTGGCCACGCCTAACTAGGATCCCATCGTCGCTTGATCCAGCCACCATGGAACATCCAATTCTAGAACCATCTACCTCCACTCAAAGAAATTCCCACCACCTTACTAGCTGAGCTTCTGACAACTTCACACTTTCTTCCACTGCTTGAAAACCTTGGGGCCACCACCCATGACCCACCTTCGGTAAAACCACCAATGATAGAATCCCTATTGCCGCAACGGATAGATCTATTTCACCAATTCTAAATAGGGATTTACCACCCTAAATATGGGAGCCTCCTCTAGTGCTTCCCTTCTGCCTAGCTACATTTATCCCACATAGTAACACCTCGTAGGTTCTGCCTACCCAGTATGGGCTCGAACAGGAATAGGAATATTATCCTGACCTTTAATAAGTAATAGAATGACTTTTTAGACTATAACACCTCTTCAAGAGGTCTTACTACCTTAAAATAGGCTTGAGTAGGATCAGTCCAACCCGTATTAGACATGGGTGAGGTTTTGTGTCCTGAGAAATTTTTATATAATCAAAAATTAATTTAGATAATTTTTTGTTTAAAAATATATATATATATATATATATAATGATTTTAAAAATTCATTTAATTTTGGTATTAAATTTAATTAATTAATCAATATAATTTTTCAGATTAAAATTAAATTAATACTGGAACTGAATGATAATAAATAATTTAAATTTAAATAATTCATTTAATTTATTAAAATGTCATTATACTTAAATTTATTGCATTTAACTTTTATCATGATTTTTTATCTATTCACCAGTCTTTAGCATTGAACGACCCTATATTTCTATTTTTTTAATTTATTAATTATTTAATTATATTTGATACATGTAATTATTTTAAATAATATGAAATATGCATCATCAGTTTTCCTTGTTTTATATGTATAAGGGTCTGCACACCCAAATAAAAGTGAGTTATCAGAATTTTTCACTACTAAGATCCGCTTGACTGCATGCTAGTAATTTTATACTATGATAAGAATGATGTAAGTTGTAGACCATACCAAGTCGAGGTGAAATATATATGAGAAGTGGATACACTGGATGGGGTCAAGCTAGATCATGAGTCAAGAAATGATTCAGGTATGATACCCTAGGTCATGGTTGATCCATTGAGTTTAAATGGATCAACCAATATTATATGGTCAAGACCGGTTGGGTAATTTTATTTACTTTATAAATTTTTTTATTGTTTTTTAAATTTTTCTCCTAACGGGAAACACATAAATAAACAATAGTAAAATTCATAAAGTCACAACGTATTTTTTTCTAGTAAAGTTCTATTGTGAGCCTAAAAACATAATATGAAAAGTTTACATTCATTGGAAAATCTTAAAATCCCTCAAACAAAATATTAAGTTGAAAATGCCTTAATCATTTGAATTGAAAAACAATTGGGTTTATGGATAATTTTCATCCAAATTTTATGTTTCCTCTTACTACTAAGGATTTCTTATGAGAGTGATGAGTTGACTTAACTAATTTTGGAAGAAAGTAATTATCAAAATATAACTTGTTGCAACTTTCGTGGAGAGAATTTTGTAAATAAAATTTTTCATTTTAAAAGTGGGGACTTCACTCAATATATAAAGGGGTCATAAGTTAATGTGGTTGGCTGGTCAAATGCCAACCTTGAAATCTTTGAACAATGGAATAGAAAAATATTTTATAATATGAGAGGAGTTTTCAAGTATCCATTCAACTAGAATAATAAACTGATATAGTATTTTTATTATAATATAAAAGGTCTCAAGAGTTTGATAAAATAGTGGGATACATTTAGTGATTTAAATAATCAATAATTTCTAATCAATAATCAAGATAAAAGTAAAAATATTCTAGTTTTTATTTTTCTACGAAATGGAATGTAATACCATAAGACATACTATGATATCTAATGGACTAATAAAATCTCCACATTATCATGAATTCCCAAGAATAGTATAGGTTATTGGGAAAAGTACTACGATATCATAAATTCATGGTTCTGGTGACCCAAATTCTAGTTAATCCACCTCAGGTAGCGAGGGTGTAAAAAATATTATAGGAGACTAATTTATAATGCATATGATGGTTATGTTAAAATGTAATCACCAACATTCCATGTGATTTGTGGATAAAACATTAGAACATGGATGGTTTTACATGTTTCATCATCTCTGAGAAGCATATGAGGATAAAGAGACGTGTATGATTTAATTGGTGGTTATTATACTAGATAAGATTAAAAGATTGATCATGATCTTTCAATTGATCCCTTTCTAATATTATATTCACCCATTTACTTTAGTTTCATTTAAGATTACAAAACCAACAGTATGGGTAAAATTATCTGTTAACTTTTAGGTAAGTTTCTCCTTGAAATAATAACATTAAAGAATGATTAATCTTGGTTATTTTCGAAAACAACTAGAAATTCAAGGTGAAAACAGTAATGGAAATCATTACATTAAAGGAACATTCACAAAGTCCTTTAAAGAAAGAGGGGTTAAATATGAGATTATTTGCTTTTAAAATCATGAAATAAAATCTATGGAATTTTGAAATCAGTGGACTAATCAAAGATACAAGTAATCAATCCTTCTTCATGAATATTCATCACATGTAAGAAATGTTACAATAAGTAAGGCATGTTCTCCAAGATACTAAAAAAGGGTGGTTCCTAAGTCAGTGTTGAGAATCATACAAGTTCTATATTGCCAAGTTTATTGATTATAGATGAAATTTCTGTAAGTATCACCAAAACATTTATCTCACAAGTCTTTTATAGACAAGGATACATTATTCCAATTTAGGAATGACTGTTGTGTATGGTTTTTAGTACTCAAAAAATAGTTCAATAATACATGAATCATAGGAAATATGTGATAAATATATAATTTAAGACTTATAAACCCAGTTGTGGAAATATAATTATTTTTCAAATAGAACTAAAATTGGATTTTAAGGATATACATAGTATATTATTTCAAATCAGTGGATCTGAAAACCTTAGAAATTATCGATGTATATACTTATTTATTTTGGACAAATAACCCTTTATAAACAAAGGTAGTCCACAAATATTACAGAATTAATTTAGATAGATAGTGTGAACCATTCTAAGGCTATGATAGTATTAAATATAATTCATTATATCACTCGAAGTTCTTATTAAGGAATATGAAGGTGAATTATGCTATATGAATTGTAAGAAGATGTGAGTTTCTTTAGCCAGTGTGTCGAAGAATATCTTGGCCAAGAATTAATCAATCAATATAATGTAGCATGGAGTAATTACTAAAATTAAATTACCTAATCCATATAATAACTATGATAGTAATAAGGAGGATTGATGATGAGCCGTATATGTTAACATTGATTAATATAATGTAGCATGGAGCAATTCCTAAATGCAATTTTCCTTAGACCCATCAGAGACACAAGTAAGTAAAAGTGCATCAATGTCAAAATTAATCCATTACATATATTTCCATTATTTTTCAAGACATTCATAAAAAATAATGGAATTATTCGATAATAATACACCAACTATCATGAAAAATATATATCATAAGAGTTATAGTATGATGGAAATCCATTATATTATAAAAAAAATATTTAGATACAAAGTTTTTATTGACGATATAAACATACTTGCATCAACTGAATCAAAAAGTTCATCTACAATAATTATCCTAAAGTTTTCTTAGGCTATTATAGAAATACATAAGATATAAAATTATTAGTCAAGTGCTAGAATATATTTCTATAAAAAATATGCACATCTCTACTTGAGATAGTGGGAGAAATATTGAGTTGGGTTTAGTCAATGATAGAGATATATAATTACTTGGCATAAGAATAAGTTTCATAACTTCATGTGGAAAGATAATTTTCTAGAGATACATATTGTGTGGTAAGGTAAAAACCACAGTGATGTTTTTATATTCACCATAGCCGATGATACATTATTCATTGAGAATAATAATTTCATCAAGTAATCACTGTATGTACATAAGATAAGAATAAATTATCAATTAAAATTAAATAATATATTCCACGTATCAAAGTAAATGGGGATTATTTTTATCAATACTATGGTGGGTATTCCAATTAGACTTTTCGTGGATGGTAATAGGGTGATACCAATATGTCTTTATTGTTATCACCATGTCTTCATGTATAAATCCAATAGAATGTTAATTGGTGTAGCTAATTTCTATGATATTTTTATTGATCATTAGATTTCAAGACTACAAATAATGGAATTTGTCTATATGACGCAACCAAAAAGTGATGTTGACATCATAAAATCCCAATAAAGGGTGAAATTTGCTAAAATTTAGTTCAAAAATAATGAAATAAATAAAATCATAGAATATTCATTTTTAAAGAGTCAATGGAATTTGTCTATTATTGGTTGGTGGGAATTTCACTACAATCCAAGTAAAATATGTTCAGTAAAATATGGGAAACAAGTATTGGTCTTATAGTTAGATAATACAAAAATGAAAGAATCTATCCAGAAATTAACTTAAAGTAGAAAAATATGTTCTAGGGAATATGCTCTATTATGATAGATCTAACAAATACTTTGAATCTGTCATAGTACATATAATGACATGGTTTTGATAAAATACAAGTTTAAATAACCAAAGAGAGACTGTTTTTTTTTTCAAAATTAACATGGCATAAATCTATCCAAGATGACATGCTTGGGAGTAGGAGGAGATTAAAGTACTGAGTTTAGTTCCATATGCTTTTGTGATGGATTAATCATGTATAAAATCATATGTATAGGAAATGATATTTCCAACATAAACTTTATTATTGGAAAAATTCAGTTATATCCAATATAACTGCATGGAAAGAATTTTGAACTACATGATTGTACTTGATCAAGTAACAAAGATATATACCTCGAATGTGGGGAAGATGGTATACATGTTACAAGGGGACGCAAACTAGTCTTCCTATAGATCAATATGATTTAATATCATAGTTAGAATAAGCTAATGAGTTAGAAGACTCGTATAAGATAGCAATAGACTTACCTAAAATTTCCAAGTGCATTGCAGATTCTTAGGCATCTAAAGACACAACTTATATTACAAAAAAATTAAAATTATTAGAGTCACTCCTACTAAGTAAATATCTATCATAATATGAATTCTGATGATTCTCCAACTATTAATAGAAAAGATGTCAACTTATTGTTGGGTCTTGAAAATTATATATACAATAAAATGATAATTCCATTAACTATGAAAAATGGTATAAATAAACCTAGAAAAATAATTTTTTAAAAAAGATTCAAAGAGGACGAAGCAGCAAAGGAAATTTTGGGTCCGTGTAGTAAAATAGGTGTGCAATCCGATACTTTTCATGGCATTCTCCCATTTTGGAAACTGCCTACCAAAAATAACTATTGGTATGAGATGATACCATTAGAACCCACAAACATAACAAAATAATTTTTGGGACTGTGTGGTTATTTCTACACCCTCCCCTAATGATGATTCCTTTAAATGAAATTGTTCATGGGATATGATGGTACCACCAGTTCTTGTAAGTGAAAAGAATTCAATTTTGGGGTCTAATAGTGATTTTCACCCCCATGAATTACCATCCCCCCTGAACACCCCCCCCCCCATGCACACACACAAATGATAAATCGTTCATGAGATAGGTTGGTGATTTTCATCCTCCACAAAAGATATTGTATTTGGGCTGGGGCATCCTATGCGGGCATTTTTAAATGAATCACCATGGCCCATGATGAATGAATAGATTTTGAAATACTCATTAATTAAGTTCTTCTATAAAATACCCATTAGGGGAACCCATAAGTGAAGTATGGCGTGGAATAGATGAGTGGAAATGAAAGAGAAATGTTTCTTTAAGAAAATTCACAGTATGTGAACCAACTGAATAGAATTATGGGGGAAAACTATTATACCATCAACAAACTAAAAATCATTTCTATACACTAATATATGGGGTACAAGTGTATGTCCCCTTTTCAAACCAACATCTTTCATAGAAAAATGATATATGGGAAGAACCATACCCAGTGTAGCAAAACTCTACAATAGAGGAAATTGACCTTGTGTATAAAAATACTCCGTGGGAAGAACTTAGACCAGTGTAAAGCACGCTACACAGGAAGAACCTAGTATTATATATCACAATGTTATGAAGTTGGTACCCTCACCCACATAGAAACATGATACATGGATGGAACCCCATTCCACATAAGATCATTCCATGCATAGTGGGGTATCCTTGACATTATACTCTCTACATACTGTCACTCCCTACCCGGATACAATCAGGACTTACTTTGGACCCTCCATGAACCAATCTAATGGAATTAGGCCAAGTCTGGTTCTAAAGACACCTAACATGTATGATTAGATCATTTGGAACATCAGTGTGTCCTATAGAGTTTATATACCCATGGTAAGAGGAGTCATGTGTGTAAAATCCACAATAAGGGGAACCCTTGGAATGTCATCAGGTCTACATTCCCATAGTAATAAGGGATCAAACCTTATAGGTTCTCACATGGACCTCCAGGTTCTAGGCGGGGAGGGTGAGGATCGTTCTTTCTTTTCCCTTCGATAAGGAATGAGATACTTTCCATAGAACCAATTTTAGGGCAGCCCTCCTGGAGTAATCCCTTAGTATTTTATGCAGGAGGCGAAACTCTTGCTTTTATTCACATTAGTTTGGGTCATATCCAAATAAGTCTTAATATGTGACTATCTTAGTTAACAGAATAAAATATTATATGGGCACAATCAAGGCCCTCTCCCTCTCCCTTTGTGCTTCAGACCTCATCCACCAGCGAATAAAGTGGATCATTTGATCATTAGATCTACTCCTCCCTCTTTTTTCTCACACCTCTCATGGCTCATGTGGGAAAATAGGTTATTTGAAATTAGGAATTATTCATGGTCCCAATCCAAATGGGCCTTCTCCATAGATTTAAGACCAAACCACCCTTCATATTTCCCTCCTATATGGTATCAGCCCCAATATTACCCAAACTCCTTGACCTCCTATAAGGTGTAAGACCCAATATACCGAACTACATAGTCTTTGATTCCCAACTAATTGAGATATATAGGAAGCCTTCCTATGGTCCAAACCCAACAATCAAATTTAGAAAAATGTTCTCTAGGACTCATTCCAAGTTTAGTCATATCCATACGGGAGACCACGTATCTTATAGGTATATTTGATCGCCTCAACGTAAGTCCTACACCATCCTTGACCAAGAACCTTTTTCCTAGTAATATGTGCCTCATAATGTTAAACTACATTGTTTGGTCCCCATCACACACCCATAAAAAGAGATGTTTCCTTTTAAGTGGCACAAAACAACATCGGTTCTTTTTTTAGGATATGTAGTGATCCTATATTATGGGTTCAATTAGAACATCAAAACAACTCATGTCTCCTTGGATGATAGAAAACTCTGGAGTGCCTCAATAGGTGGATTAAAACCAGCATCATCCTAATAAATGACCAAATAATCCTTAATCCATCCATAAAAGGGTACCATTGATGGATAACCTTGGATACATATTGATATCCCTATCAATGGATAACCTCATATACATACAGATGATTATGATCCCATTCAGTTCATAATTAGTCGCTAACTCAGAGTCGCTCACATATAGATACATGGGAATGAAAAGAGGATTCATAAACATATCTTAAATCTATAAGAGATTCCCAAATAGGGAATAGTTCCTCCCAGATGGGTGTAATGAGCCTGACTTCCTATCCTCTTGACTAATGTGAGTTTTTAAGTTTCACTGGCCATGTTCCCCAATGAACGCATGCCTTTGGAATGTAGGTCCATGATTTATTGTGAATATGAGAGACATTGGGTGTTCTGGATCCATGAAAAAAACTTATTAGAAATAGTTTGAAGATAATGTACCTGATGTGAGTGATTTAACACAATTCAACCCCCTGTAATCATTCATCGGGCGATAATGATCTTTCATCGAAAAAAATGGTGAGCCTAACATAAATCCTTAACCAATGTGGAAGTGTTACTCTATGTCATCCCCCTTCTGAGTCCAAAATGTAATAGGGACAAAAAAAGATTATCAATTATGTATATGGTCATGATGTGCTACTTTGATGAGGTTTTTTAATTTGTAGTTTTAATTTATATTGTAGAAACTCTTCACTTGAAAACTCATCAATACAATGGTATCCACCAGCTTGCGTGAACACATGCATCAGCCATTGGATAGGTCGAATCCTAAAACAAATTGAGGAAACTATCTCCCATCCAATTTCTTCCATGCTGGGTTTCTAATGAAATGGTCTATGAGATCTACTAGAATTGTAATTTCTCAACCTTGGAGGCATCTCGATAGGCCCTCCTATCCATGAAGCTCCTCCAGTCATCCACCCGGTGATGGTAAGAAATCCAGAACTAGACGAAACCAATAGAAAACTCAAATCATTTCAGGGGCTGGTACCCAGAATACGATAATGTGTTCCCCATACCTTAGGGAGGCTGATGAAGTGGCTACCAAAAACATCATCCCAATAGTACAGGGGTCCCGCATAAGGTCCCCTGTCGAAAATCGCCTCTACCAACACCGTGCAACCTAGAATCCTCACCATAAAGAGGAGACTACCTTATGGGCTCAATATGATGTCAAACGAACCCAAGTCACCATGGTGGTTGGTAAAGGGAAATGATAAAAAAAATCAGGAATAGTCCAATGTCCTAATTCCCACTAAAGAAGATCTCCAAGTGAATATGGTGGAATAACATATATTATTTCTACTACACATGAATCCCTCTAGTCAAATATGATGGAAACTTATGGGAGGATTTATATTTCAGCTAATTCACAAGAATCCCACAGTCATATATGGTGGAAACTATGAGAATATATACATTCCTTCTCCCTCTTATGAAGCTCATCAGTTAAATACGACAATATATTATGAGAATACGAACATTCTTTCTAAGTCACATCAACACATCAATTCAAAAATGGAAGAAAATTATAGGAAGATTCATATCCATGCTAATGAAAATCAATCCCATTGGTTAAATATGATGGAAAACAAGTAGATTTGAATCCCCGTTCACAAATATGAAGCCTTCAAGTCAAATATGGCAGCAATAAACTATGAGAAGATGAGAAATATTGTGGATTAATATCAATCACACTAGGTAAATATGAATGTATTTAGAGAACATAGTTGATTTATATCAACTATAAATCAGGGGTAGACATACATTTCTATCCTGACATTAGAATGGTGATATATTCTCATTCCCACCCAAGACGTCTCTCAACACATCTTAGCTATGATTGAGGGTCGGACATCAATCCTTGACCATATCCTACAGACCTTCCAAGATGTAATCATGTCCATAGTGATAGAAAGGAGTCAGTTCCACAAACCTATCTCTTCATGTGGTGTGACTCATCCACATAATAGGGTGGTCACTCAGAAGTATACAAGAATCCTTATTCCCATCCATGAGGGTCATGGTTAATATTCCACAATAAATAGATAATAGGATTAGGCATAAATAATTGTTCTAACAGGAGGATAGTGGTCCACTTTGGTGTCCACTCCAAGGAATTCATATATCCCTTCCATAATTCTAGAAGCGTACCCACATATCCTAGAAGCACCATGGGAGCCACCCGAATAGGAACCCTTATATGAAGATAGTCATCTACAGTAAGAATCCCTTGTTTTCTGCAAGAGAGTTCCTAAAATGAAATCACACAAATGGTATACATAAAACAATGATAAGATTCACGACTCTTCTCTACTATAATCCAATGTTCTTAAGGACATGGAACATCTATCATTGGTATATCAGGATCTGATTGATCGGTTACTCAATTAAAAAAGTTCTAGAAGAAGTTGTGAAGTTCCTCCCTGCAACATTGTCACTGTAATATCTAGAGGCCATCCCCATAGAATCTACCATGAAGGATTCATTCATGTACCCCATTGTATGGATCATGAGAAATTATCTTTAGATGATCATCATAGTATCTCTACACATGACCAGAGGATCAAACGGTAATAAGTTCGTCCCCCTATTTTTGTCCTCCCTAAAGGAATATCCTAGGGTATACATTGTATAAATTCTCTATGCTGTCAAACATCAAGCTATGATGGTATTCCTCTCCATGATAGTACCCACTATTAAGTTCCTCCCCACAGTAATATTTCATATCGGTAAGAAGTTCCCCCCCTTAGAAAGTAAAACAAAATAAAGAACTCATATTCTGAGCCACTAGGAAAGATAGAGCTACACATGTTAAATATCCTATAAATGAAAAGAGACAGCATTTATCAACCAGAAGATGGCCCAAGGAAATGTTCATCCTTAGAGCCACCCCTAGACCATCTCTATACCAATGATACCCCTATTATCCCCAATACTTCGAAACAAAAAATCAAGAAGCATCCATGTTGGGAAGATCAAGTAGAGGAGTCCATGGAAGAATAAAAACAGGATATGTTTCTTATGAGAAGATAATGGTCTAGGGATGACATACCCATTATGTTTTGTCCCTACTCCGCTTATCAGTTTGACATTACAAATGAATTATCAGAAGAATTCATAGATGACATCCATCAAAATCTTTGGGCAAATCTACATCGCTGGAAAAAAATTTGTGACTTACAAAGAGTATGTTGACCATGTTAAAATATTTTAAGTGCTTAATCATCAAATAAACTAGTAATACCTTCCTTCTGTATAGAATCAATGATCATAGAAGTGATTAAATGATCTCTAATCATCATGGTTCAATGCATTTCATGAGTTGCTTCATCTAATTGCCACCGCCCCACTTGTAATTCATATTCAATGGTGAAGGAATGGATGTTTTCCTTCACCTATCACTCTGTTGAGAAAAAACCACTAGAAATAACATCATGTAATGTCATTACTCAAAGTTGGATGAAATATGACACCTAAAATAATAATTATAAATGAATTATTGTCAAAATCATGAGTCCAGATGAGGGAAATCCATCAAAAAACTCATGATCCGGGAAATTGGGAACATTCAGATGAATTCTTGATTAAGGTAAGCCAATAATCAAGAAATACTAATATCCTTAGAAGTAATTAGTTCATATGTAGACTCATCATTGTATTTGGATCACTCTTGAATAGGGATGCATGAGATTGTGATAACAGAAACAACATCAGCAATCATCGTCATACAGAATCAAGCCCAGATCACATGGATAGAGGAATTTTTAACACAAAATCCCCCCTCACCAACTAAGACTAGTGAACTCATATCGATACACAATAAAAAGATAATGGTATTAACCCCATTCCATAGGGTTTGGAGAAATTTTTACCCCAACCTCCACCTTGATGAAAATCAATTTTTCCCATCTATGGAGGAAAATAAGAAGTAAAGTCTTCCAAATCACCCCATATTATGATCCATTCCCCTAGAACGGAGGCATATGACCAGTCTGAATAGATTTTCCCTCCAAGTCACTCTTTTACAAGCTTGAATAGGATCCTATAAAGGAAGAGGGAGATCCAAAAAGGATGAAAACAGTGCTACTACCATTCGGCACCCAGTACGGCACCCAAAAAGCGCTATTCATTTGTGAATGTCATGGATGTCAATCATGTAGACAACACTAAAAATAAAGTAAATATAGAAGAATAAATAGAGGGTGGTTCTATACAAAATCTTCTCCACACTGAGAATAAATTTGAGGGTACCCAAAACTAGATAATTTCCCTAAATTTGGGTACTCCCTCGATCAATACAACATTTCCTCATCAAAATATCTCTACCAAAGATAAGAATAAAAGTAAGGTCGTATATGACCTGTTGCCTCCTCCTAATGAAAATGAGATCACTAGGCTTGAATAAGGATTTAATCTATAGGAGGAAGAAATGAAATAGTTGAGGTGACTCAACACTGAGTTTCTCTAAGGTATCATTCCTATTAAATATTCTCCCCAGATAGATCCTTGACATATGATTCCATTAGGTGTATCTTAGTAACAAGGGTTTATCCTGATGATAGATGTAGGTCCAGGACATACACCTAACTTGATACCTAGACCCCCTACTTACCGAGGCCTAATCATGAATGGATATCAATATTTCCCTCCATTAGGGAGAAAAACATAATGGGTTTAGAAAGATCCTCAATGGATGTCCACAACCATATATCTGCCTCAAATAGTGGTAGAACCAGAGCATCATATCTTTCCCATTTCCACACCTATCCAATATATTTTTCAACCCCACACTCATCAAGGGATCATCAACACCATCGATTCATTAGACGATTGATTGGAAGTTATAGCGGAGTAGTGTGCACCTGTGTAGTTGGAATGGAAACCTTACCCCAACTGGGTAAGCAACACCCCACCACCTCCAAACTTCAGGCATCCAATTTTTATTATATTCAATAGCTCAATCTGATGTCATTCAGCCTGCTTGGACCACCCCACGCGCAGTTTTGAAGCGCGCCCAACACTTAAAAAACACATATTGAGACGTACCGCACAAACCGCACATCCGATTGACATGTAGTCTCCTCATACATGTCATGAATAATAATTAGATTGTTTCTCTGTGATTTCAAGTCAATCTGATGTCTTCTGCTATGAATTTGACCGTTAAACACCCGTTTTGGCCGTTTATGACACCAGAAGTGTGTTTTCGGTCACTACGGGCACACGACACCTTCGATTGACATGTCGTCTACTTGACCACTTCACAATTAACTCACCCATTGTTTTAGTCTTATTTCAAGACATTCTGACGTCATTGGGCTGGTTTGGACCACCCCACGCACGTTTCTAAAGCGTGCTCAACACTTAAAAAACACATATTGAGCCGTACCTCGCAAACCACATATCAGATTGACGTTTCGTCTCCACTTACACGTCAGGAATAATAATTACATTGTTTATCAGTGATTTCAAGTCAATACAATGTCATCCGCAATAAATTTGACCGCTAAACGCCCGTTTTTTGCCGTTTATGACACCAGAAGTGCGCTATCGGTCACCAAAGGCACACGGAACTTCTTATTGACATGTCGTCTACCTGACCACTTCAAAATTCACTCACGCTATTTTTTCGTCTGATTTCAGGCCATTCCGACGTCGTTCGGCTAGTTTGGACCCCCCCCCCCCCCCCCGCACGTTTCTGAAGTGCGCTCAACACTTAAAAAATGCATATTGAGTCATACCGCACAAACCGCACATTCGATTGACGTTATGTCTCCTCGTACATGTTATGAATAATAATTAAATTGTTTACCTATGATTTCAGGTCAATCCGATGTCGTTCGCTACGCATTTGACTGTTAAATGCTCATTTTGGTTGTTTATTACACTAGAAGTTCGTTCTCAATCACTATGGGCACACAGCACCTCTGATTGAAATTTCATCTACCTGAACACTTCAAAATTCACTCACCTATTTTTTTTGTCTGATTTCAGGTCAATTCGACGTTGTTCGGACAATTTGAACCACCCCACGAGCGTTTCTAAAGCACGCCCAACACTTAAAAAACACATATTGAGTCGTACCATGAAAAATGCACGTCTGATTGACGTTTCGTCTCCTCGTACACATCATGAATAATAATTATATTGTTACGCTATGATTTCAGGTCAATACGATGTCGTCTGCTATGAATTTGACTGCCAAACGCTTATTTTGGCCATTTGTGACACCAGAAGTGCGTTTATGGTCACCGCGTGCACACTGCACCTCCGACTGACGTGTCTTCTACTCGACCACTTCAAAATTCACTCCCCCATTGTTTTCGTCTTATTTCAGGCCATTCTGACTTAGTTCGTCCGGTCTGGACCACCCCACGTGCGTTTCTAAAGCTGGCTCGACACTTAAAAAACGCATATTGAGTCGTACCGCGCAAACCTCACATCTGATTGACGTGTCATCTCTACTTGAACATAATGAATAATAATTATATTGTTTCCCTATTCTTTCAGGTCAATATGATGTCGCCCGCTATGAATTTGACCGTTAAACGCCAGTTTTGGCCGTTTATGACACCAGAAGTGCGTTCTCGGTCACCGTGGGCACACGACACCTCCGATTGAAGTGTCGTCTGCCTGACCACTTAACAATTCATTCACCTATTGTTTTTATCTGATTTCAGGCCATTTCGATGTCGTTCGGCCGGTTTGGACCACCCCACGTTCATTTTTAAAGCACGCTCAACACTTAGAAATGCATATTGATTCATACCATGCCAAACGCATGTTCGGTTGATGTGTCGTCTCCTCGTACATGTCTAGAATAGTAATTATATTGTTTCGCTATGATTTCATGTCAATCCGATGTCTTCTGCTATGAATTTGATCGTTAGATGCCCTTTTTGGCCGTTTTTGACAACAAAAGTGCGTTCTCGGTCACCGCGGGCACATGACACCTCTGATTGACATGTCCTCTACCCGAACACTTCAAAATTCACTCACCTGTTGATTTTGTCTGATTTCATGCCACTCTAATGTCGTTCGTCTAGTTTGGACCACCCCACGAGCGTTTCTGAAGCATGCTCAACACTTAAAAAATGCATATTGAGTCGTACCATAAAAATCACACATCTGATTGATGTGTCATCTCCTCGTACACGTCACGAATAATAATTATATCGTTTCCCTATGATTTCAGGTCAATCAGATGTCATGCACTATGAATTTGACCGTTAAACACCCGTTTGACCGTTTTTGACACCAGAAGTTCATTCTCGGTCACTGCGGGCACACGACACATCCTATTGATGTATCTTCTACCCTACCACTTCATAATTCACTCACCCATTGTTCTCGTCTGATTTTAAGTCAATCCGATGTCATTCGTCCGGTTTTGACCACCCCACGCACGATTTTGAAGCACACCCAACACTTAAAAACGTATATTGAGCCGTACCATGAAAACTGCTCATATAATTGATGTTATGTATCTTCTTACACATCAAAAATAATAATTAGACTATTTTCCTGTGATTTTAGGTCAATCCGATGTCACCCACTATGCATTTGACCGTTAAACGCCTGTTTTGGCCGTTTTTGACACTAGAAGTGTGTTCTTGATCACTACGGGCACACGACACCTCCAATTGACATGTAGTATGCCCAACCACTTCACAATTCACTCACCCATTGTTGTCATTTGATTTCAGGTCAATCTGACATCGTTCGACCAGTTTGGACCACCCCACGCACATTTCTGAAGCGACCCCAACACTTAAAAAATGCATATTGAGTCGTACCGCGCAAACCATAGGTCCTATTTACATGAAGTCTCCTCATACACATCAAGAATAATAATTAGATTATTTCCATGTGATTTCAAGATAATATGATGTCCTCTGCTATGAATTTGACCATTAAATGCCCATTTTGGCCATTTTTGACACTAGAAGTGCGTTCTCGGTCACCGCGAGTACACAACACCTCCGATTGATGTGTTGTTTGCCCGAACAATTCTCAATTCACTCATAGATTGTTATCTTCCGATTTCAGGTCAATCTGACATTGTTCAGTCGGCTTGGACCACCCCACGCGTGTTTTTGAAGCGCGCCCAACACTTAAAAAACACATATTGAGCCGTACCGCGCAAACCGCATGTCCGATTGTTGTGTTGTCTCCTCGTACATGTCACAAATAATAATTATATTGTCTCCATGTGATTTCAGGTCAATTCGATGTCTTCCTCTATGTATTTGATAGTTAAATTACCATTTTGTCCGTTTATGACACCATAAGTGTGTTTTCGATCACCGCAGGAACACAGTACCTTTGATTGATGTGTCGTCTACCCGACCACTTCAAAATTCACTCACCCATTGTTTTCATTTGATTTAAGTCCATTCTGATGTTGTTCAGCCAGTTTGGACCATCCCACACGTGTTTCTAAAGCGCGCTCAACACTTAAAAATTGCATATTGAGCCGTACCATGCAAACCTCACATCCGATTGATATGATGTCTCCTTGTACATGTCAGGAATAATAATTAGATTGTTTACTTATGATTTCAGGTCAATTTGATGTCACCCTCTATGAATTTGACCGTTAAACGCCCATTTTGGCCGTTTATGACACTAGAAGTGCGTTTTCGGTCACTACAGGCACACAACACCTTCGAATGGCATGACTTCTGCCTGAACACTTCACAATTCACTCACCCACTATTATCGTCTGATTTGAGGCCATTCCGACATTGTTCGGCCAGTTTGGACCGCCCCACGCGTGTTTTGAAGTGCACCCAACACTTAAAAAATGCATATTGAGTCGTACCGTGCAAACTGCACGTCCGATTGATGTCCCGTCCCCTCATACACGTCTTGAATAATAATTATATTGTTTCCATGTGATTTAAGGTCAATCCGATGTTGTCCACTATGAATTTGATCATTAAATTCCCGTTTTTGACGTTTTTGACACAAGAAGTACTTTCTTGGTCACCACAGGCACATGGCACCTCAGATTGAAATGTCTTCTACCCAAATACTTCAAACTTCACTCACCTATTGTTGTTGTTGTCTGATTTCAGGTCATTCAAATGTCGTTCAGCTGGTTTGGACTGCCCGCACGTGTTTTTGAAGCGCGCTTAACACTTAAAAATGCATTTTGAGTCGTACCACACAAAATGCATGTCTGATTGATGTTACAGCTCCTTGTACATGTCACAAATAATAATTAGATTGTTTTCCTATGATTTTAGGTCAATATGATGTTGTGCACTATGTATTTAACTGTTAAACACCCGTTTTGGCTATTTATGACACCAGAAGTGCGCTCTCGGTCAACGTGGGCACACGGCACCTCAGATTGATATTTCGTCTACCCAAAAACATTAAAATTCACTCACCCATTGTTGTCGTCTGATTTCATGTTAATATGACGTCGTTCATCCGGTTTGGACCACCCCATGCGGGATTTTGAAGTGCGCCCAAAACTTAAAAAACGCATATTGAGTCGTACTGCGCAAACCACATGTCCAATTGACATGACATCTCCTTGTACATGTCATGAATAATAATTAGATTGTTTTCCTGTGATTTCAGGTCAATCCTATGTTGTCCACTATGAATTTGACTGTTAAAATCCCGTTTTGGCCGTTTATGACACCAGAAGTGCGTTCTCGGTCACTGCGGGCACACAACACCTCCGATTGACGTGTTGTCTACCCGAAAACTTCAAAATTCACTCACCCATTGTTTTGATCTAATTTTAGGCCATTCTGACATAGTTTGTCAGGTTTGGACCACCCCACACACGTTTCTAAAGCACGCCCAACACTTAAAAAACACATATTGAGCCGTACTGTGCAAACCGAACGTCTGATTGACGTGTCGTCTCCTCATAGAGGTCACGAATAATAATTAGATTTCTTCCATATGATTTCAGGTCAATATGATGTCTTCCGCTATGCATTTGATTGTTAAACGCCTGTTTTGGCCGTTTATAACACCAGAAGGGCGTTCTCGGTCACCGTGTGAGCACGACATCTCCAATTGACATTTCGTCTGCCCGAACACTTGAAAATTCACCCACCCATTGTTGTTGTCTAATTTCATGTCAATTTGATGTCGTTAGGCCGGTTTGGACCACCACACATGCGTTTCTGAAGTGCGTCCAACACTTAAAAACACATATTGAGTTGTACCATGAAAACCGCACGTCCGATTGACATGTCTTCTCCTCATACGTGTTAAGAATAATAATTGGATTTTTTTTCTCTGTGATTTCAGGACAATATGATGTTTTCTACTATGAATTTGATCGCTAAACGCCCGTTTTGGTCGTTTATGACACTAGAAGTGCGTTCTCGGTCACCGTGAGCACACAAAAACTCCAATTGAAATCTCATCTACCCGACCACTTCACAATTCACTAACCTGTTGTTTTTTGTCTGATTTTAGGTCAATTCGACGTCGTTTGGCCAGTTTGGACCGCCCCACGCGCATTTTTGAAGCGCGTCCAACACTTAAAAAATGCATATTGAGTCGTATCACACAAAACGCACGTTCGATTAATGTGAATTCTCCTCGTACACATCACAACTAATAATTAGACTGTTTCCCTATGATTTCAGGTTAATCTGATGTCGTCCTCTATGCATTTGACCATTAAACGCCCGTTTTGGCCATTTACGACACCAAAAGTGCATTTTTGATCATCGTGGGCACACGACACCTCCCATTGACGTGTCGTCTTCCCGACCACTTCATAATTCACTCACTCATTGTTTTCCTATGATTTCAGGCCATTCCTACATCATTCGGTTGGTTTGGACCACCCCACGCGCATTTCTGAAGCACGCTCAACACTTAAAAAACGCATATTGTGCTATACCGCACAAACCGCATGCCTGATTGACGTTATGTATCCTCGTACACATCAAGAATAATAATTAGATTGTTTTCCTGTGAATTCATGTCAATCTGATGTCGTCCTCTATGCATTTGACCGTTAAACGCCTGTTTTGGCAGTTTATGACACAAGAAGTACGTTTTCAATCATCACGGGCACACGACACCTCCGACTGACGATCCATCTACCCGACCACTTCAAAATTCACTCAAATATTTTTTACGTATTATTTCAGGGCATTCCGACATCGTTTGGCCAGTTTGGATCTCCCCACATGCGTTTCTGAAGTGCACCCAACACTAAAAAACACATATTGAGTGGTACCACACAAACCGAACATCCGATTGACACGCTGTCTCCTTATACATGTCATGAATAATTATTAGATTGTTTCCCTGTGATTTTAGGTCAATCTGATGTTGTCTGTTATGAATTTGACCGTTAAATGCCCATTTTGGCCCTTTATGACACCAGAAGTGTGTTCTCGGTCACTGCGGGCACACAGTACCTCTGATTGATGTGTCGTCTGCCCAACCAATTCACAATTCACTCACCCACTGTTGTATTCTGATTTTAGACCATTCCGATGTCGTTTGGCCAGTTTGGACCGCCCCACATGCGTTTCTAAAATGCGCCCAACACTTAAACAGCGCATATTGGGCTATACTGCACAAACCACAGGTCTGATTGATGTTCCCCCTCCTCATACACATCAAGAATAATAATTATATTGTTACCCTCTTATTTTAGAACAATATGATGTCGTTCGCTATGAATTTGACCATTAAACGCCCATTTTGTCTGCTTATGACACCAGTAGTGTGTTCTCGGTCACCGCAGGAACATGACACCTCTGATTGACATGTCATCTGCCCGACCACTTCACAATTCACTCACCCATTGTTGTCGTCTGATTTCTGGTCAATCCAACGTTGTTTGGCTGGTTTGGACCGCCCCACGAGCGTTTTTGAAGCGCGCCCACCACTTAAAAAACACATATTGAGCCGTACCGCGCAACTCGCACGTCCGATTGATGTGTTGTCTCCTCGTACAAGTCACAAATAATAATTATATTGTTTCCCTGTGATTTCAGGTCAATCTGATGTCGTCTTCTACGTATTTGAACATTAAATGCCCGGTTTGGCCATTTATGACCCTAGAAGTGTGTTTTCAATAACCGCGGACACACGACACCTCTGGTTGATGTGCTATCTGTCTGACCACTTCACAATTCACTCACCCATTGTTTTTGTCTGATTACAGGCCATTCCAATGCCATTCTATTGGTTTGGAAAACCCCACGCTTGTTTCTTAAGCCCACTCAACACTAAAAAAACACATATTGAGCCATACCGCATGTCCGATTGACGTGTTGTCTCCACGCACATGTCACCAATAATAGTTAGATTATTTCCCTATGATTTCAAGGCAATCTGATGTCGTCCATTATGTATTTTACCATTAAACACCCGTTTTGGACGTTTATGACACCAGATGTGTGTTTTTGGTCACTGTAGGCACCCGTCAACTCCAAATGATGTTCCATATTCTCGGCCACTTCACAATTCACTCACTCATTTTTATCGTCTGATTTTAGGCCATTCTAACTTCATTCGGCCGATTTGGACCGCCCCACACACATTTCTGAAGCGCACTCAACACTTAAAAAATGCATATTAAGTCGTACTGTGAAAACCGCACGTCTGATTGATGTGTCATATCCTCGTACATGTCCCAGATAATAATTATATTTTTCTTCTGCGATTTCAGATCAATCTGATGTTGTCCGCTATGAATTTAACTGTTAAATGCCAGTTTTGGCCGTTTATGACACCAAAAGTGCATTCTCAGTCAGCGTGGGCACACAACACCTCTAATTGATGTGTTGTTTTCTTGAAAACTTCAAAATTCACTCACCCATTGTTGTCTTCTGATTTCAGGCCATTCCAACATCGTTCGGCTGGTTTGGACCGCCCCACGCGCGTTTCTTAAGCGAGCCCAAGATTTAAAAATGCATATTGAGCGGTACCGTGCAAACGACACGTCCAGTTGACATGTCGTCTCATATTAAACTTCGAAAATAATAATTAGATTTTTTATGTGTGATTTTAGGTCAATCTAATGTCGTCCTCTATACATTTGACCGTTAAAGACCCGTTTTGGCCGTTTATGACACCAGATGTAAATTCTCAGTCACCAGGGGCACACGACACCTACGATTGACGTGCCATCTTCCCAAACACTTCACAATTCACTCACCCATTGTTTTCGTATGATTTCATTTCATTTTGATGTCGTTCAGCCGGTTTGGACCACCCCACGCGCATTTCTGAAAAGCGCTCAGCACTTAAAAAACGCATATTGAGTCAAACCGCACAAACCGCACGTCTGATTGACATTCCATCTCTTTGTACGCATAAGAAATAATAATTAGATTGGTTCCTTGGTATTTTAGGTCAATTTGATGTTGTGCTCTTTGAATTTGACCGTTAAACGCCTGTTTTGGACATTTATGACACCAGAAGTGCGCTCTCAGTCACCGTGGGCACACGACACCTCCGATTGACGTTTTGTTTGCCCGAAAAATTTACAATTCACTCAACCATTGTTTTCATCTGATTTTAGGTCAATCCGACATCGATCGTCCAGTTTGGACCACCCCACACATGATTTTGAAGCGCGCCCTACACTTAAAAAACACATATTGAGCCATACCGCGCAAACCGCATGTCCAATTGATGTGACGTCTCCTCATACACATCAGAAATAATAATTAGATTCTGTTACTATGATTTGATCTCAATCCGATGTTGTACGCTATGAATTTGACCGTTAAATGCCCATTTTGGCCATTTATGACACCAGAAGTGCGTTCTCGGTTAGCACGGGCACACGACACCTCCAATTGACGTGTCGTCTACCCGAAAACATTACAATTCACTCACCCATTGTTGTATTCTGATTTCAGGTCATTTTGACATTGTTCGGACGGTTTGGACCACCCCACACGCATTTCTAAAGCACGCCCAACACTTAAAAAACACATATTGAGTCGTACCGTGCAAACCAAATGTCCGATTGACGTGTCATCTCTTCGTTCACATCAAGAATAATAATTAGATTATTTCCCTGTGATTTCAGGAAAATCTGATGTTGTCCTCTATGCATTTGACCGTTAAACGCCCGTTTTGGCCGTTTATGACACCAGAAGTGTGTTCTCGGTCACCACGGGCACATGACATCTTCGATTGACATGTCGTCTACCCAACCACTTTAAAATTCAATCACTCTTTGTTGTTGTTTTTGTATGATTTCAGGTCAATCTGACTTCGTTCGGCCAATTTGGACCACCCGACGCGCGTTTCTGTAGCGCGCCCAACACTTAAAAAACGCATATTGAGCCGTACTACAGAAACCGCATGTTCGATTGACATGCCTTCTCCTCATACATGTCACGAATAATAATTATATTGTTTTCCTGTGATTTTAGGATAATATGATGTCGTCCATTATGAATTTGACCGTTAAATGCTCGTTTTGGCCGTTTATGACACTAGAAGTGTGTTCTCGGTCACTGAGGGCATGTGGCACCTCCAATTGACTTGTCTTCTACCCGAGAACATCACAATTCACTCACCTATTGTTGTTGTCGTCTAATTTCAGGTCAATCCGACGTTGTTCGGCTGGTTTGGACCGCCCCATGCGCGTTTTTGAAGCACGCCCAACACTTAAAAAATGCATCTTGAGCCATACCACACAAAACACACATCCGATTGACATGAAGTATCATATTATATGTCAAAAATAATAATTATATTGTTTCCATTTGATTTCAGGTCAATCCGATGTCGTACGCTATGCCTTTGACCATTAAATGCCCGTTTTGGTCGTTTATGACACCAGAAGTGCATTTTCGGTCACTGTGGGCACAAGACATCTCCAATTGATGTGACATCTACCAAACCACTTCAATGTTTAGTCAATCATTCTTGTTGTCTGATTTCAGGCCATTCCGACGTCGTTCTGCCAGTTTAGACCACCCCATGCGCATTTCTGAAGCGCGATCAACACTTAAAAAATGCCTATTGATTCGTACTGCGCAAACCGCATGTCTGATTGATGTGTTGTCTCCTTTTACACATAATTAATAACAATTATATTGTTTCCCTATGATTTCAGGTCAATCTGATGTCGTTCGCTATAAATTTGACCATTAAACGCTCGTTTTGCCGTTTATGACACCATAAGTGCGCTTTTGGTCACTGTGGTCACACGACACCTCCTATTAAAGTGAAATCTGCCTAAAAACTTTAAAATTCACTCACTTGTTATTTTTGTCTGATTTGACGTCATTCTGACATCGTCCGGTCAGTTTGGACCGCCCCACATGCGTTTCTCAAGCTCACCCAACACTAAAAATATTCATATTGAGTCGTACAACACAAACCGCACATCCAATTGATGTACCATCTTCTCGTACATGTCACGAATAATAATTATATTGTTTCCTTATGATTTTCGTTCAATCCGATGTTTTCCGCTATGAATTTGACCATTAAACGTTCGTTTTGGCCATTTTTGACAACAGAAGTGTGTTCTCAGTCATTGCGGGCACATGGCACCTCTGATTTATGTGTCATCTTCCCGACCACTTTACAATTTACTCACCTTCTGTTTTCATCTGATTTCAGGGAATTCTGAAATCATTCGGTAGGTTTGGACCGCCCCACGCGCGTTTCTTAAGCGCGCCCAACACTTAAAAAATGAATATTGAGTTGTACCACACAAACCGCACATCCGATTGACGTTTTGTCTCCTCGTACACATCACTAATAATAATTAGATTGTTTATATATTATTTCGGGTCAATATGATGTTGTCTAATATGAATTTGACCGTTAAACGCCCGTTTTGGCCATTTATGACACCAGAAGTGCATTCTCGGTCACCGTTGGAACAAGACACCTTCGATTGATGTGTCGTCTACCCGACCACTTTATAATTCAGTCACCCATTGTTTTCGTCTGATTTCAGGTTAATCTGACGTCGTTCGGCCGGTTTGGACCACCCCACCCATGTTTCTGAAGCACACTCAACACTTAAAAAACATATATCAAGCTGTACCGCTCAAAACCACTTGTCAAATTGATGTGAAAACTCCTCGTACATGTCATGAATAGTAATTATATTGTCTCCTTGTAATTTAAGGTCAATCTAATGACCTCTGCAATGAATTTGACCGTTAAACGCCTCTTTTGGCCGTTCATGACACCAGAATTGCGTTCTCGGTCACCGCGGGCACACGACACCTCCGATTGACGTACCGTCTTCCCGAACACTTCAAAATTCACTCACCCATTGTTTTTGTCTTATTTTAGGCCAATCTGACATCGTTCGGCTGGTTTGGCCCACCCCAGGCGTGTTTCTAAAGCGCACCCAACACTTAAAAAATTCATATTGAGTCGTACCGTGGAAACCACACATTCAATTGACATTCTATCTCCTCGTAGACATCAAAAATAATAATTATATTGTTTCCCTGTGATTTCCGGTCAATCCGATGTCGTTATCTATAAATTTGACCATTAAACGCCCGTTTTGGCTGTTTTTGACACCAGAAGTGCGTTTTCGGTCACCGCAGGCACACGACACCTCTGATTGACGTTCTGTCTGCCCAACCACTTCAAAATTCACTCAACCATTGTTTTCATTTAATTTCAGGCCATTCAGACGTCGTTCGTCTGGTTTGGACCACCCCACGTGCGTTTCTGAAGCGCACCCAACACTTAAAAAACACATATTGAGCTGTACCGCACAAACCACACATCCGATTGATGTGGCTTCTCCTCGTACACATAATGAATAATAATTAAATTTTATCCCTATGATTTCAGGTCAATACGTTGTCATCATCTATGAATTTGACAGTTAAACGCCCATTTTGGCAGTTTATGACACCAGAAGTGCGTTCTTGATCACCACGGGCACACGGAAACTCCGATTGATGTGTCGTCTTCCCGACCACTTAAAAATTCACTCACTGGTTGTTGTTGTTTTAGTTCAGGCCATTCCTATGTCGTTGGACCAGTTTGGACCACCCCATGCGCGTTTCTGAAGCACGCCCATCACTTAAAAAACACATATTGAGACGTTCGCACAAACCGCACGTCCAATTGATGTGTCGTCTCTTTGTACACATCAAAAATAATAATTAGATAGTATCCTAATAACCCTAGAAATCTATAGATATCGAAATATTTCTTAGGCTTCTCCCATGAAACAACTGCCTGAACTTTCTCTCCATCCACTGACACACCTTCCTCTGAGATTATTTGACCCAATAACTATACCTAATCAATACAAAAGTGAAATATATATAGCGTGGCATATAGTCAATGCTCTATAAGTGTAATCTGGATGATGTCAATATATTAGGTATGATCATCATCAGTCTTGGAGAGCACAAAGATGTAATCTACAAATACTAAAGCAAACTAATCTAGGTAAAAATGTAAGATTCTATTCATCAAGGATATAAAAACTTCTAGAAAATTCATCAACACAAATGAAATTACCTCATGAATTGGGTTCATCCTCATCTGGATCACCAATATCACTGTGTTATCCACCAGCTGTATTCAGATCCTACAATATATATCAATATTCTGTATCTTAAACATATCAATAAAATTCCATCTGAGTATTGCTTATTTTATTGTTTACCAGTGGCACAACTTTTTGCGTTGTAATTTCATCGATACATGATGACATCTGTGAAAACCTATCCTCATAATTTTCACGTAACTACTGAAAATGTGCATCTATATTGAACTGCATATCCTGCATGGCAGTATCTATCTCAGTATGTGTGTGCATCCCTGAATCTTTGCATGCACCCATCACATATTCTCTTTTCTGAACAACATACAATTATTGTGACACGCATCAATTGTATCATATGTAAAACCAAGATCATCAGTCAACTTATGAGATTGATAGAATGACTCTGGAATCTTTGCTCCAGCAAGGAGTACCTTCTTCAACAATACCAACAACATGTCGAATGAGGTGTCTGACCACTGGTTCAAGGCCTTCTGGTGTAAAAATTAAACAATGAACTACAATTTACTAAATTTAGTGTATCCATGATATAATTCAGTATTTGCATTGTCAATAATTTCAAAGAATTTCAATGCTTCTCCATCTATAGAAGAACAGGGATTACTCGATCCAACATCGTCATTTATGACATTACTATCTTTAGGTTGAAACTGACACATCATATCATTGAGCATTATGTTCATCAGATCAACTGTTCTCGAATCAACATTCATATGAATACTTTCTGAGTAATGACATGAAGCATAATCTTCTCCATGATGTGTCCATGTCTTATAGTTTTTCAAAAACCCATTCAAAAAAATGATCTCTAATACTATCTCATTTGAATAGATATCTATTTGCACATTTTTTTCATGGACAACTAATCATATCCCTTGGAAATATATTAGTGAAATCCATAAATCACCTAATACTCTCATAATATACAGCCAAAAACCTATCCTGTATATCAATCCAGATCTTATCCATATCTGTATTTTATAGAAATCAAAATTGAAATATCTTATTTAAATTCTAAAAAAACACATATCATTAAAATTTAAAAACCATTGACTTCAAATCTAATTTGAAGGATAAAAAACATTTCTTGTAGAGGACTCGACCATGGGTAACAGGGTGTCACTCGATTGCAGATCCATGACGACACAACGAATTGATGATAGGGGTTCGACATCCAGAATCGAAAGGGGTGGAACCATTGGAAGAAGTGTGGGAGGGTTCTACACGGCGGGGCATGATGGACCGGGAGGGTCCAACAGAGGCAGGATGTGAGGACTTTCCGAAGGGATGTAGCAGGGCCAGGAGGGGATGACGGTGGTGGGACTGTTTGAAGGTGCAGCGCGGAGCCAGGGGTGGGGGTTGTCGGGTCGCATGGTCGCAGGGGTGTCTGGTCCAGGGGGTACTTAGTGCGAAGGCAATTTATTGGGGGTGGTCGTGGTTGCGGGTGGCGTAGCGTGGAGGCAAGGGGGTGGGGGTCACTAGGGGTTGGGCTCGCTGGGGGTCGTCGGGGTTGCTGGGGTCATCGAGGGTCGGGGTCGCTGGGGGTCGGGGTCGCCACGGGTCGGGGTCGCTGGGGGTCAGGGTCACGGGGTCAGGGATGGGTGGGTCACAGGGTCGGGGAGGGAAAAATTAGGGCATGGGGGTCGAGAGGAAAAAATTAGGGTGCGGGGTGTAGAAAAATGCAGTGACTGCCATTTGTTGGCCGCTATAAGTCCACCTAGAAAGCTAAAAATTCTAGTAGTGATCATGTTATGTTTTATATTATTTCTACACATCTAAATTGAAATATGGATCATTTTACTAATCTATCAAAACAATACAAATTTTTTTCTGGGTTATGAGTATGCGACTTTTATTTTTTACAAAAAATGTAATTTTAAACTAGAAACACACAATTTTAGTCATATCGGGCAGATCGCATGTCAGTTGGATGTGAGTCTAATCTATATACATTAAAAAGGAAATTTGATTACTTTTCATAAATTATCATGGAAATCCAAATGTGTTTTCTTGGATTTCAGTGAGTGATAATTTTTGAACTGAAATGTCAATTTTAAATTGATATCGGACACTTTGAGTCACATCAGGCACATCTTGTATCTGATTGGGATTTGGATGATTCATACACATAAAAATGACTTATATATCATTTTACTAATTTATAAAAACAATATTAATGATTGTTCTCAGTTTTTGAGAGTGTGAGTTGTCTTTTTTACAAAATTTAATGTCAATTTTAAATAAAAAGAAACACTTGGAGTAATAATGGTCACACCATGCATCGTATTGTGGTGAATATTATTCCTACACATCTCAAATGACTTAAATATTTTTATTCCAATTTTCCAAAATAATCCAATTTTTTTTTCTTAGTTTTATTTATGTCACTTCTCATTTTTACTAAAATTTCATTTTAAGCTAGAAACACACACATTGAGTCTTACCAGACACATCGTGTGTCGGTTTTATGTGAAACTAATTCCAAAATTTCACAATTGACATATTAATTTTTCTCTTGTATTATCAATACAATTCAAGTGTTTTTTAAATTTTAAGAGAGTGAAACTTCTTGAAGTAAATTTTTAATTTTAAACTAAAAACCAGAATTTTGAGTCATAACGAGCACATAATGTGTTGGTTTAACATGAGACTGATTCCAAAATGTCCAAAATGAATTATAAATAATTTTCCTAAATTATCAAGACAATTTGAGAGTTTTTTATTAATTTTCAGTATGTCACTTCTCTTTCTTACTAAAATTAATGTCAGTTTTAAATAAAAATCCATTGTTTGAGTCATACTGGGAACACCATGCATTTTATTAATTCATTTTTAAATCCAAATGATACAAATAAATTATGAACTATTGTAATTAAATATAAAAAATTCTCATTTTTGAGTAAGTGATTTGTGTTTTCAACAAAAATATAGATTAAGAACTAAAAAAATAGAGACTGGGTAATATCGAGCACACTATGTATCAGATTGATGTGAATATGATTGAGTATGGGATATATTTTTTTCTTTCAAATATATGAAAAAATCAACAAAATATAGAACAAGTTCCATTATAATTTAATAGAAAATCCATGCTCTGAGAAACACATCATGTTTAGGATGTATGGAGTTTCCACTTCCATCATAAAGGAACATGTAATCTCTTTTCTAGCTTGTTGCAAATAATTGAAAGAAAAATATTAATTCAAAAAATATTTGTGAAAAAAATAAATAATTATTTGATAAAAATGATTAGGAAATTAATATAAAAATTGTAGATAAATTGATGAAAAATTAATTAAATGAGGATTATGAATTCAACTTTTCAAATTGGTTGCATACATTCTTGACCCATTTCCTTGTTGTCATTATCTTAATTTTAGCCTCATCCAATATCTCATGAGAATTTTAATATTTGAAAAAACCACCCCAACTCTATCAAAATAATATACCTTTACAAAAAAAATTTATATGTGATTAATACTAAAAAAATTAAACATAAATATAAAACAATAAATTACTTCTATGGACAATGATTTTACTAATAAAACATTAAAATTTCCTCTATGATTGAACATATTTATAACTATTTCTTTTCCTAAAAATTCATTGGAGGTAACTTTAAGGAAAGTCATCAATTACAACACTATAGGGGAGTAAATGTTTTGAGGGAGAACAATCATGAGGAAAGTTATTTGTAGAAAGTCGTGAAAGGTGGATGGAAAACATCTAAAATTAGTGAACCCTTCAAGGAATAATGAAAATTAAAGCCACATTTTATTATATAATTTTTCGATAAAATAGAGAAATTATATCGTAACATTGCCTTTATATCTTCCCAAAGGGTTTCCTTTGTTATAGTTTGTTCTTCCATGGGATTGGTAACCTCATCATGTGAATAATATATTTTTCTGCATGAGTAGTAAAACATTTAATTTATATTATGATAATGTATTTGAGAAAATATAATATTATGAGGAAAATATAATATATTAAAAAACACTTTTACCTTTTAATTTAACTATATTTATTTTTTCATGGTTTTAGGGATTTAGAACCTCTAACGACAATCCAAATCCCCTCTATATATTCCCCTCTAATGTACAAAACATTGTCTACTTTTTGGACTGACATGAACCAATTGTGATATACTAAAAGGTCATCCTTGATTAAATTTACATCCAACCCTATAGTTATCTGAGTCACCGGCATGACAATCAACCAATTCTTGTTTGTTGGATATGAGATATAAAATACTTTCTCTGCTTGTTATGGAATTATGAACATATCTTCTTTTTCTCCTTACACATAGAAATTCACCTTCACAAATACCATTTCATCAAATTTCACTACACTCCTATTTCCATCCCATTTGCAACAAAAAATTGTAACTTGAGATGTCATACAATACAACTCCTATATTTTTTTTATAATTCCAAGATATGACATATTTGTATAAATTGGATTTATATCTTTTAAACCAGATATGTGCATCACTTATACCCTAAGCATCACTCCATTGTTTTTCAACGTACTACAATCATCGTGTTCTTTTATATAAAATTTATAACCCTTTATTACAAAAATTGTGTAAGATATAACATTTCCATTTGGTCCTCAGGCTATCCATTAATGTTTTTTGGAAATTTAATTCATATTTTTAGACAACTTCTTATAAATTTTATGTTGGGAATATCCTATAAAGTATTGATTATGTGTATTTTATATCCATCTTACAGCCCTTGATGGATTAAAATCTCTAAAAATTGTTTTGTGGTATTCAATGTAAGGATCAACATCTTCACTATTATGTAATATGTAAAGGTGAAATTGCTCCAATTATATAATAGTAACTGAAACAACATCCCTTATGGAAATCCCTTCACTCATAAGGCATCCACTATGATGATACTTTGGTAGACCGATGCTATCAACATCTAATAGGTAATTAGTACATAATTCTAGATCTTCTTCAAATATATATCGTTCTGTTATAGAACCTTTTTGCCAACATAAATTCTTGAAATATCCTTTGAAAATATTGATATATAATTCAATGGCGTACATCCATCTGTAATGGATAGGACCACATAGTTGAACCTCTCTAACTAAGTGAACTTTCAGGAGGAGCATTATATCAAAGAATGATGGTTGTAAGAACATATTGAATTTACATAATATGACTAAAACCTCCATATTCATGATTTGAAACTCAATTGAGTCTACAAATTTTCTTCATATGGATTTGAAAAAGAAGAAGAGTTGGGTTAATGTATCCCATATATTTTTAGGGATATTGAAATAGAAAAAATATGCATAAAATCTTTCATATAAACATGACATTCATGTGATTTTGTTCCCTCTAAATTCTAATTTTTTATTGAAATGACATTATTTATATTTGATGAATACCCCTATCAAAATTTTACAACATTAAGAAAATTAAAAAATTAAAAAAAATTCAGTCTGGAAATAGTGTAAGATACTGGCGGAATAAAAGTCTTCCCTTTACCCTTCACTAGTTCCAACTCTTCCCTTATCCCCAGGTCAATCAAGTGCAACCTAGCCTTAATGTCATCTTTCATTTTTTTCAGGAATATTTAATATCATGCCAATAACACTATAAAATAATTTCTTCTACATTCATGGCTTCAATAAAATTTCTGACGTAAAAAAAATCCAATAAGATAATTCAATGAAAATTGATCAATTCTTCCAAACAAATTTCATATGGTTTTTTGAAATTTTTTTATCGAAAACTTTTTCCATATATTTTACTTTATCAAATAATTGATCACTTATTAGTGGAGATTGTGTTTTACCTTGTTTGATATAACAATTGAATTTCGTTATATAAGACAAGTATTAATGTTGTTAAGGTAAAAAATTCAGATGTCTTAAAAATAGTATTTGAGTAAGGTTTCAACCAAATTGAGTGTGTTCATTCTTCACAAATAAGAAAACCCAATATTTCATTAATGCTATAACCTGAAAAATTTCCATATGTAGGAAATTCATTTATCATCCCATACAAGATATCCCTAAATGTGAATTATTCACTTCTATGACCATTATATAATATAACACATGTATCCCTCATCAATTTCAGATCATTGATCAATGGATCCAAATAGATATCAATAACATTAGTGGAATGCTTTAGTCCCAATATAAGAAGAGACAACCTAATTTAGTTGCGCTTCAAGCATAACCATGGGGAAAAGTTATAATTTACCAACATGATAGGACATGACCTATAAGTACTACTCTATAAACCAAAAGGATTTATTCCAAATATAGATAGTGCAAGCCGAAATTTTCATGGCTCATTTTCAAATTCACAACACTTGTAATCAATTTTATTCCACCGAGGAGAATCTAATATATGAAATAGGATCCCATATTTAATTATTGTATCTAGAATCCATTTCAATAGTATTGTGGTTTCCTAACATCCATATAGTATTCTAAACCATGTAATATTAGGAATTTACCATACAAGCTTTAAAGGATTTGATTCATTTTTCTTGTGTTGATCTGTTCCACACTTAGGTCGTTTAACAAGTGATTTATTCCTTGAAAAACAATTTGCAATAATTTAGACAATAATTTATTTTATAGATATCATTCCCATTAAAAATAGTATTCTTTTATCATCATATGTTTTTCAATGAAATTCATTTTCTTCTATAAGAATATCATTTAGGAGATGAAGTTGTTTTATAAAGTTGGTGTTTCTCCATCAATAGTTAGATTTAAATTTATATAACATAAATAATGATACTAATATAGTCTATTTAGTACAAAAAATATAAAATAGTCTCTTATAATATCTATTTAACTTCTCAAACAACTTTGGTCAATCATGAAGGTGGTATTTAGTTTCTATTTTCATTTCTCACATGTGATCACCATCACTATTTACATTGGTATTCAAATCAAATTATCCATAAACTGAAGTATTATCCCAATTAGATTTCATGTATATTTTTCCCTAGGTTTATTCCAACATTTATAGCTCTGATCTATTTGAGGAAAAATCAAATGTTCTTCTAACTCTTCCAGACAAATGTTTCTTGAATAAAAACCACACAAACATAGACAAATGGTTTGAGAATGGTCTTATTCATTCTCTATTGCAAACTTAATTTTGTCAAATTATTAGAGTTCATTCATTTTATATTCATATCTATCTTATTAGGTTCATAAAATATTCAATTTGTGTAATAGATAAATAAATACACATAATATATTCATTATCAATGGTGAAAGTTAAAGATAATTATAATAAGGGGAATCGTACTTTTGTTTATTTCAAATAATTTCCATATTATTTGAAGTAAATGGGTAATTTAATTTGAGAAAATAATTCCTCCACAATGGTAGTCATTATCCTCTAAATTCATACAAATTTGAAAGTTATAGAAAACTTTTTTCCTCATCAGCTTCATCTCCTGAACATTTATTATTTCATTTTTGGGCTTGAGGCTCATCCCCCATCTCTTGCGGGCATGAACCAATGTTTCTTGAACTACTGTGATCAATATTTATCCCATATTGGGTACCAGTTATCATTTTGAGTGACTAATTCTTATAGTAGTACAACAAACATATAAAAAATGGGGTATGAGTCTCAAGAAACAAAATGATATAATAAATATTCTGGATATAAAGTTAATGAGGATGATAGTTGTACGCCATTGTGTTCTATAAAAGGGGAAATTCCTCCCATTTGTGACAATTACACCATTGGCACTAATTATAAACGTGTGGCCTATTAAAGGGGATACTTAGGGGGCATACACATTTTTTTCTTTGATTCAAGGGGTCTCAACATTGACATGTTATGATATATGACATGACCATTTTTCAAATTCCAAATATATTTCACTGGATGAAATGAATAAATTTCATTTAAATATTTTTAAATGAAAAATTAATAAATATTATTCATGAATGGAATCTAAAAAAGTAAAAAAAAAAATCATAGTGTTGGAATAATTTTTGAATATTAGAGTTATTTCATTCTAATATATTTATTTAAAAGGTATATTAACTGGTGGAGGTAAAAAATACTTTATTAGTTTTACTGGTGATTGCAATAAGTATTTAATATGAATACAATTTTAAAAATATATAATATACAAATTATTCAAGTAATAATACATAGTGGGGTTTATTATTTATGTAAATATTATTATATTATGAATATTTTGGATATATTTGATCTTATAAGTCTTAAATAGGAAAATACTTCATTTGAAACTAGTGTTGAGTTTTTTTAATAATAAATACATAGTTGTATCACAACCTGAGAATTCAAGAGTAATTGGTTTTTTAATTTATGTGATATTATATAATAAACCCAATATCATTTTTCAGTTAATCAAATGCACTGATATTCTATTAATGCTAGCATATATAATTGGAAATGTATTATTATATTATTTTTATGATTAAAGAAGGATAACAATTTTGGGATTATTTTATAATGATTACCTTACTATATTAAATGTGAACTAATTCAATTTAAAATACCATCATGAGAGATTATCAATCCCAATTCGGATGGATATTAACTCTTAAGGATTGTGTCATTTATGGTGTAGGAAATAAATAAATAGGAATTTCACATTTGACATTAGAGTCATAATTTAATACTTTAACAAATTGTATAACAAAAAAATATTCATAAAATTATTAATGGAATTTAGGTCATTTAATATTTCAATGCCTCTTATTTCTATTAATTATAGTAGTGAAGAAAAAATTCCAAAATTTTGTAGTTTAATTTATAATTTAACCTCTAAACCTATTAATTTTGAACATAATATGTTATAGAATTATTATAAAATAGAAACATAATAATTTTTTTATGTAAAATCATGTAAAAAAATTGCAGATCCATTTATAAAATATATATCAAGGGATATTTCTGATCGAATTAATATAAAAATTAGGATAAAACCCATAAAATGAACTATTTAGTGAAAAGTGTAATAATTCACAAGTGTGGTACTTATCCCTAGATCTTTCACTAAGCTACCTAAGGTTTATCAAGACATGTAAGTGAAGGCGAACAATACAATATAAAACATATCAATATAATTAAAATAATTATTACAATAGTTCAACAAAAATAAACTCACTAGCACTTTTGAACACCCTTTAATAAAAAAACCCTTTCATAATAACATGAATAATATAATGATTTCAATAACCCATGATCAATCTATTTTACAATAACAAACAATTTTTCCTTTATGATTTAATAAGGGGTTTAACTTCAAGAATTTGTATGACAAAAAATATTAATATAATTGGGAAAACATATCAAAAATAGCTTGATCCCATTGAAAATATGATAAAATACATCAAGATTTACATTTGAAACCCATCCAAAACATTTAAAACCAAGAAAGGAAACAATACTTACATGTTCATTGATAATGTAAAAAACATCTTGAAAATAAATCCATACATGCTCTAATTCATAGAAATCATTGATAAGACCATAATGTTAATTCATTAAAATTTGTATGAAATCATTACATGGAATCCATTTGGATTCATTCAATAAAAACCATGGGTGCCATTTTAAAAAACACTTTGTGTGTATTATTTCTATGGAAGGAACGTCAAAACATTTAAACTTAAGAAAAACTCCTTTGATGTTAATGAAAACTTAATAAAACAACTTATAAATCCATAACCCCATTATAGATAATGATAATAGAATTTATTTCAGATATATACATGGATTTAAATGATGCAAGCATTCGTGGATCCATGTTTAAAGGAATTTGAAGGGATCCACCAACAAAAATGGATGAAATTGAGGAATTTAGGGGTCATTAAGTCTAGTGGATGGATTAAGAGCTCTCATCGGTGACTCTCCCATGACTCCTAGGGTTTTCTTGTAACACATGCATTGTTCATTTCGATATATTGTAGATATGTATCACCATGGAGGCTTTGGACCCTGAATGGGAAAGATCATTCTTGGATCATGAAGTTAAAGAATGCAATGAATAAATCCTACTAGTTGAAAAACCTAAAGGGAGCTCATTCCTTGAAGCTCTCAATGGTATGAATCTGCATAAAACTACCTCGATGATGCCTTCTCTTTGTAGGAAACTGGAAAATAGGCATTTTACAGTTGAGGCCGATCCTAAGGCCCTTCAACAACACTCTCAAAATTGTAAGTTCTCGATTATGGGTCATAATTAATATCTTAAATGTGATAAACCCCAATAATCCTTATATATTAATCCTAGGATCACACATGTTTGGGGTTTCACTGATTTGAAATTTGTTCCTTTAGGATGGGGTGTATTTCATATTTTTTTAAGCTCGCAGGAAGAGCATGATTATATATGAAAATTAGGAAATATTCATCTTAAGCCTGGTGTTATTTGAATTTTTTAATGGGATTATACCTTTAATCCTTATACATATAGGAATACTATGGCCCAAATCTATATTAAATTGCATGGTCTTAATTGGCATTTTTTGACACCCGAAGATTTTGAATGACACAGCCTCTTGCATAGGTACTTCGCTAAAAATTGATCGACACACCTTAAATAATGAGCTAATATTATATGCAAGAGTAATGGTGGAGGTCAATATTGACTCTAAACTCTCGGAGACTATAAATTTTAACTCGAATGACTACAAAAGAGAGGTTTGGATTGATTTTGAGCATAATACAACCTTCTTCAAACTATTTAAAATCGTATGACACTCCTTGATAAATTGTAGAGTGATGAAAAGTCATGTTTTGCAGCAAAGGGAAGATGAATTGACTGAGGTTAGAAGGAATAAGAAGGAAAAAACACTACATTTTGAGAAACCTGAACCGTCCAAGAAGAAAATTAAAATCTGGATTAAGAAAGAAACTCCTCTGAGAGAGATTTCGGGTCCTACTTGGGCTGATCTTGTGGATGAAGATGAGAATTCCACCAATGATCAAGGAATTTTATAAGAAATTGAAAAACTGGTTCTAGATGCCTTTGAGAAGTCCAAAATGACACTAATTTATAGGAGTCTGATCGACACAACTCTACTGACCCTAGACAGCTTGTTTCAGTGCTTGTGGCTCCATACAGTGGGAATGATATCAATAGATCCTTAGAGACTATTGGACCTTCAACTGATCAGCAGCAGACTACGATGTCCACAACTACCTGGGGTCCCGGTTTGCACTCTGATACAGTAGAGGGCTGTGATGCTATTGGTACTACCCTTTCCCAAGGGGAATGCAATCATGCGTCTATGGTTATCAAACATGAATCTTGTCACGACCCGTCCTCAGGACCCGTTCCGTGACTACCTCAAGCCCGACTCCCATAGGCCAGGGGCTGGCGACTAGAACCAAGGTGTAAATCCCGATAAAAGGGGAAGGCATTGCCTTACAGAGTAAACAAACACCAAAGAGTAAGCCAACAAAAGTAATCACTAATTAAATTGGGTGCAATAGTAAGTACGGAAAGTAAATGGGCCAGAATACAAAGCCAAACTGAAAGTAAGTACAACTGGAAAGAAATTACAGCAACTGAAAGTAAAGCAGCAACGTCGAGCCGTCCACTGGAAGACCCCCCTGAAGGGTGGGTACAGATAGCCTCCTCAGCTCCTCGGGTCCAGCCGTCCGCTCCGTATACATCCCGCCTAGTGGTCCACCTCCAGGTACCGACTTTCTCCATAAGCCTCAACAACGATCAGCACTGTCCGTTGTCTGCATCCAACACAACGTAGTGCGGGCATAGCCCATGCAGGGGTGAGTATACGCTACTCAGTAGGGACCCCGAGACCCCAGAAGGTCTCCCAGAATCCACACATGATAATCCAAAAAGGAAAGATACAATCACGAAGTAACATCCAACACTACTTAGGTATATGCCCATACATATACCTAAGCCATCAATTCCAGTTCGGCTCCAACATCCGAGCCCAAGTTCAATCATGTCCACACAAGAAAGTACAACCCAATCCACACAAAAAAGCACAACCCAATCCACATAGGAAAGAAAGTCAATCGTATCAAAGATAGTGATTGTAAGTCAAGACTCATCTCACACAGGTATACTTCTTCTTAAGGTGATAGAGATGATCAGATGTAACCACTACTTCATCTAAGCTGGGACCCACATAGGATACTAGACCAGATAAGCTGCCGGACCCACATTGGATACAGACCAGCTACTCTGCCAGACCCACATAGGATACAAGAACAGAGTCAAACACTGCCAGACCCACGTAGGATACAAGAACAGTAGTCATCGCCGTCGAACCCACGAAGGATTTCAGTACGGTCGTCATTGTTGCCGAACCCATAGAGGATTTCAGTGTAGTCCTCATCACTGTCGAACCCACGGAGAATTTCAGTGCAGTCGTCATCACTGCCGAACCCACAGAGGATTTCAGTGCAGCCGTCATCGCTGCCGAACCCATGGAGGATTTCAGTGCAGTCGCCATCGTTGCGGAACCCACAAAGGATTTCAGTACAGTCATCATCATCGTCGCAGCCGCAGCCAGCTCTAGGGTTCCCGCACACAGCATGCTCAATTCCTGGAGGGTCCGATCCACGAGCCAAGGGGGTCGATACATCAATGGACACGTAGTCTAGAGTTTATGTATCCCAAAGTTACATCTTGACAAAAGTAACTCAACGCGACAGACGGCGCGTCAATCGGACGCCCAGTCTGAGAGTTATTGGCTTTTTCGTTCCAGGGGCCCGGTTGGTTTTAAGTCAAAACCAACCCGACCACACTCTAACTACGTCCAAACCTCGATAGGAGTAATCCAAAATGTCTGTCTCACTAAGAGGAATCCAACAAAGTCAACGACACATCATTCGGACATCCGGAGCTCAAATTATAAGTGTTTCTGCTCCGAGGGCCCGGTTGGTTTCATGTTTGAACCAACCCAGACGTACCCAAAGTTCTCCTAAACCTTGATTGTAATATACCAAAACGACCTCCATGATCCAAGGATCTCATCGCAACTGACAGTGTGTCGATTGGAGGTCTGTAGCCCAAGATACGGGCGTTTGAACGGAACTGTCCGAAAATAGGGGGTTTTGGGCCCGGACCGACCCGGCCCAAGACCCCCTCGGTCGGCCAGAACCGGGTTGACCCGAACCAGGTCTGGGTCCAGCCGCTTCAGGTGCGGCCCGGCCCCGACGTCGCGGCCCGGCCTGGCCCCGACGGCGCGGCCCGGCCCGGCCTGGGCGGCCGGGGGGCCGGGCACAGGCGCGACCCATGTTTTCAGACAGCTCGGCCACCCGAGCTGTTGCGGAAAGGGGGGGGGGGTGCGCTGACCCCCTGTTTTGAAACCGCGGCCCACCACGTGGGTGCCGCTTCCTTGCCAGCCGGGGGTTACGACCCCCGGATCCTTCGATCAGCCGGCCCGGCTGGCTGCCCGGTGCCGTCGCGGGAACCCGTGGTCCCGCTCTTCCGAGGCGCTGGCACCCGGCGGTTCTGGCCGCCACTACCTGCTCCGCCACAGCCTTGGTCTGATCGGCGCGGTGCGACGGCTCCACGCCCCTCAGCCATGGCCCGACTCCGGCCGCGACTTCGTTCGGCCTCAACGGCACGGCGCGACGGCGCTGCGCTTCTTCACTCGTTCCTCTTGCTTCCGCGCGATGTCATTGCACCGCGCTGCCTTTGCTCGTGTCGCAACAAGTACAACATCAAGGGAGAAGAGGGTCGGCTATGTTTGTGCGGTACGAACTCCTCCCGTTATAACGATAACAGGAGGCCCAAAATAAATTTCATTGAATGGAAAATAATTAACGAACAAAAATTAACCACTACCTCAAGGAGTTGTCGAACGATGGTCGTCGCGGAGAAAAGAACGTCGCGGAAGACGGCGTCACGGAAGACGGCGTCGTAAGCGTCGTCGGCGTTCGCCTGATGAAGGATGTGGCACATCTTCATTCTCCGAAGAAGGTGTCTCTCACCGGCTGTGGAGAGGTGAGGAGATGGCACGATGATTCCCATGCGGTGATGGAGTTCTTCGTCGTAGACTCGGCATGCTTCACGTTCTTTGATGAGGATGAAGATATTCTTCAAGAGCGCAAGTGTCCTCTCCTTCTTTCCGCACAACGAATCAACCCCCCAGTAAAATAAGTCATGTATTATTTTATTATCACACATGCATGCCATTAATTGAAATTCAAAAAGAAACTCATTCAATTAATTCACTTAATAGAAGAGCGTTTAATAATCCAAATTAAATTTTCAGGTTGACTTGCCATTTAAAAAGGTGTTGTGGGTGAGTTACAAAATTAAATGCACGTGGGAGGTTTTAAGGGATTTGAAGTGGTGGGGATCGTGTGGGCCCCACTTCACTAATATCCTTCCTAGTGTATTTAGGATATTAGTGGGTCCCACTCAAACCACCATGCATAGGTTATACTACTTAGAATAGAAAATAAGAATTGTTGCACAAATTTTTATTTCATTCCTTAGTTAACCCTTTTTTTAATAACCACAACCGAGCAAACGCTACTCTAGAAAAGGTGTTCCTAGGAAATTACCGGCACTACAGTTTCATCTGTGCCTTTGGATTTCGATTCTGAGCACCGGTTCAAAAGTTAGAAAAACCCGCTTGTTCGTTCACTAAACATACCTGAGCTAAACTTCAGAAATTGATTCCGGACACATCAGGCCTCAGAATCAGGTTCCGTCAGAAACTGCGTACTCGTAAAATACCAAAGAAAATTAAGAAAAAATTTCCCTTGAAATTTATGGGTCTTTACAAATCGTTCCAACCCCTCGTGAATTCTGCACCCCTGGATGCTACTTTAGTTGAAGATCCTATCTCCAATATTGTTTTATCTAAAGATATCTTAGCAGCAGTGGGCATACACCACACTACCTCTGTTAGGGACCCTACTTGTTTACCCATTATCCCACCTGAAAACTCAACACAGTTTCAAAGTACAACCCAATCGACACCCCTTTGAATTCCAAAACACCTTCAACAAACTAGAATATCACTAATATAGGTACTTCCAACAAATATCTTGTTTCCCCTATGGTGAAATAGAGAAAGAAATTTTGTCCAACCTCTACTAAAAATGTTAGAATATCACAGAGGAGGAAGGTCTTGGGTAGTTCAAAGAAAGGTTATTCAAACCCCAAACACAGGTTCTAATGAATTTCTTTTTCTAGAATTTTTGGGGTATTCCTAGATCTGGAACTTTTGTTGTTCTTAAAAATTTTCTTCTAGCTCACAAGCCTAAATTTTTTTTCTATTAATGAACCAAAAATGAATTTTTCTTTGAAAATTATGCATCTTTATTCTCATGGTTATAATTTTTTAGGTGCTTGCAAAGATGTTCTTGTTGTTGAATCACTTTGGATAGTTAATCATTTCTCTTTGCAGGATGTAAATTCTATCAAAGTATCGGAGTAGATTTTTACTTTGGATTTTTATTTTTATGGTTTTCACATTTTTTGTACCATGATTTATTCTAGGAATAGATACCAAGATTGTATACCTCTTCGGAATGATCTTTATAATTTATCCAACTATACGCATGATCCTTGGTTTGTTATCAGGGACTTTCATGAGATACTTACCTCCAGGGAGAATATTGGATCATCCCACTCTTCTATCTCCTCAAGAGATTATCAAACTACTATTTAAGAGAGTAATCTTGTTGAAATTAACCTCACTGGATCCAAGTTCACTTGGTATAGAAGACACTATAATAGAGTTGTGGCTAGTAAACCTGATAGGTCTTTCACGAATATCCCTTCTTTGGAAAAATGGGACAATATCTCTAGTATAACTCTACCTAATCATAACTCGGATCATCAACCCATTATTTTCAGTATTTTTACCAAAAGTATCAAATTTATTCTTTCTTTTAGATTTAACAACGCTTGGTCTGCTGAACCTGAATGTTCTAAGATCGTAATTTTTTTTTGGAAATCCAAGAATCATCATAATGATGATTTTTCTGGTATCATTAAATTAAAATGCTTTAAGCAGTGTCTTCAATATTGGTGTAGTTACAAATCTAATAAAATTGAAAATGACATCTCTACTCTTCATAATGAACTTATAAAAATTCAAAACACCAACTCTAACTCAAACTTTTCTTTGGACTCTCAAATAGAAATTAACATTTCTATGAAACTCAAAACTCTTCTTATTCATAAAGACAACTTGTGTAATAAAATCTTCAAAAACTAAATGGATTTCATATGGTGATAGAAATACTAAGTTCTATAACTCTCTTAATTGGACCAAGAATGTTTTCAAACCTCTTACCTTTGTTTGAGACGAAGACACCCTCATTGACACTAAGGAGGCCATTGATAATCATGTTTCCTCTTACTTTTATAATATTTTCAATGGTCCAGATGTTAATAAAGACCCCCTTCCTGATCTTATTCAGTATTTGGTGAGTGAGTCAGATGTTGCTTATCTTTTAAGAACCCCTCTTGATCATGAAATCAAAGACACTATTTTTAGACTTAATCCTGATAGTGCCTCGAGCCCTGATGGTTTCAATAATGGGTTCTTTCAACAATAATGGTAGGTTATTTATTTGGATGTTTGAAAACATTCCAAATAATATTTTTACAATGGTGTTGTAACACCCTCGCCCCAGTTACCCAGAGTCGGTGCATTATTACATAACATTGGCATGATCACAAAAGATCAAGTCTCGAAAGAACGATTAGGTTAGTAGCCTTGGAAACACTAGATACATTCATAAGTCTTACATTACATCATAAAGTGAAAACTACAACAACATCTTGTCTCCACACTCATATCCACTTATTCTATCTATGCACGTCATTTATAAAATACTTCTTCTCGTCCTAGGAAAAATAAAACATAGAAAGGGGTGAGCTCAAATGCCCAGTAAGGATAACAATGTAGGGAAAACTTTCATAAAAAACCATGCACATTTAAGGAAATGTATAACTAAAACAAAAGCCTTTTAAACATGAACTTCAGCATAATATGGAAAAAATAAAATGAAATAATGTCATTTACTTATTCACATGGATATTCTACTAGTCGAATAATCACTTGAAATATCAATAACCACTTTCATAATGATGGAATGCATAATGCCAGGCTATCATAACCACATAGTCAAGGCCTTGTGCCAAGACTACAAATAAGATTTTGTCAAGGCCTTGTTCCAAGACACTAGTTTGTCTCATGAGACCAACTGATTCTTCGAGGAGCTATAGCAGGCTCCACCCGTCACTTATTAAGTCCAATGCATTCCTCATATGAATAGGTTTAAACATAACATAAACATTCGTATTAAAACTAGCATATGAAATGTCAATACATTCTTCATAAACCATGAATGGTATAAAAATAACACATCCACAGTCAAATATATCAAAAAACCTTCAATACAATATGGAAGTTTTTTATCATAATAAATCAACTTCAAATAATATAAAAATCCATCAAAGGATGTTGACGTAGATGAAATCAAAACTATTTGAGAGAAATATCTCTTTTTTTGAAATCATTTAAAAGTCACATAATTATAAAATAAAACATTTACTTTGAAAATATCCTTATATGGTTTTAAGGGAAGCTTCAAAGATTTTATAATGGCAGAAAATAGCCGCACCTACCATATAAGATAAAAAAGACATTCTTACCTTAATTCTATCGAAAAGGTTAAAAAGGACCTTGTTTGGAAAACGACAGAAATATTCCTTTATAAAATTATTATAAAAAGTAAAAAAATGTATAAATGACTTTAAACCATAGTCAATAAAATAGTAAGAATGTTTTTAAATACATTTTTAAGAAACATGGATGTGGATGATAAAGAGGTCCCAATAGATACTTACGTAAAAAAACCTCAGATAATAAAGAGATTGTAAAATAAACCCTTACCTTGTACTTTTCCTTGGTTAAGGGTAGGTTAACCTCCTGTATAATGGTGAAATAATTTTTATTAAATCATACCAGAATCATATACATTAATATGATATCATATATGATCTTTTAACATTTTTATGTTAATAATATCTTAGTATTATCGTCATTTCGGGTGTTAACGAATTCATTTTCCATTATATGCTTTGTTACGTAAGTCATGTTTGTTATGTATAGGTTGTATCTTATTCATATACAGAATGATATTAAGTCTTTAAAAATTAATTTTAACCATAAAATTAAAATTATTCTTGAATGGATAGGATGGAGAATGAATCACATGGCGTTCGGGGAGACAGTAATACGTACGTACGCACGAGCGACAATATCATTCTTGTGATATTAAAATAATATATAATTGGATGGTATATCGTATATAAAGAATCATTATCATGTTATATTTACTATTTACATGAATTAAACATCATTATTATACCCATCCAAAGAATAGTGTATTGAATAACAATTACACCACGACGTGGAGACGGTAGGCTGTACGTACGCATGTATGGTGACATGTCATTCAAAGGATGGATAGAATACTGAATATGGTTGTACCGTATTTATAATAACATCACAGTATATAGAAGATACTGGAGTTATTATTTTTTAATGGAAATAACAAATAATGAAGATGTTGAAGAAGAAAGGAACTTGAAAGAGGGTGGTGAAAACATTACCTCTTCTTCAGGTTCTTCCTTTTGATTTGATCAAAAGGGCTCCTTAGGTTGGATTTCTGATCAAACTAAGGCCTATAGGTTAAATTAATGAAAGTTTAGAGAATATTTGGGTAGGGGTTGTCCAAGCAAAATGGCTTTGAAGTTGTGAATTAGAGATAAGGGGGGTGTCCTTTTATAAGAGGGGTGAGGGGAACCATTGGAAAAGATAGAAATATTATTTTATAATAAATTCATATTCGGTTTATAATGGCTCAAAAGTATATTATTTAAAGGTTATGGTGTGGATAGGTCGAAAAGAACTCAACCAGTATATTTTAGACAGGTTTGGGTCACATTATTAACCTTATCTTTTAGTTTTAACTCTTAGTTAATTAGTTTTACATTTACCATGTCTCATTGTATTTTTATATTATATGGTTAATAAACTTACTATAAACCTCCAAGAGACCCCCAAGTGGTCCATTAATGATACACCTATCATGATACAAGTCCTTTGGTCGTAACGTATATTTTAAAAAAAAAATATCAATTATTAATATAATATTCGTTTTAAAAACTCTGTTATGTCAATTTTGACACTATTTGGAATTTGATTTTTTTGAAAATCATAACATCATGATTACTTCAAAAAAAGTTAATTAAATATATCCTAACATGTCATATTATCCTATAAAATTAGTGGAATCCATAAAAAGTCTCAAATTACATTTATTTGGATATTTAAAATATCAGTTATTTTAATATTTCATTAATTCTGTAATTACTGCATCACCATTGTGTCATAAATAAATAAAGTTATTTAATGTCTAAAAATTATAAATAAAATACCATTATGTAGGAAATATTTTTATATTTCTAATTAATATTTAAAATTTAATTTATCTTATATATAATCCTATATTAAAAATGTTTTAGTAATTAAACTTTGATTTTAACTCTTTTAACTCTTCTTTGAATTAAATAATAATAAATGTCCTAATCTAATCAAAGTGGATATAAATAATAATATTTTACTCCTAAGGTTGTTTTTGGTCGAGATACACTTTTATAATAGAATTAGGACATGTCTTAGGGTAATATTAATATCATTTTTACCCTTAATTTCCCTATTTAATTTTAACCGTGGTAAATAAAAGTAAAAAGTTACTATTCACCAAAAATTATTTTTATCTTATTGTACCACATTTTACTCCTTTATATTAACCGTGTCTCTCATATTTTCGAAATTCCACTCACATAATCGGTAAAATTATGTTTTATGTGAATTTTCAAATTCTCCTAGGAGGTGGGTAAAAGATAGTGAAAAGTTCAATAAAATTTTTATATATCTAAATTTATTCTAAACTAACTCCAATGAATTACATTGAACTTATATAGGTATTATGTATCTATTTTGACTTTAATTAAATTTAAATAAATTAAATAATTATTTAAATAAAAATTTGGTTTTAAACTATAACTCAATGTTTTCCACTATTCATCAAAAATTGAAAGTTCTTAGAAAAATACCAAAAATTCACCCTAGGATAATTTTGATATTCCAAATCCAAATATGAAGTCCATTTTGAAAGATATAATTTATAAAATTTCAAAAAGTAGGTATTATTATTCATAATGGCTAGTTTGATTGGTTGTGGTGTGTGTTAGAACTCGAAGTTGCGTACAACACACACTACTATATTATTCAAAGAGAAGCGTACTGTGGAAGCTTGGGGTGTTACATTCTCCCCTCCTTCAAATAATTTTATCATCGAAATTTCTAAAATATTACTGCATAAAAAGACATGGGTGGTTCTTCATCATAAGTTCCTTGGGTTCCCAGGTTGCCTCTTCCATCTTATGGTTTCTCCATAGAGATTTTACTAGATGAGTCGTCCGGTTTCTCAGCATGTGTTCTCTTGTATCAAGAATCCTGACGGGATCTTCACAATAAGATGGATCGGGTTCCAGTTCTAATTCCTCATAAGTGATTACATGTGTTGGGTCAGGAATGTATTTTCTCAATAGTGATACGTGGAACACATCATGAACATTGGAGAGACTTGGTGGTATTTCCAAACAGTAAGCTATAGGCCCAATTTGTTCTAGAATTTTGAAAGGTCTGATGTACTTGGGACTCAATTTACCCTTCGTACGAAAACGTATAACTCCCTTCCATGGAGATACCTTCAAGAAAACTTGATCTCCTACCCAAAATTCTAAATCCTTCCTTCGGTTATCGGCATAGCTCTTCTGCCTACTTTGAGCTGCTTTGATGTGGGTTTGGATTACCTTCACCATTTCCATCGTTTCCTCCACCAGTTCTGGGCCTACAAGTTTTCTTTCAGCAATGTCATCCCAACAGGTTGGTGTGCGACATCTCTTTCCATATAACGCTTCATATGGTGCCATCCGAATACTTGAATGGAAGCTATTGTTATAGGAAAATTCCACCAGAGGTAAATATTGATCCCACATAACCTGAAAGTCAAGTGAGCATGATCTCAACATGTCTTCTATGGTTTTAATAGTCCGTTCTGATTGTCCATCAGTTTGGGGGTGGTAATAAGTGCTCAAACGAAGTCCATCATTTAGGGTTTTCTAATACTTTTCCATAACCTTGATGTCAAATGGGGATCACAATCCGAAACAATCGATAGGGGTACTCCATGAAGTCTTACAACTTCATTAATATATAGTCTTTCTAGACGTTCAAGTGGTAAATCCTCCCTTGTAGCAAGAAAATGTGCATACCTGGTAAGACGATCAACAATGACCCCTATTTCATCGTTCCTTCTAGGAGTCACTACTACAATTAAGGCCATTAGAGACCGCCAAAAGCGGTCGCTATAGGCCTTTAGAGACCGCCGGGTGACCGCTTTTGGCGGTCGCTGTTGCTTCGTCGGTAAAGAGCAGTAGCGACCACCAATGGTGGTCGCTAAAGCCTCTATCGAAATACAGCAGATTTGCACTGTATAGATGACTGGTGGACTTAGGCAGTGGATCGAGGGATGGTGAAGCTTCGGCTTCCGGTAATGGCGGATCTGCGGCGGCCAGAGGGATGTGCGGTAAGTTGATGGTGCTTGTGGATGGTGTTCCGATGATGTGGGGGATGACAGGGGTGACCTACGAGGGGTACGGTGAAGCGGTGGCTGACAAAGGTGGTGGTAGGTGTGACCATATGAGGAAGTGCGTCGGTGGGGGAAACTGTGGGAGGTGGCCTGAAGTTGCAGCGGCGAGGAAGGGAAGTGGAATGACAGGGCGGGAAAAATCCCGCGTTTTTTTAGGCGGGATTAGCGACCGCCATTGGCAGTCTCTAATAGTATTAATAGCGACCGCCAATGGCGGTCGCCCGTGTCCAGGGGCGCAGAAACTGAAAATTCTAGTAGTGAGTCTTTGGTAGTCCCATGAAAAAGTCCATCGTGATATTATCCCATTTCCCCTCAGGTATGGGAAAATGTTGCATGACTCCTCCATGCAATTGCCTTCTAGCTTTCACTTGTTGACAAACCATACATCTTGAAACAAAATCAGAAATCTCCCTCTTCATGTTGTCCCACCAAAAATGTTGCTTCAAATCTCTATACATTTTGGTTCTCCTAGGGTGTATAGAGAAATTGGAACTATGAGCATCGTCCAACAGTTCCCTTTTTAGATCAGGTATATCAGGAACACAAAGTCTTCTTCCAAATTTCAAAATTCCATCTTCATACACAAAGTCACTAAATCTCCCATAATTGACAGCTTTAATCCTCTTTTTAAACTTTTCATCATTGGTTTGAGAACTCTTTATCCTTTCCAGTAAATACGGTTCGACAACCATTTGAAAAATAATTGATGTTTCACCATCCATGGTGATTCCCATATCCATCTTTACTAGATCCATGTATATAGGATCCTTTTCCACTCTCATCTTGTTTAAGACACCATGATCCTTTCTACTCAAAGCATCTGCCACCCTATTTTCCTTCCCCGGGTGGTAGTGTATCGTGCAATCATAATCCTTGAGTAGTTCAATCCATCGCCTTTACCTCATGTTGAGTTCTTTCTATGAGAAAATTTACTTAAAACTATTGTGATCAGTATAAATCTCACATTTTTCACCATAGAGAAAATGTCTCCATATCTTCAAAGTAAATATTACAGCAGCTAACTCAAGATCATGAGTAGGATAGTTTTTCTCATGAATTTTCCATTGTCGTGATGCATAGGCAATAACTCTATCATTCTGCATAAGGACACAACCAAGTCCTTTATTCGATGCATCACTATAAATAACGAACCCATCATTCCCCGATGGTAGAATCAATATAGGAGCATTGACTAATCTTATCTTCAGTTCTTCAAAACATTCTTCACAGTCTTTTGTCCAAACAAATTTAACCCCTTTATGTGTGAGCTTCGTCAATGGGTTAGCCAATCGGGCAAAATTCTGGACAAAACGCCAATAATAACCTGCTAAACCAATAAAACTACGTACCTCAGTTATACTCGTCAGTGCTGGCCATTATTGGATTGCTCTTGTCCTAGAAGGATCAATGGAGATTCCATCTTTGGAGATAATATTTCCATGAAAATAAATCTCCTGAAGCCAGAATTCACACTTGATAAACTTCTCATATAATTCATGTCTTCTAAGATTCTTTAGGATAATTCACAAGTGATTTTCATGATCTTTGTAGAATTTGAAGTATAACAAGATATCATCAATAAATAACACTACAAAATCATCGAGGTTTTCCATGAAAACTCTGTTAATTAGATCCATGAATAAAGAGGGTGCATTAGTCAATCCAAAAGGAATTACTGTAAACTTGCAATGCCCATACCTAGTTCGAAATGCTATCTTTAGAATGTCTTCCTTCTTCCCACACAACTGATGGTATCCAGATTGAAGGTCGATCTTTGAAAATTATTGGGCTCCATACAGTTGGTCAAATAAATCATCAATGCGAGTTAGGGGATACTTTTTCTTTATTTTTATAGCATTGATCTCCCTGTAGTCAATGCACAACCTCATAGATCCATCTTTCTTCTTAACAAAAAGGACAGGTTCTCCCCATGGAGAAACACAAGGGTGAATAAATCCCTCATTACTCAATTCCTCTAGTTTTTTCTTTATTTCAACTAATTCCATAGTGTTCATTCTATAAGGGGTCATCGATATAGGCCTTGAACCAGGAATTAAATCAATGGAAAAATCAATTTCTCGTTCTAGAGGATGTCCAGGTAAATCTTCCGGAAACACATCTACATATTCTTTAACAATAGGTACATACTCTGTTTGAACATTACTTTCCTCACCCATAGTCATTTCATTCTCTTCCTCCCCAATAATTGAATTTAGTTGATCTAATGGGGGTGGATCTAGATAAGAATTGGGTGGTGAAGATTTTTCTCTAAAGATAAGGTGTTCATTATCATCATCATCAAAAATCATAACCTTCTTCTTATTATAATAAATCTTCACATCATGGTCCAAAATCCAATCCATACTAAGGATTATATGACATTTAATCATTGGTATGATGATGAGATTAGCGGATAAAGAACATTTATGCGCTCTAATGGGGACTGATCCACATAACTTTGTAGCAATGATACTTCCCTTATGAGTTTTAACTGACAACTCTCTTGTTAAATGAAATTGGAAATATCTAATTTTCTTTAGAAAACTAGGGAGATATGAAACAATGTGATGATCCGGAATCAAATAATGCATTTTCTAAACTTGAGGAATCCATTAAATTACCTGCCACCATGTCTTTTGGAGCTTCTACCTCATCAGTAGTGATAGAATAAGCCTGGACTTGATCCCTTGTCCTTTTCTGAGGTAAGTTTCCCTGACGCTTAGGACATTCATTTTCATAATGTCCCATCTCCCTGCAATTGTAGCATTGAACATCGGTAGCTTCCTTATTCCCCTTGCAATCACGAGCATGGTGGCCTTTTCACCACACTTGTAACAGAATCACATTCCTTTCAAGCAAGTATTGGGGTGTTTCTTCCCCCATTTACTGCATAATGGATATTCAACTTTTCTCTTCTTCCCCTTATTTCCATTTCCAGAGTGATCATTAGATCTCTTCTTCTCTTTCTTTTCTTTAAAGTTGTAAGACTTAAGGAATTCCTTTTCCGTCTTGACAGAACACGAGACAATATCTTTGTACGATGAAAAGGTTTCTAAGACTAATTCTCAACGGATAAATGGTTTTAACCCATCTAAGAAACGATGAATCTTACTTCTTAGGTTACATATATAATCTGTTGCATGCCTCTCTAACTTTGTAAAGTTATCCTCATTCTTTGCGACATTGTCATCCTCCTTTTGTCTCAGACTCAGAAATTGCATTTCCATATCTTCTTGATGGTCACGAGGAAAGTATTTTTCTAAGAAAAGCTCTTTTAAATCTCTCCATTACATATTTGATACTTCATCATCTTCCTTTGTGTTTTGAATCAATGACCACCATTGGTCAACATCTCTAGTGAGGCGGTAAACTGCCATGATAACTTTTTCCCTTTCACTACTCTCCATGGCATTAAATATTTTTTCTAAGGAATTTATCCATTCCTCTGCTACTAAGGGATTTGTACTCCCATTGAATGTTGGTGGTTTTTTCCTCATGAATCGATCCAACATTGATCCTCCACACTGTGAATCAGGGTGCTCCATACGGTTGAGGTTATTATTAATAACCTAAGTGATTTATCCCAGTATAGTGATTAGCTGATCAGCACCAGTTGCATCACCATCTCCACTATAATTATCTTGATCAGGAGGGAAATCCCTACATGGAGTGCATGCATTGATACAGTTTCCATTCCTTCCGCTAGGCACAATTTCTAAACAATGGCATAAACTAGATCAGTTTATGAATCAGAATACATAATTCAATACTTGTAAAACACTTAACTAAAATTCAACAGTTTATGGATATAATCCATAATCATAAAAAATATTTTCTTTTAGAAAGTATATAATCATAAACCCTTCATAATGGTTCGTAAAGAAAATGAGAATTATCCAAAGCATATCCTCTGGGAGTGTCATAACCAAGAGTGCAACAAGGCCCGTTGTCGTGCACCAGTTCCCGTTCGAGTCTAGCTCAAAGCGGTGTTTTCGGGTTTTACCCCTAGGTACATTTGTGCCAGATCCACCTCTACCTACTCATATCCATACATGGATGTATTTCTCGTAAAACTCACAAAATCTCTACAATACCAAAATTCTAGGAAGTTCTTCTACACTAATCCTCAAAGTTCATCTTAGTTCTACGTGCTCTAATCAGAGTTTATCTAAATATAGCATACAAGGTTTGTACTAAACTTCCTCTGATACCAACTGTAACACCCTGACCCCAGTTACCCAGAGTCGGTGCATTATTACATAACATTGGCATGATCAAAAAAGATCAAGTCTCGAAAGATAGATTAGTTTAGCAGCCTTGGAAACACTAGATACATTTATAAGTCTTACATTACATCATAAAGTGAAAACTACAACAACATATTGTCTCCACACTCATATCCCCTTATACTATCCCTGAAGGTCATTCATAAAATACTTCTTCACATCTTGTAAAAAATAAAACATAGAAAGGGGTGAGCTCAAATGCCCAGTAAGGATAATAATATAGTGGAAACTTTCATAAATAACCATACACATTTAAGGCAATGTAAAACTAAAACAAAAGCCTTTCAAACTTTCACTTCAGCGTAATATGGAAAAAATAAAATTAAATAATTTCATTTACTTATTCACATGGATATTCTACTAGTCGAATAATCACATGCAATATTAATAACCACTTTCATAATGATGGAATGCATAATGCCAGACTATCATAACCACATTGTCAAGGCCTTGTGCCAAGACTACAAATAATATTTTGTCAAGGCCTTGTTCCAAGACACTAGTTTGTCTCATGAGACCTACTGATGCATTGAGGAGCTATAGCAGGCTCCACCTGTCACTTATTAAGTCCAATGCATTCCTCATATGAATAGGTTTAAACATAAAATAAACATTCATACTAAAACTAGAATATGAAATTTCAATACATTCTCCATAAACCATGAATGGTATAAAAATAACACATCTATAGTCAAACATATCACAAAAACATCAATACAATATGGAAGTTTTGTATCATAATAAATCAACTTCCAATAAGATTAAAATCCATCAAAGGATGTTGACATAGATGAAATCAAAACTATTTGAGAGAAATATCTCTTTTTTGAAATATTTTAAAAGTCACATAATTATAAAATAAAACATTTACTTTGAAAATATCCTTATAATATTGTAAGGGAAGCTTAGAAGATTTTATAATGGCGGAAAATAGTCGCACCCACCGTATAAGTTAAAAAATACATTCTTACCTTAATTCGGTCGAAAAGGATAAAAAGAGCCTTGTTTGGAAAATGACAGAAAGATTCATTTATAGACTTCTTATAAAAAGTCAAAAAAAGGTTATAAATTACTTTAACCCATAGTCTATAAAATAGTAAGAATTTTTTGAAATACATTTTTAAGAAATAAGGATGTGGATGATAAAGAGGTCCCAATAGATACTTACGTAAAAACAACCTTGGATAATAAAGAGATTGTAAAATAAACCCTTACCTTGTACTTTTACTTGGTTGAGGGTAGGTAAACCTCATGTATAATGGTGAAATAATTGTTATTAAATCATATAAGAATCATATACATTAATATGATATCATATATTATATTTTAACATTGTTATGTTAATAATATCTTAGTATTATCGTTATTTCGGGTGTTAACAAATTCATTTTCCTTTATATGATTTGTTACGTAAGCCATGTTTGTTATGGATAGGTTGCATATTATTCATATCCAGAATGATATTAAGTCTTTAAACATTATTTTTAACCATAAAATTAAAATTATTCTTGAATGGATACGATGGGGATTGAATCTCATCGGGTTCGTGGAGACGGTAATTCGTACGTACGCACGAGCGACAATATCATTCTTTTGATATTAAAATAATATATAATTGGATGGTATATAATATATAGAGAATCATTATCATGTTATATTTATTATTTACATGAATTACACATCATTATTATACCCATCCAAATAATAGTTTATTGAATAACAATTACACCATTACGTGGAGACGGTAGGTTGTACGTACGCACGTATAGTGACATGTCATTCAAAGGATGGATAGAGTAATGAATATGGTTTTAACGTATTTATAATAACATCACAGTATATATAAGACACTGGAGTTATTATTTTATAATGGAAATAACATATAAAGAATAAGTTGAAGTAGAAAGGAACTTGAAAGAGGGTGGTGAAAACATTACCTCTTCTTCAGGTTCTTCCTTTTGATTTGATCAAAAGGGATTCTTAGGTTGGATTTATGATCAAAATATGGCCTCTAGGTTGATGTGAGGGAAGTTGATAGAATATTTGGTCCGGTTTTGGCCAATCCAAATGGATTTGAAGGTGTGAATTAGAGAGAATGGGAGTTCCCTTTTATAAGAGGGTGAGGGGCACCTTAGGAAAAGCAAGAAATATTATTTTATAATAAATTTATATTCAGTTTTTAATGGCTCCAAAGTGAATTATTTAATGGTTAAGGTGGGGATAGGTCGAAAAAAACTCAACCAATATATTTTATATAGGTTTGGGTCACATTATTAACCTTATAGTATAGTTTTAACTCTTAGTTAGTTAGTTTGACATTTACGATGTCTCTTTTATTTTTTTATTATTTGGTTAATAAAATTACTATAAACTCTTAATTGACCCCAAAGTGGTCCATTAATGATACAAGTATCATGATTAAAGTCCTTTGGCCGAACCTTAGATTTTTAGAAATAGAATATCAATTAATAATATAATATTCGTTTTAAAAACACTTTTATGTCAATTTTGACACTATTTGGAATTTGATTTTTGTGAAAATCATAACAGCATGATTACTTCGAAAAAAGTTAATTAAATCAATACTAACATGTCATATTATCATATATAATTAGTTTAATTCATAAAAAGTCTCAAATTACTTTTATTTGGATATTTTAAATATCAATTATTTTAATATTTCATTAATTCGGTAATTACTGCATCACCATTGTGTCATAAATAAATTAAATTATTTAATGTCTAAAAATTATAAATAAAATACCATTATGTAGGAAATATTTTTATATTTATAATTAATATTTAGAATCTAATTTATCTTATGTATAATTCTATATTAAAAATGTTTTAGTAATTAAACTTTGATTTTAACTCTTTTAACTCTTCTTTGAATTAAATAATAATAAATCTCCAAATCTAATCCAAGTGGACCTAAATGGAAATATTTTATTCCTAAGGTTGTTTTTGGTCGAGATACCCTTGTCCAATAGAATTAGGACATGTCTTAGGGTAATATTGATATCATTTTTACCTTTAATTACCCTATTTACTTTTAACCGTGGTAAATAAAAGTAAAAGGTTACTATTCACCAACAATTATTTTTATCTTATTGAACCACATTTTACTCCTTGATATTAACCATGTCTCTCGGATTTTCAAAATTCCACTCACATAAGCAGTAAAATTAAGTTTTATGTGAATTTGCAAATTCTCCTAGGAGGTGGGTAAAAGACGGTGAAAAGTTCAATAAAAGTTTTATATACCTAAAATTATTCTAAACTAACTGCAATGAATTACATTGAACTTATATAGGTATTATGTATCTATTTTTTCCTTAATTAAATTTAAATAAAATAAATAATTTTTTAAATAAAAATTTGGTTTTAAACGATAACTCCGTGTTTTTCACTATTCATCAATAATTGAAAGTTTTCAGAAAAATACCAAAAATTCACCCTAGGCTAATTTCGATATTTCGAATCCAAATATGATGTCCATTTTGAAAGATAAAATTTATAAAATTTAAACAATTAGTTATTATTATTCATAACTGATGGTTTGATTGGTTGAGGTGTTTGTTAGAACTCGAAGTTGTGTACAACACATGCTACTGTATTATTCAAAGAGAAGCATACTGTGGAAGCTTGGGGTGTTACAGGTGTCTTTTCCCATGAAATAAATGCTCAATTTCATACTTTAATTCCTAATGTGGACAATGCCTCTGAGATTCATCTCTTCAGACCTATTTTTCTTATCAACACTTTATAAAAATTATTACGAAACTTTTTTCTAGTAGTCTTACAACTATATGAAATAAAATTTTCTCTTAGAACCAATTTGGCTTTATCAAGGGTATGTCTATATAGTATTGCATCTCCCTTGCCTCAGAATGCACCAACATCCATAAAAAACAGAGGAGACAATATTTCCATTAAAGATGATATTAGGAAATACTTTGATACCATTAATTGGAGTTTTATTTTCAAATTTCTTTAGATAGTTGGTTTTAATGATAATTTCTTCAGTAGGATAATCTCCTTATTCAAATTAGACTCCTTCTCCATCCTTGTTTGTGGTTATCCTAAAATCTTCTTTAAATGCACCAAGGGAGTTAATCAAGGAGATCATTTATTTGCCATTATTTTTGAAATTGTGGATGATTACTTAATAAAATTTCTCACTCTCCTTATTGATCAAAAGAAGCTTAACCCTATTTAGGCTTCCAAAAAAATAACCCTTCCCACTCAACTCTTATATGATGATGATATCATCTTGTTCCTACAAGGTGATAAAACTAATATTCAAAATATTAAAAATTCCATGTCCCATTATGAAGAAATCTCGAGTTAGATAATAAGCTGGAACAAATCCTTTGTGTTCATTAAGAAAAAAAATTCTTCTATTAGAAAAAATAATATCATCAACAATTTAGGCATCAAAGAAGTATCCTTCCCTTTCACTTATCTTGGTGTACCCATCTTTTGGGGAATGCCTAAATCTAGTTACCTTTAACCATTGTTGATCAATCCATCAATCAACATTCCTCTTGGAAGGTAAATCCTTCTCTATGGCAAGTAGAAACTATCATATGAAATCTAAAATTGTCTCTAAAATGGTCTACTCAACGATGATATACAAATGGATTGCTATCCTTCTTAAGAAAATTAATGTGAACATAAAAAAAATTGGACTAGAATCACTCTTGAAAGAAATCTTGTGACCATTCCCTGGGATAATTTTTGTAAACCCTTAGAAAATAGAGTTCTTGGAATAAAAAATCTTAATCTCTTTAATGATTCTCTTCATGCTTGGATCACGTGGAGGTTTATCCACAAAATCCCTGATTCCATTTATTCTCTTAAAACAAGATTCCTCACTAAGTTAAAGAAATGAAATTTGAATTATATCTCATATTCTATCTGGCCATCTATTCAGAAAACATTCACTAACATCCTAAATAATTCAAGTTGGATGGTTAGTTCTGATTCCTCCATGAATTTTTGGCTGGACAACTGGATTGGTACTCTTTTAATCTCCACGTTTCCACCTAATTCTCTTCTAGATAACACTAACTGCACTATAGGGGATGTTATTCATTCTCGTAAAAATAACCTTCCTGATAACAACATTCATGTGACTGATAAGTATCCCTTTTTCCAATTATGAATATTTCCTTGTCAGTGAACATGCTCATAATGGCACCCTTGACTCCAAATGTTTTTACAAACACAATTTTTTAAATTATGATTTTAACTTTTGTTGGCTGATATCCTTTGACAACCCTTGGATTAATCCTTCGAGAATTACTATTGTATCATGTATCACTAACTACAGAGTCCCCACTGAGGTTTCTCTTCAGTATTTTCATATTAAAATTTCCTCTAAGTTTCATCTTTGTAACCAAAATAGAGAAGATACTAATAATCTATTTCTATATTGTGCTACAGCTTTAGCTCTTTGGAACTATATTTTTGAAATTTTTTCTTGAATATAGTTACTTCTTGACTCAATAATCTCCCAACTAAATCATTGTGTGGACTTTGAAACCTCTCAGAAAATTAAGAATATTTTCTTACATGCAGTTTCAGAGATCCTTCTCATGATATGGTATAATAGAAATTCTATTCTTCATTATAATTTATCATTTAGTCTTAATGCAGGTCAGATGCATATTCTCATTTCCATTCGAGATGCTACCTCGATTCAAAAGGCTAATTGGGACAACACGGGTGGTGAAATTGAGATCCTCTAACGTCTTAAAATTTATGGTATCTACAAACAACCTAGATTCACTTTTGTGCTGTTTTGACAAGACACACTCTTAGGATGGATCAAAGTGAATTTCGATGGTACCTCTAAAGGCACCCTGGAACCTGTAGGTTGTGGTGCCAATTACAGAGACATTCTTGGTTAGTTCCACATATGCTTCTTTGGTAGTTGTGGTGTTACCTCATATGTACAAGCGGAAATGATGGGTGTTATCCATGCTATTTACTTTTCCTAGAAAAGGGTTGGGACAATATTTGGATTGAAAGTGATTCGACTACTATTGTCTAGGATATTTTGGAAGGGTGTGGTGCGTATAGATTGGATTATTACTACCCATTGGATGAATTGTCTTACATCACTTTTGGAGACTAATTACACTTTCAATCATGCCATTCATGAAGAAAACATGGTTGCAGACGGTCTTTTGAATAAGGGATTCAACCATGACACAACTTGACAGGATGACTTGACCAATGATTTACTCCCTCTATATTATAAATATTGTAATAATATTTTGTCCTTCATACTCAGGTCTCTCCTTTTTTTTCTATTGAATAAATTTTTCCTTGGTCCGTGACCATGGAACCACCGTTTTTAAAAAATATTGGATGAAATTGGTGTGTTGAAGCCTTAAAACGCTACAAAGAAATAAATAAATTTTTTTGAAGAGTCAATACATACACAAAATCACAGAAACCCTATTAAAAATTCATTCTAGAAGGGAAAGCAGCAGTGGGTAATAAATATAAATAGATAATGAAAAAAACAAAAAAATGATATCACCAAACAAGCAATCAATGAGTGAGGATGAGAAGAAAATAACATAACTTGGATTGGAGATTTGAATCAACTGAGAGAAAGTATAGATATCACCAAATCATGGATTCATTTGAGCATTAGATTTTTTCGAGCCAAAATTAGTTCGAGCCTTGGATTTTTTCAAGCCATGATTTGATCCTTGATTTGAGCTTGGATTTAACGTGAAAAAGTACCAGCAGTGTGTGTCTTCCACGTAAAGCTTTAAATATTGTTACTAGTTTGTGACTGGCTTGGGTTATTTAAATATATCAAGGACACTTTTATCATCACTTCCAAAAAAGTTATGATAAAAATAAATTTTTTCATAACTAAATTAATAAGAGCAGATAAAATGCATCTTTATCAGCACATTTTTAGTTTTGATAAATATAGAGCTTTATCAGTTCTAAAAATGAACTGATAATGAATTTATAATTATAATTATGAATATAATAAATAAATATATATATATATATAATTAATATATATAAATATAAATATAGTAATGATATTCATTATTTAAAAACATTTATTATAATTTTTTAGTAATTGATATATTTATATCATTATATATATTTATATGATTATATATATATATATATATTTAATATATATATATATATAAATAAATATAGTAAATATATTCATTATCTAAATATTTTTATTATAATTTTATAATTTTTTAAATATATGATTATTTATTTATAATTATATAAATAATTTTTTAAAAAATAATATTTATACATTTATATATTTATATCAATTTATATATTTATATTTAATAAATATATATAAATATAAACATAAAATTAAATTTATTTATATATCAATTATTTAAATAAATTTATTATAATTTTATAATTATTCAAATATAGATAATTCTTTACATATAATTATATAAAATCTTTTTAAAGAAATAATATTTATTTACTTATATTTATAAATATATAAATTTATAAATATATTAAATATAAATTTATAAATATATTTATTTAAAAATATTTACAAATGTATTTTTAACATTATTAATTAATATATAATCTTCAATGTATGCATGTAAAAAACGAGTGAACTTAAATAATTAAAAATGTCTATAATTTAAAAATATTGAAATAATGGATATGTTTTTCTAAATAAATATTAGTTAATAAAACAAATATGGATATATATTGAAATAAATATGAAAACATATTGAAAATATTAAAACATATAAAATAAATATATAAAAAAAAATAATAGGAAATTATTTAATTTCAAATATATATATATATATATATCAAAAAAATGAATTAATACATAACTATAATAATATTACAAATGAATAAATAAAATTTACTAGTTTAATACATAATATGTCAAATATATCATGTATTAATGAAATTATAAAATAAATACTAATTTTTTATAAATTACATAAATATTATGTGTATGTGTTTCTATATAAGAGTTCATTAATTAAGTAAACATTTCTATGTGTGCATAAAAAATAGAAATGCATTAATTATGTATATGTATGTGAAATCAATGTAACACACATTTTATATATGTTAAATTAAAAAATAAAATGACATTCAATTATGTCCATTACTTGATGTAATTATTTAGTATTTTTAATTAATAGACATTTTTAATTATAAAACATTATTCAATAAATATATTACATATATAATTTAAAGCATAAATATTTTGTATTTTATAAATCATATATTATGAAATATTATATATATTTATATATATATAAACAAATATATATAAAAAAATATATTTATATATTAAATTTATTAACGTATAATTATATATTAAAAGCATTGAAAATGAATAAGACATTAATATGTTTTTAATTATTACATATTATTCATTTTCTATATCTATATTTAATATATATCATTTATTACTATTTATAATTAATATACATATATTAATATTATACATTTTGTTAATAGTTGTTTCATTAAAAATATTTTAATAATTTAGTAATTTATTATTTTTAAATTTTTTGTTTAATTATTATAATTTATTCATTTATTTATTTTTTATTTATTTTTTATTTATTTTAAATTCATACAATTTATTTATTTCATAAATAATTTTTTAATTAATAAAATGTTTCCTATTTTTCTTAATTTACTCACCCTTGATTTTTGTATGTTTAATTATTCATTTTATTCATTTTACATATCTATATATTTACTATATACAATTTATTAGTATTTATAATTTATATGTATGTATATTAAATGTATTCAATATTATGAATAATTATTTAATTAATAAAAATTTAATAATTTTTTTTGATTTATTCATTTTTTTGTATTTATTTTTTTAATTATTACATTTTATTCAATACCTTTATCTGAGCTAAAAAACACTGATAAAGAATACCCTTTTTCAACACTAAAACTAAATCACTGATAAATGGTAACTTTAATAAATGTTAAAAAAATACTGATAAAAGGACCCCTTTATCATCGCTTTTTTTAGTACCAATAAATTCTAGTGCTATTAAAGGCTTATTTTGTAGTAGTGATCTCATTTAGTTCGTGAGATAGATCATTGAAAAATCCCCTATATAGAGGTCCTCGTCATACATGTAATATCTTGTTACCAATCTATCAGGTATATCCTTAACCTCATTGTGGTTTTCCATTTTTTTTGTCTGTATAAGGCCGATAAGGAATTGTGAGGATACCTATAATGGTGAAGTCAAAGATTTGTTGGACTCTCAGTTTTAACCGGTCTTTTCTGGAAGCTGTAGGAGGATTTCATGTCGTGTAACTAGGTTACATGATGTGTAATGGTCCTTGGGTGCAAGTCATGTAAGGGATTAATGATGTTAATGGTTACACAGACTTCATCTCCGATGATTTTTGGAGACATTTTTCCTTCTTTATTTATCCGTTCGATAATTAATCTTCATCGTGGTAACACCCTTGAGTTTTGTTATTGGAATCGTGGTCTCAAATTGTATTTTCATAATGCCCTCTTCAAGATCCATTGTGTGATCTGATTCCAGAGGTTGTTCCTCTATTGGTTGTGGTGTGGCGGGTGTTCATTCTTGAGGTACAAGGCATTTCGTCTTCTCTATCAACCCCTTTTTTTCTAAATTGAATGTATCTTGAGATGTGTATTTCATTCTAGGGACTTTGTTGTTGTTTTTGATATTTCATTGTTGGTGAATCCCATTGTGGGTGTGTGCAACCTGAGTTTCTATGTAGTTGGTTCTATCTCTAGCCTATGTTGATGAACCTTATTTATCCTGTTTTATAACTTGATTTATGAAAGGAATTTTAATTTTTTTTTTTTGTGCATTGAAATTAGTTTTTAATAAAAAAAATACATTTTTCTTATTTCTTGATAAATGGAAAGAAAATGGGTATTTTAAAATAATTTAAATGGTTTTGAAATGGTTTTCAAGGAATTGAATTGAATTATGAAAATAAGCACATGGGTTACCTTGAGAACATTTGTGGAAGGTTTAGCTTAGGGACATAGTCCATGTTTTTATTATTATCTAGAGTTTTTCTCATTGGGATTTATCCTATTTCCTAAGAATGTTGTTCTAGGGGACTAATGTTGACATTTTAGGGGGGTTTACTCATGGGGTATTCCTCTTCTTCCTAGACATGTCTTCTAGGAACCAGATTTTACACACGATTGATTGATGTATGATTTGTCTTCTATTCTTCCCTATAGTGATCCTTAGTACTGATACTTGTGCTTATGTTTGTGTTTCTTGCCTTTTTCTTATCCTTGATATGAATTTTTATGTTTGTGAAATATTATAGGAAAAATATTCTTTGAAATTGATATACCTCCTCTTTTTTAGAAATATGATAAAGGAGAAATATTTACCATTTTTTCTGTAAAAATTCTTCATTACTTACCATTCCATGTTTTATTTAAAATTATCATACATGAATTTTTATATAGAGACTTGTTATGGAACACCTGGGTGGGATACTATTGATCATATTAGCTCACACCCTACTCACCCCTTCGGTGGTGAACTAACCTTTGAATGTCTTCCAATGTAAGAAAAGGCAAGGCACCACAATGAGGTGATGAGGTTTTGTGTCAACAGAGTTGGTTAGCTAGTGGTGAGATGGTTGGAGTTTTTCCACACCATCACACAGAGTAGTTTTTGGGTTTTGATCCTTTGTAATTGGACTTGAATCTTGGAGATTTTGTCTACTTTTACAGTCATTTGGTTTCCGTTATTTTCTCACAGTTATGGAATATATTTTATTATATTTATGTTATTCCTTCAATATTGTTATTTATATATACTATGTGTTTTGTTCAGTTTGGAGAAAATATTTCCCTATCGTTTGTTTTTCGATGCCCATGTGCTTTTCACCAGCATGTGGGGATCGAGAATTCCCTTCATGTTTTTGACAGATCGGTTCAAGTGCCGGGTTTTAGGGTAACCCAGGTTAGTTCCTTATAATTTGGTATCAAAGGGAATATTCTTCCCTTAGATTCCTTAGCTTGGGACATCTATTAGACTAGAGGAATGGTTATTGGGACTTTAGAGGTATGTTGTGATAAGTTCATAGACATCTCTTGTCGTGACAAGACTTAAGTTTCCATGGGATGTTCGTATGGGTGTCTCTAGTGTTGGGTTTTATTTTAAATCCCAGTTTCTTCTTAGGGGTTTTCTAGTTTAAAATTATATTGGTTATATTGTATGATCGTTCTTATTTTATAAGATACAACAGTATTCCGCCAAGATGTCATCCACGAGTTCTTGTGGTTGGTGTAATTATTACTCCTCAAGGGAATCCCTCAATAGATCAAAATATCATTGAGACTATTCTATGGTCTGTTATTTTTGTTGATTAGGATATACCATGTGTTCAAAACACAGTTTATGAGGTAAAACTAGGAGCCTGATGAGAGAGTGATCGGTCACCAAAATTCTTTCATGATAAAACACTATCCTTTAAAGGAATTAATAAGCCACAAGTGGTGGAGTATTGGTTAGATAGAATCGATCAAGTCTTCAACTTTATTGAAACACCTTATAAAATCAAGGTAAAGTGTGAATCTTTCAGTATTAAGGGTTCTATTAAGTGATGGTTGGATTCTATGGTCCAGGAAGATACACACATGAAACTAGATTGGAAGGATTTCAAAACCCTATTCTTTGAGGAGTTTTTTCTAGATTCCATAATGGTGGCAAAGTATTTGGAGTTCCAGCCTTTATAACAAGGAGATCCTTAGGTGTCGACATACACCAATCGATTTGATGAGTTTTTTTTCTCTAGTAGTGGTGAATAATGACCATATGAAGGCTCAGATGTATCTGTAGGGTTTGTGACTGAATATCATATTGCTTGTATTTATGTTGAATCATTCTACCTATGTGGAGACGTTAGATAGAGCTATGTTGTTAGAGATATATATGTAAATCAAGGTTGGATTTTCCACCCCTTCTCTTCCATATAGTGGTAGCTTCAATTGAGTGTATGCGGTGAACAGGAAGTGGTAGGATCATCAGAGAAGTCGTGTGGTGGGTCTCAGTAGTGAGCCACCTCCTCCCCGTCTATTATAGCTAGCAGTGTGCCTTTGAATTTCTATCAGTGTGGTAAGTTTACACACCCAATACGTTCTTTTCATATGCCTAAGAAGATGTGCAATAGTTTTGGATGCATTGTTTCTTATAAAACTTCTATCAGGATAAAACTATGCCCTATTTGGTCAGGTTTCATCCATTCCAAAGGCGACAATGATTAATTCAAAAGCTTCAAGGACTATAGGGCTCTATCCATATCCCTTAGAAGTGAAAAAATTTCAAGAAGTAGATGAGTGTCCAGCAGAATTCAAATAGGTCTGAAAGTAGTGAGAGGTACTATGTTCATTTCATTTTCCATATAAATTGATTTATTTTATACTCGTTCCTCCCAATCATTTATATTTTCATGTTTTGTTGATATTCTTAAACTTCCAATGTAACTTATGTCCTTTTTAACAAATATTTTGATGCCTCTGGGTAATATAAAAGATCAAGGGTTTGAGTCTCCTTGTTCATTAGTGATAGATGATATGGATTTGGTCCAATATTTTCTAATTTTTGGTCTAGATTTTGTGGAAGTCATCATTGGTTTGTATTTCCTTTTCAATCATTGATCTGATTTTTATTGTTACCATCGGCATGTTTTGTTTCTACTACTGATAAAAGCTCTCATGTGTTTTAGGGTGAGTGGGAACCAAGGTCTGGTCGTGTAGGACCTCCCCCCCCCCCAAAGATCAAGAGTTTACTGTCTACTATTGCGATTGATCACAATGATGTTTCTTCTATTGTTGATCATTTTGTATTTGTCTGGGATTTTTTTTCTTTCCCAGATGACTTCTCCAGTCTTCCTCCAAAGGGAGAGGTAGAGTTTATGGTTGGACTAGTGTCTGGTACGCAACAAATATTGACACCTTCTTATTGTATGGAACCAGTGGAACTAAAAGAGATTAATATTTAGTTGGATGACCTGCTGGAAAAAGGTTTTTTATACCCTATCATTTCAACTTGGGCAACCTCTATGCTCTATACCAAGAAGGAATATGATTCACTTCAGTCGAGTGTGGACAATCATAAGTTGAATTAGATAGTAGTTAAGAACAATTATCCTTTTCTTCATGTGGATGATTTTTCTAATCAATTAAAGAGGGAAAATAGTTTTCAATGATTGATCTTCAGACATGTCGTCATTTTCTCAGAGTTTGGGAGTATGATATACCAAAGACATCATTCATGAGAGGGTATGGACATTATAAATATCTTATGATGTCTTTTGGTCCGAAAAATGCTCATGTTGTTTTTATGGTTTTAATGAATCAGATATTTCATCAACATCTTGACACTTTTGTGGTAGTGTTTGTGAATGATATTATAGTTTATTCAAAATTTGATCCTGAGCATGAGAACCATCTGAGTTTGGTTCTAGAAATTTTGGGGAGTCGCCATTTTTTTGGAAATATTTCAAAATGTTGTTTTTGGATTCAAGAAGTCAAGTTATTAAGGAATGAAATTTCTGAAAATGGATTATAATTTGATACTAAAAGGTTGAAGGCTAAATTTTCATGGAAATAACCATAGAATATCTTTAAGATACAGAGCTTCCTTGGTATTTCTGGATACTAGAAACAGTTTTTTAAGGATTTCTCTAAACTAGAATTATCTTTGAAATATATTACCAAGAAAGTGATTAAATTCACATGGGATGTGATGTGTCAGTCTTATTTCCATGAATTGAAATGAATTATGACATCCAATCCAATTCTTATCTAACATGATCCTGGAAAAGGGTATGTGGTGTTTTTGTATTCTTCTAGTGTTTTTTTGGGATGTTTTATTATACAGAATGACCATGTGGTATCTTACGGCTGTCGTCAGCTTTGAAATTATGAGATTAATTACCCCACTCATGATTTAGATCTTTATATAGTTATGCATACACTTAAATGTTGTAGGCACTATCTTTTTAGGTATATTTTCATGGTGTTCTCTGATCATAAGAGTTTGAGTTATATCTTCTCTCAAGAAATACTTGAATATCAAAAAGAGATGATGGGTAGAATGGATTTAGATGTTTGAATTTGATATTACCTACACCATGTGGAAGGTAAATGTCTTTGCAGATGATCTTAGTAGGACAGTACCATCACAAGATATTCTAGAATCGAAGGAAGAGTGAAAAATTATTTTCCTTTTCACTCAATTACATATAGATGTCATAAAGATGATTCATGTATGGTTTTGACTAGGGTTTATCTATCATCATCTATCCTAGGGTATATCTTATAGAGTCAGTAGTAGGATGATGAGTTTAGTTAAATTTGATAAAACCATTATGGTGGAGACTATTTCTAGTTGGTCTCTCTCTTAAGATGTTATGCTTCACTTTGGGAAGTGGTTTGTTATCCTAGAATCTGTGAGGACCTTAGTCTGGTTTAATTTTCATAGAACTTCATGGGTTGTTCATCCAAGAAATATAAATATTTATTATGAAATGATATGATGATTCATGTGGTTGGGTACGAAAGATGAAATTGTATATTATGTGTCCTGTTGTTACACCACCCAATAGATAAAGGTATAGGACTTGAAACCCACTCGTTTTTTTAACATATTCTAGTTGCAAAATGAAAATGGGAGGAGGTATCCATCGATTTTTTTTTGAAATACCATGGACTACCCAAGGGAGGAATGCTAAATGAGTATTTTTTTGATTGGTTGATGAAGACTGCTCATTTCATTCGTATCAATGATACCACTATGGTTTAAGATCTAGTTATTCTATATGTAAAGGATATGTTGAGGTAACATGATAGTTCTTAAAACATTGTTCGGATAGGGATTTTAGGTTTACCTCAAGGTTATGGAGGAGTATACAAGAGGAAATGTAAAATCAGGTCAAGTTGAGCACAACATACCATCCATAGATATATGGTCAGATGGAGCAAGTAATTCTGATCCTGGAATATATTCTTTGGGCGTATGTCTTGGATTTTGGTGGATCATGGGATAGCCATCTGGGACAGGTTGATTTTTCTTACAATAATAGTTATTTTTCATCAATCAGAATGAATCGCTTTGAGGAATTGTATGGTCACCCGTGCAGATCTTCTATTTGTTGTGTAAAAGTGGGTGAAGTATCTTTAGTTTTACAAATTTTGGTTGAGGATACATCAGGGAATATTCAAGATGCACATCTATGTATAGTTAAAGAACAGAGTCGACAAAAATTCTATGCGGATCGGACATGTCATCCTTTGTAGTTTTCTATTAGAAACTGGGTTTTCTTGAATTTTTATCCTTATTTGGGTTACCGTCAGCTATGAAAATAGGTAAAATTGGCTCTATGATATGTTTGAACATTTTAGGTCACTAAGAGCCTCATGAAGATTGCTTATCTATTAGAATTTCCAACTCAATTGATCGGCATTCCTGTTTTTTTCTACATTAGTTAGAGATAGATGTGTTTATTTTGGAGAAACTATTTAAGATCGTTGAATCTAAAATCAATTTATTGTGTGGGAAGTTGATTACGTTTGTCTGAGTTTTATGGAAACACTGACCAGATTCTCATGACACTTGGGAACATGGTTTATTGATGAGGTATTAGTGACCTCATCTTTTTCTAGGGATTATATCATCCACATGATTTCATGGGGATGAAAGTTTCTTATGGTGGGGAGTTTGTTGTATCCCATTACTAATATATTAGGTATATCCTTAACCTCATTATGATTCTCCTATTTCATTATTTTTATAGGAATGAAAATGAATTGGTAGGATAACTATAATGGTGAATTTGAAATTTTTTTGGACTCTCAAATTTAACCGGTCTTTTTTTTCAGGTTGTAGGAAGATTTCATGTCTTGTAACTAGATTAAATGATTTTTAACGATCAGTGGATGAAATCCATGAAAGGGATTCACACAGTTAAAGGTTACATGATGTGATGAATTTCTACATGTCATGAGTTAATTAAATATCAAATTTTTAATATGAGGTGACATATTTTTTGGATTATTTGAACACCATGGATTTCATGACATGTAAAGGAATTACACATCATGTAATTCCCTAATCAGAGAATTCTTAGGGTGTTGTTCGCATTTTGGGTGTCCATTAGGCTTCCAGTTCTCCGTTTATCTTGACCCAAAATTCCCATCTGGTGATTTTTGGTGACATCATTCCTTCCTGATCGATCCATTTGGTGTTCAATCTTCGTTGATGTTGTGGTGTGTCGCTCCGGGTGAGTGATATTTCTACTTCATATTTTCCATTGATCGCAATAACGCCCTTGAGTTGTGTTATTGTAATCGTGAAATAAGATTTGTGTTTCTTTGTGTCTTCATCTATATCCATTGTACAATCTCGTTCTAGTGTTCATTCTTTTGTTGGATGTGGTGTAGAGGGTGTTCTTTCTTGAGGAACGTGGTGTTTCCACTTCTCTGATGACCCCATGTTTTCTAAATTGAATCTATCTTGAGATGTGGTATGGATTATAGGACCTTTGTTGATGTTGTTTACTATTATTTCTTGGTGGATCTTGTTGCCGGCGTGTGCAAATTGAGTTTTGATTTAGGTTGTTCCATATCTATACTATGTTAATGAACCTCGTTATTCCAATTTTATAGACTGTTTTATAAAAGGAATTGGAAATATTTCTTTATGTGTGTTGAAAATATATTTTTAATTAAAATGATTTTCCCCTAGTTGTTGATAAATGTAAATGAAAGGGGTATTTTAAAAACATTAAAATGATTTTGTAATGGTTTTCAAAGCATTTTATTGAATTATAAAAGTGGGCACATGGGTTGCCTTGGGTACATAGGTGGAAGGTTTATCTTGAGTTCATCACCAATGTTTTTGTGATTATCAGGTGGTTTTCTCATGGAAATTTCCTTTGTTTCCTAGGCCCATTGATCTAGGGGACTGATATTGACATGATGGGGGGGGTACTCACAGGGTATTACTCTGCATCCTAGTTTTGTGTTCGAGGAACCGAGTTCTCCACTTGATTTGTTATAGCAAGAATAGTCTACTAGTATGACCTATAGTGATCCTTAGTATTGATACTTGTGCTTCAATTTTTGTTTATTGGCTTTATTTTTTTTATCCTTGATATGCATGTTTGTACTTGTGAACTATGATATGGAAAATGTGCTTTGAAATTGATATTTCTAATTTTTTTGAACTATGATAAAGGGGAAATGTTTAACAAGTTTTCTATAAAACTTATTTACTTCTTATCATTCCATATTTTATTTAAAATGAGCATACATGAATTATTATATAGAGACTTGTCATAGAACACCTAGTGGGATCCTATTGAGATTGTTAGATCACACCCTGTGCACCCCTTCGATGGTGCGTAGACCTTTGTATGTATTCCAATGTAGGGAAAGGAAAGGAACTACAACAAGGTGGTGAAACTTCTTATCATTTGAGTTGGGTAGCTGGTAGTGAGATGGTGGGATTTCATCCTTTCCATCATGTGCAGTAGCTGTTGGGTTTTGGTCCTTTATAGTTGGACTTGTCTCGTGGAGATTTTGGATAATTTTATAGTCATTTTTTCCACAATTTTCTTATAGTTATGGATTATAATTTATTAGATTTCCATTGTTCCTTCTCACTTCACGTATATATATTCCATGTGTTTGTTCAGGTTAGATGAAGTCGTTCCCTCTTCTTTGTTGTTCGATGCCTGGGTTCTTGTCACCAGCCAATGAGGGCAGGGAATTCCCCTTGGGTATATGATGGATTGGACTAGGTTTCAAGTTTTAGGGTAACCTGGGTTAGTTCATTATAATACTAACCTAAATTGTATGATTTTTAGTCCTTTTATTAGGATTTTAAACTAAATGACATATTGTACACCTTGATTAACCCTGAAATACTTATAGTGGTACATCCATTGAGACATTTCGAACTTATGTATGTTCTAGATCTATATAAGAACCCCTAACATATGGTTATTTATCATTGACCCAATGCTCAAGAAAAATTCCCCCATATTTAAGAGCTCAATCCATTTGAGAGATATCTTTATTTAGAGAGGTTATGGATATAGTTACATTTTATTTTCTTAATGTCATGGTTCATCCAACCTTTGACTAATATAATTAACTCATATTTATAATAATTACAAGTTTATTGATTCTCGATATTATAGGATACATAGTGACACCAGACTCTCTTATTCATGGCCCAACCACAACATCCATTCTTATACCTGGTTCTACTATAGTGATGATGCCATTCCTAATTCATGACAAGTTTTCAACCATATCTCACATTGTATTATCCATTCATTTCCCTCTTACTATCCTATATACAATCTAGATGTGTATTAATATATTTTATTTTATAAGAATATTTGGTGGATTTATTCCCATTCTGTACAGATACATAGCAACACTGAGACCTCCCATCCTAGTCCTAGCTAAAAAATCAACAAAAAAACCCCCCATCCTAGAGTTTTGGTTATCTCCATCCAATTTAGTTTTTCCTTGAGGTCCCAAACACTATGAAATTGTAATAACTATATATGGATAGATTCTAGTTATTATATGACATATAGTGACTATAAGATCATTTATCTGGGCCTAATTAAAAAGAAAAATAATCCCTTACTTCTTATTTGGGTTTAGGACCACTCAATAACATCATATTTTCCTTCATGGGTTGTGCATTGAGGTAAGGAAATTTTAATTTATAAATGATATAAAAAATTGTACAACCCCCTGAATAATGGTCCTCGTAGTATGAACATACACTGTTTGAAACGTGAGTCCTTTTTGAATGATGTTAAAATGAATGACATGTGGTCCACATTAAAAGACCATAAACATCTTAGAGTTATCTATCCTACATGACCCAACATTATTACATGAGATCTAGATCTTTTCTAGGGGACATTACGCATAGTTCTTATCCATAAGTATCTTTTAGGATAAATTTCCTCATTCTGAATAACTATTTCCTAGAACCTAATCTTCCCATATTTTGTCTGGTCCCTTTCCCTAGAAATTCACTAAGACAGTATGTATGGAAGCGCTAGTATGATGTCTTGGTTATAGTAACAAATCCTTTTCTAGTTCCAATCTCATACCAATAAATAAAAAATAACCATTTTCTTCATATGATCTAGATCTATTTAGAGAAATTATAAGAAGTATTTTTTCCTAATTATCATGAATAAGTATGCATAGTGATTCCTAGTTAACTTATCTTGGGTTTAAATACAAATTTAGTCAGTGTCCAACCCCTCCTGGTGTATGGCCTCTGCAATCACATCGAGTCTTTATACACGAAACTCTACATTGGGAGGGAATTACTTTGATAAGAAATATATATCTTTATTTATATTATCATATGATATGTAGTGATATCTAAACCATGTATTTTGGACCCTCTTATGGATCATCATCCAAATTTATATGTTTTAGAGGACCACAACAGCTCAATCATGTTTAGTTTGGGGCTGAATTGTACCCATCACTATTGAGTTACCCCTTTCCACAAACCATACTTTTTACCTCAAAAGTTAGGAATCTCTACAAACATTTCATGGCTATATATAACAACCATTTTTGAATCTAAGGGACACCTCTAGATAGTAATATTAATACTACCATATCTAACACTACTAACTATAGTTATATTTTTCATTCTATGTAAAAGGGACTATAATATTTATAAACTTTTGAATATTATAGAAGAACCCATCCTTCAAATTTGGTCAATTTTCATCCTTGGAATACTTATCTCATACCATCACTCTCTGGTTCAAGTACCCCAGTTCATGTTTTATAGCATCATCATTCCCTATTCTAATAGTGCTGATCAAACTTATCTTTAAATCCCCAATTGGATTTCTTTATTACAACACATCTATGTTCTAAGAACTAGGAACATAAAATATGTCCACTCATCTCTGAAATGGTTTATATTGGAATTGGGATATCATTCACATCAATTTTTCACCTTTACCTTTTCTATATAATCCATCTTAACATTTGGTCCAAGTACTATAAACTTAACCTATGTCCACCTCTACTAGGGGCAGGATATAATATCATTGGGATCCCTATTCACATTTGCTCTAATTTTCCCTTGTTGGGTATACCAATCAACCCTTTGGTCAAAGATGTATGAAATTTAACCAGAAAAATAGTTATTCAATGTTGTATAACATTAGACTCTATCCCTCAATGGTCCAAATTAAAAGACCCCTAAACTCTAAATAAAAGTGATGTAAAAGATTTTCATGTTGAAACCACATAAAGGGTATCCTAAAAAAAAGAAAGTCTATAAACTCTTAAGTAACCCACTTGCATGAATTAGGAAATTTTTATAGCACAGAATAAGGCACAACACTTATGGGTCCAGCCATGTGGCATAATAATTGTTGTGTTATGCTTACTAGACCTACCAGTCTAATAAAAAGTTAGAACAAACCTTATACATCCTATTTCAACATTAATGACTAATATATCTCATGTTTTATCACTTAACCCTGTGAATGTGTTCAATACATGTTTTCATAACGTTAAGGCATCATTGTAATATCCTATTTCTAGATGGATTGGCAATTTCTGATGCAATTTGATTTTTTGTTACCGAATGGGTCAGTGCATGGATCAAGTCTCGGGATGATATTATAAGATATATAATGCCTACAAGTGATTATTTTATATTAGGAATTATTCTTGTAATTAATATCTTGTGTTTGGATGAGATTTGGAGGCAACATGTTATGTTTTAGAGGTTTTGGAGTTTTTTTGGAAAGGGTGCATGGTTTGGTGTGCACGGTTTAGGAGAAACCATGCACACATTGATGCTTAGTAGGTTTCTAGATAAATTTTAAATATAAAAATTTGGTTCGCATGGTTAGATATTGTTTTGGGAAAAACCTTGAATGGAAAAAGGAGCAACTATGGAAGGTAGAGGAGTCTGTGAGGAATGTCACACGAGATGCACATGGTTTCAGAAAAATCATGTGCCTTATTGCATGATAAAGGAAATTCTAACATCATGTTTGGTACATGGTTTATCAAATTATAAGGTCTAAACATGTACTTAATTGGTTTTGTATGGTAGTTTTGTTTACAATTGGCACATGGTTTGCCTAATAGTGTCACCAAACCGTGTGATAGTGTTGGATTTGGATAGATCCAACCACACGGTTTCAGTATAGTTTGGAAAATTCTGCTTCCAAACCATGTGGATTCTCATATTTCATTAAATAGGGATATTTTAACAATATTATACCTCATAATTTTTATCCAAACCTCCCCTTCTTCCACCCTTCGATTTAGGGTGCGCTCATGTGGATTTCTTATCATTTGTGGTGAGTTATCCTCTTATGGTGGTTTCATTTTGTCCTAATATTGTTATATTTAAATTTTTAGTTCTGAAATTTAGGTGTTGTTGATTATTCCACTAAATAATAGTGGAATATTTCATTTTTAATGGGTTTTTTAGTCTTCTTAGGTAGAAAATATGATGATATGGATTCTGCATTTCCATGAATGGAGTTTTTTTAAGGTATGTGACCGCAATGAATTTTCTTTGGTTTTCTTGATTAAATATTTTTATTTAATTATTTTAATGGTATCCCCTCTTAGTTATTTGGTTAGAAATTTGGTTGGGGATACGTCATGGTTCTTTTTCATGTTCTTGTCTTTTGTTTTGGTGTGTCATGATGACTTGGTGAGTTTTTCAGCATTATGTCAAGTTGTTTTTTTGTTAATTAATTAATTATATTTGTTGTAGTTGACGAATTTTGGTTTCATGGTGTGATACTTGAGGTTTTTCAATCATGAAGAACTTAGTTGGGTGAAAAGAGGTTTATATGATTATTGCATGAGCCTTGGAGAGGACACCATGCTTTCAAAATGTATTGTAAAGCTTCATCAAAGAAGAAGGTGGTCTAAGAGATTACCCCATAATCTTATTATTTTATTTTTATGTGTATGTGGTGTGTGAATTGAGGCCCATGAGTGGAAAATATTCTTACATGGTATAAGTAATGTATTTGGGGGATTTTATTAACTTAATTAATCTCATTGTTGATTTTATTAAATGGTAAAAGGGATAATAGGTTAAACTTGGAAATCAAGGGTTGCAACCATTGAGGGGATAAAATTTGGTGTTTTATGGGTTGAGCTTTGTGAAATGGCTACGAGGCTTCTGAAATGATTTATAAATGAGTGCATTGGAATTTGACCCAGTTTTGGGTGTTAAATGGGGGAGGATATGTTTTGAAATTATATTTGTTTTGAAATGAGGACTTGACCTCAAATGGATAATAAAAATGGATTTTGAATGGATTTAAAATGTTTGTTTAAAATGGTTGTGTGGTGACCTCTTCAATAAAAATGTCATGATGATTCTAAAAAAATTCATGGAATATGAAGGCCTAGGTTCTTATTTTGTTTTCATGGATAAATACCCCTGTCTAAAGGGATGGTTTTGAAATGTTTTAATGGAGGTGTTTGGCTTAATTTTTTATCATGTAAAAATGGTTAGGCCATTTTGAGGCATGACTTGGTTTTGAAGGCCCATATAGACCATGGAATGATTAAATGGTTCAAATAGGGTTGTTGTGTCTTTCTTGAACGTTTTGTATAGTCTCAATGTTGATATTTAATACTTAAGAGATTATGGAATGGTTTAAGTGTGGGATTGATTCTCCAAGCATAGGTAAATAAGAAATTATTGAATGGTTTGGGTGATAGACTATTTCTCTAGTAATAGGTATTGTACTATAGATATGGTGTTATACTATAGATCTAGACATTGATAGTATACTTTAGGGTTAATATAATAGACTAATTCTCTAAGAGATGATGGTATACCATATATAATAGGATGTTGGACTGATGGCCCTTCTCTTTGGGTTAGGCCAAACTAATTTTCTAGAAACCATTAATGATATTCTTTTAGGATTCTATACTGACACTCATCCTCATTGTTATAGTCATGACAGTTGATATATAAACCACCAATGTTATGTATATAGGGATCTGGACTGAGGCTTTGGGCACTACTGTTATGTTTTGTTATGAGTTTTATGGACATAATATTCAGTATTGGTATTGATAGTTTTTTTTATATGGTTAGGCATTGGATAGAGGTTCCTTCTATGTTTGACATTGATGTTGAATTTTTTAGTTAAATTATAGACAGACATTCTGGGAACTAATGTAATAGGTATATGAATCAGGTTCCATAAAATTATCTTTTATACCCATAAGATGAATGAATAAGAAACAATCTATAGGTCAATTTATATGTGATGTACACTTATGTTATAATTTAGGGGACTTGGTTAGTTCATTCCATGTTTGGTAGTTTATTGTTCACCTTGGAACCCTTAGGTATAGTGGATACTGGGTGATCTGTTATGTTTCTTATCTTGTATTATTTTTTCGATATCATTTGTTTCTTCCAATGTTTTATACATGCACTATTTTAATGGATTATATTTTATTTAGGCATCATTAGTGGTGGCCTATTGAGTTTCACTCACACCTATCATAAGTTTCCATTAAACATGGGTACCCGAGCAGATCTTTGATGTTTATTTTAGGAACAGTTTTGGGCTGAGGTTCTGTTAAGTCTTGTGGTCCATCGGGATTTCTTGAGTGGTATCAAATTTTTTTATAGGATAGGTTCAGTGATGAAGTGGATCCATTTTGTTGTTATTTTATTTCATAATATTATGTAACCAGACCAGTGGGTGGTTGGTTGTGTGTAGGACATGGTTTTTTGTGAATTTATTTCATTTCATCTTATTATAAAATATTTTATTTTATTTATTATTTATTCTTATTGTGATGTGTATGATATTTTCTTATTCACTTATGGTCGTGCACTCTGATATGGGGGTATAGTCTCCTCACAGTTTCACTTTGGACCCCCATTATTATTTGGAAACCTCTAGTTTATGAGGAGGTTCCCTTCAGGTCATGTGGTGAACTGGCTTGGGGAACTAGTTAGTGGAATCTAGGATGAGGCATTACAAATTTGTATAAAATTATTTTCTATCCTTTTATTTTACTATTTTTGGTTTGGTAAGTTGGAGATATTGTAATTTTTCAATGAATGATATGGATACCGGGCTGGTGTATCATTAACACCTATTCTATTGGATGTTCATGTTATCAGGGGTTGGGATCTTTGTTCTTGTTTGTGATGTTATGGTTGTATATGATTTCCAATTCAATAAAGGCATATATTGTTTGTATTTGATGGTTTATGATAAATTATATTCTCTTTTCTCATTGAAAAGAGGCTCGTGACTTGGTCATGGATATTTTCCTATAGAATAAAGGGGTGTCTCATACATCATTCTAGGTATGTAGGATCCACATGTTATCGGCAGATTAGTGTGTGATTTAATGGATTTTCTTCTGATGGTTGGTTTTGTGGATCTATAGTGAGGTGTTCGGTGGTGGGGATGCTGGTGAGATCCTTGTGTATAGTTGGTGAGTGACCCTAGTTGGTTAGGATGGTATGAGTACTAGAACATTGGATCTATATGGAAGGTTTTTTTTGGGATTTGTCACATATCCAGATCCTCTAGGGAGCAGTCAAATGTATAGATGCTCAAAGAGGATGGATTCCCTAGTTGTGGGTTGTTGGTTGTAATATGACATGTTTATAGTATGAGACACTATAGAAGGGTGTTATGACTTGTCGATGATGTGTGGCGATGGGATTATTGAATGTTTTATTCTCTATTAGTTGTATATGTATATGAGTTTTGGTAGACCCTAGGTGGTTGGACCTAGTGACTTGATGTGGGAATTACTCAGTAGGGATAGGTGGGAGATCCTAGCGGCCTTTTTGACATAACTCCATCCTTCGGAGTTAGTGTCATGTGACTTTTGAGGTGACCCATGGGAGGGGTCGACTGAGTTTCATGTGATTTATTGGTACATGAAAAATGTATGGATTCTTAATACTCTTGATAAAATTTCATAAAGGGTTCATTCTAGATATTATAAGGTTTTTTGATCATAGTATGCCTTTGGTTTTGAGAAAGATCGCATGGGTGTTAGTTGTTTAGCATTGTGGTTGGTTTCTAGAAGGGTTGGCTTGTTTGAGTCAATATCCCAAGTATTGGATGGGTAGTTGAGTGTATCTAGGGGTTATTAGATAGATTTGGATCACAAGGGGTTCTCTAAGAAATGTGGTTTTATGTGAACATGTATTCTTTGGGTGGAGACTGTGTGTACAAGTTTGTTTTTGGTAAGAGGGACATGAGTGGTGTCTGGTTTTCTTGAATGAAAAGTAGTTGGAGTGTTGATGTTTTGGTAGTTCATATGGCTAGGACCGGTTAGGTTCTTGGATTGGTTATCTTTTTGAATCATCTCTAGGAACACATTGAGAGCTCAAATAATATCAATATGAATTTTGAATGATTCCCATGTATTTAGTGTTTATCATATGGTCGTGGCTTGTGATTTGCTTTTGGTTTTGGGAAGAACCAAGGGTGATCATCCTTGAGTGAGACCAATGTGTAGGGTAGGCATGTATAGTGGATAGGGAATGTGGGTTTATGTTTCATAAATCACGACTCATTGGATTTATAATCAGGTTCTTTAGTTGGGTCACACAAGAGAGTGTGTGATGGTCAAGTGTAATCGGGATATCAAAGCATGACTAGATGATGATGTGTTGTGTTTTTTGGTTGTGGGGTGGACATTATTAGGGAATAACACCAAGATTTTTGTAAGTAAGTAAGTCATGAGTATACTAAGGAATGATTTTTATGTCATTATATTCTTACAGGAGGGGATGCCCAATACTTTTTATGGGTTGGCATTTCCATGTAGATAGAGGTGACTTTGAAAAAGGATGTGTTGTGTGGTCTCCATTGATAACACCATTGTATGATATTAGTTAGTGATGATCATGACCAGTATCTTGACATCATCCTTTCCACACTAAGGGAGATTTTTCTATATAACTAGCTACTCTGGTATCTTTTGGTTGGGTATGCGGCCTCTAAATGGGTCACGCTCATGGAATGGTGAATGTGGAGTAACATGGTGGGAAGTACACTGTTGACCTTTTACGGGTGGGGTCTTGGGATGGACCGTATGTTGGTCAATACCATTTTTTTATATCTCAAGTGTCTAGGAAGGGTGGTAGTTTATGTTTCCTCTTGTCACTCAGGTTAGGGAAAGATGGACACAACCAATTCTTGGGTTAAAAGTGGTTGGTGCATGGGCTGACGTGGTTGAGGTTGTTTTGGTGAGCCGATGATGATGACACTGCTATGGTGGAGAGTGATGTATCAGTTGTGGAGACATTATCCTTATGATGGATGGATTTTAGGTGTGTGAGGATGGTCATGAATCGATCATGGTGGCATTGGTATTCTAGTGGATAACTATTGAGGTGTGTTCTTAAATCCCATTGGGAATGCTAATGGAAGATTAGTGGGGACGAATGATCTAGCTGGGTGTTGACTTTTAAACTGAGGTGGTTTTCGAATGTTGTTTGGGTATGTAAACCAGTTAGTTTCTTTGGGTGTTTTGAAGTTCTATTGTGAGTGAATGTATTGTAATCAAATGAGGTGGTAGCAGATATGCAGATGGAGTCAAGCATTTTGGGATGAGTCAGTTGGGGATAGTCCTACTAGTGTTCACACACAATGTGGGTGTGAAAGGTTTCCAGTTACATATGTGTGTCATTTTGGGTAATATGGATGCGTTTTAGGCCTATATTGGGATTTTGAGGTAAAACTTGTATTTTGTTAGTCTATACAAGGATACTGGGTATGTGTCCACTTGGGATGGTTTTCGATGATGCAGATGGAAACCAATGATGAATGGAGTTCTCATCAGTGTTAGGTAATGTTAGGTTTTGATGTATGATAACCACATTATGGGATTGATAATTTAGGATGGTTGGGATTTCCTAATGGAAAGGGTATTAATAATTGGAAGTTTTTGGTAATAAGCTAAAGCGTATAGTGGGGAGAAAAATTGATCAGTGATTGCTCATGTGATGTAGTAATAAATTATTTCATTGGATGGGATCAGGTACATTCCATCATAGTGTTTGGATTTGTTAATGGGTGTTATCTTAGAGTTTTGTCTGGTTGAGGGCCATCAATGGGAGGTTGATCCTTTGTTGTGTCTTGGGATATCAAAAGATGATGAGACATTTGACTAAAAATATGGTGACTGCCATAGATAAAGTTGTGAAGATGGATTAACATCAAGGATTCTTGAGGATGATAAGTGTTATGTTGTGGATTATGTAATATCCAGTGTATTTATTGATCAAAAATTTCTGAAGGAATTCAAATTTTTTTCTACAGGACGGGTTCAATCTTGGATTAAAACACAAAATGAAATTCTGAGATTTGGAGAGCCTCAATGGGTGGTTTTGAGACACATAATGATTCTGGAGAGATAGATTGGGGTATTGTATAAGATATGGTGGTGGTGGGTTAATTTTTTGAGGTTTTTGTAGTTTTCAAGAAAGTTCTCATAGTTTGGTGTGCACCTTTTAGGAGAAACCATGTGACACCTTAATCCTCAAGAGGTTTTTAGTTCAATTTGAACTAGGTACAGTAAGGTTGAATAGCTAGATAATTTTTTGGGGTAAAATTTGTGAGGAAAATAGAGAAAATTGTCATGGATGAGGATTTTTTGTGGCATGGATCATGGGTTGTGCATAGTTTTAGAAAAAATTGTGTGCCTTGCTACAGGACAGATGCAATGCTAACCGCATGGTTGAATCTTGGTTTATTAAACTCTGTAGCCTAACTTTGCAGGGAATAGTTTTTGGATAGTATGGGTATCCATGTTAGATGATGTTTTGTCCAATATTGTTTCCAAACCTTGTGAGGATGTGGGATTTAGACATATCCAAACGTAGGGTTGGTGCAAGGATTGAAAAAATGTGCAGCAAAACCATGTAGCTACACAGATTTCTTGAAATCGGTTGATTTTTTCAAAATTTTCCCTTAGTATTTTTATCCAAACCACCCCCTTATTCTCTCTTCTGGTGAGATGAACTATGGGTTCCCAAACCCCTTCATCATTATTCCACCCTTTAATTTACTGTACGTTCATAGTGGTTTCTTACCGTTTGAGCTGAGTTCTCCTCCTTCATTGGTTTCCTTTCTTTATCATCTTTTTTTTTTTAATTTTGAGTTCTAATTTTTAGATTATTTTTGAAGATTACACCAAATCATAATGGAATCATCCATTTATAATGGGTATTTTAGTTGACATGGTTAGAGGATATCCTAAAATGAATTCTACACTTCATTACATAGAATTTTTTTAAGGTATGTGTCCATGATAAATTTTCTAAGGTTTTCCTAAATTTATCTTTTCATTTAATTATGATAATTGTATTTACACTTATGGATATGTTCCATAACGTAATTGGGTTTATTCCAGAAGTCTTAGGTGAGTGGTTGGCTTCAGTTTTGATGTAACACAATGACTTGGTGAGTTTTCAAGCATTATTCAATCTTTTGTTTTAGTTAAGTAATTAATTACAATTTTCATAATAAATTAATTGTGGTTTAATGGTGTGAAACTAGAGATTTTATAATAATGATAACCTCACTTGGGTGATGATGGGTTTGTATGATGCTCTAGAGGGCCTTGATGAGGCCTCCATGCTTTGGAAATGTGTTGGAAAGATTTATCGATAAAGTAGGTGGTCTAAGTGCTTTACCCATCATCTTGATAATTTATTTTTATGTGTGTGTGATGTGTTCCTTAAGGCCCATGGTTAGAAATTTTACTTCATTTGTTTAATTAAAGTATTTGGGTGGTGATATTAACATAATTAATCTCATTGGTTGATTTGATTAAATGGAAAAAGCGTTAATTGGTTGAACCTGGAAATGAAGGATTGTAACCCTTAAGGATATAAAATGTGGTCTTTTATTGGTTGATCTTTGTGAAATGACTATGATTATTTTTCAATTATTTTTAATTATTTTCATTGCAATTATACCCGGTGTAGGGTGTTAAGGTGGGAAAATCTATGTATTAAAATGATGATTCTTTTTTATTGAGTAATTGACATTGAAATGGTTTATAAAAAGGAGTTTTGAATGGATTTAAAATGTTTGGTTGAAATGGTTGTGTGGTGACCACTTTGATGAAAATGTCTTTATATCTCATAAAATGGTTTTCATGGAATGTAAAGGCCTTGGGCATTGTTTTTTTAAAAGGAAAAAAGACCAGATTTTAAATTGGTGGTTTTGAAATATTTTAACAAGGTTTTTTGGTTTAGTTTCTTTGGTCATGTGAAATGGTTTCATCCTTTTTGAGGTATGATTTGGTTTTAAAGGCCCGTATAGACCTTAGTATGAGTGAATGGTTCAAAAAGGCTTGTTGTGTTTTCCTTCAAATTTTTTATAGTCTTGATGTTGATATTTAGTACTCAAGAGATAGTGTAATGGTTTAAGTGTTTTACTAACACTCTGAGAAATGTTAAATAAGAAATTATGGAATGGTTTGTGTACTAGACTGATGCTTCAAGAATAGGTAGTATACTATGGATATGGTGTCAAAATAGTCATATGGACACTGATAGTATACTTCAGGTTTAAGACACAAGACTGATCCTCTAGAAGATGATGGTATAATATGTGGAATAGGATGTTGGACTAGTGCTCCTTCTCCTTGGGCTGGGTCAAACTAATTCTCTAGGAACCACTGATGATATGTATTTAGGATATTGGACTGATTATCCTCTTCCATGGGTTGGGTGAGACTGATGAACTTAGCGCCACTAATGTTTTGTGTAGGTGGATGTTGGACTGAGGATCAGGGCGCTACTATTTTTTTAGTTTTATAGACACGATGTTCAGTATCGGTACTGATAGTTTGGTATATGGTCAGGTTTTAGGTAGATGTTCCATCCATGGCTGATATTGAGGTTGACTTTTGAGTTAGATGACAAGATGATGTTCTAGGAACTAATGGTGTGGGTATATCCGTAAAGTGTAATGGATGTATGATTTATACACCTAAGTTAAATTAAATATGAAACAATCCTTATGTTGATTTAGATACTATGTACACCAATGTTATTCTTTAGGGGATTGGGTTAGGGTTTTGTGTGTTTGGTTGTCCATGGGTAACCTTAGAACCCTCGGGTCCTGTGCATACTAAGGGATTTTTCGTGTTCCTCATCTTGTATTACTTTTTCTATATTGTATATTTTTTCCACTATTATCTACATACACTATTGTACTAGCTCGTATTTTATTTATAAAACTTTGGTGTTGGCCTACTAAGTCTTACCCAAACCCTTCTCAGGCTACCATTGTAATTGGGTACCTGAGAATCTCAAACATTTTTATTACAGGAATGGGTTTGGGATGATGCCATGTTGAGTCTTATGGTCAAGAATTCTTTATTGAGTACTATCATATGGATGAATAGGATAGGTTCAATGATTATTTAGTGCCCATTTATAGTTCTTTTGTTCTATAATAATATGTAACCCGCCTAGTGGATGGTTGGTTGTATGTATCACATGGCCATTTAGGCCTTTACAACATTTCATATTATTGTTAAATGTTTTACTTTATTTAATTTTTCCACTTACTCTGATGTGTATGATATTTTTTATATACTTATGGTTGTTTACTATGATATGATGGTATATTATCCTCATAGTTCCACTTTGGACACCCACTGCTAGTCATCAGCCTCTAGCGTATGAGGAGGCGTGCTTGAGGTAATGTAGTGAACCGTTATAGGGTGCATGTTAGTGGAATTCACGTTGGAGAATTACATTCTTTAACCTTTTCTAAATTTTCAATTATCCATAAGTTTACTTAATCCCTCAAGTGATTTAATCTTCACAAACCATTCCTGGTTATCGATAATGAGTGTATTTAGATCTAAGGAATTCCACCACTTGTTAATGATATTCATTTCACCATATTTGGCACATCAAACAAATGAGTGTCTTCATCTTGAGTAGAAGGTCCTCTAATCTTCATACTCCCCTGAAAACATTGTAGTGGAACTTGACATTTTAATTTGGTTAGCATTCATCCTCAATATAGGTGTCCCATCCCATAATCTCTTGATTAAAATGTACCAAATTTTGATTTACACGTTCCGGAACCCATATATTCAAGGAAATTTGAGTACCCTTAATGTTACACATGTATATATCGAATTCACATTGAAACCAATAATATTACATATCATTATTGAACCTTTTTTTCCTCATTGTGAGATAATAAATCAAAGTAAACAATGGTCAGAGTGTCATGAACTTAAACTACATGCACATGCTCATGAGGTTGTCTATGTTAGTAGTACTTGATTATTTATTCATGTTAGGTTTACCTCTCCCTTTCTATAGGATATACCACCACACATTTTTTTTCTATTTTTAATGAACATAAACCCCATAAGTCATTACTATGACTTTCAAGACTTTAAATTTTATAAGTAAAGAGTTATAGTAATATCTATGTTGAGAACCAGCAAAAGGAAACCTGGGAAATTTTAATTTTCCACTCAACAGGTTTTCACTACATAAAACAAAGGAAAAATTGATCTTTCAAATTAAAAATGACACAAAACATGTCATGTCAAAAAACATGCAAAGGTAATATTGAGAAAATTAAAATTCTTACCTAGAAATCCACCATCATAAGAGGATTTGGAAACATTTAAGGCTAGAAAAAAATCAAAGCTTGTGGGGACCACCAGATTACCAAAATAAAATTCAGTCCGTCCTCACTAGTTCCCCCAAACTAAGAGAAAATTAGAGGATCTTTATGTTCCTCCCATACATTATACCAAATCAACTATTTCAACTATATAGAGATGTAACTACAGGGTACTCTTCCCTATTGAGCATCGGAATCCTCACTCTTGGGATCTCATTCAAGATTTTCATGATATTCAGTCAATCATATCATAAACCTAAATGGACTAACCTTAGTTTACAATTATAGTACCTATGTTTCCAAATTCTTCCCACCTACATTCACCTAATATCACATGATCAGGAGGATAAAATATTTCATATCCAAGTGATCTCACCTAGTCTTAAATTGATGGTGTATACATCGCTATATAAATCTTGTTTATATCCTTCTATGGTTGAATTCTCACGAGGATATTGAATTCCATAACCCTTTATCTCATAGACTCACCCTATCTTGTGTTTATGGTACCTAAGATGCCACATATGACCTACCTATATTGGTCTAAGTCTACATGTCTAAGAGATAATGGATTGATTCATCTTTGACATAAATATTTTGGGGATTATGATTTAATTGATCCATGTTCTTAAAATGTTGAAGGGGATTTTTTTTATCATGATATTACCCCTTTTAGTTTCACATATTATCATTCATTAATTGTTGAATCAACAAGAGGGTTGAGAAATTAACCATGATTCAAAAAAATGTTTTTTTGAAAAAATGAGATGAGAATCTACAATATGGAGTATCTCCCTCTAATATTGAATAAAAATGAAATAAATAACGTAAAATATAGTGGTATTTTTTAGTTGAACTTAATAGTTCAGAAAACATATGATTTAAATCCCTGATAAACTGTTTGAGATATTCTATATTTATAGCCTCAGTGTTATTTTGTGGGCATGTTTTCCCAGTGCATATAACTATTTATTGGTTCCTCCACTCAAAGGTCTCAAGATCAGTGGTTATTTAGTGAAAAATATACATTGGTGATATGAACATAATTTTTTATTTTTAGAATAGGTTTTATAATCCCTTTAGTATAAATAAGTTCCAAATATTGTAATACCCCATATTTTTTGTGGCACTTGGCTATGAGATCTTGTGGTTAGATGATTTTCTCCAGAACAATATTAGGAATTGGAATCAAAGATGCATTTATTATATTTACCCATTTGACTATCCACCCTAGCATGTTGTTTGGGTAATTCTCTACCCATGAAAGAGAATAATCCCATGATAGGATAGAAAAAGTACTAACATGTGGAAATAAGATCCTGACATTTATATACCCATATGTTAGATACAACCAGAGTTGGAGAATAATGATAGGATTTCAGTTGCTTCATACACTATAGAAAGGTAGAAGGGATGTCATATGAGTACAGTTGATCTGATTCATGAATTTAAATGGGATATAAGTCTCACATATGATCAAAAAATCCACTCAATCCACTAGAATTTCATCTTGAATAAAGATGTTGAATGAATTTTCATCTTACGTGTCTATACCAGTTTCAATGAATATTTTCGAGGGAACATTATAAGTGGTAAAATTTAAGTTAGAATGTTTCCTTAATACTTTTATAGCCTCACTAGAATTTAGATATTTTTTTTAAATGTCAAAAATATTGAGTATTTTTGGTGTGGAACGTGGAGTGAGGAATTGGTATAGTCTCTAGAATTTTATATTACCTGACGTATTCTTCTTCATAGCTATACAAGAACTAAAATAATCAACTAATATAATATAGGATCCTCCACTATTGAATTTGGACTAGTATTTGACAAATTCAATTTTGGATATGAACTATATAATTTATGGGTTGTATTTTCACCATTAGTATCACCATCACTAGGGAACCAACCCTTGAACCTGAGTAGGAATCCCTAATAGGGAAAAGTCTCACACTCAGTAACATATCCAAAAAACCCTTCCAATCTAAACTATGGAGCTATGTTTAGCTAAAATACATATTACCATAAAGTGTATTGTCCAACCTCTAGATTTTCTAAATATGATCCATCAACATTTTGGTCTCAATGAGAAGAATATATAATTGGGAATTGAACACATAGTATGAGCCCATTAGTCCACAAAAAGGTTTCCACCCACTCCCCAAAAAGGATAATCGAGTGAATATGAAAATATATTCTCAGTATTCTCTCTTTCTTGGTAAGTAATTCACTTACTACGGAAATTTTTTTCACTAAATCCTCCGAGAAATTTTTCATAAGAAATAACTCATAATATATCCTCCTAGGGATTAGGATCCATCTCAGCTATGGGATACTCCACAAAATAATCCCTAAATCACCGTGGGGTATGTGAAATATGTTGGTGATCCAACACCAATGAATAACTAGTTATTGGAACAGATCCACTTATTAGTACATCATGAATTAAAAAATCTATACTAATGAATAAATTTATTTTAATTTAATTTTTTTAGTGAATTTTAAATATCTCTTTTGATACCCCAACGTAGAACACCATCTTAAGTTAGAGTGCCACATAGCCTAAAGCGGGCATCCCTTATGATAGAGGTTGGATTCTAGTTATGAGGGATTATTATATTCAATGGGGTGACTAAGACCTTGGATTAGTGTCATAAACCGAAAGAAAAACATCCAAAACTAATAATTAGAGTTTTAATAAATTCAATAAACACAATTCAATAATAAAATATACCATTTTGAAGTTTATAGAATCTTGATCATGATAGTAAAAAACACTAATCAAATATGGGGAAGATCTCATATAAAAATAAATAAAGATAAAAAATACAAAAACTTTCCCTACTACCATCCTTGGGTCTCAACACAGTATGGTATCTATATATCCTCAAGGACCACCAACCTGATCTACTCCACGTCTAGTTTTAGACCTAAAAGAAAACAGAAGGTTTAATTAAACACTAGAGTAATTGTGGATGTTGTGATAAATTCATCTCAATAGTTCCACACCAAGTTACACTAGTACGCACCATCATATATGTGTATTCATGGGAAAATTAAACATGTCACATGAACATGTCGAATGTCATGTGTTAACTAGGCCACCATGACTCCATGCATGTCTAGTCACTATGTGTTAACCCAACCACCAAAAAAACTGAAAGTTTCTTCTTAAATTCCATATGAAAATCCACATTTTAACCTTATTCTATTTCCCATGTAACCCCACCCATTCTTTAGGACTCAGGGTTAGGAGTCATGCAATTCTTGATCGATACTCGAATGAGATGGGTAGGGTCATCTGGCCTAGCCCAAGATTCACTTTATCACTCAAGTTGGTCCCACATACAATGCCCAACCTGTACTATATCAATCATTAAAGGTTCCATCCATATGATCCACCCTTATATCCAGATCCCATATAACTCATGAAGGTCCCATCATCTGATCTTTCATATCATCTTATCTTGGATTCCATATCACTCATGGCATCCTGTCCTGTGATCCTATCACATCACATCCAGGAACCGATCTCACTCATGGAGGTATTACCATAACCATAACACTCAATATATGGCTCAACCATCCCCTCACACTTCTATATAATCCAAAATGTCTCAAGGAACACCACCTCCCTCAGGGGCAGCCTAGACATCATGCATAATGAGGACTCTATCTCACTCATGGTAGCCCAACCAGCACTATCTCTCTCATATAAAGGAAAAGCCTTACCATACAACACCCATACTAGAATCCATTATGTTAAGTGATCACTAGAAACACAACTAGGGCCATAACCCATCACACAACTTACCATCTCATCATAATACTATCAAGGAACTTGTCACACTTGTAACACCCAATGATTTTAGAATATATTTATATTTAATAAATTTTATATGGTTGATATCTTGTGAAGCATGTGTGTAATGACCCAATGTTTCATCATTGGAAATTACCTTCTTATAATTATGTCATATAATCAGATGAAATCATTACATAATGAACTAATAATCACTATGTGACCTTTAAACATAATATGGTTCCTTCTGTGATTTGAATTTTGAAAATACAATATACACGTTTGTGTTCAGGGTGTTGTTTTTAGTCTAATGGAACAAATATAATTTTTTGGTGAACAGTAACCTACACTTATATATTTTAACCTACACTTATGAATAGTAATATGACCCTTATGAATAGTAAATCTTCCAAAATAATAGTAACCTCACCCAAGAATGTATAAATAAAATATAGGCATCTTATAAGTGATAATATGACCACAGTAAAGGTATTGGTATTTTTATAAGTCATAAATAATTAATTAAAATTAATTAATTAATTTAAAAGAAGAATTATTTTTCTAAAATGTGTTCATAAATTAATAATTTTATGTCTTCTTGTTTTAAGATAATTTTATAATACATTATGTAATTTTTGAAAACATTATAACATCAGTTATAGTTTTAAAATCTATATTTTTCAAGTAAATTATGATTTTAATTAAAGATTAAATTAATATTATTTAGAAAATTATTTTTAAAAAATTGATTTAATTTTTGGATTATACACATCAAAAAATGGTTAGGGTGCTTTTTTGGGTTTTTTTATAAAATACTTGAATTTTTGGTGATGAGTAAAATATTATAATTTACGATAAATGCTAAATATATTAATTTCTGCATCATGTCTGAGTCATGGATGATATAAATGGACATTGTTTCAAAATCACATACACATATTACTATTATTATCTCAAGAATCATTACTATTACTTTTATTATGGAAAAATAATAAACAAATGATTAAAATATTTAGAAAACCCTCCCCCCCCCCACCACTATAAAAACCACCCACACTCCCCTCTTCACTTCACTCCTATCAAGCCTTTTTCCTTCAATAGTTTCTTCCCAAATATATCCCCAATATACGCCCCCACATCCATAATCCTTTGGTCTCCTCAAAAAACAAAATCCTCTCCCCTTAAGAGGCTCTCAAGGAAGATTAAATCAATAGGTAAATTCCACTTTTATTTTCTTTTATTTTCTTTTCAATTTTCCTTTGTCCAAATTTCTTTTCCTAACCTCTACTCATCAAAATGGTATGAAAACTATTTTATCATACATTTAATATGATTTTGTTATTATAATGTGATAATTAATTATCATCTCTCCTTTATACTCTTTTTATATGAAAGAAATGAAACACCATCCGAGATGTATTAATTTATCCTATTAAAGGATGACGGGTTATCAATTTCTATTACCATATTCAATTATGGACACGAAAACACTATTATGTTTGAACGAGAAAATTAAATATGTATTTTATATTATGTGTTTTTTCAGGAATCCTTGTTCACACATGATGTAAAATAATAATACAAAACATGTTAATTATGAGAAAAATCACTAAATTAATCCAAGTGTTTATCATTAATGTTATATATAATAATTCACATTCACTCCAAATAACCAAATGAATTTTATAACCATGAAATATTATGTTTGTTCACTAATTTAATATAACTTAAATTCTGGAAAATTAATTTCATCAAATATGTGTATCCAAACATGAACCAATCATTAAAACCATGGAAGCAAACAGACCCAAATAATGAAATTGAACCTCATAACCAATTGAAATGGTTATAAATGAACTAGAAAATGCTATAATAAATTATTTACATGTAAAATAGGTTCTATAATTATTAATTAATGAACATAATTTTATTATTCTGGTCATCAAGATCAAGCGAAGAACACCATCAGACTTAAGGTAAGAGATCCGCTATATCTCACTCTTATTCAAGAATGTCCTCTATGTTATGCCATTTTATGTGTAATTCCTAATGATGGGGTATGATTTCGCACCTACCCCATACTTCTATAATGATTTTTAAAATTTGAGTAACCACTTTCACTCTCAGGAATCCCTCCTATGTAAACCTGATATCATGCCAATATTTCATAAGGGATGCTACCCGGACCTCCTATATTCCATCGGGTTGCTCTAACCTTCCTTTTACCCAAATGAAGTTGTCATTTATTTTCTTGTAAAACTTCTACATGATATTAATATGCTCCAAAATAATGTTTCAATATCAACACATCATTATATTTTTATGATATACATTTTTTAAATGATTCTATCCGCAATACTTTTCGATAAGAAAATTGGTTTTAAGGGAAATTCCTGAATTCAAACCCAATTTCAAGGGAACTCTACCATATGTTTTAATCAACCTTGTTTTTATAAAACCTGTTATTTTATAATTAAAACCTTCTTGGATCACTTTTTTTTGTACAAAAGATTTTTCCCTTTTCTATTTTAAATGCTTGTTAGTGTTTTCCTTAAAACCGCAGCAAAATGTTTTAATGCTAAAAATTCTTAAATACTATTTTTACATGTTTTCACTTCTGTTTGACATAACTTACCATGATATACACCTATTTACCTTATGATTATACATGTATGTTATGATTCCTTAATTTCATGGAAAATTTTATAATAGGCTCATTCATTAGGCTTTATAAGATGATTATGATACCCATTTCCTTCCATGGGTGCCCTTATGTTTATGATTGTTTATTTATGATTATACATGTGGAAAGAATATTCATGAAGATGTTAAGATGGGTGATCTTAGATAGTTCTCCATTGCATTGGGTAAAATTGAGTCTCATGAGATGTTATGTGCAACTTTCATGGTGGTTAGATTGACTCATGCTACCATGTGAAATGATCTTGGTGGTTAACCTTGACTTGTGCTCCTTTATGTGCAACAATCATTGACTCATGCTAAATTCGTGTTTTTATGTTTCTCCCACATTAAAATGAATCCATTTTTATATGATCTCATGTTTATATGTTAATATTCCATTTGTTCCATTCCCTTTTTTTCATTATTGCATGCCTTCTAACCCATATACTAAAGCTTTATTACTATGTTTTTCTCCCTTACTGGGATTTTAGCTCATCCCTTCATTCATGAGATCCCCAGGGAACCCTATATAGATGTAAGGGCTCAAATTAAGTTATTAGATCTTTATGAAGGTTAAATAAAGAAGTGTTTTTTAGTCTCAGGTTTTCAGTTTTATGTACTTAGTCTTCAAAGACACTAGACTTCACAATCCTTGGCTTATATTCTGATGTATAATTATGCTTAAAATCATGTAATGTTATATGTAAAAGGCTAGGGTCGCTATAATGTGACACTGAACTTATATTTATAATTATTATATATTATAAAATTAATCATATTATATGATATTTTAAAATTATATAATTCTCTATAAAAATTTATCAATCACATAGGAAATACAATTGATCCTAAAGAATTATTTTGTTATGTTTCTTTACGAAAATTATTTTATCTTATATTTTTTATTTAAAATTTAATTAAGATTATTAAAATCTTTTAAAATTATTATTTACACTTTTATAAAATTAATTCACATGTTTTCAATTGTTTATAAATAAAAATAAAATCATTTCAAGGTAAATAGATATGTTTTTATAAAAACCTTATTTTTTGCACACAATGTGTTTTTATCTTAATAAATTAAAAAAAATCTTTATTAGTGAATGATTTTAATTAAATTTGTGTATTAAAGATTAAATGAAATAAATTTACATTTATCTAATGATGAATACTAGTTAATAAATTAAATCAATTTCATTTTATTCTTGAAATATAAATTTTATTCTTGAAAAATATATTTTTTTCTGAAATTTATTTCCCTTAGGTTTTAGGTGTATATTTTTAAATTATTTTTTACCATAGAATGGAATTTGATTTGAAAAAACAGTTTACATATTTTAAATCGGCCAGTAAAAATTTGGTAAATATTTCAATTTAATTTCGGTCATAATGAATAGTAATCGAGGTAAAAATCATTATTATGATAAATGGTAAATTGGTTCATGAGGGGTTAATTTTATGATTTTTCTCTAAGAAAGTAACTTTATATTATTCAAATGTTTATAATAATTACAAGTGTGCAACTCCACTCAATTATAAAGGGCAACTCATCTTCTGTCATCTTCACACCTTCTTGACCTCCTTAGCTCGACCAACCCTTGACAAAAAATATTAGCAACATCTATATACACATTATAGATGTGTTGGAACTCTTAAAATAAAAATCAAATGGTTGTTAAAAAGAGATTAAAATAAGGTTTCTCAAAGAAGTTGAAGTTAAAAGTTCATACAAATAAAGTGAGGAACTAATTAAAGGGCCTATGTTACAATCTCATTTTTTATCTAGATTTTTTATATTTCAATGTCAATTGTATAAAATTGTCAGTTATTATTTTCTTAAAACCTCATATATATTTTTAACCTATGATTATTTCTGGGTTTTCATGTATTAGTACCATCCCCCCCTTGGTACTCAAAATGACTAAAATGATTTATTTATAAAAATATAAAAAAACATCAACTTTTAGGTTGGGAATATTTCTCCTATATAACCATGTTATTAAAAAAATTATGTATAATTATATATATTATTAAATGTTTTAAAATTTTCATTTTCCCTAACTTTTACTTCCTTTACAAATGATTAAAATTAATCTTTTTATAGATTTTTCTTATGAATTTCTTTTCACTTTTTAAAAAATTATAAAAGAATGTTCGCTTTTAATGTATATGGCATGAACAGATTTTTTAAAAAATCATATTATTTGTTAATAAATAATCTTAAATTAAAAGTTTAAATGGTTTTAAAAATAAAATAAAATTCCTAGAATTGTGATAATTTTATTTTTTTAAAATTTACTAGAAGAAAGGTGATGATTTCCCTTGATTTTTAAACTGTGTTTTTAATGATTTTATAAAAGAGATATTTCATCTATGTAAACGTATTTTAAGGTTTTTATTCTTTATTGGGGATATTATTTCATAACACCATACACTTTCTCAATATGTATTTTTATTATGTGATGATGTACTATTTATAAAATCAATTTCTTTTCTATGGGTTATGTTATCATAAAATAATGAATGTTTTAATGATATAGTGGAATGCATATGTATAGATTGTAATTATGAGATGGTTGGGTATGTTATAGACTTATAATGGTTAGGGTAATGTGATATAGATATCTCATGAGATGATGATAATATAATAGTACATTTTTGAGAATAGTTATGCTCACATCTTGATTTGTGATTATGATTATTGTTATCTATGATCACAAGATTATGTGTGTATATAATTGTGAATGGATATGTTCAAAAAAATTTGATTTCCATTATTTATGATCTCTCATTACTATATTATGGCTCATGAATTATTATTTATGGGTTTTAACCCTTGTTAATCAAGCTTATTAATATTATATAATTATGGTTTTATAATCTATGCTTTTCTGGGTATGAATATTATACGTATAGAACATGCAATTGACTATGTTATTGTACTCTTATGATCATATTATGTCCACATATTATTAAAATCTCCCATGTTTTCCCATATAGAGAATTTTAACTCACCCAATACTATGTTTCCCTACCCCATGTTATGAATTAAGGTTATAAGTATGATAATTTTATATTGGTAATAAATATAGAGAATGTTTTTGAGAAACCTTGAAGATTGTTTCTAAATAAGTCGGTTTAGTATCTAGTCCCAAAAGATACTAAATATTTATAATTATGGGGTTGTAATATTTTTATATGTAATTCAAATACATTAAAATGATGTATTATGTATGAAATTGTTTCTAGAGTCACCCAACCCTAGACCTAGTGCCTCATCCCAATCACATCTCAACTTTCCCATCAGGGGGTCCACTAGGGTCCCCCATGCCCAGTATAATCAATTCTATTTTTATTAAAACTCACATGTATCACCCTTAAATGACCCCATAACCCATAGTATCATCCTGACACTATCCTCAATAGGTATCTTCCAACCTCATCAAAACCCATCATCACTCTGAGTCCCACTTTTGAGGGACCATACCAAGATATCACGCTTTGAGATACTTGGAATCCCAATTATAAGTCCCAAATAATTATTGTGACCCTCACCCAGGTTCTATATCACATATCTTAAGAGAGATACCCTATAATCCACTCAAATAAAACCCTCTCTATCACACCTAGTCTATTCAATAATGAATTATTCTATTCACAATTCCCACCAGGTTCTTAGACAAACCTCAAATGGGTGTATTTCAATATGAGTGATATGTATGAAGTTCCTAACCATCATCACTAGGTCAAAGACTGTCTTTAACACTTGACCAAACCTAGGGAAATCCACCTATGCTAACACTTCTAGTAATCACACCCCATTACTAACCCATGGTCCCATGTCAAATCAATTGAAACTCTCTCCCCTTAGCGATACAGTTGTCAGGTGATCCCAAATCACCTAATTGCTATTGAGAACTTATTTAAAAAATATGAGGCCCAACACCATCCTATCTCATATATCTATGGAACCATTGATCCATATACATCTAATTAGTTCTACACAGTGATTATAGGAAATAAAACACATGCATAAAAAAGTATATAAATTTATATTAATGAGAAAACCTACCCGTGTTAGGTACGTTCCATCCACGCCAATCTCACCCAAGCCTCAACCAAGCCCACCAGGTCTCTTCTAGGATATTAGACACCTATATTATACTAAAATTACTTTATAATTAATTAAAATTAATGATAATTAATTATTTAAAATAACTAAAAAGTCTAATTCATCAAAAAACTCATCAAACATCATCATTGCACTAAAACGTCCTCCTATGGTGTGTGATAAAACTCTCAGTACAACCTCTAGCCACTATATAAAAAATACACATAGAACTAAAATTATTTCACCATGATCCAAGGATATCACCACCAAACCCTATCTTAATTAATCAAAAATTATCAGGATATAAAAGGGAATCAAGATAACAAGATATTGGACAATCATAACTCAAACCATTATAGGATTTCAACCAAAACCACCGCCTATCAAGGGGGGTCAATAGAGGGAAAAAGGGGGGAACCACCCATAACTGGTCTTATCATAATACCCCAAACTACTAAACTATAAGGCACCTCATCCTGGAAAAGATGGAAATTACCCTATCAAAAAATTAAACCAAGACTCAGTCATGGCATGGAAAGGGGGTTAACATTTAAAATGGTACCTTTACATGACATTATATTGACACACCCATGGGTTTCATCATGAAAACATCTAATGAAGAAGGAACATATGAGGGCCTATGACCCTTAGCAATATGAAACCTAGTTACCTTAGTAGAACAAAGGCCCCAAAGTAGATAAACCTCCCTCAGACAATCCTCTTTCATAGTGTGAAATGCTTGGTTTTCTACTTGATTCGCAATTGGCTTCAAAAATTCAATAATTGGACACATTGGTCCTACATCAACACTTTATTGATTATATGAACCACTATCCAGGCCTCATTCCTTGCCTAAAAAATATCTTTGAGATTCATAAATCCATGAATCCTAATTTTTTATCCTAATTCAAACAGTGATCCTGGATCCAAATCAAAAATTCAAACACCCTCCAAAACAAAAAATTTTAAAAATCTGTGGAGCATTACAAACTCTCCATCATAATGATTCTTATCTTCTAGAATCATCTGGTAGTCCTCCTAACACAACCTGGACCTACCATGGTTGATAATTCACTAAAAACTTATTATGTTTCAGCTCTAAATACCAAACAGGATTTCTTTACACAACTCTAACTACCAAGTCCATTATTCTCATGAAACTAAGCCACCCGCTTGCTAACAACATTATCTTTGAAACATTTCTCACCACACTAGTCTATCATGAGATGCTGCATTTTATGTCACTGAGACACCCAAAATATCATGGTTCCCTAGACCAAAATACTCCACTCACTATTGTCAATTATGATCTATAGTACTCTCCACCATAGTAATTGACTAAAAAATGATTTTCTAGTGGCCCAACGGCCCGCCAACTACATTCTAAAAAATTATCTTATTGTGGTTTCCTATTCACCAAATCAGATTCCATAAAAATACTTTGGTCATACCTCCTATGATCAATTTTATATAAACTTCTCAATTTCACCCACTAAGGAATTATTTTAATGTTTAATCAGGATATATTAAAATATATAGGAAACACATGGCTGTCTAAACACCCCACACTGAAGTCTAAACTTGAATCCCAATGTAATTCCATGGTTAGACCATCACCACATACTATGGAAATCAATATATCAACCTGAACACTAGTGTCTTGCTGATTTGACTCACTCATAAATCATACCATAACTACATTGACCTCAATTCCAATGAACCAACTCCATCATACATAAATTATGAACTTCAAATCTAGTATTTCCCATGGAACAAGATATCAGTGGAAATTACCACACACCAATATCTTGATGTTAGCTCACTTTTCCATCGACCGGTCTTACAACCTATATGACATGTCCTAAAGGAGGGTCATTACTCATAACCAATAAAATGATCCCTACCAGAGAAGTATCATTATCTCTGTACACCAAACCAAAACCTAGTCTCTATGGCTCATGATCTATCCATAATGAACATGATGACTAGATGTGGCTATCTTGTTTATACTTCAGAACCAATAAAAACAAACACTGATTCCCATCCCTACCTTACAATGAATTAAATCATCCAAAACCTAATGGTTCAATCCCCACCATGTGTCTTCCCTTACTCCCCACCTTGATCACAATCCAAACAAATATTATCACCACAACTCCTTAATAATACCCCTACCAAGAACCAAAACCTAAATTATTTATGCATGCAAGCATGTCATCACCAAACTAACATCACAACATCACTTCAATTCATCCACATCCCAAAAATTCTCAACGGATCCACACATGTCTCATTCACCGATCCACAATGCAACCAAAAACTGTGTGTAAATAGAACTCTCCATATATTACACTTTTAGACTCCTAAAAAATCCATTTCAACACTAACTCTTCTCATCCTCCAAGAACCCACTCATAGGTTCTCACTGGTGATCCTACTCAGTCTCTCCTGAACCCATTGAACTTATGCTCCCATACAACCCGATCACAAAACCCAACTCACACTTACATTATCCATGCCTCATTGAACCTAGGATCCCTATTATAATCCACCTACCATGATCCTCAAGCACGTCAACTCATCCAATATCCCAAGGAATATCACTCATATCAAGGCTAATCGGTTGATCACCCACCATACATGCATCATTCTAAAACCAAGAGTTCATACACATTCTCTCACCACATGAATAGATGTTTATCTATAACATCATGGTCAGACATCATAATAATCCTTTCCTATCACCAGACTCAATACTAGAAGCACTCATAGTGATTTAAATCCCAGATACCCAAGGCATTTCACATGACATTCCATAACCATTTGGTTTGGTTAAGTTTTGCTTCAACACAAAGCTATATGGGAAATCACCATTTTTTTAAGACTTTATGTAATTGAACCTACATCCTCAAGGTAACCTATTATCATCCTTATATCATCTCTTATGAATTAAAATCCTGTACCAAACCCACTAGGGGTAACCATTCATTCCCCTTGTGAATGGGTTGTATTGTCATCACTGAAAACCACCTACACTAGTATCTACATACCCTATAATTATAAAAGATATTATATTCTATTTGATTAGAATATCACCAACATGTTATAATAGAAATCAACAAATAATTTATTATTGAAACTTTATACAATAGAACCTCCTATCGTTAATAATCACATATAGAAATACATGTCATGTGATTCCTACTTATCAAATATGATTCATGCCCACAAGCCTCTTTATAATGGTTAAAGATCAAAAAACACATAAATAATAACCTCTAATAAAATATCATGTTTAATTTAAATCTATTCAATAATAACACAAACCAAGAATAGAAACCCCATAACCCTGGTATCCAGAACTTCCCATAAGAATAGTTTTCATAACTTACCAGTTTGAAGTCTATAACAAGATATGACACAATCCTAGGACACCTGACTACCATCTAATAAAATAGTAATAAAAAATAAAAAAATTTAATACCACTTTGTGATTCCATGTCCTAGATCACCTATTCAATTTGGAGTACCATAGAGACTTAAGCATGCCTCCTCTTACGCCATAGTCTGGGTCTCCTTGAGAGGTCATATTACATATAGTGGGGTGATTATTACATCAAATAAAAGGAATAAAATACACTATAAATAATCAAAACAGACACAATATATAATCAAAGTTTTCATAAATTTTATAAAATATTCTATAAAAAATATACCATGTAGAGGAATATATACTCATTATCATTCCATCATAAAACACTGATTTCCAGGTAAGTCCATTTCCTAAAAATATATAAATAAATACCAAAATACACACATCATTGCTACTTCCATATTCAGTTCTAAAATGAAAATGATCTACATATACCCTTGAGCTTTTCTAGTCCGATCTACTACACATCTTGTGCTGATGATTAAAGTAGACATAAGGTATAAATCCACACCAGAGTGGCTATGCATAGTGTAAGAAATGAATGTTAGTAAATTATCACCATGTTCCCCTGGTATAAACTATAATATGATTTTATTCATAAATAAAGTAATCATGTTAGATAAACACATTGGGTATCACATGAAAACCAAAACACCATGACTCTTTGTGAATCAGGTCATCATGTATTAACTAGGAAACCATGGTACTCAATCATACCTATTTCCATTCCATGCTAGAATCCTCCTTGACACCTCATTCAATTTCCCATATAACCTAGTCCATACTTGAGGACACAGGGTAGGGAATCATCTATGTTATAACCACTACAAAAAGGTATGGGTTAGGGTTATCGGCCCCAAATCTATACTCACCTTCACACCTAAGGTGGTCCCATATCAAATGATTAGCCTCTACCATCTCACTCATGGAAGAGTTTTTTTATCTGATCTCACATAACATCTAGAATACATCTCAATCAAGTGACCTCGTCATTTATATTTTCATCTCATTTCATCTTAGACGCCATCTCAATCAAGGAATTTTATCCATTAATGCCTTCACATCAAATATAGGACCCCATCTCACTCATGTTGATACAATTTCCCACTACCTTCTCAGTCATGGTAGATTTTTATCATCCCATCACCATCAGGAATATTAAAGAAGGTATCAATCCACTCTATCACACTCCTGGTCAGCTAAGAATTCATGCACAATCAGGACTCCATCTCATTCATGGAAATACTTCTAATGTTATATCACTCATTATGGTATAACGACTCAGGATCCCTCAACCACACCTAAATATATTCCATGAAATGAGAACAAAAAACACAAATAAAACCAAAATCCATAACACAACACACTATTTCATGATAGTGCCAACATAGAACTTTTCAAATAATACATAACCCCTTATCCCGATCATAACTGAACTCTCCCATAAGGGAATCCACTAGGGTCACCCAAACCCATCATTATCTCAGCCAATTTATTCCAACTCATTTCCTTCACACATCATAGGAATCAAAACCCATAGGCTCATCCCAAACCTATCATTTATAGGTAGGTTCCAACCTCATCAAAATACCTCATCACTCCTGGTCCCATAACCAAGGGTCCATCCCAAGATGTCAATCTATATCTTCATGAAAACTCTATTCAAATTCTTCAAAAATTCCTACAACCCTCACATGGGTCCCATATCAAATCTTATAAGGGATATCTCTTAGCTATCACTCAAAGGAAACCCTCTCAGACACACCCTATTTTGTCCTGGAAGACTCGACCCATTCATAACACTAAAAAAGTTCTCATGAAACCCTTATAAGGATGTATCTAAATAGGAATAATATGTATGAGTGCTCAACCAATTATCACAAGGCTCAATCCTCTCTTTATCTCTCAAAAATACCTAGGGAAACTCAACTAGGATACCAATTCCGCTTCTCACACCCAAGGATCTACTAAAGGTCCCTAATGAATTGAATCAAAATTCATTCCCCATTTTTACATGGTAATAAATAAATCCCAATCCATATAAGTGATAAAAACACTCATTTAATGAATAAGATGCCCAAAACCATCCTATATCATCCAATCAGGGAACCATCCGTCCTTTTTCATCTACCGAGTCCCACGAAATTTTTGTATTCAAGAATACCTATGAATATAAAAGGATATGAATTTATATTAATGGTACCTCCTTACTCTACTAGGGATTTACTATCCTTGACCAACTCACCAAGCCTCATCCAAGCACATTGAACATATTTCATGATAACATAAACCTATCTCATGCCACAACACTATAATAATTAGTTATAAAAAATTTATAATTACTTTTCTAAAACATTTCTGAAGGTTTATTCACTAGAAAACTCATGGGGAACCATTTTCAAACCAAAACTGCCTCCAACAATATGCGATCAATCTTTTGGGACATCATCAAGCCTCAACACATGAAATATTTATCAAAATAAAAATATTTCATCATTTGATAGTAAAATTTTCATTGAATCCTAGGCAGAATTTATAAAAATTAGATGGATATAAAAAGGTACCAAGGAAAACAAGATAATAAACAATCTTACAAAAAACACTATTGGATCTCATTTAAAATAATCCCCTATCAAGGGGATTATAAGAAGTTGTTGAGGGAGGGGAGAACCAGTTAGAAATAAGCTTCTCATGATTACCCAAAAATCAAAATCAAAATAAAAACTGAACTAGAAAACGAATTAATGACCCCCGTCTAAAAAAATACACCCAGTCCTCATTGGCGGAGTGAACATAGTGTTTTCAGCACAAAGTGTGCCATTGAACGAAATTATTATTACATGAATAGGGGTTACAATTTGATTACCTCCGCAGAAGAAGGTCCTTATAAGGACCTGTAGACCTTTGTATAGTGAATCCATTCACCCTTCATAGAGAAAATTCCACAGGGCATAGGCTCTCTCTCCGCCAGACCTCATTCATGACATGAACCATAGAGATGGTGGTGTGATCAACTATAGGCTGAAAAAATTCAACGTTCGACCACCCTGACCCTATTCTAATGATTTAATAAGCACCCAAACCACCACACAATCCATGTTACACATCCCAAAACATTTCTCGAAGATTTTTTGATCCTAGGATTTTCAATCTGAATCCAATGTACCCTAGTCCAGATCAAAATTTTAAAATCCCCCTAAAACATAACTTCTTAAAATTTTATAGGGCATTATAGCTCAGATGAACTTAGAACACCCTAAACCATTAATTCGAGAAGCAACCACCTGGGCATAGATCCCACTTAAAACTTCATACCCTACAAGGATTACAAACTGGCATGGTGAATAAGAAAAAATGGTCTCTAGATATGGGTTGTTGTATTTAGTTATGATCATTATGAGTTAGTGGGGAGCTATTTAGAATATATTTTCTTCCTTAGTGAACCTATAGGATAAGTTTTACTTTATGATATTTATTCACATTCAAATAGTCTAGGGATTATGGAAACCATAACGATGGTAGGTTATAATTATGAATAGAAATTTAAACTCCATATTTAATATGAAACCTATATATAGGCTGTTTTTTTGATAGTGGGTAGTTTGGAAGCTTTGATTTCAATAGAGTATTAATATCCTCATCATGTGACTTCACATGATATTGAGGGTTATCCCAACTATTTTTATCAATTGTGTCCCTTATTTTAGTGGTATTTACTGAGTCTTAGAGGCTGATTGGGAATACATTATTCCTATAAATAAAATATGGGCTGGAGGGATTCAAATCTCAAGAAGTCAAATGAAAAAAAGATTAGTTGAATATTAGAGGAAATATTTTAACATAGTTCATACATGAATAATGCACCATGTAAGTGATTTGAGAAAAATTGTCAATTGAATTATGAATCTATGAAGGATGTGATTTTTATATTCTATATGTGATTACCTCATATTCATTCATCAAGTCGATTATTTTAAGACAAATAATAAGTCTACGAGATATCATTTATAGAATGTTGTTTTCAAAGGAATATCTTATTCCAAAGATACAGTTTATGAAGTAAAAAAATTTCTGGAAAATTTTTCAAATAGACCCATCCAATTGACCTATATATGGATACCTCCTATATGAACCTCAAGGAAGTTACACCAGCTATATTAATTCCATAGAATTGGACCATCTTCATATCGATTAAAACTAATTCAGATGAGAGGAAATTTTTGACACCCACAAATTATCAATAATCAATTGTAAGATACAAGATGATTAAATTTTATAAAGGAAATACAACCAAAAGGTAAAAAAGAATATTTCTCTCAAAGAATGGGAGTAATTTGTGGAATACTAATCAGTCTCCTTCATGGAATCATATTTCCTTTGTGACCACGTATTCCTTTCACATATAGTTAATCAAAGTTCTACAATATCATGTGAAAAGTTTTCTGAATGGGATTCATTCATGGTCAGTTGATAAAATTCCTTCATGTCTACTTGCTTCCTGTACAGTCATCATTCATTTTTGGAATGCACAAAAGGTTCTTATATGGAAATATTGATCTATCATGGTATGAATCCATTTTTAGGTTCCTAAAGATAATCTTTCATGAAGTAATTTTTCTCACATTGTTTCCTTTACCAATTCTTTTAGGAATTCATCTCTTATAAATACTGACTCACTCTTAAAAATACTAAACTTGATAGAAAAAAATTATCTTTTGGTAAACCTCAAATGGTATCATGAAACTACAGAGTAAAACCCCGTCATTTGTGATCTATACTATTTTAACTAAATTGAATTATACCCGATTAATTGACAACTTATCAATAATAGAAGAGACCCTATAAGAATATCCATGTAATTCTTATGTAGGTAAGTATATGTAGTTCATCCATGAAGACATCCACATAATATTTTCACAAGGTCATCCATGAAGGCCCAACCTACAAACACTATTTGTAGAGGGTGCTCACATGAAACCTTTTTTGAGCCACATTTAACTCATACCCAGTACAAACAATGACCTTATTTATGTATTACCTTAAATCTTCATGAAGTAGGAGAAACCTACGGTGTTCTTAGGCATCTATTCAAGGAATTTAGGCCTTAAGGACTTGGATCATTGATGGTGACTCCTCAAAGTAAACCAATAATAAGGAACCTGAACTCCCTCACGAAATTTCATCCACTTAAGTCACCTATTTTGGTCGATTTGACCCAAATTACCTTCTTTCATCCCTTTTGACATGGTTAACACCCTACAAATCTCTTTCTAGTAAGGCATACTTCATGGCCTCCAAAAATATGTGACTGGGTTTTGCACATCTGAATGAACCATATCGATCATGTGTTCCTTTGGAAATGTACCTATCCTAGAAAATCCTACCTAACCAATAAAACCCTAAGGGAAATATCTATAACTTATTTCTACAAAGGCCACTCCACTGGTTCCCCTAACCAGTTCTCCACAAGACCTCATGGGAACCTCCTCAAAGTATAGATCCTTACAACTAATAGTAGGGATCTAAGGAGGTACCATGGATAGGTTATACCTCCTATATTAGAGTGAATTGTAATATAAATGACTAAATATCATCTATCATTAAAAAAACATGACATTAAATAAATAAATAAAAATAAGACTAATAGTAAATTAATTACATAAAATAGTTGAACAACCATTCCATTCCACAACCAACCACCGAACTTTTCGATAACATATAAAAACAATTATAAAATAAATAAAATATATTGGCTACAGGAATACACTAAGCCTCAAACCATCCTGATGTCCCAAATAATTTGATTTCTCTTCTCAATCAGGATATCATAGGCCTTAGTCCAAACCTCTTCCTACAATAACCAATTGAGAGGTACCTAGGTACCCTTGTGCAATGGTGGCCTGTATAGGGTGTGAGTACATAACTCTTTAGGTAACCACTAACATAGTCCGATATCAATTGGCATATGTAGTGATATGTGTTGTGATAAGTTCAATATAAATAAATAAATTTCATAAAATTAAATAAAATAAAAAAACTATAACTACTTTGGATCGTTGTGAGGATGTCTACGACTATTTATTTATGACCATGAAAACCCATATACCCTAATCAAACCATTTTTAATCCTTAGTCTCGTGACCCTGATCAATCATAAATGATTCAAACAATTCTATTGTATCTATAAGCACATCATGATATAGTTTCATCCATATAAACACAAGACCCCGGTATTACCTAGGTATTCTTTATATCCATGATCAATGGAGGATAAGTACTCATGATAATGGTCTCAACAACTAAATCCCATTCCTCTTAGGAATCCCCCCAAAATCCAAGTATAATTAATTCCTCAAGGATCATTCCCTACATCTCAATAAATCACTAAATCAAAATCATTCCACAAGTAACTATTCCAAAGGGCTGAATCCCAAGCATCTTGGGAATCTCAATCAAGAATGGGTAAATCATCATGATCTACTAGTTGGATCTGAGGGATAACATAGGAATCATTATAATAATATAAATCAAAATAAAATAATCACCCAATCCTACATTATTTGATCCTAGATATAATAGTCATCCTAAGGACCTAAGGCATCTAGGGAATCCCACGTAGACTAGAGTTTGAATCCCAACATCCAGGGAATTTTTCACAAGGCCTAATAGCTGGATCCCAAATCATAATAGGCATCTATACTGACATAATAATCCATGAAGTCTCACATCCATATTACATAAGACCCATGTTTGGATCCTAGGAAGAATGAATGGTCATACCTACCATACCATCACAACACATCAGGCACAATGGTTGAGTTCTAACAAGTACATAAGGAATCAATGTTGTATCTAAAATAAAAAATAAAACATATATAAAATTTTTGGGTTGGTCAAACTCCTAAAAAATTCTCATTATCATATCTAATTTATACTTACAAGTTCTATGTAGGTTCTAAGGTGACACCTGCTTCCATATCTACCTTATTCAAACACTATACACTTGGGGTCGGTCAATAATCGCGGCACCAACTGGGTCCTTTGGTTCACATCGTAGTAGAGGAACCATCACATGGGTCCTAATCCTCGATCTAGGTCTTAGGTCAATAGTTAATGCCATGGGAATACTACATCCGTTGAAATCATCATCAATAAAGGTCAGCCTCATCAGCTACACAGGGTGTGTCATGTTATCCACACCTAGGAGATGCCACACAACCCTTAACATACATAAATATCTCACAACATTGATCCAATCACCCAACTCGTAATCCATATCATATGATATATCCACTTAGAATAAGTATGTTCTGAGTTAAGGTCTCAACTATCGATAGATGAGGAAAACCCACCAATACCAAGGTATGTTAGGTACTTGGCCTTTTTTTATCCTAGAAACGACATTTCTATTTAATAAATTAAAATATTTAGTTAATTAATACCAATTATTTAATATTTTAATTACAAAGTTCATTTAATTTAAACATCTTGATCGCCCTAGTAGTGAGACTACAATCCACAAACATAAATCAAAATCATCAATACCATTAGAGGAAGTATGAAGATAACCTACCTTTTATTTGAAACATTCCATTTTCATAAAATAGATGAAATCAACTATAAATTCCAACTCAAGGTCCAACTACACTTTTCCAATCGCACACAACATTACAATCCCCTAACACAATCCATTAAACATAAAAAATAATTACAATAGCAAAAAAAAATTAATAATTATATTATAAAAGAGAATTATTGCTAAAAATATCACTAATGGACCCTCCACATTGAAAATACAACCAATAATATTCCAATGACCCAATTAATTCCCTTAGCCTTATATTGGGAAAAATCCATAACACGATTCATCCATTCCATAATTAATTTAAATAAAAATAATGGAAACCCTATAAAAATTCCAAATAGTGACAAAAATTGTTGAATTATTGAGAAAAAAGATGCTAATGGTGTCTCGTACTGCCATCATCCAAGGAAGAATGAAATACCCAATTTCAACATCTGATTCCACTATGATTTGGTGGAATCAGAACCAAAAATCCTAACCAAATATATTAGAATTGGAAATAAGATTGGGAGAGAGGAGGCGGTGGAGGAAATATGAGATCACTAGATTCAAAAGAATACCTTAAGACATCAAATAAATTGATTACAACACCCCATTGAAAGGTATAAAATAAAAAATAGAAGGGTAAAGGGAACTTTCTCACATGAGGGAAAGAGAGGGGGGAACTGGGATTCCCCCTCTTAAAAAATCATTGGAGGGTGGTGAATTTCCCATTTTTAATAGGACTTATGGTTTGGTTACATGGTTGACCAAAAAATGATCCTACCGTATATCACTCATATCCTAAGGTAACCTACCTCGTACATTTGGTTTGCACTATTTTTCAAACCAAGCACGGACCATGAAACACTTCTTCAAACGTTGTTTGATATTTTTCGGTGTCCATGAATAAACCATGTACAAAGGCCCCTCCCCCCAGTCCAAAATAAGTCACAAATCTTCCTCTTAAACCTATTTGGTTTAACCTTAACCATCTACCATTCATTGGATATAATCATTTACCTTACCAAATAATCATAAAGTTCACTGAGGTCTAAGGTGCCAGATGGTTTCCCCAAAATAGTGCACCTAAAATTGTTCCCCCTGGTGAAAAACCTCTTAAATGTCTAAAACATTAGCCAAATCTCCTGGGGGGAAACAAATCACTTAAGATACCTTTAATACCCCATTTCAGGTATAAAAATATCACTTTAATATGTTCTAACTCTTGAAATTATATTCTGATTGTCCAACCTAAAATCAGTTTATCCAGTAATAGAAAATTCAAATTCCTTCTGGAATTTTCAACCTGTATAGACACAAGATCTTAAAATTCCCCACATTAACATTTATTATACTTGAGAAACCTCATCAAAATTTTAGTCATCACACATAACCTGCTCATGTTTCCATTCCTCACTCAATTTTTCACACTCTACTCTGGAATATTGAATGAGATTCAGTTTAGAAACTACCAAAATAAGGTGCATTATTTTATAAAAATTTAGTCATTTCTCACAACCATCATCAAAACCACCAGATGGATCTTCACAACAGCCATATATTAAAAGATACCCTTTTTTCATCAAACTCATCATAAGGTTCATGGTGATCCCTACCATAGAACTAAACCAATAACAACTAATTATAACTTATGAAATTCTCCACTTTTAGAATCACCTATAAACATATTTTTTAGGAATTATCATGATGTTCTTGGTGTGATTTATGGTTTAGAACATCTAATAAAATCTAAATAATTTATTAGAACTCCTTTGGATAACCCTTCTCAAGAATTCTCATATCCAATTTCTAATGCTTTACCAACTACACGATTATGATGCCTTTAAGTCTAAAATAATCTCGTGATCATACATGAACCCACAAAAAAATTTCCATAAACAATATCCATAATGTTCTCCACAATTGGGTAAAATATATTTAACCCATGGTGTATTTACATTAACTATAGTGTATTTTTATCTAACACATCCATATCACTTCAAATCATCCCAACTCTAAAGTTATTTCTTGGACAATATTAGATATCATATATGAATTTTCACTTGGAATTCACTGAGGAATCCATAAGTGCTTGGGTCTATTTACCCAATGGCATAAAAATTCCCAAATTACATTCTAACTACCCAACTAATAATAACATGTACTCTATAATTCAAGGGTTGTATTTCCATGACAATTTTCACACTCCCCACCACTGGAGTGTCTTTATCATCATACTTGACCCATTTCCAAAACAGAACTCCCCATATGGAACTTCTTTCATTTAGTACAATGATTCAGGTCACCATGTATGTAAGAATGTCATCAAAAAATGATTGAGAATATGCTCCCATATCTCCCAAAAGAAGAATCTTGACTCATACTACCATGATTTGTACATCACCAAACTGAGTTGACTATGCACCATGATAGTACAAGTCACCAATCTAGGATCTCTCTTGGAACTCTTCTCTAAATCCTTCACCTCACCAGTTCCATGGTATATCTCATGATCACATTTCACATGGTTTAATTCCTAAACCAATGGAATCCATCTATATCCTAGGGAATGCCAATCTCATATGCACACTTAGCCACCACCCAATGTTATTCCAAAATCTTCATTATTCCCCCATAATCACAACATGCTCAATAGTGCATAAAAAAGAGTGGAAATTCTGGTACATTCCCTAAGGAATCTAAGGAATCACCATGCCCACAATAAATTCTTGGTTTCACCTCACATTCACCAGTCTCATACCCCAAACCATATACCCACAATCCTTTAGTTCAAGAAAACAAAACCCTAGGACAAAGGCTGTAAAGGGTTGACTCGCACATCACAAAGCTCTAATTCACTAACACTGAGTAGTATCATAAGGGTCACTAGAGTCTCCCTCCTAGCCCCATAAACCAGGTCTCATGTAATGTCATAACTCATGGTATAGTACTTTCTACACCCATATCAATATCCCATGGAAACTCACATTCCAAACCACCCACTCTAGGGTATCACACAACATAACTCGGCACCATTTTCCAACCCATCTACCCACATTGGAAGAAATTTTCACTGAACATCCCGACATGGGACAACCCCTTAGATAATAATGTCTCACCATTCATTACATCCATAACTGACAACATTAATCCATGTGTTATGTACCAAGAGAAAATCACAACCACTATCTTGATTAAGTTTATTATTATTCAAAACTATATGGTAAAACTACATATAGGTTTCTAATAGAACTTTAAATAAAAATAATTATAAAAAATCACCCCCAAAAGGCTCATTTTTTAGACATTAAACTCCACTAATGAAATATCAAGGTATCTAATCATCCCATTATGATGGCACTATATCACCAACATCTCCATAGGATTCCTAATACCAACCACCAAAATAGAACATACATATACTTGTCATCCCAACTGAGTATAATTCAACTAAGTACTTACAAGGAAAAATTCAATATGAGTTGTTTCATGCAATTTAAAGAGGTGAGCCTTAGTCTCTAGTGATAAAAATCACACTAATGGTCCCCTCTAGGTCATGAGAATCTATATTTTCCTAAAATTATTTACGATATGCCTCTTGACTCTATAGGCCATGAGTCAATTATAGAACCGGTCTCCTTCCAATTAGCTAAGATACTGAAATCCATTAACGCATAGGTCTTTAATATAATACTACATGTGTGTCACATGAGGAGGAAATCATGAACAACCATAGTAACAATTTATAAGAACATCAATATCATACACATGGTAACCAAGATTTCCACCATGAAAGGTGTTCACGATGCACTAATCACAATTCCATCACAAGCTCCAACACATTCATATGACTCTTGTCTACAAAATCTGAAAGTAGTAAATCAATAGAAAAATATATATCTAATACGACTTTGTAACTTCCATACATAAAGAACACTAAAACTAGGGCCTCATCTTGGCACTCTACAAGACCTCAGGCGAACTTCCCAATATGAAAAAGGCAACCGACTAGCAACCAGGTTCGAAGGAGGTGTCATTTGGAATATAAACTCCATATACCAGAGTGCATACTAGAATAATATAAATAACTAAATATCCACCATCATAGATTAATTTGAATTCTAAGAAAAAAAGATAAATAAGACTGATAGTGAAATGATTCTATAAAGGCCCAAATAACCATTCCATGCCAAAACCGACTATCCAATGGTCCGGTCACATATGCATACAAGTATAAAAGAAAAAAATATAATGGCCCCATGACAAAAATATGCCTCATATCATATATATCTCCAACAACATCTAATATTTCCACTAAATCATTTTATTACAGGCCTCAGGAAAAACCTATAATTTTAATAACCAAGTGATATTTTCTCATATACCTATGTACAATGTAAGGTGTGAGTACAAAACTCAGTAAGGAACCACCAATGTGTTCTCGTAACAACTGACATATGAAGTGGTATGTGCATGTGATATTCTTGATATAAATAAATAAATCATTATATATTAAATAAAATAAAATAAAAATACTACTTTGGACCAATTCCGAAATGTGTTTCCGTACAACTTAATAATGGTTCCAACCCATGTACTATAATCAAACCTCTATAAATACTTAGTCGGGTGACCTATATTGGACATAATTGATTCATTCAGTGTCAATATGTATCTAAGAACATCAAATTATAATTCCATCCATATAAATATTGGATCCTGGTGTAACTTAGGAATCCCTCATATCCAGGATTAACAACAAACAACTCATGATAAATCTCTCAATGGCTAGATCTCATGAACCTAGGTATCCCTCCAAACTCTATGTATAATTAATTGGTCTTGTATAATTATTGGTATACTAAGAAAACTCTAAATCAAACCCATTCTACAATTCACCATGCCAAATAGCCAGATCCTATGAGTCATGGTCATCCTGATCAAGAACATGTAAATCATTAGGCTTGACTGGCCAGATCCTAGGGATGACATAGGAATCCTCATTATAATAGTAATCACACTAAAATAGTCCCCAAATTATATATGACTGGATCCTATATTAGGTATGAATGGTATTGGTTTTTTTCATATAGGGTATCCCATATAGACCTGAGGCTGTATCCCTGTATCCTATGAATTCTTCACATAACTCAACATATAGGTCCTAGATGGGACTGGGTATCCCCAATGACATCACTATCCAATAAATATCACACCTATATCACATATATCCTAAGGTAAAATCCTAGAAAGATCCTCTGGGAATCCCGATAATAACATAGTATTACACCAGGACCTTCTTCCAAGTCTCATGATGTACATATGGTCATCAATACTGCATCCAAAATAACACATGAAGCATATATAAAAGATAAGAGTTGAATAAAGTCCTAACCCATTCTCATCATCATTACCCCATAATTATGATAATCCTGGTGTGTTCTCTAAGGCGACACACTCTACCACCTCTACCAAAGACAAATGGTTCCCACTCAGAATCAGTCAGTCACTAGGGTACCAATTGGGCCCCTTAGGGCACAACATTATAGAGGTACCCTCACATGGGTCCCCAGTATCAATCAAAGTCTTCATTAAATAGTCAATTCTTGACCATGAAATCAAATAAACTATCTTTGGACTTAACCCTAATAGTTCCATGATCCCTGATGACTTTAACAATGGCTTATTCTAACAATACTGGGAGATTATTCACACAGATGTTTGTAAACTTGTCAGATCCTTTTTTTTTCTAATGGTAATCTTCCTCATGGCCTAAATACTCATTTCCTTACTCTAATTACTAAGGTGGACAATTCTTCTAAAATTCATCTTTTCTGACCTATTTCTCTTATTAATTCTATTTACAAAATCATTACTAAATTTATTACCAATATACTTTTTTCTTTATACAATAAAATAGTTTCTTAGAATCAATTTAGTTTCATCATGGGAAGGTCTATATAAGACTGCATCTACCTAGCCACTGAATGTACCATCAAACTCAATAAATCCTTCAAAGGAGGCAACATCACCATTAATCTCTATATTAGGAAAACTACCATTGAATGGGGTTTCATCTTAAAATTCCACTAGTCTCTTGGTTTTAATGACACATTCATCAAAAAGATAAATACCTTATTAAAATCAGATTCCATCTCTATCCTGGTCAGTGGTTCCCCTAAGGGTTATTTTAAATGCACCAAGGGAGTCAGACAAGATGATCCTCTATCTTCCATTCTCTTTTCTGTTTCAGATGATTATCTATGTAGACTGCTCACTCCCCTTGTGGATCAAAACAAGCTTAACTCTATTTAGGCTGCTATAAACTTAAATGTTCCTACACATCTTCTATATGACGATAACATCATTTTATTCATCAATGGGGATAGAAAAGAATATTAAAATATGAAAAAATACCTTGTATCGTTATGAGGAAATTTCTGGTCATTTTATAAGCTTGAAAAAATCCTATGTTTTCTTTGGAAAAAGTTTATCTTCTTCTAGAAAAAATAGTTTTATCAATAGTCTAGGAATCAAATAAATATCTTTCCACTTCATGTACCTTGGAGTTCCTATATTTTGGGGAAGGCCCAAGGCCATGTCCATTTACAATGTGGTGGATCAGATCATAAAGAAACTTTCCTCCTGGAAGGGTAAGACCCTTTCTATGGCTGGAAGGATCTATTTGGTGAAGTCTATTATTATCTCCAAGATGGTCTATTCGTTGATGATCTACAAATGGTCTGATAGTATTTTTAAGAAAATAAACTTTTACATCAAGAACTTTGTTTGTACAGATAGCATTCTTGAAAGGAAACTAGTAACCATCCTCTGGGCTAATTACTGCAAACCTTTAGAAAAAGGTGGTCTTGACATAAAACATATCTATCTTTTTAATGATACTCTTCAAGCAAGACCCACCTGGAGGATAATACATAACAATTATGACTCCATAATTTTTCTAAAAAAACATTTATTTTGAAGTTAAATAAGGGAAATTTTAACTACATTAATTCATTTATCTATCCCTCCATTAGGTAATCTTTTTCTAATATTATGAATAATTAAAGATGCATGGTTATCATGGACTCTTCAATGAACTTTTGGTTAGATAATTGTTCTGGAAACCCCCTCATCTCTATGTTCTCTCCTAATTCTATTCTGGAAAATACCTACACCACTACAAAAGACGTTATGAAATCTAGTATCTCCAACATTCCAGATAACATCATTCAAGTTATTGATAACTACACCTTCACTAATTCTGAGGGTTTACTCATTTGGGAGCCTTCTCATAATAGTATTCTTGATTCTAAAAATTTCTATAAACACAATTATACAAATTCCAATATGGATTATTGTTGGTTTAATTCTATTGAAAACCCCTGGATTTAACCCTCAATACTTTCTCAAGTTTTGAGACTAGACCACATGCATGTGCCCAATGAATTTTGTCTTCAGTCCTTTGGGGTAAAACTTTGTTTGAGGTTTTATTTATGTCACCAAAATAGAGAAGATATTAACCATATATTCCTCTCTTGTGCAATAACATCTACCCTTTGGAATTATATTTTTGACATTTTTTACTACATATGGTTACTCATGGATTCTATCAATTTTCAATTAAAATGATGTGTGGTACTATATTTCTCTCAACAAGTCAGGAACCTCTTCCTCACTACTGTGGTTGAACTCCCCCATGTGACATGGTATGATAGAAATGCAATTATTCACAACAATTACACATTCAATCTTAATTTAGGCAGGATTCAAATCATCATTTCCATTAGGGATGATGCTTCGATCCAGAAAGCTCATTGTGATAACACTGTTGGTGATTTTGAGATCCTCTATCCACTTAGGGTTGATGGGATCTACAAATAGTTGAGGTGCACTTTTTTGGTTTTTTGGCCAGCTCCTCTTCTAGGATGGATCAAAGTGAATGTGGATGGTTATTCTAAAGTAAATCCAAGACCCACGGGATGTGGTTTTATCTTCAGAGACTACCTTGGTCAATGTCTTGGGTGCTTATTTGGCATTTGTGATACTGCATCATCTCTAGAGGCGGAAATGATGGGTGTGAGACATGTCATCACCTTTTCCATGAAAAAGGTATGGAACAATATTTGGATTGAAAGTGACTCAACCACTATTCTCCATGATATTTTTGAAGGTCTGGTGCATCTTTACTAGACATTGACCACCCACTGGATGAACTGCATTGATTCGGTTATCGGGACTAACTTCATTGCCACACATACCTTTTTTGAAGGAAATAGGGTGGTTGATGGTCTTTCTAACAAAAGAATCAACTTGGTCATAACTTGGAAGGACGATTTTCCTGTTGATCTTATTCCTCTTTACAATAAAGATTGTAATAATATACCTTCATTCAGGATTAGGTAGTTATCCTTTCTTTTATCTAATAAATTGTGTCTCGGTGTTTGACCGAGGCACCACCTTCTCAAAAAAATTAACATTCTAATCATATGGTTCAATTGATTTAAATATATTGATCAACATAGAAAAGATACCACAATCCAAAAGCATAAATTAAAATCACCAATACCATTAGGGAATTTAGGTATGTCAATTACCTTTTATTTGAAGCTTTCTTTTAATGTAAAAGAGATATAAATAAAATACAAATCTAACCCAAGGTCCATCAAAGCTCATACAGGGTCACACAACATTCCAATCCCTGAACATAAGATAATAAAAATAAGAAAAATATTAAAAATATTAAAAACTAATTAAAAAATTAAATTATAATAATAAATTACTAATAAAAAATTGATTGGTGGAACTTCCACATAAAAACACAACCAAACACCCAATAACTACCCATGGTATTCCCCCAAACTCGTATTGGAAAAAATTTCTAACACCATAAATTGATTCCATAATTAATTAAACAAAATTATTGGAAACAACCAAGGAACATTTAAAAAATGAAATATATTTTAGAATTATTGAGTAATTGGATGTAGAATGGGGTCTTTAGACACCCTAATCCTATGATAAATTTAATCCACATCATCAACATTTGATTTTACCCTGATCTAGTGGAATTAGACCCAAAAATCGTAACCAAATATTTCAAAAATTAGAATCAACAGAGTGAGGAGGTAAGAAGAGATCATCATAGTCAATAGAATTCCTTAATACATTTAATAAATCCACCAAGAACACCCCTTAAAGGTTCTTAAAGAGGATTAGTAAGGGTAAAGAGAATTGTCTTGTTTTAGGGAATGAGAGGGGAGAAGTGTGTTTCCCCTCTTAAGAGTTTATAGGGGAAGGTAACATTCCCCTGTATGACAGACCACATGATTTGGTTGCTTCGTTGGCTAAAAAAAATTCCAAAAATGAAACCCTCACCACCCATGGTGGCTAACCTCCCACAGTTGGTATATTTGGTTTGATAAAATGTATGCTAATAATGAAACAACTCTTCAACATTGTGCTTATTTTCAATACAATATTATTCAAACTATGAACAAATTCCCCCAAGTTTAAAATAATTGAAATATTTTCCTATAAAACCCACACAATTTAGACTTTACCATGTTCCATCCATTCTAGATAGCTACACTCCTTACAAAATGAACTTAAATTTATTGAGGTTTAGGGTTCCACATGGTTTCTTCTACACCATGTGTCCCAAACCATGATCCCTACGAAAAAAACCTCCTGAAAATTAACTCGAAGCTCATGAGGACTAACTGAGCAGTCAAGATACCTTTTAAACCTCATTTAATGTCAAAAAACATCACTTTAATATGTTCCAAATCCAAAAATTCCATTCCAAATATCTGAAAAAAATCAGTTGATCCACCAAATGAAAAATCATTTGCCTTCTATAATTTTTAACCTAAATGAACATTGGATATTACAATCATGATCATGTATTTCCTTAATAACGAGGTCCCCTACCATGAGAGTGCCAATAAATTCTCCTTGGGATCATTTTATTATCTTGGTTGGATCATATCTAACATCCGATTAGTCTAAAAAACTAGTGTACCCATTTGTTTTACTCAATGAGACATGGGTATTCTCTGGGCCTCATACTAGGTGTAATCCCCAACTCTTACTATAATTAATTAAATCAGTTGGAAAGTTAAGAACCTATTCTTTTCCCATAATTAAGCCCAGACACCTCTACAATGGGCCTTATTATCTATTATCCATCCTAACATACTTATATGTATTCATTATAAGCTACTCTTCCTCAAAGGATCATATTCATTGTAATAAATCATTTAACAAGGATCAATATTCCCTATGACAAAATATACCCTCTCTCATGTTTATTTTCCAACAGATAAGATGATTAGTAGTAGGGAAGATCAATGTGCAAACTTTTCTCTATGACTTATTTTCTCCCCTTTTCACAACACATGATATTATCATCACATGACAATAAACTACATAGTGTGGTCCTATCACATGAACATAAATTGTTATCATAAACTATGTGGGATTTGACTACTATTGATTATAATATGTGGGACACATCTATGAGTTCCAAACCTCACAACCTAATAAATATACCCACTATTCTATATTCCCTATCCGTCCCATCCTCATCATGCCACATTTATCATGATCTCGATCATACTTCCTCATGTATAGATAATCACACACTAGATAGACTAGAAAGTTCTTCCATAAATAATACCCTCACCAACCATTTCAAAGTATATTTCACATTGTAGTATATTCTTCAGGGAGTTAAACTACTCAGGATACATTATGGATGCATTAATTAAAAAGTCAATTCACCTAGATATGGGTACATTGCCTTAAAAGGAACCGCATTAGTCCTTGAAAATGAACCTAAAAGGAAAGTCATGTCCCATCAAGTAGAATTGAACTATATGGTTTCTGATTCCCTTTATATGGATATGTAGAAATCCGATCTCATGGGCCTAATCTAAACTCCACAACACATACCACCTCCTAGTATGGAAATAAATTTCAGAGCACCCAATGTTGTGTCTTTAAACCATAGTGTAATGACAATGTAAAAAAAATGGAGAACCTATGATACTTATAGATGTTCACATTAATGCATGATTATGATTTATAATATTCATGGTGGTAATGATTCCTACACTAAGATTCAAAAATAATTCACAAACATATCCTAAATCTATAAGAGATCTCGAATGTATGAAATAATTCCCCTAAAAGGGTGAGAATATTGTTGGAAAGAAGTCTATTATTTACTGGAAATGGGGTTTTTTTTGTGATTATAGTCAATATTCACATGGAAGACTAATGGATGATCAGGTAGATTGCAAAAAAAGGGATCATGTAGTTCTGGACAAAATTAGTATTGAAGGTTTCGTCGTTTCCCCGTGTTTCCAAATTTTTAGGGTCCAGAATTTGGATAATGGAAAGCATTATGAAAATTGGATTTTCATGAAGGCCTTAAGAAAATATGAAAAATGTATGAGTTTCAAAGAGATAATATTTTTGAAGTGTGTTTCGCAAAGACATGAACATTTTGATAGTGTGCTCCGTGATTTTGAGAATTTGAGCTTTGAGATTCGTGAAATGTATTCTTTTAGAATCAACTATTCATAAATATGGTAAAGGGATGGATTTTTCAAATATTGTATTAAGGATTTAAAATAAATGAATAATTTTTATTTAAGATGGTTTTTCTTCGCGATTACGGGAATTTGAGAATTGTGGCGATGCAAAGAGATTTGATGGAGATCTCTGTGATTACAATGATCATTGAGAACGGAGAATATTAATGGAGCTTTGTGAAGGGAGATGTGTCATGAAGACATTTTTGACTGATCTAGAAATCATGTTAGAATAAGTGGAGCTCTACATTCTGTCGTGCCTTTAAATAAGATGCCACACCTCTTCCTTTATAATGGAGATAAGAGAGAAAATACAGAAATGATATGATTTCATGAAGCAAGTGGTGCTTTGAGAAGAATGGTTTCAAAGATAGATTGAGCTTTGTGAAAAAAAACTATTCAATTCTTGAGTGAAGTCAAAGCTTCTAAGTATTGATTGCATTGAAAATTTGGGATGTTCTGCATTGGATCAATGAGATTCACGAAGTAATGAGTTATGTGAAGGTAGTTTTCTTCACAATGATAGTAAGTTCTGTAATGGCAGTTTTCTTCACGATGATAGTGAGTTCCAAAAAGGAACCTAAGCTCTGCGAAGGCTTGACCTCTGCAAAGGATTGAGCAATATGAAGGTTAGAGCTCTTCAAAGAAAAGTTCTCTATGAAGGAGTGTTCTTTGAGTAGGGTTGAGATTTGAGAAGGGTCTTTGTGAAGGGAAATATTGAATATAAAATTAAATTATACATGGATTTCAGGGAGAATCAACTTAGGTCTATGATGCAAGCAGTGTCCTATGCTAATTTAGGGATGAAGACTTTAATTCCAAACCATTTAAGAGACCTTCAAGTCAATAAATTTATTTTCACCTCTCTCAGAGTAGTGATAATGGGGGATTCAGTGGAAGTGTTCCAAGGGATGTAGTGAGTTAACCCTAAAACATAGTAATGGTAGTGAAACTGGCATAGAGTGACTATAAACAAACCTCTGTATTTCGTAGCTAGTGAAGATTATTAGATTTTGGTATGACAAAAACACTATTATCGTATGCTCCTTGTACATAACCCTTAGTGGTAAACCAAGTAAAAGTGTTAGGTTGTCTCTTTGCATATGAATTTTTTTATTACTGATCACATCTATCATACGTGGTTAATGAGTTTTTACCAACGTGGGAACAAGATCCATCACTTTAAAATAAAAATTTGGTAACCTAATTCACCTCTCCCCTCTCAGGGTGCCCTAGTTTCCTACAATGAGTCTAACCTCTAATTATCTCGACCAATTAACAACCCAAATAATCACTGCTAAAGTTTTAGGGACCAACATTCCATGGAATGAAGGTAAAAACTGACTAAAAATACATGGGCATAGCGGCATATTGGAAATAAGAACCAAATTTTTTTGGAGTTTCAAGAGTTTATAAATGATCTAAAGTAACCAAAGAATATCTTTGGGATTCATGTGGACATAATATCTAAAAATCAAGTAAAATTACCAGTTTCAAACATGAAGGGTAATGTGAGCCTAGTAAATAATTGGTATGGAAAAGAAATTCTCTTCTTAGAAAACATGACCCCCAAGAAGAACTTACCATAGGGAGAAGAAAGAAATCAAGATAAAAATATGCTTGGGAATGAAAATAATAATGTTTAATGGCCCTTCTAAAAATAGTATAGGTAATGGAAATATATACCATTTCCCTTCCATATAAAATTATTAAATTATAGAAAACAAAAGTGGATGAAATTAAAAATAAATTTTTTAAAATTTTAAAGTATTTATAATAAACATACCATTTCATAGAGTAATCAAAAAATACCAAGGTATATTAATTTCCTCAAGAAAAATATACACTAAAAACTGGATACTTCCTGGACATGAGTGGGTTAATTTATGAAGAAGTGTTTCATCCTTGATCACACCAAAATTTACAACTAAATATTTAGATATAGGAAAATTTTATAACCCTTAAACAATTAGATCTTTGTTTTTTAAATGTTATTTGTGTGATATTTCTGCATTTAGACATGTTAACTAACATTTTATTATTATTTTTAATATAGGGGAGACATAAATCCCACAAGAGTGGTTGGATAACTAGAAAATTATCTACAACATTTATAGTAGGAGTCCTTAAGGATTCCATACTCATACTATTGAAATTTATCTTTCAAGTTGACTTCAATGTATTAAACAAGGATTATGAAGATCCCCTATCATAATCACAAATAATATTAGGAAAAACATTCTTTGAGTCATCAAAAACCATCATAAATTTATATGAGGGAAGTTTAACTATGGAATTTGGGGATAAATATATCCATTTTAACATCTTTGATACCATGAAGTAGCCACATTAGGATCATTCAATATTAAAACCATCACACTCTGGGGAACATGATCATTGTGGAGAATTAGGTGTGATTTAAGAAATTATTTCATTTAAAAATAAATTAAGATTTGAAACATTTGTTGAAAATAACTAAAAGAAACTAAAAAATAAATTCACAAATTACAATAATATATAATTACAAATTTCTTGGATAATTATGATTATATTCTCAATAATAAAGAATATGTTATTTTATCTTATCTATGGAGATTCTAAGCAATAGAGGTGAGAAATAATGTTTTCAATATATAATTAGGACAACCCCTAAACATGCAATTAAAACCATTTCTCACTGGCCTAACATATGTGTATCTAAATGAAGGTGAATATTTTAAAGAAATTATTACTTTAAATTTGGATACAAACTAATAATAAGTATTGATAAATCTATTAAGGGATAACGTGTATGAAAAATACTAGTTCTTAGAAGATATCCCCAGGTTAGGTTTCAAAATCTTCATGCATATAATTTGGCTTTGTGTAAACTAAATACCAATTATGAATCACCAAAGAAGTTTAAATCCAACCATGATGAAGTTATTCAAGAAATTGGAGGAAAAAATTATTATAAGTTATAATCTACCGATCTCTAAATCATAATGGTCCAGTCCCACTCACATAGTCCTCAATAAAATTATACAAACTAAAGTGAAAAATGATAAATATGAGTTAAAGCTTGTAAGAGACCTGTAAAGAGCCCTACAATTCAAGGGAAATTTTTTTTCTAAATTTTCTTTGGGATTTTAAAATAATGCAATTTCTGATGACACCTGATTCTGAGGCCCAGTGTGCCCGGAATCAATTTCCGAAGTTTAGCTTGGGTACGTTGAATGAACGAATGAGTAGGTTTTCCTAACTTTTGAACAGGTGCTCAGAATTGAAATCTGAGGGCATCGATGAAACCGCAGCGTCAGTAATTTCTTAGGAGCACCTTTTATGAAGGTGAGTTTCCTTGGGAAGAGTTGTTAATTTTGTGGTTCTAGTGAGGAATAAATAAAATTATATTATAATTTTATTTATTTTCCTCTAGGTAGTTATAACCTAAGTAAGGGAGTTGGGGGTGGGACCCACATGTCGTTAACCAACCCTGAGAGGATAAAGGTGGGGTGGGGTCCACACGAGCCCAACCCCTCATATTCCTAACTCCATAACCCCCCTTAATGTGAGACCACTCACCTCCCCCTCTCTCTTCTTTAATCATGCCAACTCACTTAATTAATTAAGTGAGTTATGTGTTTGATTTTTAAAAATTTAAATTCTTAGCTTGATGTAATAAAAGAAGATAAGTCTTATATTATTTGGGAGGGTTGGTTGTTGTGTGAGTAGATTGGGGAGATAGAACTCTTTTCTATGGGAAAGAACTTCATCCTCCCGCGAAGAGCTTCAATACTTCCGCGAAGAACGTCATCTCTTCAATGAAGAACGACTCAACGACTTCGGTATCTCCATTCCCTTTCTCCACCACGACAAGGGAAGAGACACCGATGCGGGAGTTCTCCAATGACAGGTAATCATCATCTTCTCTCCGTGATAAATAGAAGACGACGTCTCCTCAGACGCTCTCTGTCGACGTCTATGGAACCACGCCCCGCGACGCCGCTTTCCGAGACGCTCTTCGAACATCAACTCGTTATCAAGTAGGGGTTATTAGTTTTTGTTCGTGAAATATCCTTTGCTGTTATTCATCTTTATTTTTGGGATGCTTGTTATCAACTTAACGGGAGGAGGTTGGACCTTACGAACACGGCCGACTCTCCTCCCTCTTTTGTTGTTGTGTTCTTGTAGTTTGAAAGAAGGTGGCATGGTGCAATGGCAACACGCAGAAACATGGAAAGATGGGGCAAACATGCACGACACCATCGCATCGCGCCATTGATGCCAAACGAACCCGCGGCCGGAGTCGAGCTGCAGCGAAGGGGCGCGGCGCCATCGTGCCACCCTGAAGAACTAAAAAGACACTGTGGTCGGAGCAGGGCCACGGAAGAGGGGCGCGACGTTGGCGCGCCGCACCGGTCGGACCAAGGCTGCGGCCTTTGGCAGCGGCGGAGCAGGGAGCGGCGGCCGGAACCACCAGCCATCGGCGCATCGGAGGGGCGGGACCACGGGGTACCGTGGATACAGCACGGTCGGCCATCCGGGCCGGCCGATCGAGTATGGCCAGGGTTCGTAACCCCCAGCTGGCCAAAGGAGTGCTCCCCACCCACGTGGGGGCCGCAGTTACTCAAACAGGGGGGCAGCACCCCGCCCCCCTTCCACTTAGCTCGGCGTGGCCGAGCTGGCCACGCGGGCCGTGAACGCTCTCTAGGTTGGGCCGCCCAGGACAGGCCGTGCTACGCCCAGGCCGGTTTGGGTCGACCCGGTTCGGGCTGACCCAGGGGGGTTTCGGGCCGGGTCGGTCCGGGCCTAAAACCCCCTAAAAACGGGCAGGTACATTCTTTTTCCCATATCTTGGGCTACGGACCTTCTATCAATGCACCGTCAGTTGATATGAGATCCTTGGATCGAGACGGTCGTTTCGGTATATTACAATCAAGGTTTCGTAGAACTTTGGGTATGACCGGGTTGGTTCGAACACGAAACCAACCGGGCCCTCAGAGCGGAAACGCTTATAACTTGAGCTTTGAATGTCTGATTGATGTGTCGTCGACTTTGTTGGATTCCTCTTAGTGAGACAGACCTTTAGGCTTAATCCGCTTGAGGTTTGGATGCAGTTGGAGTGCGTTCTAGTTGGTTTTGACTTAAAAACCAACTAGGCCCATGGAACGAAAAAGCCAATAACTCACAGACCGGGCGTCCGATTGACACGCCATCTGTCACAATGAGTTCTTATTTTCGAGACGTAACTTTGAGATACATCAAATCCATACTACGTGTCAGTTGATGTATCAACCCCCTTGGATCGTGGAGCGGACCCTCCCGAAATCGAGAATATTGTGTGCGGGAACCCTAGAGCTAGCTTCGATGATGAAGACCATACTGAAATCCTCTGTGGGTTCGATGGCGATGAAGACTGCACTGAAATCCTATGTGGGTTCGGCAGTGATGAAGACCGTACTGAAATCCTATGTGGGTTCGACGGAAATAAAGACTGCACTGAAATCCTATGTGGGTTCGGTAGTGATGAAGACCGTACTGAAATCCTCTGTGGGTTCGACGGTGATGAAGACTGCACTGAAATCCTATGTGGTTTCGGCAGTGATGAAGACCGTACTGAAATCCTCTGTGGGTTCGACGGTGATGAAGACTGCACTAAAATCCTATGTGGGTTCGGCAGTGATGAAGACCGTACTGAAATCCTTCGTGGGTTCGACGGCGATGACTACTGCTCTTGTATCCTACGTGGGTCTGGAAGTGTTGACTCTGTTCTTGCTATCCTACGTGGGTCTGGAAGAGTAGCTGGTCTGTATTCTATGTGCGTCCGATATCTTAGATGGTTTAGTATCCTACGTGGGTCCCAGCATAGATGAATCAGTGGCTATATCTGATCATCTCTAACACCTTACAAAGAAGTATACCTGTGTGAGCTGAGTCTTGACTTTCAATCATTATCTTCGATGTGATTGACTTGATATCCTAAGTGGATTGGATTATGCTTTCATGTGTGGACTGAGTTGTGTTTTCCTGAGTGGACTTGTATTATTCTCCTATGTGGATTGTGTGGTGCTCTCCTATGTGGACTTGTAGTGTCCTCCTGTGTGGATTGTGTTGTGCTCTCCTTCATGGACTTGCAGTGCTCTCTTCTGTGGACTGAGTTGTGTTTTCCTGAGTGGACTTGAAGTATTCTCCTTTGTGGACTGTGTGGTGCTCTCCTATGTGGACTTGTAGTGCTCTCATGTGTGGACTGTGTTGTGATCTCCTTCGTGGACTTGCAGTGCTCTACTGTGTGGACTGAGTTGTGTTTTCCTGAGTGGACTTATAGTATTCTACTATGTGGATTGTGTGGGGCTCTTCTATGTGGACTTGTAGTGTTCTCCTGTGTGGCATGTGTTGTGCTCTCCTTTGTGGACTTGTAGTGTTCTCTTGTTTGGACTGAGTTTTTCTCTCCTATGTGGATTTGTTGTGTTCTCTTATGTGGAATGAGTTGTGTTCTCCTATGTGTACTGGGTTCTACTTGAGCTCGTGAGTTGGATCTGAACTGGATTTGATGAATTAGGTATATGTATAGGCATATACCTAAGTAGAGTTGGTTGTTACTTCGTGATTGTATCTTTTCTTTATGGTTTATCCTTTGTGGATTCAGGGAGACCTACGGAGGTCTCGAGGTCCCTACTGAGTATCGTATACTCACCCCTGCATGGGCTTTTCCCGCACTACGTTGTGTTGGTTGCAGATGACGGACATCACTGATCGTGGTTGAGTCTTGTAGAGTTGGACGGTACTCGGAGGAGGATATCACGACGAGTCGGTACCCGGAGGTGGATTTCACGATGAGTCGGTACCCGGAGGAGACGGATTGATGAGGAGTGATGTGGAGGACATTTGTACCTACCCTTTAGGTAGGATCCGTGGTGGACGATCTAGGAGCTGCTTGTCACCTTTTAGCTATTGTCCTTGAGTTGTACTTTACTTTCAGTTGTAGTTGTACCTTTCTGTTGGGCTTGTATTTCCGTCCCCTTTGTATTTCCAGCACACTTGTTTACTGCTTTACATAGTGTTAGCTTCTTCTTGTACTATGTTGTGTTGTTTACTTTTATAAAGGCAATGCCTTCCCTTTTTTATTGGGATTTATGCATTTGGTGCTAGTCGCCAACCCCTGGCCTATGGAAGGCGGGATTGGTGTAGTCACGACATGGGTCCCGAGAACGAGTCATGATAAGACCAAAAAAGATAGAAAGTGTGTATAGGATACAATAATTTTAACAATGTCACCAGGAAGGATCATTTACTCATTCCCATTATTGATGAAATGTTATAAATATTATATGGAAAGACTCGTTATTATTAATAGATAGTTTTATAGAATAATTTAAAGTTCAAATTGCACCTGATGACCAATAGAAAACAATAATAACATTTCCCTATCGAAATTTACATATATAAGGGTTGCATTTAGATTTTTTAATTAACCAATTATATTCCAAATAAACATAGTAAGCATTTTATTTAATTATATTCTTGATTTTAAAGAATTTTTTATATATTATTTTACTATTTTTGGAAACTCTTTTTATCACTATTTGGGAAATATGGAAAAAAAATTGAAAAATTAAATTGTAAAGAATCTTTTCCTATGTTTTAAAAATATTATTTTCAAGGTTTAAAGAGTAAAAGTGATAGGGAATATTATTTCCTAGAGAGTGATTGAGGTATATAATTCTATAACTGAAATTGTTAATATATTTCCTTACCCCATTTTTTTTAACCATGTTAGATATTCTCTAGGACATGAATGGTTCTATGTAATATTTATTATAGATTTTGGTATTGTTTTCCTACCACTTCCTATATTACTTATAAATGGTTCTAAATTTACCCATAGTCGATATGAAAAAAATACACCAAACATCTCCATCACATAATATAAAAGAAACCAACCTATCCCATAATACATGTCAAAAAATATAAAAAAATAGACTTCGATAGAAATCATACCAAGGGATATACGAAGGCTACAACTTCATGATAAAATGAATCCCCTGGCCAAAAAATGTCTAGCTCGGTCTTTGGACACCTCCTAGAAACGAAAAAAATAGTTTATATATATGTAGGGTGAGCATAATAAGTATACTCAATAGGATTATACCGAATGTCTCTCATCAAAATTCTAAATGATAATACTAATGAAACAATGAATAAACCATAAAACTGACATAAAACTAAACATTTCAAATAGCCATCCCAGTATCACCAAGTCTTCTCCATTAAATAAAAATTCCATGGTAGTGAAATAATATCAATAGAAAATAAATATAGGTGCAATGTATCCACTTCCCCACTGACTTTTTACTCTAATGCATCAACATCAAATTTCTTGTGCACCCATCCCTTAATCATGTACCAGTTGTCAGTTATCAATCGATATATGATGTGGGTAATTTCATAACCATACCCACCATAGTATCCCATAGGGCCCAATATCTTATGTTTCCATTAGTCATAATCTAAATCATCATCACATCTAACCAAAATTTCATAACCAAAGTACTAGGGTATCATGAACATGAATGAAATCAACCTCATGCCCTCCTTATACCATGGATGAACCCCACCACTTATCACATCCTCTCATTTCTAGAAATCTCCACCAACTAATCCATCATCAAGGGTTAGGCTCCACCGCCAACTACAGCATCACCTCATACTACTCTCAAAGGAAGATCAAGAAAGTGGGGTAAATTTTTCATATGTTTTATCATGAAGTAGGATATTGGGGAAAACACCTCCCAAAACATTTGTTTTTCAGTACACAATACTCAACATGGATGGGTGACTATAAAAAAATTACATGAAAACAAAAGGATAGTAGATAGAACACAACCCCTCATGTCCAACCCCACTAGTGTATACCAAACCACTACAACAACACCACAATAAATTTTCCACTAACTACCACTACTACTAAAAAAAATCACAAATAAAATTCCAAAAAACATAGCCCAAAATTCCCCTTTCCCTTTTTAACCTAACCCAATCCTATATTTTGAATTAACAACCCACTTATAATTCTTAATTTAATAACATATTTAATAACAAACCAGCCTTAATCACATCATGTATTCATTCCCATACACTACCAATTTCATTCAAACCCACTTATTATCATTCAGTTCATTAATCCATTTCTATATATTCAAAACCAACCCATGTCCTTACAGTTTCATAATTAGATTCCCATTACCATGCCTATGAAGAAACTACAACCCATGCCATATGAAAAAAATCATCCATCTCACAACAGCAACACCGCATCTTGCTCTCGAGTCATCAATTCATCTCAACCATTGCACAACCACATTCATAAACTATCCACCAAAAATCATCCCAAAATGTATCCCAATACAAACAACCAAATCCCCAAAAACTCAACACATTATAAACCCAATTTGGTCACCGTCATTACCGTATAATCCCCAGTAAGGTTTACACAACCACAATAGAAATGTTACAAGCATTTCAGCATATACAACAACAGATTCAACTTCCCTGGTTTCCTCTAGTTTTAATTTGAGGGGAATTCGTTTCATTTATCTATATATTTATTTATGGGACCATTAATACAATTATATATTTACAAACGCAACCAATTTTTTAGCTATATGAAACTACATGACCCTTTATGAAGGGTGAGTTCAGCAATAAATAAAGAAATGGTTCACATTTTCCTAGTAGCAACATCATTCATAGGGCTCAACAATAATAAAAATTTATAACATGATTGGTTGTTGAAAAGTAGGAATAATTTCGTAATAAATAATCACAAAATAAAGTAAACAAATTTGAAAATTCCCTTCCCCAACAATTTTAGTTCATCTGATTCATTATCTTATTAAGTCAATTCGTTTTTTCCACCCAAAGGGAAGAAAAATCATTCTATAATCATAGATTCACCATTAATAAAGAAAGTGGACCCCCTACCTTAGAAAAATATTTTATAATTTTATTTAAAAGCAATATGTGAAGAATATAAATCCACGATATCAGAAATGCACCAAGATTATATTAGAAACACAGAAAAAATATCTCCCATTAACCCCTAGCCATAATATCACCTAAAGAAATTATTTCCACAATACAACACCCTCCAGACCAGGAATAGTTGGGTAAAAAGTTGATTAATAAAGAGATTCATACCTTATATTTTGAAAGTATAAATATCTAAATATTAGGGATCAAATCCTCCAAAAAGATTGTGAAATTTCTCAAAAAAACACACCTAGGTCATCCGGGATTCATGAGATAGGTTTGATGATTGGGGAGATTTTAAGGGGATAGAAAATTAAAACCTGATAGATTAATTAAATGATCATGGAATAAAACACCTATCCATGTTAAAATTATCAGGTTTTAACCTAATTATAGGGTATAAATATTAGTATTGCGCCATATTCACCCCCATCCAAACTAGATTTTGAGATCTACAATATAGATATTGTTAAGATTCTATCTTCCTCGGGTAAGGATATAGTGAAACCAAACCACCATATAGTATCTACCCCCAAAACAATAGAGACACAAGACTAGCCTCTATAGGCCCGAATGCCACAACCCAACTCCATGTCGTAACCACCTCTCAGGAGGTTTGGATGAGGGAACTCTAACCCTATGGTCTTCCATGCCATAGGAACATCTCCACGTTGTAGGATCCATCACTAAAACCCAACTATATTGTAGTTCATCCTCATGTCATATCCATGCTATAATTTTCAGAGCCACCAAAACACATCATCTTGAAATCCCAATATCATAAGACCCCAGCCTTTCTATACGGGGATCTACTACACTAAAATCCTCTCCTCTATGCCATAAGGACCTCCTCAATCTGATAATTTTTCTTCAAATACCCTAGATTCTCTGTTAATCTCCACCTGATACCTTAAAAACAAAAAATAATCAGTTAATAAGGTATTTACCATTACATTAGATACCTCTCCAATGATTATAATCTTCAATAATCAAAACCAAACTCATAAAAAATCAAAAAATATAAAGTTCTAAATAATAATCCAATGATATACCTCTCAAGGATATCATTAATGTACAAACACAACCACCAACCAAGAATAACTAACTATACAAAAATCAATATTTCATAAAACAATATGAATAATTCAATCATTATATCACCAAAATATAAAAAATGAGTAATCTATGGAAATAATAAAACAAGGTTCAAAAGAAATCAAGGAAATGATCATGCATATGTGTCTCACACTTCCATGTAATTTCCTATGGACCCCCATTCTCCCTTTTAAAATAAACTAGTGGGATGAAAATTCCTTATATTACTTTCTCCAAATAATCTTTCATCTCAATTGGACACTCCATGAATATTGAATCATCCCCTATATCTAACTATGCCCAATCAATATGGGATTCATCTTGAAGATATCATTGAATCTAGGATACATATAAAACATTGGGGATCATTTCCATCCATGGTGGATGGGCCACCTAGTATGTAACCTCGCCAATGTGTCCCAATGCCTCTGAGGGCCCAAAATACCAAGAAGATTATTTACTCACTTGACCAAACCTCTAATACCCATAGCATGGAGAGAACCTCAAGAACATGTATTCCCCAATATCAAACTCTTTGTGTCACTTCCTATAAAAATCATAGGTCTTTTGGTGTTTTTGTGCCCCTATTAGTCACTCTCAAACCATCTAGATCTCCTTTTAATACTTTTTTACTTCACCAAGACCATGTTCTATTGACTCCCCAACCATAGTCCAGTACTACAAAGATCAAAATGTTCATTTATACTATGCCTTAGGTGTATCAACATTGAAAGATGAGTGATAACTAATATTTCAGGAAAACATGACCAACGGTAGGTGCTTCACCCAATATATTCCAAGTCTAAAATGAAATCTCACAATATATCCTATAGAATCTACATGATTTTCTTCCTATGGTCATATGTCTAGGAATTAAAATTTGTATTAAGGTGAAAATTTGAGCCAAAACATTATAATTCCTTCTATACTCTTGATGTGAGCTGAGGATCCCAGTCAGAGGTAATGGTCCTTGATATTACACGATGCCTCACCCCTTCCACACACCACCTCAAAAAAACATCCATGATGCCCAACTCCCAAATTGATATAAAATGGAATAACTTCATTGTTAGTCTACAATCACCTAAATGGTATCACATTATCCCTAGACCTAGGGTAACCTAGATAAAAAATCAATTGATATTTCCTCCCATTTCCATTGGAAGACATTTAAATATTGAAACAACCCCCAAAAGATATAGTATTTTAATTTCAAATGTTAATAGACCAGATATCATTCCACAAATGCTACCATTGGATATTACATACCAAATGACTTAATATTCCACCTAAAACCATGAAACTTATTTTACACAACCAATTACACCAATAAGGGTGATCTATAAAACTCGTTGTGAATTCCCTCATGCAAGGATAATAGAACTTACATCCTCCCCTAAAACAGATTCCAATTTTATCCATCCTCTAACAACCCCTCTAGAGTATCACCATTTCCATCATAGTCTCATATTACCTATACATATGAGTCTCCCCATTGATACTACTCAACCTATCACATCAAGAAATATTTTATTTTCATATAATAAAAATAACATCTTTCTCTAACATCCTTTTCATCAAGATGCTTTCCCATAATCTCTTTTATCCCTTTCCAAAAATCCTTAGACTCTTGAACGACATCACTTCATCGATTTTTAGTCAGATAATCAGCCAAAACATTTACCTTTCCTATTTTATAGAATATATCAAATTAATTATCCTACAGAAGCTCTATACACATCATCTAATTTGGGTTTAGATACTACTATGTGAAAAAATACCTCATAATCATGTGTTTCATGAAGAACTTAAAGCATTCACTAATGAAGTAATTTTACTAGAGCTCTTGGTAAAACACCACAACCACCAAATCCAGGTCATAGATGGAATAATTATACATGTTGGGATATAAAAACCTAGTCCCATAAGAGATCACTACCCTTCTCTACATCAAGAAAAATCCCTAACTTAGATAGAATTTGTCACAAAATACCTTAAACATCACTCATTCATCAGGAAACCAAATCAATAGGGAACTAATAGGCCTCTCATTTAGCTAGTAAAACATTGTCTGGCATTGATTTGGGTAAATAAAGTCCTAAAAATTCTTGGATAGTTCTATTAATGAGTTTATAATGCAATAAAAGTTATATAAATAGATTTCATAATATACTCAAATACCAAGGAAACTATGAAACTCGACCGTATTATTGGGTTATGGAAAAAAATTTCTCGATCTTAAAAGAATCTATAAAAAAACTCTGTTAAGGAATCACATGTCTAAGAAATTGAACCTATCACATCCAAAACATTCACTTGGAAAACTTTACATAGAGTTGATCATGTTGAAGAACATTTAGGACATATATGTTATGATCATCATAATCCTTCTATGACTTTGATTACATGAGGATGATGTTGATGAACATGACTAAAAAGTAGTCTAGAAACTCATGGAACATGAAGTTCATGAGGCACATGAACAGAGATGGAATGTTCAAAACATCGAATAACATGGATATAAACTTGAAGTGCATGTTCATGAACTGGAAATAAGTCTTCAAGATATACTCCTCCTTCACCCTCATCAATTGATATCTATATCATTGGTTGATCTTTGAAAACCAATAGGCTCCCTTAAACATGTCATATAAATCATCTATCCTTGGAATTGGGTAACATTTCTTGATCATATTCTAGTTAAACCTCAAGTAATCCATATACAGTCTGGGACTACCATCATCCTTTTTGAGAACAACACTAAGGCACCCCAAGGTGATACACTAGGTTAAACGATGACCTTATAGAGTAGATTATTTTCCTTCACCCTCAAATACCATAGCTTTGAGGGTTATATTCGATAAGGATCTATAAAAATTAGATATAAATGAAATTATAACTCTATCCCAAACTTAACTTCATGATGAGGCAGTAGTGTTGAAACCTCATCTAGGAAGATGATGAAAAAATTATCATTGAATCCAAGGGCCTCTACTACATAATCTTATGATAAAAACTCTCCTCACTAAGAAAAGAGAGGATAATCATGACTGCCTCTCATCAAGTAACTCTGATATACAATGAAATCTTACTCTCATCCAACCACATTAGAAAACTGACCCCCCCTAGAATAAATAAAAATAAAAATTCATGGAATACATCCATTATATGAAAATAATGTCATCATGTGGTTGTATCTATAAAAGGAACGCGTCACCCATTTATTGATAATTTCCTATCATCAATTTACATTCCCAGAAAACATTAAAAAACATAGTCTGGCCTCCAACTGGCATGGATAAAACTGAGGGGAAAGAAATCATCACTAACTCTAGTTATAATGTGTGGAAAAATGTGGGTGAAATAATGGAATGTGAAGTTTAGAAATCAAACAAGAAAGAAACTAAAGTAGATAATAAACTAATCCTACGTCAAATTTTTTTTGGAACCTCTGGTGTTGTCACCTCCATTGAATGCATCTATCCATTCCCACATCTAATAACTAAATATTAATGTCCTACATAACCTCACTCAGGTCAAATTCCCAAGTGTTAAGGACAATCAGAGGAATGACCCATACCTGATCCATCTCCACTTGGTGGGGAATAATCCAACTGGTCCTGTAGGTAAACCAATGTAAGATATCATTGTTATTGATATGTCCTTGGGGGATTCTAATATTGTTGTGGGTGAAAATTTTCCTAGAATCCCATGAAAAACCGACTTACCTAAGTGGTTTGGAACTGATATTAATTATTCCTATGAAATCCATAATTAAAACACTCCAACTAAGAGATAATAATAGGGGCGCATGAACTTTTATCCTCAGGAAAACATGAAGTGGATATATTTAGATGACTATCCAGGCATCTATAGTTTCCCAACCTGAGTTCCTTCTACTTGAAAAACATAACTGACCTCCCTCTTGGGGTACTCCTCCCTTTGATTTCTTCTTCTTCATCAATTATAATTTCTTCTACACATGCATGTCCTTTATTATTCACATCCATGTATATTGTAATAATAAATGTAGTGACTGAAAATGTAATCATCGGACAAAAAACCTCCTGAATATGTCATTGTCTAGACTTATTTTCTAGAAAGACATCCAAAGTAAAATGAAAATGATCATTGAACTTAATCATAGAGTTCCACATGATCAAGATACCTTACTAAAGAGATAATATCTTCTACCTCTTTGTTTACTTCATCATTAAATATAGGAACTAACAATGAAACTCCTTCTAGAAGTAAACCCAAGAGATAACTTCCTCCTCTCACACTCCATCATTGGATCAATGCACCTCACATGTGGATTATTTACAACATAACTTAGTACTCGGCTAGATCTTGAATCAGACTGATGGAAATTTCAAGATCATCTTTCTAGTTCTTCTTCTATAGATTGAATATAATCCCCACATACTTTTTATAACTCCAATGTTGTAAATAATGAAATATCTTCTCCCACTACATATCCACATCCATATAATTAATACTCTGATGATCTACTAAATAATCCTATTGAACCTCCCTTCTCTATCATCCACCTAGATGGAAAATATGAACTATTTCTTTAATAAATAACAAGAAAACCCCTATTCACTATATGATGGAATTTATTAAGATTTATATGTTTCATTCCATCTTAATTTCCCAAAAACACCTCGTCATATCACAAGAACAAACAGACATGATGAATGTACCTCTCTTAGGTCTGTACCCCATAACCAGAATAACTTCTCCAATCACATTTAAAAGTCTTAAGTTCCTTGCATCAGATCATAGGGAGCCTTAAAATAATGTTTCCCAGCTGATCTCCCTTTCCTATATCATGAGCTATGTGAAACTAAAATTATTTCCCTACCAACCCATACAACCCCCAAAAGTTCTTAATACCACTTCCCTTCATGTATCTCAACAAAAATCTCTAACACCACTCTTTAACAAACCCCTTAGTATGTACCCCTCTTGGGATGAAAGTGATGAGAATATGTGATCCCCAAACTCCCCCTCCAGTAGATCTCAGGTTAATGACTTACACCAAGGGTATATAAAACACAGTGATGGGATATGTTACCCTCAATAATAGCTAAACCTGATTGGGATATAAGACAAACAACCAAAAAAATACTCTATCACATAATATAAAAGAAACCAAACTATCACAAAATATTTATTAAATAACAAAAATAAAAGTCACCAAAATAAATAGTTCCCAGAGAAATCCTAAGGTAGTAACTCCATGAAAACACCAATACCCCAAGCTAGAATGTTCTGCTCAGTCTATGAAACCCTTTTGGAAAATTTATAATTAGTATGCATATATGTAGGGTGAGAATAAATGGTATACTCAGTAGGATTATACAAAATTTCTATTATGAAAAATTTAAAATATCATAATAATGCACCCAAGAATAAATAGAGGGAAAACATGCTCTTAAATAGTTAAATTTATCTATTTGAGGTCCACAAAAGATCACTCATCAAATAATTCTTCCTATTTAGTTAAATAATATAAAAAGAATGTAAACAAAGGTTCCCTACATCCACTCCCACACTGAGTTTCCTCTATCACACCCCAAAATCAAACATCATGTGCACTCATCCATTCCTCATGTGACTATAATCATGTATCAGGCCATGTTTGATGTGGGTTGATTGAAAAAAAACCTTCCCTCACCTTCTATAGGGCCCAAAATTCTGTGTTGGAATTATTCATTTTCCACATTATCTTCACAACAAACCACAACCTCAGAAACAAATAATTAGGGTATCATGAATGTGAAGGAAATCAACCTCATTACCTCCTCCTACAATGAATGGCCCCAATGACACTTTACCTCCTCTCGTAACTCAACATTTCCACTAACTATATCATCATTAAAGGTTAAGGTTCATCATTAATTAAATTGTAACATGATACTACTATAAAATGAATAGTGGGGAAGAGGGGGTCATCAACCTGTTCCGTCACCAATATAGATGTTGGGGAAAACACCACCCTAGAAAAACTATTGGGTTTCAATATGTAATAACTGATGTGGGTGGGGTGCATATTGTTGTAACATGAAAATATAAAGCTAGTAGATAGTTCATAACACCTAGCCTAGGTCTTCACATCTAACTCCACTAGAATATCCCACAACATTTCTATATAATTGCAAGAAATCCTCAACCAATTTCAACCACTACTAAAAATAAACATCACACATAAAAAACCACAACACACAACCCATAATTCCTTTTTTACATTTACAAACCTACCATATTCCATATTTTCAATTACCAACCAAGTTAAATTTATTAATCCATTTAATACTATATTTAATGAAACCCCACACTTATATACACCCCATGTTTTTTCCCAGCTACTACCCATTTTATTCCAATGAACTTATTATCATTAACTTCATTTACCCATTACCACGTATTTAAACCCAAGAAATGTTATTATTGTTTCATTATTATTAACCTCATCCCATAGCTACCAAGATACTACAACCCATAACATAATAAAACATCTGATACATATCACAACAATAACACCACATCTCACTCCCATTTCATCACCACAACTTAACTATTACACAACAAGAACCAACCAACCAACCACAAAATCGAAGCCCAAAATTTTCCCCAATACAAACAAACACAGACTGACTACATCAATACACTCCATAACCAATCTACTCACAACCATAATTGTATAATACACAACATGGCTCACACAACCAAAATAGAAAAATTTCAATCCCAAGGTAACATACAATAAAATATTATACTACCATGGTTTCCTATAGTTCAAATTTGATGGGTTTTTAATTAATTTCCCCATCTCTACAGAAAACAATGGAAATATTTAATAATGAATGTTTCTTGTATTTTTAGTATATCATAAATTCAATATATAAGGAATAATTAAATGAGGATTTGATTATTTTTAGGGAATTATAAATAGGGCTTGATAACAAATCCATATAAATCCTGATGGCATTTGAGGTTCTTCCATGATATATAGAAAAGAAACTGTGTGTCTATGGGATTAACGAATTCAAGTAAAGAGAGAAGTTCATGAAATAGGGTATTATAAATTTTCATGATGTTGAACTGGTATTTAAATAAAAGAAATATGTAAAAGGTATTGAATAACCAACACATTGTTTTCAACATGCCTGATAATTTAGAAGGATTATAAAGACCATACAAATATTATTTTTCAGGATAATTAGTTGATAATACCATTGAGGATAATATTTTCATAAATATTTTTGAGAATAAGTTTAATTTAAAATGTCATGAAAAATTATATTATTTCATTATGTTTTTTTAAGAACTACATTATTATTTTTTAAATAAGAATAATTGAAATAATTTTAAAAGGAATTTTAATACTCTGACAAATATATTTTCCATGAGGAATAGAAAATGATATTTTTAGAATTTTATATTGGGGTTCTATGAGATTTTTCTCAACACTCTTTATAGCTGTTTAATAAAATAAAATATTCCAACCAACTAGTAAATAAAAGATACCCCTATATCAAATTATTAGGAGGGAAATAGGGTCTACCACATTCCATCCATGGTTGTTGGTTAGAAGACTGATAGAAATCCATTTTGGAAGTATGGTGGTGCATACTTCCTATAGAGAGCACATGGTCCTATGAAAAAGAGAGTGATTGAGGGACCATGCAATGAGGTAGTGTGGACCAAGTGTGGCATGTGTGTAGTGTATCTGGGCACTAAATTAGTGTTGGCTCAAATATATGTAGAAGTGTTGATTAGTATCAAGTATTCTATGGAAAAACAAAAAATATATGTGGGATTGATAAGCACAACATACTATTAATTCATTAAATTCATTTGCATATAAGTTCATTCATCTAATCATAACATATTTGATGCTCTAATTAAATCTATTTCATCACATTTTTCATATTAATTTCAAAGTAATTTAGTATTTTATTCTCCATATTGTGCGGATCATGGTCGCTCTTAAGGATTCCATAATCATTTTGAGCTCAATAGAAGGTTGTTGTTTGATTATTTTGTATAGGATAATCATGCATGAGAATCAAAACTTACATGAAACATTATTACAATATAAATTTTCATTCAATTTATTAATTTCATGATCTTTCATGGAAAATAATGTGACCAGTATTTCATTCCCATGAGGATTTATTCATGAAGAAATAAAATAATCATGAGAAATTATATGCCAAAAAAATTATTATTGTATGATGATAAATAAAAAAAGGAAACATGCACTTTGATATTTAAAATAGTGAGATATTTAGGAATTAAAATTTAAATATTTTTCTTAGTGTTCAAATAATATCTAACTTGGCCAAAAAAATGGGAGGTTATGGTAGTGCTTTCACATTTATATATACTGATCATCCTAGATAATAATGGGTTGTTTTTTCATTCAACATTTAGTGATCTGTCATTTCTCTTGAAAATAAATAGAGTATCTGTAGACGCCGGAAAAGTCCGTTGTTCCCAAACGCAGCTCCGGATGCGGGAAGCGAGGTCATATTTGGAGTCGGAAGCCCGTTTCGGAGGGCCCGGAAGCCTTGCGCGGAATTTTGGAGAGCCGCGCGCAAAGTTGGAGTGCCGCGCGCAAACCTCCCGGGATGCGCGCAATGCGCTGGGCCGGCGCGCAATTTTGCGCGCCCGATTGCTCGTGCGACTCCCTTGCGCGCCGGGCCCGATTCCGCGCCCGCGAAGAGAATTTCGCGCCCGCGATCCGGATTCCGCGCCCGGGGTTGCCTATAAATACAAGGCGACCCCCGACGTTTTGAAGGTTGCCGGAATTCGAAAGGTCTCTCGTGCGCGCAATCCAACCCCTTCCGCGCGAAATGCCGATCTTCAGGTAACCTCCTTTCTTTCGCACAAGAAAGCCTCGGGGTTCGCCTTCGCGCGCAATCCCTTGGGCTCCTTTCCTTTGAATAATTCTTTACCCTAAGGCCTTCGCGCGCAAAAGAAGCCTCTTGCGCGCAATTGCCCCCGGGGTGCGCGCAATCCAGCCCGATTGCGCGCACCCCCCCCCCTTTTCAAAGTGGAAATTCGATTAAAGAATGAGCCGTTGCCCCCGCGCGCTATCCGAAGCCCGGTGCGCACAATATCTACCATCCGCACGCAAATCGCTGGCTCAATTGCGCGCCAGCCCGCCCATTTGCGCGCCGACCCGCGGTATTGCGCGCCAAGCTTCTCTTTTGCGCGCAATCCGCCGGGGTCGCCCCCTTTGACCCCCTGAGGGTACCCGCCTGCATGGCGCCCGATGATCCTCATCCCGGTTTCCCGCACCGTGCGTTGTCTTCCCGTGCGGCCCTCCAGGCTCGCGCGAAGTGACACAGACCCATCGGCGGCACCACCACGTCCAAGCTGCACGACGCTAAACTGCCTAGCCTCCATCATCCGAGCTACAAGACGTTAAACTATTCATCATTCGTCCTGCAGGATGCTAAACTGTACTTCGTCCGCGCGACAAGACGTTAAACTTCCAAGCATCTTCGTCCGCGCGAAAAGACGTTAAACTACCAAGCACCTTCGTCCTCAACACACGACGTTAAACTGTACTTCGTCCGGCAAGATGTTAAACCGTCCGCTTCGTCCTCAACACACGACGTTAAACTGTACTTCGTCCGTAAAGACGTTAAACCGTCCCCTTCGTCCTCAACACACGACGTTAAACTGTACTTCGTCTGGCAAGACGTTAAACCGTCCGCATCACCTGATCCCGTGTCTCGCACGCAGGATCCCCCCGGTTTGGATGTGGCCCCCACCCGCGTGTCTCTGCAGGGATGTCGGGATTGGAGTGGCCTTCGCCCACGGGGGTAGAGTGTTACAAACAGAACGAAATACGTGGACTTTGATCCCTGTCTCCTAAACAGGGTACGTAGGAAGCCTCTCCGAGGTTCAAGCCCACCACCTGGTCGTCCCGGTCCTATTCACGTCGGTTCGTCCATCAGTGGACCCCTCCTGGGTTCACACTTGCGTCGATTCACCTATGAATCCGCCCCTGTGGGAGACTGCACATGTGTATCTCCATTGTGCTTCCCCACTTCCCTTTTCTCTCTTCAACGTCCAGCATGACGTGAAACTGTGATCCACCCGGCCGTTCCATCCCCCTCTGTGCGAGGTGGTTCGGTTCAATCCTCCGTTCAGCATCCTCGATCTCCTCGTGAGTCGGCTTGGAAACGTCCAGCATGACGTGAAACTATGATCCACCCGACCGTTCCATCCCCCTCTGTGCGAGGTGGTTCGGTTCAACCCTTCGCCCGGCAGCCTCGATCTCTTCGTGAGTTGGCTTGCCGATGTCCAGCATGACGTTAAACTGTATATCCGAACTACGCTGACTTTGATCCGCGCTAACGCGCGGTACGTAGGAAGCCCCTACGGGGTCCAAGCTCTTCACTCCATCATCCATCCTGATCCTTACCCGGGCCGCCACATCCCGGTGGGGTCATGACACTTCATTCCACTCCACTTCACTCGGGAAGCCGCCCATGTGCTGGCCCCAGCGTCGGAGGTTCCTCGCAAGGGGTTCTGTCATCTGATCCACTTCTCGTGTTGATCAGTCCGATGCCGTCCCCGCTGGACGTTAAACTCGCGGCATACCCCGTGTTAAACATGGGAAGCTGAGGAAAACCTCAGGTGATACAGTTCCCCGCACCCAGCGCGGGATGCCTCAGGCCATCACGCCTTCGAGAAGCCCTATTAGGGACGGAATGCAGACATGCAGAGTTACAGTGTTAAGACACGCCCCCAACACCCAGAGTCACCCGGTCTCCTCACCGCAGGTTGCTGCCCCGACCAGATCCCTTAGAGCATCTGGGCGGAAGCAGCGTAGTTAACCGGTGTCCATGAAGATATGGCTCCGGGAACTAGATTCACGAACATTCTTAAATCTATGAGGGAGACCCGGATTAGGCAACGAGTTCCGAGGAGATGTCCACGGAAGGAGGAGCCGACATCCCATCATCCCGGTTTCGATCAAGGAGCAGACGCCCCTGAAGAAGGGAAGAATGCCGCCCGCCCTTGGAAAGCGGGACTGCGGGACCACAAGCCGCGCGCGCCCATCCCCTCGGGTCGACGGGTGCACGCGCGAACGCGTCCTGGCGGAACAGCGTCGGAACAAAAACCCGACGCACATCCGCACCGAAACAGAAAAATGGTGAACCCGACGTGAATCTCTTCTCCTCAATACGAAGACCGATGGCTTTCAGAGGTGTTTGAAGACCAGCATGCTGCTCGACCGAGGATTCAACACCGGATCACGGAACCCGCCAGGGGCTGGGGAAGGGAAATCGGGCACTCCGTCTCACGACGTCGAGGGCCTGGGTTCCCCCCACGGAAGGCGTCGCGGCACTAATGGTTGGTTGTCGATTCCTTTTCCTGTCAGTGTTAATGGGTTTTTCTCCCTGCTTTCAGGAATCAAGTCGCCCAATCCAGTGCCCGATCGCCACCCGCCCACTGGCGCAGGGGTAGGGGAAACACCGACGCGGCTACTCCGCGCGGTCCCGCCCGTTCCACAGCCATCCCAGCAGCCGCAGCTGCGGGGCAACCACGCCCTCTCTCCCCCTCGGAGGTCATACAGAGAAGGGTGATCAACAACTTGGTGCGGAGATATGAGGAAGAGGGATTCATCCCCACCAGGGACATGGCTCGCCTAGACCTCGAGGAAGCTGCACCTCGCCACCAACGCCGCCCCCGAGGGCCGCGCAGGGAGGCACCGCTGCCTACCTCGACGTCCAACCGCTTCGGGAGCTTATCCACGGAGCGCTCCGACAACTCCTTCCCCTATGCGGATGAGGTGGAAGATGTCCGGGACCACCCTGTCCGAGATTCGTTCCAGGGATCCGCGATAAGGGCTCCTGTCAGGCCACGGCGACACCGCCGCCAGGCCTCTCAAGTCGAAGAACGGACTCTCCACCTGCCCGTGCCGCTCATCCCGACTCGTTTGTCCCGACGTCAACATCGGGCACGAGCGGAAGAGGATGCCCACCTTGGGGCCCTAGCAACTGCGGCCGCGTTGGCTCAAGCCACTGCTGGTTCCAGTCACCAGGCCCCTGCGCATCCTGAGCAGGGGCACTTCTATGCCCGACCTGGATCGAGGCCCCGACCGCCCCAAAGGCAGGTTGGGTTGACTCTCCCGGTTGCTGGTACAGGCAATAGCCACCGCGGACCACCTCGCGGTAGCGCTATTCACCAATAGGGTCTACTCCGCGTGGCCGATCCAAGAGGCATGGGTCACCCCACCTTGCGATCCCGGCCTGGAGGCCTGCCCGGAATCATCTCTCCCTGCGTCCCCTTTGATATTTGTCCCGGTGCTCCTCGCACCTTGGTTTCTAGTCCTCTTGGCCCCAGCACCAGTGCGGCCGGAGGACGCCAGGATAGAGATCAGCCATGCCCCGAAGAACCACCCAGGGGCAGGAAGGCGAGGCGTCGACGCCGAGGGAAGAATGTTACGGAATTCCGGACAGAGATCCGACCAGTTCGTTTCTCTGATACAGAGGCGGAGTATGATTCGGCGACGGAGCCCTCCCCCCAATCCCGCCAGTCAGGGGCAGGGGTAGGAATGCGGCACGTCAGCCTCGTACTTCCCGAGAGCGAGATCGATATGATCCCCGCTTCTCTCCGAAGGTATATCCGGAGTAGCGAGGGCCTGGTAGACCCCCAAGGATCAAGCTTGCGGTTGGTACCAGCCCCTCCGGAAGCACCTTCTGCCTCGATCGGAGAAGCCGGAGACTTTTTCTGGGGACCGACGGTCGAACCACGATCCAGTGCACCCTCGGCGAGCACCGACGCTACGGCAGGATGTTCGCTCGCCGTCCCATCCTATCGTGATGTGGTAGCTAGGGCACCTCCACCCTCAGAGGGCGGCCCGAGATATGGAGGCCAATCGGCCTGCTCGCCGTATTCACCGCCGGCCAGCCCGTCGGCCCGGCGGCCCGCCTCGGCACCACTACCGGTTCCCCGTCAATTCCCAGTCGTTGAAGAGGACCAAGGAGACCTGGGTCCCGAGTTTGAGTCGTGGAGCTTCTGGACCGTCCTTGCAGAGGGCCACTTCCCTGAGTAGTTTTGGCCAGTCGCAGGACCGGACTTTGATGCACCCGAATCACTCACCCCAGATGAGTTCGAATGCTTCCGCCGAACTCTCCGGGAGACTCACTCCCGTCTTCACCGCCTACAAATTCCATATCCCGGGAGTCAACTGCACCTGGAGGATATTGGTGAGCAGTGCCGTCAAATTGACCTGGCCATACTCCCCGCGGTTCAGCACCCCGGGTCATTTGGGCACCACGAGGCCCTCCAACAACGATGTGTCGAGTGTTTTCAAGTACTCCGCAAGGTTCTCGAGGAAGCCACTCCCCACGTGTATATCCGTGGATGGGGGCAGTACGCTGCCCTACGCTTCAGTGCGATTCGCCGACAGCCCGATTCACTGGGTGGCCCTGAGGGTATATCCCCAGGGACGGAAACGGTCAATATGGCTGACCTGTCGGGAGAGGGGAACGACTTGGAACTTCTCGACGGGGGCTCTCCCCCCGAAGACAAGCCGTCGTTGGATCCATCGGTGAGAGTTACTCGTCACCAGAGAAACCTCCTGGGACTCCCCGCACCCACTGAAGCACTGACGTTGAGCCGAAACGTCAGCAAAGGTAAAGAGCACGGCGGGGCTGTAAAGCCCGCCGACCCATCTGCCTCCACACAGAGGGAGGATGAGGATCCCGAGAAGGCTATGCTACGTCAACAGCTCGCCGAGCAGAAGAAGCTGGTTGACCAGCTCCTCGCCGAGTGCGCTGCAGAGCAGCGGCCTGACTACGGTGATCCTAGGCCAGGACAGCAGGGACAGGAACAACCACCCCTCGATGAGGCTCTCCCGGGCAACCGTGATTATGTCGTGTTTTCCGACAGGGGAGAGGCCATTGCCTATGGAAAGAGGGCGCGGTATGTTTCACCGTACCCTCCCGAGCGGCGTGACTACCTGAGAGACCCCGCTCGGATTCCTCCCGCTGCCCCAAGGGCCGCTCCGCCCGCCATCCCACGAGCCGCCGAGTTCGACGACCCGGTCGACGACCCGATTGAAGGGCCATGCAATGCGCTCGTGGTTATAGATCCTCGCCAGTACTGGAACCCATGTCCGGACGATCCGATGGCGGCACTCATCGCCCGCTTGGAAGCCTTGGAGACTCGGCAAGTGGCGATCCCACCGGACGGAAATCCATACCCAGCATGGGTGGATGACATGCCGGCACCTCCGGGATTCGAGAATCCCACCTTCGCCCCCTTCAACGGGACTGGAGATCCGCCACAGCATTTGGCCCATTTCAACTCGAGGTGCGGGCCTATGTTGGGAACTCCGGCGCAGCAGGAGGCCGCTAAGCTTCGCTGCTTTGTCCAGACACTGGAAGGGCCAGCATTTTTCTGGGACAACTAGCTCCCCGTCGGGTCGATAACTAGCTGGGAGGACCTTCGTAGACAATTCCTCTACCAGTTCAGTTCCACGACCCGGAAGACGAGTATCGCAGACCTCTTCAAGTGCAAACAGAGGCCTGATGAGCGAGTCGCGGATTTCGTCACCCGATGGAAGGGTCTCACGTATTCCCTTGACATGCCATTGACTCAGGAGCAGTTGCTGACAATGTGCGTCGGGAACGTCAAGACCGAGCTGGTCCCTTCCCTGATCACTCAGAATTACCTCGGAGGGTTCAGGGACTTCTCAGACAAAGCTCAACGTCTTGAGGAAGCCCTGCAACAGGCCAGTCAGGCACACCCTCTGCCTCCTATGATTCCTGCAAGGAGAGCCAGCAGGGCTGAGCCCGCTGCTGTTGCCCAGATAGAGGCCCCCAGGCCGTTGGAGCTGCTGCCGGTGAGGCCAGCTCCACAGCCTCACAGGAATCCGCCTCCACGGGCTCAGTTCCCGGCCCAGCAGCGGCAGCCCCAGAACCGGCCGGCCCCTCCGCGTAATGTACCGCCATAACCCAGGAGAGACAATCAGGGTCCACCTCCTCGGCAGGCCCCTCCAGCCCCTCGTCAAGACCACGCTCCCAGGGGCCCGCGATACCTGACTTATTCATTTCACGAGGATCAGGTCCCCGGTTATTTCCGGAGCGCCCTGGAGCAGAGGATTGTGCGACTGCATGAGTGTTGGAGGCCAGAGGAGGCACATCTCATGGATAACCCCCGCTACTGCCCTTACCATCGGGCCCTGGGGCACACCATCCAGCGGTGCTATGTGTTTAAGGACTAGCTCCAAGACCAGATTAACAACAATGTAATTAGGTTGGGCCTAGCTCCAGCACAAGTGGCGGGCGTGTTCGTGGTATCAGATGACGATAGTGGCAATGAGGACGAATGGCAGCTGGTCTCTGACCGCGGATCCCAGAAGTACAAAAACTGGATGTCCCGCAAGACGATCATTCGCGCCCATGGAATCATCCGCGCGCGCTTGAATCAGCCAAAGCCCCCAGAATCTGCGGGTGCTGCTTCGGCATCGTCATCCCAGCCTGCCTCTTCCGAGAGGAGCAAACGGTGGCGGCGGAAGAAGGAAGAGCGTGCCCCGCCAGTTCCGCCACTATCCCACACTCTCGGCGATTTCATGCCCCCGGAGATGGGGATCCCTCCCCGGATCCGCCCAGTGATGGATGATTCGTCCGATGACAGTATTGGGTACGCTTCGGTTATTACCGTCGAGCTGGTAAATCCCTTTTCAGTTCCCGACGTTGAAGAACACCAGGTGAACCTCCCTAGTGTCCCCGGTCGTCGCCACCGTCGGAGGAACCGCAACAACAGGAGTCGTCGGGGCACAGCAGTTGGTACCTCCAGCCAGGACGTGCACGCCACTGAGACTAGGCAGTAGGCTCAAAACTGAGTTCAGCGCGCGTAGCCCCCCCATCTGGGGATGACGTATTCGCCTCCGCCACTGTTTGTGGTGTGGGACCAGGCAGAACCGCCTCAGTCGCATCGCGATCAGCTCCTCCCTGCCGCAAGTCCGTCCCGGCCTCCTGACCCCAGTACGGTGACTACTTCCCGGGCTCCAACCAATGAACAGCGAGATGCGCCAAGTACCAGTCGGCCGCCGACCCAACCGGCAAGGCCCGTCATGCCTCCAATCACAGAGCAACCTCCCGCAACCAGGGGCTCGCGCTTGGCCAAAAAGTATGATGTCCTGAAGCACTTGGCCGACATCCCAGCAAGGCTCTCCGTCCTTGAGGCTCTGCGCATGTCATCTGAGATGTGTGAGGCACTCGCTGAAGCCCTGAAAATCCCCCTCCAGTTTGAGACAGAGGTTGCGGCTGCAGAGGCCTTTCACGCCGAAACGATCGAGGACGCCGAATGTCAGGCAGTTATCTCGTTCTCTGGTAAGGATGAAGACCCTCCTATACAGGGACACATTCGTCCGCTGTATGTTACTGGCCAGTTCAATGGCCTTGAAGTCTGGCGTTGTCTTGTCGACACGGGGTCCGGGATTAACCTAATTCCACCTCGGACGCTCCGGAGATTGGGGTTGTCTGAGGATGACTTGATCCCCTCCGACCTCAGGATCCAGGGGTACGACCGCACCGAGCAAACCCCGGTCGGCAAGATACGCTTGAATACCCAGTTCGGTGACTTGGTTTCCAACACCGAATTCATGGTAGTCTCTCAAGACACTGCGTATAACGCATTGATGGGCAGGCCATGGCTCCACCTTCACGCGGAGGTTCCCTCATCATACCACCAATGCCTCAAATACTCCCTTAACGGTCGAGTAGGCGTGCTTCAGGGAGATGCCTCTCCTTTTGCCTCATGTGAAGCCCTCTATCTGGACGCAGACTATTACAAGATCAAGGATAAGCAGATCCTGGCAGGTGAGGTTGAGCTTGTCGCTGTTGCAAGTGATCCCTGGGCAAGTTTGGATGACGCTTACGTCCTCCCGATTCATCGGTTGGACGTGGCCATGGTCTCGACGGCCTGTGAGTCTCCTGATGAGATGACTGCGACCGCCCGTGCCAGCACCAGCGGCCCAGCAGGATCCGGTAGCCCCAATGCAGTTTTCAACGCAGTCTCTCCCGTGGACGATCCCTCCCCGAGTGGAGAGGACGTGGAAGATGCACCCCCAGCCTTTGAGGAGGGCGTCCCCGCCACGGTCGATGAGTTAGTACAGGTGAACCTTGGAACCGAAGTAGATCCAAGACCCACATTGGTCAGTGCCGCCATGCCCTCTGAGGAGCGGCAGCAGTACGTGGACTTCCTTAGGCAGCATCGTGATGTGTTCGCTTGGGGCTATGACGAGATGCCGGGGCTAGATCCTCAGGTAGCCGTCCACCGCCTTGGTCTCCCGGCGAACCATCGCGGGTTCAAGCAGCCTCCCAGGAAGATGCACCCATTCCACGGTGCCATGGTTGAGGCCGAAGTTGACAAGCTTATCAAAGCCAACTTCGTGAGGGAAGTTCAGTACCCCAAATGGCTGGCCAACATTGTGCCGGTCAGGAAGAAGAACGGGCAGATCAGAGTCTGTATCGACTTCCACGATCTCAACCGCCACTGTCCGAAGGATGATTTTCCCCTTACGGTAATAGAGTTGTTGATTGACACCACGGCAGGGTTCCAAGCCCTCTCCTTCATGGATGGATACTCTGGATACAACCAAATCCGGATGGCCCCTGAGGATGAGGAGTTCACTGCCTTCAGGGCCCCCAAGGTATCTTTTGTTACCGGGTCATGCCCTTCGGCCTGAAGAATGCAGGTGCCAACTACCAACGGGCGATGCACCGCATATTCAAGCCAATCCTCGGCACACTGGTGGAATGCTACGTCGACGACTTGGTGGTCAAATCGCGCCAGTGTCAGGACCATCTCAAAGATCTTGAGAAAGTGTTCGGCTTCCTCCGGTCTCGCTGCCTGAAGATGAACCCGTTGAAGTGTGCCTTCGGGGTCACCTCCGGAAAGTTCCTTGGATTTGTTGTAAGATACCGGGGTATTGAGATCGACCCAGAGAAGATCAGGGCGATTAGCCAGATGCCTCCCCCAGGTAACATCCGGGAACTGCAAGGGTTCCAAGGCCACTTAGCCTATATACGCCGATTCATCGCGAATCTGGCCGGCAAGTGTAAGCCCTTTTCTCGGCTCATGAAGAAAGGTGCCACCTATGTATGGGATAAAGAGTGCCAGACCGCTTTCGAGGAAATCAAGCAGTACCTGCTTCAACCTCCGGTTCTGATGCCGCCTGTATCCGGGAAGCCGCTGGTCCTTTATGTGACCGCCCTGGAACGGTCCCTGGGTGCCCTTCTCGCCCAAAAGAACAACGAGGGAACAGAGAATAGCCTCTACTACCTCAGTCGCATGCTCCTCGATGCAGAAGTCAGGTATTCCCCCATCGAGAAGAGCTTCCTGGCACTCGTATTTGCCGTACAGAAATTACGGCACTACTTGCAGCACCATGAGGTACAGTTGGTTTCTCGGGTAGACCCGTTGAAATATATCCTGAGCCGGCCTATGTTGACTGGCCGTCTAGCGCGGTGGGATGTGATTCTCCAGCAGTTCGACATCAGGTATGTGTCTCAGAAGGCCATCAAAGGGCAAGCATTGGCAGACTTTCTGGCTGCTCACCCGACCTCCGCGGATCAGCCGCTGGATCTAGGATTTCCTGATGAGGCCATTCTCTCGGTCGATCATGCCGATCCATGCTGGCAGATGCACTTTGACGGTGCCTCCCGGAGCCCCACCGGTAGAAGGCTCGATAATACTAAGCTCAACAGAGTGGGCTTGGGTATCGTCTTCATTACCCCAGAGCAAGCCGTGCTGCCATACTCTTTCCTGTTGTCAGAGGGATGTACCAACAATGAGGCGGAATACCATGCCCTCATCACCGGCCTCGAGTTAGCTCTCGATATCGACGTGCCCCATCTGTGTGTGAAAGGGGACTCTGAGCTGGTCGCTAAGCAGATCAATGGCGACTATGTTGTCAGGAAGCCGGAACTTGTGCCGTTGCTGGAGTGCACCCTCCTTCTGATGGCCCAGTTCCCTTCTCGGCCAGAAATTGTCCATATTTCCCGGTCGTAGAACGGTCGAGCAGATGCTTTGGCCAGCCTTGCTGCGTCACTTGCAGAGCCTGAACAGGATAACCTGATCGTCCGCGTGACACACCGTAGGCTCATCGCTCCCTTTATCCCGGAGAGAGATCGCTGCCCGTCGGTAAGTAATCTCACCACGGTTGCCCCTATGCCCGGAGCCCCGAGTACCCCAGATATGGCAGTCGAACCAGCCCCTGATTGGAGGACGCCTTTGGTTGAGTACCTCCAACATGGCATTCTCCCGTCAGATCGGGCCGAGCGCGAGCGAGTTCGACGCCGCGCATCGCAGTTTGTCCTCCAGAGTAGTCCCGGCCTGGAGCAGATCCTCTATAGACGCGGATTTGATGGTGTTCTCCTCCGTTGCCTCCATGGAGTTGAGATCCCACGAGTCATGTAAGAGGTTCATGCTGGTTCATGCGGTGCCCATCAGACTGGGCCAAAGCTGTCCCACCAGATTCGGAGGTTGGGATACTTCTGGCCCTCCATGATCCATGACTACATCGAGTATGCCAGGAGGTGCCATGCGTGCCAGGTTCATGCAAACTTTGTGCATCGGCCGCCGGAGCCTCTCCATACCACCAGGTATTCTTGGCCCTTTGCAGTCTGGGGGATGGACGTTGTGGGACCTTACCCGCCGGCGACAGCTCGCCAGTGTCGGTTCATTTTGACCTCTACGGACTTCTTCTCCAAATGGGCAGAGGCGATTCCGCTCAGAGAGGTCAAATCCTGTTCGATCGCTGAATTCGTGACCTCCAACATCATTCATCGATTTGGAGTGCCTCACGCTATCCTCACGGATAACGGAGCCAATTTCCGAGCAGCCGGGTTGAAGAAGTTGTACGCCAAGTACAACATTCGCTCGAACCATACATCTCGCTATCATGCGCATGCGAATGGACAGATTGAAGCGTTTAACAAAACCCTCTCAAACATTCTGCAAAAGATGGTTGGTCAGAACAAGAAGAGTTGGCCGGACAAGCTCCCCAACGCCCTCTGGGATTATCGGACGACGACTCGCAATTCCACCCAGATGACCCCTTATTCCCTGGTGTATGGAGCTGAGGCCGTCCTGCCCATCGAGATCCAGTTACCGTCCTTGCGCACTGCGGTCTACGACCAGCAAGCGCCGGACAGAGCTGCTGAAGCCCGTCTAGTCGAGTTGGAAGCACTGGATGAGAATAGGCTTCGCGCTTTGCACAACTTGGAGAGGCATCAGATCAGGATGGCTCGAGCTTTCAATAAGAAGGTTCACCTCCGCTCCTTCCTGCAGGGTGACCTAGTGCTAGCCCTAAGAGCGCCAATGATCCCCAGCAGGAAGCCACCCAAGTTGGAGCCCAAGTGGGAGGGACCTCTTGTCGTCCACAAAGTCTATCCCAATGGTGCGTACTCCCTAGCGACTATGGATGGTGAGCGTGTCACTCCTCCCACCAACTCTAGGTTCCTCAAGCAGTACTTTGCCTGAGTGCATTTCGTCCGCACGGCAAGACGTTAAACTGCCAAGCATCCATCGTCCAACACGACGTTAAACTGTATTTCGTCCCGCACGACGTTAAACTGCAGTTCGTCCCGCACGACGTTAAACTACATTCGTCCTGCATGACGCTAAACTACACCTTGTCCAAGCTACAAGACGTTAAACTGTTCAGCATTCGTCCAACATGACGTTAAACTATACCACGTCCGCGCTGCAAGACGTTAAACTGCCAAGCATCTTCGTCCTGCATGACGTTAAACTGCACTTCAAGAACTACGTGCGGCTTGATTCCCATCCTTATGGGATACGTAGGACCGCCTGAACATTCATGTTTCAGGCCCAGCCCCATCCTTCGGGAATTTCCATCCCATCTCGGGCCCTTGGCCCAGTTTCCTCTGGGTATGCGGCGCATGGTGTGAACGCGGGGCTATGCCCTCATTCATGTCGGTTTGCTCGTCACGCTGTACGCCCCCCACGTTTGGGGATGCCTTCTGCTCCCCCTTTTCTCTTTTCGTCCTGCATGACGATAAACTGCACTTCAAGAACTACGTACGGCTTGATTCCCATCCTTATGGGATACGTAGGACCGCCTGAACATTCATGTTTCAGGCCCAGCCCCATTTCCCGGGAATCTCTATCCCGCGTTGGGCCTCTGGCCCAAGTTCCCCTCCTTTTTGTGCGAGACGTATGGCGTGAGCGGGGGATTATTTCCTCATTCACGTTGGTCTACTAGCCGCGTCGTACGCCTCCCCCGTGTGTGAGACTACCTCACACCCCTCATCGTCCTGCATGACGTTAAACTGCACTTCAAGAACTACGTGCGGCTTGATTCCCATCCTTATGGGATACGTAGGACCGCCTGGACGCTTGTGTCTCAGGTCTAGCCCCGTCTCTTGGTTGATCACGGGGATCTGTCGTCTTTTGGTTGCTCTCAGGGTGAGTCCCCCGACCCTTTCCGGTGATCTGTTTACATGTTTTGGGTACTCAGGTCTATGACCCGTGGCGTCGGATTCAATCCCGACAAGTCCTGTGTTGCTTGTCGGACCGCGCGCTTCCTCTTGTTCGAGCCTTCATTCAAAGGGATCCTCGTTAGCGGTTTGGGTACGATGCCTCAGTGCTCTCCTACCGCTCCGGGTCGATTTACCGGCGGGTCCTGGGCCGCAAATCGATATGAATCCTGCGCTTGAGCGGTTGATGCTCGTTTGCTTGCCCCGTCCTAGGCTGACATGATAGAATGTTGTGTTACGAATATGGTCAGCGACATCCTTGATCGCCATGTCGTCTCTTTCAGGCTCTGAACATTGGTTGCGCAGTCCTCATCACACTCCGCTTTTGTGCGTTGTAGTGGAATCTCGACACTCTCTTCATACTGACCTGTAGTACACCTTTACACGTTAGGCAGGCCAACCAGGGTAATGGTGTCTTTTGAGGCTCCTGCGATCTGAGCACCAAGGATATATGCTGATGTCCTCCCTAAGGGCCATGTGTAGCTGGACCCTCATTCCCATAAGGAGGAAGGAGTGGCCCGAACAATTGCGTTCTGGGCCCAGTATAACTGGAGGCTAGCATCTCTGCCCCTCGGGTGATGGACATACGCAGGCCCCTATCCCAGGATTCTTCTCCTGGAATCGTGCGTGACCGCAGGGCTGGGTATGTTCCCACCTCCGCTGAGTCCGCCATATCGTAATAAGCGGGTTCCTCCATGGTCCGAACCACACGACCTTAAACTGTGTTGTCTGGTCCTACCACACGACCGTAAACTGTGATCGTCTTGGCCTCCCGATGAGAAACGGAACTGCATCGTGATGTTCTCCTCATAGGACACTCACGTTGGGCGCTGGTTACTAACCACGCCATTTGTCAATGCCTTTTATGGCTTGATTATTGTGGTGATGCCAGGGATTCCTTAATCACAGGCATGTCGCTGCACAAAGAAAAACCATCCATCTTTAAGGACAAACAAGAAATATCAAATGCCGCTTCTTCTGGGTGCGAGGGCCAGACCCGCACCCCTCCCCGCGCTGGTGCCCGATTGTGTTGCGCCGCGCTTCCAGAACTACGTGTGGCTTGATTCCCATCCTTATGGGATACGTAGGAATGCCCGGATGGTTGAAACTTCGGGTCCAGCCCCCCACCTCTTAGAGATTCCCCCTTCTCTGGGGAATCCGCCGCCTTCGGGTCACCCTCAAGGCGTGTCCCTCGACCCCTTGCAGTGGTCCACCGGTGTCAAGAGTACTCTGGTTTATTGCCAGGAGGGTCAGGTTCAGCTTGGTCAGGTTCCTTCCACTTTTCAGGCTTCGTGCTCCCTTTCATTCGGACCCATCGCCTACGCCCTGGGTGGAGCTCCCGTGATCGGTCTGGACACAATGCCTCAGAGCTCTCCCACCGACTCGGGCTGGTGCCCCCAAGGGCCTCGGGAAGCAAATCGATATGAATCCTGCGCTTGAGCGGTTGATTCTCGTTTGCTGCCTCATTCCATCAACGGTCAGTGCGATATGGATGCTGCTTTTCCGCCATGGTCGGCAGTACTCCCATATCGTTACGCCGGTGCCCCCAGTCCTTGAGTGAATGGCCGCATGATTCACATTACGTTTTCCACCCCCCATTCTGACCAGGCGAAACCTCGACACTCTTGACACTATCCCTCAGTGCATCTTCGCATATCCAGGGGATAGGACCACGATGTGGCGTACTTTGAGGTTCTTATGGTCCGAGCTCTAAGACCTTAAACTAAGATCTTCCCCTATGGTCCGAGCTCTAAGACCTTAAACTAAGATATACCCCTATGGTCCAAGCTCTACAACCTTAAACTAAGATCTCCCCAAGCGGGGTTCTACGTCCTGCATGACATTAAACTGCACTTTCAGAACTACGTGTGGCTTGATCTCCAGCCTGATGGAGTACGTAGGAACGCCCGGGAATCTCGACTCGGGTCCAGCCTCAGGGATCGCTAAGTCCCGCCCCTCCTCGTCGCCGACCATCTGGCCTGACTTCGGGTAGAGTGGGGCAGTTGTGATATTCTCCCCGATTCAGCTCGGGATGCCCCATTGCAATGATGGGAAGCGATAGTTTCCTCGTCAAAGAGGTTCTGTCTGAGAATTGGGGTGATTCACGGCCAGATTAGTGCATCCGCCTAATACGCTTTCCCCACGGTGGCGCAATTTTGGGAGCGTTGGATTCTGTCCGAACAAATAATCACTTCGCCCCATGCTTCGCATGCCCTGTTGATCTGTATTTCCACCCTTGTGCCTGAAGGAACCCCCAAAGCGGCATTGATGATGACATGTGATCCGCCTCCTGCAATATGAATGATGACCTTCGGTCCGTCTATTGCAGTAGTATGGTCGATTGATCCATTGTCCGCTTGCCGTCTTGGGCATTTCCTGGAAGGCCGACCGTTGTGGATATCTGAATTCGGGACACGCGATTCACCCTTTCTCATCTCCCTATGTTCGGATAAAATCTCAACGCCCCTAGCGTTGTCCCGCTCGTGTGTCGGAACAAGTTGGGGGATGATACATTGATTAGGTCTGAGGTCTCCTTTCCTAGGAATGATCTCCCTCTTTTCTTTAGAAATCCAGGCCCAATTACGGATGCCTGAAGCTTGGTTAACGCTCCCGCGAGACAATTTGTGGTTGAGCATGTTAAGCCAAAAGATGTAGATAAATATGTTGGTTCATACAAATGGATTGAAATATTGAGTAGCGGAAGCAAATGTTCTGGGAGTGGCAAAAACAAATCCCCTAGGGATTAATGTGCTGGATAAGTCTTTCTAACACCGCTACCCTTTGGCTGGTGGCCTCCAGAGCTGCTTCTCGATCTCTGCGTGCCCTCTCTTCGTCGGCGGTCGCAGCACGCAGTTCGTCGATCCTGGCCTGTGCATGCTCCCGCTCGACTTGAAGTGTGACCATCTGTTGGCCCGCCTCCGTCAGCTGTACCTGGGCGTCGATCAGCTGGGCCGTTAGTTGCTCCACAAGCTCAGTGCACGCTGCGACGAAGGCCTCCTTCTCTGTCGCCTTCCCTTCGAGGCGCCGGACTTCTTGCTCCGCCACGAGGAGCTCCCGCGTGCTCTCCGACATGTCCCGACTTTGTGCGACGTCGGCACGCCGGCGGCTCTCGCGCATCTTTTCGGCCATGAAATCACGGTCCGTCAGATGGAGGCATTGAGCATCAGCTCCCCCGGCACACAGGAAGCGCATCCAGGTTTGAAGCGATCCCATGCGCCCCAGCCACTCCGATGAGGGTCGCTTGAGGAAGCGCTGGATGCACTTCCACCCCCTGCGGCGCGTTATCCGGCTCTCCTCGACCGCCTCCGCGTCCGAGTCGTCCATCTCCTCGGGGTCGGCAAGCCGGTAGGCAGGGAAGGCAGCCAGCAGGTCTGCTGCAGGGTCCGCCCCTGGGATGTCCTCACGGGGGATAGGTTCCCCAACATTTGGGTGACCTTCTTCTCCCGCCCCAGTGGCGTTGACACCCTCGTCAGCCCCCGACCTCTCTCCAATGTCAGCACCGCCGGCGTTCGCAGCCCCTTGATCAGCAGTTGGTGGGGCCGGCTCGGTGTGGGAAGTCTGTTCCGGAGCAGGCGGCATGTCTGCCACCGGTCCACTCGTGGATGGCCCGGGTTCGACAGCCCGACGAGCCTCCAGTGTTGAGATCACTGCGCAGGGCATGCCGTGGTTAGTCACAGATCGTCAATGGCAAGCACCAGCAGTAAAGTAAGGAGACTTACGGGAGTTCAGAGCGTTATCTTCCGCTACCCCGGCCGCCGCAGGAACAGTTGCAGCAGGGGACCCTTCCGCGCTTGTCAATTCAATGATGGGTGTCTGGCCCCAACCTTGTCCTGCTGGCGCCTCTCCTACTCCCACTGAGGATGCCTGACCAAAATCCGTGCGCTCCTGAGAAAGGTAGAGAAATGGGTTAGAAGCTGCATAAGAGAATGGATGAAGCAGGTTGAGTAGGGATAGAAGCGGACCTCGAGGAGCTCAGTGACATCAACATTGTTAGAGCCGGCCACCTCGCCGCTCTCCCGTGGGCTCCCCTGATGGGACCTTCCCTCGGAGCCTTCATCCTCCCCCGTCTCCTCCTCTTCCTCGGAGTCGTTGCTACTGTCATCTTCCTCCGGCGGCATCTGTTCTGGAGCGGGCTCTAGACCGAGCATCACCTTCACCAGAAGGGATGGCTCCGCACGCTGACCACGTTGGCGGGCGTACTCTTCCATGGCTGTCAGATACGCATACTGCCGGTTGAAGTCCACCCTGTCGGCGATCTGGAGGCGCCCGACCTCTGGCAGATGGATTCCTTCTCTAAGTATCTTTCGCCAGATGGTGTCGGTCCCCAGTGACTGCCGCAGGGTCATCCAGGCCGACCACAGCGCCGGGAAGACTGCATCGTGGGAGGGTTTGAGCAGATGCCTTAACTGCTTCCCGGGCCGCTCCCCGACCGCCGCATGTGCCCCCTCTCTGGGCGCTGAAGTCATGGCGTCAGCTTGCGATGTGCCCGCCGCCGAAGTCCCTGCCCGTGCCGGCTCCGCTGCTTGGCGCGCCACCGTTATCCCCCGTGTGGCGGCGCCTCGCCTCCTTCCTTGACGCCCGGTCTCCGCACGGGTGACCTCGAGCCGCCGAACTGGCTTCCGTAGAAGCCCCTCGGGGTACGCAATGGCCCAGTGTTCGGCGTACTCGGTTGCCAAGCCTGCGTCGACCCCGGTAGGAGGGAGAGTGATGACGTCACCAGAGCCAAAGGCGACGAACATCAGCCACATCTGGCGAAGGACTCCAGGGTTCGTCTCCTCCCGGACAGCAGTGAATACCCTCTTCGGCATCCGTTGAAGGAACCCGAACTGCCTGGAAAACCGGGTTGGCACGTAGGGCTCGCAGATCACCTTCCCGTCGATCCGAGCCACGAGCACCCCGCCCCGCATGTTCAGGAAGTACTCGTGCTGCTCCAGCGGACCCTGCCCGTTGTCGATCATTTGGCCAACGGGAGTGGGGAACGGGCTGAAGTTGAAATTGGCATGATTGCCAATCCGAATCCTCACGCCCTCCTCACTTAGGGTCATCGGAGCGACCCCCGCAATGTTCAGCAGGGAGGGTCACAGGCCGTTGCCCGGAGGAATGATGGCGTTCGGAAACGTGTACCCACCAAGGTGAGCAGCCACCCAGCCGTGGAAGAATTGGAAGGGCCCACAGATCCTTCGTGGCGACCCCCCTCGCGAGATGCGTCCCAGGATGGCGTACAGCTTAGCCAGCACCGGGACCCCGAGTTGTATCTTTTATTGGCAGCCATGGCGCCCGCCATTGCCAGTGTCGCCGGGCAAACACCCATTCTCGCGTCCCGCACTGGCAGGAGCCACCCACTCAGAAAGGCGGCCAGGAATGCCGCGTACCGGACATTTGGGTCCCGGGCCTCGATGACACGGTACCCCCATGAGCGGTAGTCGCCCGTCTCCAGGACCCGCCAGTACGACCCGTTCCGGCTCCTCTGAGCCGCGGTCGGGCACCGCTTCCCCCTGCCTAGCATCTTGACCGCCGGGTCATGCTCCAAGAACTGGCCGAACCACTCCTTGTAGGCTATGTCCTTATGGAAGTCCTTGATCCCGAGCCGCTGCGTAGCCAGGTCAAGCAGATGCCATGTAAGAATGGGAGTCCGTGACCTGTCTTCCCAGATGTTCTTCAGAGGCAGGAACTCATCGTACTGGTAACCCTCCAGCGGGATACCTCCGAAGTAGTGGATGTCCCAGAGACCGATGCCGACCTCCCCATTGTGAAGATGGAAGGTGTTGGTATCCGGGGACCAGCGGGTGAACAGCTCCGGCCCGAGCTCGGACTGCTGGTAGAAGTGGAACTGCGACGTCCACACCGCCTCAAACAGGCCGATGTACCGCAGCTCCTCCGCGAAGTGATCGCAAGTGTGGCGTACCCAGAACGCCCAGGCCCACTCACTGGTGAAATTTCCCCCAGACCGCAAGTCCCAGTCCTTCATCCAGCCCTTGGTTTCGTCAGTGACACTCTGGCGATATGTGCTCGAGTAGAGGGCTGGAGAGTTCTCTACAGTAGGCTCACTTCCGACGATGGTTCGCGTCCTCGGGTTCAGGACATAGACATCTAAGTTTCTGGTCTCCCTGGCAGGATTCCCATTGTTGGTGATGTTATAGCGGGGAAGCTCGTCCTCCCGAGTCACCCAGGTCCGTGGAGCATCAACCTTGAACCCTGACACCGGAACCTCATCTAGGATGCCAAAGTTCCAGAGCGGCAGGTTGTCCGACAGCGGATATGTCTTCTGGGCTGGCGTCAGCAAGTCGAACAAGGATTGATTGTTGGAAACAATCTCCTTGGCTCCGTAGACCTCCTCGTTCGTCGCCATCTCAGATCTGCGAGTGGCGGCATCCCCCTCATTCCCTTGATTCGCGGCCATCTCAGAAGCTCCGGGAGTCGTGCGGGTTAAGGGATGAAGCGTGCGGAATCGGACGAGGCTGGAAGAGAAGTTTGAGAGTTGGCGCGCAATCCTAGTGGACGGCGCGCAATCGGGAAGTCCGTCGCTTAAAACCCCTGGTGTTCGCACAAAATCAGGCCGAAATCCGGAGAGGTTTGCGCGACGAACGGGTGAATTCCGCGCCGGAAAGGGCAATTTCGCGCACGAGAGCTCGAATGCTTATCGCGCGGAAGGCCAGTGTACGGTGAGGGGGACCCAGGGCCCCTATTTATAGGCAAGGCCGGGAGTCCGCGCTGCGCGGAAAGCGCTTTGCGCGACCGCACCGGCGAATTTCACGCCCGACGCCCTTTTTGCGCGCCACAGTCCCGCTCCACCCAGGACTTCGGCATTCCGGCGTCTCCCTCGGAACCCGATCGTTGCGACCTCTCGCCGATCAGATTCCGAGGGGGGGCTTTTGTAGACGCCGGAAAAGTCCGTTGTTCCCAAACGCAGCTCCGGATGCGGGAAGCGAGGTCATATTTGGAGTCGAAAGCCCGTTTCGGAGGGCCCGGAAGCCTTGCACGGAATTTTGGAGAGCCGCGCGCAAAGTTGGAGTGCCGCGCGCAAACCTCCCGGGATGCGCGCAATGCGCTGGGCCGGCGCGCAATTTTGCGCGCCCGATTGCCCGCACGACTCCCTTGCGCGCTAGGCCCGATTCCGCGCCCGCGAAGAGAATTCCGCGCCCGCGATCCGGATTCCGCGCCCGGGGTTGCCTATAAATACAAGGCGACCCCCGACGTTTTGAAGGTTGCCGGAATTCGAAAGGTCTCTCGTCCGCGCAATCCAACCCCTTCCGCGCGAAAAGCCGATCTTCAGGTAACCTCCTTTCTTTCGCGCAAGAAAGCCTCGGGGTTCGCCTTCGCGCGCAATCCCTTGGGCTCCTTTCCTTTGAATAATTCTTCACCCTAAGGCCTTCGCGCGCAAAAGAAGCCTCTTGCGCGCAATTGCCCCCGGGGTGCGCGCAATCCAGCCCGATTACGCGCACCCCCCCCCCCTTTTCAAAGTGGCCATTCGATTAAAGAATGAGCCGTTGCCCCAGCGCGCTATCCGAAGCCCGGTGCGCGCAATCTCTACCATCCGCGCGCAAAGCGCTGGCTCAATTGCGCGCCAGCCCGCCCATTTGCGCGCCGACCCGCGGTATTGCGCGCCAAGCTTCTCTTTTGCGCGCAATCCACCGAGGTCGCCCCCTTTGACCCCCTGAGGGTACCCGCCTACGTGGCACCCGATGATCCTCATCCCGGGTGCCCGCACCGTGCGTTGTCTTCCCGTGCGGCCCTCCAGGCTCGCGCGAAGTGACACGGACCCATCGGCGGCACCACCACGTCCAAGCTGCACGACGCTAAACTGCCTAGCCTCCATCGTCCGAGCTACAAGACGTTAAACTGTTCAGCATTCGTCCTGCAGGACGCTAAACTGTACTTCGTCCGCGCGATAAGACGTTAAACTGCCAAGCATCTTCGTCCGCGCGACAAGACGTTAAACTGCCAAGCACCTTCATCCTCAACACACGACGTTAAACTGTACTTCGTCCGGCAAGACGTTAAACCGTCCGCTTCGTCCTCAACACACGACGTTAAACTGTACTTCGTCCGGCAAGACGTTAAACCGTCCGCTTCGTCCTCAACACACGACGTTAAACTGTACTTCGTCCGGAAAGACGTTAAACCGTCCGCATCACCTGATCCCGTGTCTCGCACACAGGATCCCCCCGGTTTGGATGTGGCCCCCACCCGCGCGTCTCTGCAGGGATGTCGGGATTGGAGTGGCCTTCGCCCACGGGGGTAGAGTGTTACAAACAGAATGAACTACGTGGACTTTGATCCATGTCTCCTAAACAGGGTACGTAGGAAGCCTCTCCGAGGTTCAAGCCCACCACCTGGTCGTCCCGGTCGTATTCACGTCGGTTCGTCCATCAGTGGACCCCTCCTGGGTTCACACTTGCGTCGATTCACCTATGAATCCGCCCCTGTGGGAGACTGCACATGTGTATCTCCATTGTGCTTCCCCACTTCCCTTTTCTCTCTTCAACGTCCAGAATGACGTGAAACTGTGATCCACCCGGCTGTTCCATCCCCCTCTGTGCGAGGTGGTTCGGTTCAATCCTCCGTTCAGCAGCCTCGATCTCCTCGTGAGTCGGCTTTCCAACGTCCAGCATGACGTGAAACTGTGATCCACCCGGCCGTTCCATCCCCCTCTGTGCGAGGTGGTTTGGTTCAACCCTTCGCCCGGCAGCCTCGATCTCTTCGTGAGTCGGCTTGCCGATGTCCAGCATGACGTTAAACTGTATATCCGAACTACGCTGACTTTGATCCGCGCTAACGCGTGGTACGTAGGAAGCCCCTACGGGGTCCAAGATCTTCACTCCATCATCCATCCTGATCCTTACCCGGGCCGCCACATCCCGGTGGGGTCATGCCACTTCATTCCACTCCACTTCACTCGGGAAGCCGCCCATGTGCTGGCCCCAGCGTCGGAGGTTCCTCGCAAGGGGTTCTGTCATCTGATCCACTTCTCGTGTTGATCAGTCTGATGCCGTCCCCGCTGGACGTTAAACTCGCGGCATACCCCATGTTAAACATGGGAAGCTGAGGAAAACCTCAGGTGATACAGTTCCTCGCACCCAGCGCGGGATGCCTCAGGCCATCACGCCTTCGAGAAGCCCTATTAGGGACGGAAGGCAGACATGCAGAGTTGCAGTGTTAAGACACGCCCCCAACACCCAGAGTCACCCGGTCTCCTCACCGCAGGTTGCTGCCCCGACCAGACCCCTTGGAGCGTCTGGGCGGAAGCAGCGTAATTAACCGGTGTCCATGAAGATATGGCGCCGGGAACGAGATTCACGAACATTCTTAAATCTATGAGGGAGACCCGGATTAGGCAACGAGTTCCGAGGAGACGTCCACGGAAGGAGGAGCCGACATCCCATCATCCCGGTTTCGATCAAGGAGCAGACGCCCCTGAAGAAGGGACGAATGCCGCCCGCCCTTGGAAAGCGGGACTGCGGTACCAGAAGCCGCGCACGCCCATCCCCTCGGGTCGACGGGTGCACGCGCGAACGCGTCCTGGCGGAACAGCGTCAGAACAGAAACCCGACGCACATCCGCACCGAAACAGTATCCATGAAGAATATTTAATTGAGAAAATAAGTTTGTGTGCCTTTATCAAGTGACTAGAAAAATGTGTTTTACAATGTTCTTTGTGCTAAGTTGAGTTTGTGAAGTATAATAATTCTCAAAGTTGAAGACATTGATCATACGTACTCCATTACATGAATGAGAAAGAAGATATCAACATGATCCGTTCATGAAAATAAGATCAAGATATCATGTAAATTTTATATTTCAATAATTATATAATTTCACATATATATACACTATTATATGAATACTTGAGAAAGTGAACATCATGGAACTATAAATATTTTTTGATGAAGAAGAATAATACATGATACATACTTTTATGAAATATAAAGAGATACATCACATACCTGTTTGAATTTTCAAAATTGGGAATTTGTTGTGCATGAATAAGTATAATTCATGCTATTTAAAGAAGATAGAAAGTGTATGATTGGGTGATCTATCTTGTATTAATATATAAAATGACACACAAATATCTATATGAGAATTTGAGACTTAAATACGAGAAATACTAAATTGAGATATTAAAATAAATTAAATAACACAAAAAATAATAAGAATAATATTTTATATATTTTCTACTATTGAAAAACATGAGAAGGCCATGAAATGTATCTGGCATGCAATAATTTTTGGAGAATATTCATTTTAGGTTCTGTAAGATTTTTATTGAATAAAATAATATTGAAAAAATTGTGTGCGTCAATTGTATACATTTAATTAGGGCCAAGACTTCATCAGCAGAAGGATTAATTTCATGACCATTGATTCACTACGGAAGTTGATTATATATTTGTGATTATAATCATTTATCAAGTAAGACATATCTGATCAGTGGGTTTTGAAGTTCTTGAATAAGTTACACAAGAATAGTTGATCTAATGAGCCTATAGAGGAAGATCTATTTCAAGTAGTATAGATGCAACCAGGAGAAGATCAAGATCTTTCTATCATTGGATCAAAATCATAAAAAGGTCTTTGTGGATGGGGTTTCTAACCAGTCACTAAAGAAGATATTGTAATTAGGGCGTACAACCAAATTCTTGGAATTTTGTTGGTGGTATATAACCAGCTAATCTTGTAATCACATGTGGATATAGTAAACAATCCATTTTAGACCATCTAACAAACATGGAAGAAATATTTATTTTGAATGAACCCAGTAAATATAGTGTGATAAACTTCAGTTACTTTATATTTTCAATATAGAGTTAATGTTCTTGGGAATCTGTAGGATCCACTCATCATAATAGGTGCAAATAATTTAATTAAATGGGGGTAAAAGGAAAGGGAAATAATTTTGCAAAACAATTCACACCTGAATCAAACCAAAGTGTTTCTGAAGAATCTATTGGGGTTTTCAATTGGTATCAAAGGAAAGGTTCCATTTCTTGTTGGATCTAATTTACTAACCAAGTTTTATACATCATAAATATATCAATTTAATATTAGTATTTGAAGATGATTCATAAGATATTCATTTGGAAAATCCCAACTCTACACATAACACTAAAAGGTTAAATTTTCACTTAAGAGTCTAAAAATATGAATAAAAGAGAGGGAAAGAAGCTAAATAATATCTTAAAAGAGAAACATGATTGAAAAATAGTTGGAGGTCCTCATTGGGACAACTTTTTAGTAAAATTAGTTGATTATGATTTTGATGAATCACGGTCAATTTGTGACTAAGAAGTGTTCATTTATAAAATCATATAGAAGTTAAATAAAGTTCCAAAATAATCATTGTAACGCCTCAGGATTCCACGTCACGCTTCTCTTTGAATAATAAAATAGCGTGTGTTGTACGTAACTTCGAGTTCCAACACTCCACAACCAATCAAACTAGCCGTTATGAATAGTAATACCCACTTTATAACGCCCTGAGCCCAGTTACCCAAAGTCGGTGCATTATGTTAATACATTGGCATGATTACAAGGAATCAAGTCCCGAAGGACCGATCAGTTTAGCAGTCTTGGAAAAATAGATCACATACATGAATGTAACATTTTCACTTTAAGACGTACAAAAAAACATAAATAATCTTTATGAACGCCATTATTCCCTTGGCTTAACCCTGCATATCAATCACATTACACTTCTTGGAATTCTGGGAAAAATAAAACATAGAAGGGGTGAGCTCAAATGCTCAGTAAGGGTAAGAAATACAGCGAAAACTTTCAAAAATAAGCATAAACATTTAACGCAATGTATAAAAATAAAACAAAAGCCTTTTAAACTTGAACTTCAGCATAATATGGCAGAAATAAAATTAAATAATGACATTTACTTATTCACATTAATATTCCACTAATCTAATAATCACATGAAATATCACTAACCACTTTCATAATGATGGAATGCATAATGCCAGACTATCATAACCACGTAGCCAAGGCCTCGTGACAAGACTACAAATAAGATTTTGTCAAGGCCTCGTGCCAAGAAACTAATTTGTCTCATGATACCTACTGATGCATCGAAGAGCTATAGTGGGCTCCACCCGTCACATATTAAGTCCAATGCATTCCCATATGAAAAGGTTTAAATATAACATACACATTCGTATTAAAACTAGCATACGAAATGTCAATACTTTCTCCATAAACCATGAATGGTACAAAAATAACACATCCACAGTCAAACATATCAAAAAACCTTAAATGGAAGTTTTTTATAATAAATAAACTTCAAATGAGCTTAAAATCCATCAAAGGATGTTGATATAAATGAAAATGATGAGTAAAATTTTTTGAGAGAAATATCCTTTTTGTAAAATCATTTAAAAGTCACAAATTTATAAAGGAAGTAATTTTAAAATAGATTTTTGAATCAAAGTGTCCCATACCACTTTGAAACTTTTGAAAATAATTATCATTTCAAAACATTCATGTCCATATAAATAAATCCTTAAAATCATTTTGAAAACATGGACATCAATTAAAAAGATTTAGAAAGATAAATCTTTAAAAAATTTGAAATTCTGATCTTAATAAAGATTACCTTTCAAAATCCTTAAAATATTCATTTTGAAATCATTTTTATGAAAAATGGACATGGATGATAAAAATTTCCCAGTAAATACTTACACATAAACAATATCGGATAATGATGAGATTGAGGAATTAACCCTTACCAATTTGGTAACTTACGAAACATACATCCCATGAAAGAGTTATCATACAATGAATATTTAAATACACATAAATTAAAGTGTATTACACAAATAATAAAATTATGTGCAGTACATATACCACACAAAAGGTAATAGTGGCAATATGGCATGAATCTCACGGGAATAAGGAGTGAGACGAAAACCCCTTACCTTGCACTTTCCTTTAGTCGAGGGTACATTTAACCTCCTGTACGAAGATCTTAGTATGTTATTAAATTATACCAGAACCATATTAATATTTATGATATCATACATGATTAATTTATGACTTTATATTACCCATTTAATAATAATTTCCATGTTAAATCAACATTTTGGGAAATAATCACTTTCTTTATCGTACGTGTTTTAACTTGTTACTCTTGGTTGTATCACTTAGATCATGATTTAAATACTTCCAGAATATAAAACATGATAAATATATCATAAATATTTAGAATATAAATATTTATAATAGACATATATATGAAATGGAAAACACCGTTTATGGAGACGGTAGTCCGTACGTACGCATAAACGTTGTTTCTGTTTTCATATAGTATTGAACGGAAGTAAGTGAATAGGATATATGTAAGTACAAAAATCCTTATATATATAAATATATATATCTCCAGTAGCATTATTATGTCATATATTACATACTTATTAGTAATATATATTTTTATAATCGTCGATGAATGGTGAACTTGGAAATGAATCTCATCGCGTCGTGGAGACGGTAATACGTACGTACGCACGAGTGAAAATATCATTCTTTTGATATTAAAATAATATATAATTGGATGGTATATCATATATACAGAATACTTATAATGTTATATTTATTATTTACATCAAATACACATCATTATTATCCCCATCCAAATAATAATGTATTGAATAACAATTACACCACGATGTGGAGACAGTAAGTCGTACGTACGCACGTATGGTGACATGTCATTCAAAGGATGGATAGAATACTGAATATGGTTGTACCATATTTATAAAAATATCAAATTATATAGGAGACACTAGAGTTATTATTTTAGAATATAAATAACAAATAAATAATAATTTGAAGAAAAAAGGAACTTGAAAGAGGGTGGTGAAAACATTACCTCTTCTTCGGGTTCTTCCTTTTGATTTGATCAAAAGGGCTCTTTAGGTTGGCTTTATGATCAAAATAAGGCCTCTATGTTGAATTGAGGGAACTTTAGAGAGTATTTGGGCATGGGTTGGACGAACCAAAAGGCTTTTAAGGTGTGAATAATTGGTTAAAAGTTGGGTCCTTTTATAAGGGGGAGGAGGGGCTCTTTAGGAAAAACTTAAAGTATTAATTTATAATAAATTCATATTCGGTTTCTAATGGCTCCAAAGTGGATTATTTAAAGGTTAAGGTGGGTATGGGTCTAAAACCACTCAACCAATATAATTTAGACAGGTTTGGGTTATTATATTAACCTTATCTTTAAGTATTAACTCTTAGTTAATTAGTTTCACTTTTACAATGTCTCTTTGTATTATTATATTATATGCTTAATAAACTTACTATATAATCCAAGAGACCCCCAAGTAGTCTATTAATGATACACCTATCATGATATAAGTCTCTTGGCAGAACCTTAGATTTTTAAGAATTGAATATCAATTTATAATATAATATTTGTTTTAAAAACTCTTTTATGTCAATTTTGACACTATTCAATAATTGATTTTTGTAAAACTCATAACAGAATGATTACTTCTAAAAAAATTTATTAAATAAATCCTAACATGTCATATTATACTATAAAATTATTGGTATTTATAAAAAGTCTCAAATTAAATTTATTTTGTTATTTATAATATCGATTATTCTAATTTTTCATTAATTAGGTAATTACTACATCACCATTGTGTCATAAATAAATTAAATTATATAATGTATAAAAATTATAAATAAAATATCATTATATAGGAAATATTTTTCTATTTCTAATGAATATTTATAGTCGAAAATCCAACATATATAACCCTATGTAAAAATTGTTTTTCTAAAAGATATATGCTTATGTCATTTTTGTATTTATTTTAACTTAATTAAAATAAAGTGTCTCTATCACCTACAAGTGGCTCCATGGGGTCCCATAATCGACCCAAATATTCCCATGGTTGGACATGTATCCACCAATAAGGTTAGGACATGTTTTAAGGTAATTTAGTATTATTATAATATTATTTTTTAACCCTTATTTACCACATTTACCCTTTAACCATGGTAAATAAAATATTTACCGAAATAATTATTCAAAATGTCTAAACATAAAAGTTACCTATTTACACAATTTGGAAATCCTTATTCCAAATATGAAATCCATTTTTCCAAATTCAAAACACATAAGTGGCAGAAATTAAATTAAAATTAATTCCCGCTGTCAAAACAAAAAAGCGTGTTTTTAAGATATAATAACTATCAAAAGATTGATACTTGTTTATCCGGTTTAATTGTGAAATTATGCCCAATGACCAACATTGTATTAAATGGTAAAAATATATTCTAAATATACTTTAAAACAACTCAAATTCAAAAATTATCACTATTAACTATTTGGATTAAAAAAGTTGTTTTTAATTAAAATTTAGTAATTTTCACTATTCATCAAAATATTAAAGTTATCCGAAAAGTACCAAAATTTCACCTTAGGCTAAATTTGATACAAAGAATCCAAAAATGAAGTCCATTTTGAGAGGTAAAATTTCTAAAATCATAAAAAGTAGGTATTACTATTCATAACGGCTACTTTGATTAGTCATGGTGTGTGTTAGAACTTGAAGTTACGTACAACACATGCTACTGTATTATTCAAAGAAAAGCATACCATGGAAGCTCGGGGTGTTACACCATTTTTCAAATTTTATAAATTTTATATTTCAAAATGGAATAAATTTTTGGATTTGGAATATCGAAATTTTCTTAGTGTAATTTTTTTGTATTTTTCTAAAAACTTTCAATTTTTGATGAATAGTGAAAAACAGTGAGTTATAGTTTAAAACCAAATTTTTATTTAAATTTTTATTTATTTTATTTAAATTTATTTTAGGTCAAAATAGATATATAATACCTATATAAGTTCAATGAAATTCATTGGAGTCAGTTTATAATAATTTTAGATATATAAAAATTTTATTGAACTTTTTATCGTCTTTTACCCACCTACTAGGAGCATTTGCAAATTTACATAAAACATAATTTTACAACTTCTGTGAGTTGAATTTCAAAAATCCGAGAGAAATGGTTGATATCAGTAAGTAAAATGTTGTTCAATAAGATGAAAATATTTTTTGGTGAATAGTAACTTTTTACTTTTGTTTTACCATGGCTAAAAGTAAATAGGGTAATTAAGGGTAAAAAAATATTATTATTACCCTAACACATGTCCTAATTCTATTTTATAAGTATAAATCGACCCAAAACAACCTTGGGAATAAAATATGAACCTCTTTGGTCCACTTGGATTAGATTAGAACATTTATTATTATTTTATTTAAAGAAGAGTTAAGAGAGTTAAAATCAAAGTTTAATAACTAAAAAATTTTTAATACAGGTTTATACATAAGATAAACTATTCTATAAATATTCATTGGAAATCTAAAAATATTTCCTATAAAAAAGTTTTTTATTTATAAATTTTTGACATTAAATATTTAAATTTATTTATGACACAATGATGATGCTGTAATTACCGTATTAATGAAAGATTAAAATAATTGGTATTATAAATATCCAAATAAATGTAATTTGAGACGCTTTATGAATTAAACTAATTTTCTAGGTTAACATGCCATGTTAGGGTTGGTTAAATGAATTATTTTTTTTTGAAGTAATAATGGTGTTATGAATTTTGCAAAAAACCAAATACCAAATAGTGTCAAAATTGACAAAAAAGAGTTTTTTAAACAAATATTATATTATTAATTGATATTCAATTCTTAAAAATCTAAGGTTCAGCCAAATGTCTCAAATAATATTATATATTTCATTAATTAACCACTTTAGGTTCATTTGGATGTTTATAATAAGTTTATTAACCATATAATATAAAAATACAAAGAGACATGGTAAATGTCAAACTATTTAACTAAGAGTTAAATCTAAAATATAAAGGTAATATAGTGACCCAAACCTGTCTAAAACCTATTGGTTGAGTGGTTTTGACCCATCCCCACCTTATCCATTAAATAATTAATTTTGGATCCATTAGAAACCGAAAATGATTTTATTATAAAATAATATTTCTATCTTTTCCTAAGGTTCCCCTCACCCCACTTATAAAAGGGCACTTAACATTATCTCTAATTCACACATTCAAAGTCATTTGGATCAGCCAACCCCTGCCCAAATACCCTTTCAACTGTCCTCCCTTCATCCTAGATGCCTTCCTTTAGCCATATATCCAACCTAAGGCACCCTTTTGATCAAATCAAAAGGAAGAACCCGAAGAAGAGGTAAATATTTCATCACCTCTTTCAAGTTACTTTCTTCTTCCACTTGCTCTTTCTTTATTGTTTCCATTATAAAATAATAAATCCAATATCTTCTATATACTGTGATGTTATTATAAATATGGTACAACCATATTCATTATTCTATCCATCCTTTCAATGACATGTCACCATACATGTGTACGTATGGCTTACCGTCTCCACGTCGTGGTGTAATTGTTATTCAATACATTGTTATTTAGATGGGTATAATAATGATGTGTAATTGATGTAAATAATAAATATAACATGATAATTCTTATGTATATATGATATACCATCCAATTATATATTATTTTAATATCAAAATAATGATATTGTCGCTCGTGCATATGTACGGATTACCGTCTCCACGAACGCGATGAGATTCATTCCCCATCGTATCCATTCAAGAATAATTTTCATTAGATGATTAAAAATAATTTTTAAAGACTTAATATCATTCTGAATATGTATAATATATATCCTATCCATATAAAACATTACTTACATGACAAATCATATAAAGGAAAACGAATCAGTTAACACCTGAAACAACGATAATACTAAGATATTATTAACAAAGAAATATTAAAAGATCATATATGATATCATATTAATGTATACAATTCATGTATAATTAATAAAAATTATTTCACCATTATACAGAAGGTTAACCTACCCTTGAACAAGGAAAAGTACAAGGTAAGGGTTAATTTTCATAATCTCTTTATTATCCAAGGTTGTTTTTACGTAAGTATCTACTGGGACATATTTATTATCCATGTCCATGTTTCATAAAAGAGTTTTCAATGGGATTCTTTTTAAGATACTTTTTTACAAAAACATCGTTTTAAATGTTTTAAATATTTATTCTTCTAAATCATTCTCATTAATTTCCATGTTTTTAAAATGGTTTTTAAGGATTTTTTTATATGGACATGAATGTTTTTTAAATATTAATTCCTTTCAAAAGTTTCAAAGTGGTATGGGATACTTTGATTAAAATGACTTTAAATTTCATACTATCTAAATTGTGTGACTTTTAAATGTTTTTATGAAAAATCTATATTTCTCACAAAGAGTTTTACAAATCATTTTCATCTATATAAACATCCTTTGATGGATTTTAAACTTGTTTGAAGTTGATTTATTATGATAAAAATCTTCCATATTGTATTGAAGGTTTTGTGATATGTTTGACTGTGGATGTGTTATTTTTATACCATTCATGGTTTATGGATAATGTATTGACATTTCTTATTGTAGTTTTAATATGAATGTTTATGTTATGTTTAAACCTTTTCATATGAGGAATGCATTGGACTTAGTAAGTGACGGGTGGAGCCCGCTATAGCTCCTCGATGCATCGGTAGGTCTCATGAGACAAACTAGTGTCTTGGAACAAGGATTTGACAAAATCTTATTTGTATTCTTGGCACAAGGCCTTGACTATGTGGTTATGAAGTATGGTATTATGCATTCCATCATTATGAAAGTGGATATTGATATTGAATGTTATTATTTGACTAGTAGAATATCCATGTGAATAACCAAATGGAATTATTTAAATTTATATTTTCCATATTATACTGAATTTCAAGTTTAAAAGGATTTTGTTTTATTCTTATACATTGCATTAAATGTTTATTCTAGTTTATGAATGTTTCTCTTTATATTGTTATCCTTACTGATCATCTGAGCTCACCCCTTTCTATGTTTTTATTTTTCCTAGGATGTGACAAAGTATTTTATGAATGACCTGTAGGGATAGTATGAGGGGATATGAGTGTGGTATATGGAAACAATATTGTTGTAGTTTTTAATTTTATAATTTAATGTAAAACTTATGAATGTATCTAGTACTTCCAAGGCTAGTAAACTGGGTGGTCATTCAGGACATGATATCCTTGTATCATGCCAATGTTACTTAATAATTCACCGACTCTGGGCTTCTGGGGTCGGGGCATTGCAATCATTTTCTTATGTTGTTATAATTTACAAGGAACGTATTAAAGAAAAATCATAATCGGAAGAAACATTTGATGTAATGGAAGTAGAATTGGATAAGAGGTTTCAAAATTGAAAAACTATCAAAAGATATGTTGAATCCAAAGAATAAACTATATTAATTTGTAATTAATTTATTTCTCAAGCTAAATAATATTTTCAAAGAAGTTTGTGAGATGAGGATATGATAGAAATCATTTTTATAGAAGTTATCCATGCACTGGAAAAAAATAAATAATACATTTAGGAATGTTAAATATGCTCACCTGGTGGTTAAATAGAAAATAATTATTATTTTGATGAATTTTTGAAAACATAAAATCTGGTTCATGAAGATATGATTTATTATATAGTTATTTTTTTGATTTAATATTAAAATTAGTTAAAGATAATAATATTAATCTCAACTATAAGTGTTTTGAACTAGAATTAAAACTAATAAATGTCAAATACTCATAAGATGAGACTTCCTAGGAAGATTTCAAAATAAGTCTTTCAAAGAATAAATCTTATAAGAGTCCTACTTCTAAAAATACTCAACCAAATGGAAATAGGATCTTGATATTACTTATGTAGAAATATATTGTACGTTCATTGAAAAATTTAACCCCTTATCCTAATAAATTTGTGCATTATAGTGCTATTTTAAGGACTAGTGAAAATTCAACCATAAAATATAGACAAACATTTATAAAGAAAAAAGTTTAGGAATCCATTATATCTTTAAAGATAGATTTAAAGAAGATTATGGGTTTTTGATCCCAAAAGAATCCATAAAAGAAGAGTTAATTTTTTCAAAATCAGCAAGGTATCAAAAATAGTCAAAATGTGTTACAAAATAAGTATTTTTTTGTATTTTTTTTGATGTTTAGGCATAATTCCGTAGATTGATGGTACATTTTTCTACTATATGATAATTAAAAAGGACACAATATTTATGGGAATAAAAGATGAAGAAAATAAAATACCAACATTATAGAAGAAAAATCCACATAAAATTAATATGTCTACAAACAACATATTTGAAAGATATTATGATTTCTATGAGTGTTTCAGTAGAAGAGGTCATTGTTATGATTATTGTAATAGTGGGTTCCCTAAACCCGATTTGAACAGTGCTTTTTGATTACCATACAATGTATACATTGAGTTATACATGATGTACACTTCCCAATATAGGTTTTATATTTTTGTATCCACTATTTAAACGGAAAATTCCATAGATTAACTATCATATCAAAAGATTATAGGAATTCCTAGGTTGTGATGATAACCTTGAGATACCATGACATTAATCTTAAACATATGTGCTACATTCCAGATATATTATACTGACTAGACATAGTTGATGTCTAACTATAAAATGTTGGGGGATCATAAGTAATGAAAATTTTTCTCGTAAAGGTCACACATAGGTCAATGAATAATAAAGAAAGAAATGATGATGACACAAGTGAGAACCCTACTTTATAAGATATCTAAAAAAATAGATTATATTACACAATAAGTGTTTGTATGATGGTTGTATTTACTATGGATTTTTATCTCTTTAGGGGGTCGATGGGTTTCTAGAATCTACTCTTGGACTACGAATATTATTCACTTCTATTGATATAAGAGACAAGGATCACACAAAATAGTGCATTCAATATTCTTCCCTACTCAGATGAATATGTATATAGGACATGGTGTACCCCACCATAGGCTCCATCTCTTGTCCAATTATTAATGATCACCAAAAAATAAATAAATTCATTATTATTAGAGTATAAAATAATTGGGTTTAATTAATTTATTAAATTTACTTACAAGTTAATAAGTAAATACAGGAAAAAATATTATATGAACAAATATTATTTTCATATTCAAGGTTCGTTCAATATTAACAGGAATTATGAGTCAAGTAAAATGAATCTATTTTGTTATGTAATATATTTAGTATATATTACCAGTCTATGTTAAAATATGAATAATATTTATGATGTTGTTAATCCATCATAACTATTTATCAATTTCTTATTTAGTGGGTGTTTTTTTATGGGGGCCAAGGAATCCAGTCTGGGTATTTGAACCTCGTACTATATAAGTAAGATGGAGGAGCTCATTTCAGGTGAAATATTCATTCCAACATAATGAGACCCTCACACTCCTCTCACCTTCTAGATAGATAAATATGGAATCCATGAAATCAATCCAATAACTCTTTCGATGGATCAAAGGCAGGGATTGAGGTGATCCTTACAACACCAAAGGATTCATCGGAGCTCCATGATAGCACCCAAAATATAACAAAAGGTGATTTTGAGGATTTTTAGAGTGTGTTTGGATGATATAGAGGGGTTTGGATTTATATTATTCAAGAAATATTTTCTTAGAATGAGCTGCAGTCATGAGCACTACATTTTCTAACAAGGTATTTTTTTAGTTTAATTTTTTTTTCTTATTAAATTCACATGAGATATTGGACCTCTACTTGGGATTATATCACTATAGATGAAAAGTTACGTAGTTATTTTATTGAGAAAAAAAATTCATGACCCATCGGATTTTTTTTCATACCCCGGTATTAATAATTGGTATCAGAGGGATCACATAAATTTTTTAATCAAACAAAATTAAATTATCTTTAAATTTATTAAAAGGAATTTAAATTGGTCTCACTGGAATAGACAGTGAATAGATCCAATTTTAAATATCCATGTTGTGTCCAATAATTTTTTTTGATTTGGATAATTTTTAGTGTTTTCCAAGTATAAAAATTTTAAAAATATATTTTATGTATGTTATTTTTATCCAAGTAATATTTTAGTGTTGATTTAATTGGCCTTATATACTCCTGAAAATATGAAGTTGGATTCCAATCACCAATTATATACTTTTTAGAAATTTCTATTTCCAAATTATAAGGAATTCATTAAAAAAAATCATAACATGATGCGAATCCTATGCTTGAAAAATATGTAATCCGAAAATGAGGAAAATATCGGTGCATCAGGTTAATTTGATCCATATTTATTTTTATTTAAAAAATGACTATTGGGAAAAAGTGGGGTGATACATGTAAAAATAAATAAATAAATAAATAATGATGTATTGTTAGGAAATCTACCCCAAGCCAGGTGCTTCCTCTCACACCTAAGATTCCAAACGCACCTTTCACTACTGCCCTACCTGAGCCACCCACCTCCATGAGAGATACCATACAAGGATACCTCCTGAGAAATGAGGTCCCCACTTCCCATGTTGCATGCACATACTGTACGGTCTTCCACCCTCATCTTTGGTTAATCCATCCATTTCAACGCTTATCATCACCACTAAGTTTGAAAGCACCCTAACCAATCACCTCTCCTTGGCCATGCCTAGCTAGGATCCCATCGTCACTTGTCATGGTTCCAGGCTCTACAATCCGTGTAGTCACTTCCCTCTAATGATTTCTTCCCCTGGGCTTGATCCAGCCACCATGCAACTTCCAATTCTGAAACCATCCACCTCCACTCATGGAAAGTCCCACCACCCTACCAGCCGAGCTTCTGACCACTTCACACTTTCTTCCTCTTCTTGTGAACCTTGGAGCCACCACCCATGACCGACCTTCAGTAAAATGGCCAATGATAGAATCCCTACTGCCTCAAAGGATAGATCTGTTTCACCAATTCCAAATAGGGATTTACCACCCTGAATATGGGAGTCTCCTCTAGTTGTTCCCTTCTTCCTAACTACATTTATCCCACATAGTAACACCTCATGGGTTCTGGCTACCCAGTATGGGCTCAAACAAGTGTAACATCACGTTATGTTTTCAGGTACTTTGGATGTTTCTAAGTATATTTGTTTTGAATTAGTGACTTGGGAGAGTTGGGAGAACTTTAAATGTTGTTTTCAAAAAAAAAAAGGGAAGTTGCACGGGTGGCGCACGGGTTGTCTAAACCGTGCGCAGTTGGTCTTGGAGGCAGTAGCTTCCACACAGAAAGCGCACAGTTTATCTAACCGTGCGGCCAAACTGTGCATGAATGGTGGTCGAGGCAGTAGCTAACGCACGGCTAGCGCACGGTTTGTCAAACCGTGCGAACTAACTGTGCGACCACTGAAATGAGATCCTTAAATTGTGGATCTCACTCGATTTTGCCTCTAAGTGCCTCTTTTTTCCTCTTATGCTTCCTTAACTCAGGTTTTTTCTTCTCCTAAGGTCAGACAAGGTTCTACCATAGTTCCAGAGTTGATCCAAAGGCTCCTATTGGGGAATCGAAGCCATATTATTGAGGTATGTGATCATTCTTCATCGTTCTTGATCGGTTTCTTAGATCTACTTAGATCCACTTAACCTATTCTCTAGGATTCTTAGATCTATGCCCGTTATGGGTAGATCTAAGTGTGTGGTTCCAAATATGAGGAGATTTGGTCTTCATATTTCTAGTATAAGAGATATAAGGTGGGTTGTTGAAGAAGCAACCCGGTTTTCTTGAGCGTTCTTGACTGTTGTGGTTTTGGTCAAATCCTTTGAGGTAGGTGGTTCCGTCCCGACTTGAAAAATTGATTATCATTGTATTTTCATGATTTATTTCAATTGTTGACTTAAATTCAATTTCTCAAGTTTTCTTTCAATAAAATTAACAAAAACTTTATTCCAGTAAATCAAGATATTTTAAATGGTTTTGGAATGGAAAATTGGAAAACCCCAATTCCATTGAATTGGGTGTGTTTATGGAAATTGGACGATTTAAATTGGTGAATTTAAATTTTGGATTTGATGGAAATGATTTCAATTAAATTATTGAATTTAATTGTGGGAAAATTGTTTAATGATGGAATTGGTTTTGAATGGATTTCAAACAGGTGAAAATGGATTTAAATAATTTGATAGAAACCCATTGTTTTTATCATGTGAAAAAGGCATGTTTTGAATAAAAAATGTTTTGGTTTTAAATGGAATGAAATTGTCACTTTTGAAATGGAAGAATGGGATTGATCATATTTTAAGCATTCTTAAAATAGTTCCCCCATCATGTAATAGGGAATGCAAGCCATGAGTAGTAAGTGAGTTATTTCAATACACTCTACGCTATGACAGCGTTCTATAACATACTTGCGGCGGGTCACATCCCCGACGGGTTGGTGACGAGTCTCCTTTGGCCAGTGTCATAGGTACGTGTGTATACACATGTTGCCTAGTTCACATAGAGAGTGCGGAATCCTATAACTGGTTAATACTATCGTACCTTTTGTAAGATGACCATGTTTCTCGCTTGTTTATTTATATTTGAGATATAAATTTATGACAATTATTTTGAACTGCCTTACATTCCTGATGAATTTATATAAACTATTTTATATAAATGTTTTTATTAAGCCATTGTTTTAGAAATATTCCATCATTATAGAGCTTTTTCTTAAATTAATTTTCCCATCATTTGAAAATGTATAACATGTTTTTTTAAAATATGATTTTTGAATTTCCATACCTTTTTATTTAAAAAATGAATGCTTTTCTTTGGATAATCTATATTTTGAATCTGTTACGGAATCTTTGGTGGTATCCTACTAGGCTTAGGCTCACACCCTACTTTTGCCTTTGGGTGTTTTTAGACGTTCTTCTTCTAGGATCGGTCAAAGGGAAGGGACCTCTTGGAGGTGGATCTAGATGTTGAACTTTGGTCTTGGTGAGTTGTGTCCTTAGGGACCTTGGGGTAGTTTTCCCATTTTTAGTACTTGGGTTGTAGTACATTGGGATTTTTATGACTCTTTGGATTCTGGTACATTACTCCAAGTGGAGTTTCTTTTTGTTATTCATGCTGTATTGTTTTTTTTTTGCTTCCTCATTCTTGTGGAAAAATCATTCCCACTTGCATTTTTTGTGATGCTATGTGGTAGTCACCAATTCGTGGGGATCGGGAACGCCCTTCGGGCTATGTCAGGGCTGGCTCGGTTATCGGATTACCAAGGTACTCGGGCTGGTTCTTGACAAAGAGGTATCAAAGAGAAGGTTAAGCATCTTTCCTTGATGACTGTGTTCATTTGAGTATTCTTGTTGGGGCTTAGGAGGTAGTTGTGATCGAGTGTCTGGCTAGCTCTCACCACAATGAACCTTAAGTCACCAGGGTTGGTTAGGGAAATACGACTTGTGGATTAGTTCTAGTATTTTCCCTGTTTTGATTTGGATAGAGTGGAATCCAAATATTTTTATCCCTTATTTTAAGAATAGTTTTCTTTGTTACTTGGTTTGGGAGTTAATCTATATCTTTTTATGCTGTGTAGCATCATGCCTCCAAGAAGACGTGGAAATCAGGTCCAAAAACGACTGCTGCTGAATCTCAGCAAGCAAGTCCTATTATGGATTCGAGTCTGGTTGAGGTGATTGTTCGCACTCTCCAAGATCTAGGACATGCACCACCTCTAGTTCCTATTCAAGCTCCTACTATAGATCCTCATAGTGATATCCTCCTAAGTCATTCTCAAGAGTTCCTACGCCAGAAGCCACAAGTTTTTAAAGGCTCCACTAACTCTCAACATGCTGGGAAATGGTTGAGTAAAATTGAACGTATGTTTGGGTTCATGGAGACACCTGATGTGATCAAGGAAAAGTGTGCCACCTTCGTACTGGAGGGAACAAGTAGGAGATGGTGGGACACTATGGTGACAGCTGGGAAACATGAGGGTTTGGAGTAGAAATACTTTAGGGTTATTTTCACTAACCAACTCTATCCATAATCAATGGTGTTGGCCAATGATGTGGAGTTTTTCAAGCTTGAGAAGGCCAACAAAACTGTGACTGAGTATTCAAATCATTTTTATGATTTGGTACAGTTTGCTCATGAGATTGTGTCTAATGAGATGATGAAGGCTCGAAGCTTCGAGTTTGGACTTCGATCAGATACTCGTTCTCAGGTTTTCTTACTAAAGCTACCCACTAATGTTGATGTGCTGGATAGGGCGATGATGGTTGAGATGGACATGAAAGGAAAGTCATCATTGAAGGAGGTTCTTTTCCCTCCTAGGGGTAGTGTGGGTTCCTTTAAAGTAAAATGGAAGCGTGACATTTCTCATGGTAGTTCTCGACAGCAGAGTCATTCCAGACCTCCGGTAGCACTAAGAGGGGCTTCTTTGACTTGCTATCAGTGTGGGAAGCCAGGAAATTCTAAGAGGGTTTGCACTGAGGCAACCAAGAACTATAGATCATGCAGACATTTAGGGAACTTACCGAGATTTGGCCATCACTTCTCTACTCCACGTGGTGGAACAGGATCATCAGCACCTCTAGAAACTGCGGAGCAATCAAATGATTCACGTACAAAAGGGTACTAGCCATAGGCATCCAGAACGAAGCTTCTTCACGCAGTAGAAGAGTCGTTAGAGGTAGCTGATACAGGTCCTAAAACTGTGAGAGGTACCATTACTATAGCTTCATCTTTACTGACAGCTCTTTTTGATACTGGTGCATCTCACTCTTTTATTTCAACCCATCTTGTTAATCTGCTTAATCTACATATGGAACTTTTATCTTGTGCGATGGATATTACTACACCCCTTGGTACAATGAGAGAGAAGGGTTTCCGTAGTCCTGACTGTTTATTCTCTCTATCAAAGGTTGATCATGATTGGAGTTTTTTTGTTTCTCGACATGAAATATTTTGGAATCATATTTGGGATGGATTGGCTCATTGCTAATAAATCCCGGATCGATTTTTATCTTCAACGGGTCTACCTTACTACACCTAGTGGTGTGTCTCTTGTTTTTCAAGGAGAATGGGACCTATTTTCAAGCAGAGCTGGACCCTATTATCCAGAGTTGGGGAAAGTTATATGTGTGTTTTCTTTTTATCTAGAGAGATATTCAATGTGTGGTGATCTTCCTCCCGTCATCGCTGAGTTTCCCGACCTATTTCCTTGTGACTTGTCATGTTTTCCACCAGTAAGGGAGGTTGATTTCTCTATTGAATTAATGTCTAGATCTCAACCAGTTTCTATTCCCTCCAACTGAATGGCTCCAGCTGAACTAAAAGAATTTAATTTTCAGTTAGACTATCTTCTTGAGAAAGTTTTCATACGCCCGAGTGTGTCACCTTGGGAAGCACCAGTTCTCTTCACCAAGAAGGCTGATGGTTCTCTTCACTTATGTGTTGATTATCAAAAGCTCAATCGAGTTACGATAAAGAACAAATATCCATTACCACGGATTGATTATTTGTTTGATCAATTGAAAGGGGAAAAGTGGTTTTAAAATTTTATCTTCGATATGGTTACCATCAGTTGAGGATAAAAGAATCTGACATTCATAAGACCGTTTTTCAGAGTAGGTATATCCATTATGAGTACCTTGTTATGCCCTTCGTCCTAACAAATGCTCCTGTAGTTTTCATGGCCTTGATGAACAAAGTTTTACGTGAGTATCAAGATACTTTTCTGGTAGTCTTTCTGTATGAAATTCTTGTCTACTCCAAGTCTGAGGAGGATCATGTGCATCATCTTCAAACAGTTCTAATTCTTCTAAAAAATCACTGACTTTATGCCAATCTTTCAAAGTGCGATTTTTGGATTCAGGAAGTGAAATTATTGGGACATGTCGTGTCAGAACAAGGAATATCAGTTGATCCTGAGAAGGTGAAGGCTGTTATGACTTGGGAACAACCACAAATTTCTTTTGAGATTCGGTGCTTCTTGGGATTAGTAGGATATTATCACCGATTTGTTAAAGATTTCTCAAAGTTAGCTTCTCCAATGATTGCTCTAACTTGAAAGGGAGTGAATTTTTCCTGGAATGATAAATTTCAGAGTTATTTTGTTGAGATAAAGCATCTCTTAACTACTGAGCGGGTGTTAACTCTTCTTAAGGCTGGGATAGGCTACATGGTCTTCTATGATGCATCGGGTTCAAGTTTGGTATGTGTACTTATGAAAGGTAATCACCTTGTTGCCTATGGATCTCGCTAGCCTAAGCCTCATGAGAAGAACTATCCTACCCATGACCTTGAACTTGCATCAGTAATGCACACACATAAGTGTTGGAGACATTACATTTATGGAGAGAGGTTTACTGTGTATTTAAACCAAAATATCTTGAGTTATATCTTCTCTCAAAAAGATATTAATCTATGCCAAAGGTGTTGGGTGGAGTACCTGTAATATTTCTACTTTGACATTGCCTATACCTCGAGAAAAAGGGAATGTAGTTGCAGATGTGTTAAGTAGAAAACATCCATCACAGGCTATGAAAGAATGTCCAGAATAGTGGAGTTTGATGGCTCTTTTTTTCTCAGTTGCATATTGGAGTTCAGTGGAAGGGGAATGAAGTTTCTTTAGCCAGTGTTCAGTTGAATTCTGCTCTCCTCAAGTTAATTATTCAAGAAAAATAATTGGATGATGAATTATATAGCTTTAGGGACTCTCTTTATGGTGGGGAGACCAACACCCAGTGGTCATTCTCCAAAGAGGGTATTCTATGTTATCGAAACCATTATGGTGTGCCGTTAGCGGAAAACAAGGATGTGACAGGGGGTTTCCATATCTATCAGTGGGATATACACCTAGGAACCACGAAGATATTCTATGACATGTGGCGACAGTTCTGGTGGCTAGGTATGAGACAAGACATTGCTGAGTTTGTATCTCGTTGTTATACATTCCATCAGGTAAAATTCGAGCACCAGAAACCTTTGGGTTTGCTTCAACCACTTCCAGTACCTACATGGAAGTGGGATGGAATCTATACGGACTGTGTGGTTGGGTTAACTCAAACCCAAATGAATAAGAACGCGGTACGAGTTTTGATTGAAAGACTGACCAAGTCATCTCACTTTATACCTATTCGAGATACAACCAAAGTTGAGGAGTTGATAAATATCTATGTGAAAGAAGTTGTTTGTTTGAACAGAGTTCTGTCTTCTATAGTCTTTGATAGGGATCCTTGGTTAACTTCTCACTTTTAGAGAGGACTTTAGGAAGCACTGGGATATCAGGTTCTTTTGAGCATGGCCTACCATCCACAGTCAGATGGCCAGACAGAGAGAGCTATTCAGATCCTTGAGGATATGATTCGCGCATGTGTTCTCGACTTTGGTGGGTCTTGGGAGGATTATCTAGGGATAATTGAGTTTTATTATAACCACAGTTATCAGTCTACGATCAAAATGGATCCTTTTTAGGCATTTTATGTCCATCCTTATAAATCTTCTTTACGTTGGTCGGAGATTGGTGAAAGTTCTTTGGTAGGACCGAGTTTTTTCCAAGAGACGACAGCTAAGATCCAGTTGATTTGTCAAAGAATTTTGATACAATAGATTCAATACAAGTCTTATTCTGATCGTCACTGTAAACCTTTAGAGTTCTCAGTTGGTGACCAGGTGTTCTTGAATGTTTCACCCCGATTAGGCCATCTATGGCTTGGGAGGCAAGGGAAGATTTCTCCTTGTGTTGTGGGACCTTTTGCGGTTGTTGGTCTAGTAGGGAATGTTTTTTACCATATAGATCTACCACCATAGTTGATTTCGATACATAATTTGTTCAATGTACTGTAGCTATAAAAGTATATCTCTGATCCATCTCATGTTGTGAGCTGGAGGGATCTTGATATTGAACCAGATTTATCTCTTACTGAATGATTAGTCAGGGTTGTTGATTCTAAGATGAAGGTATTTTGTGGGATAATTATACCTCTGGTCTGTGTACTTTGGCAGCATGGTTTTGATTCTCATGAGACATGGGAAAGGGAAGCACTAATGAGAGAGCAGTGGCCTTATTTTTTTATCATGGAGGTTTCTTCATAGGATTTCTGAGGGCAGAAAGATCTTATGGTGGGGAGGTTGTAACATCACGTTATGTTTTCAGGTACTTTTGATGTTTCTAAGTACCTCTGTTTTGGATTAGTGACTTCGGAGGGTCGGTAGAACTTTAAATGTTGTTTTGGGGCAAAGGGGAAGTCGCACGGGCGGCGCACGGGTTGTCTAAACCGTGCGGCCAAACCGTGCGCAGTTGGCCTTGGAGGCAGTAGCTTCCGCAGAGGTAGAGCACAGTTTGTCTAACCATAAGTCCAAAGCATGCGTGAAGGGTGGCCGAGGAAGTATCTAACACACGTCTAGAACATGATTTTTCAAACCGTGTGAACTAACTGTGTGACCACTTAAATGAGATCCTTAAATTGTGGATCTCACTCGGTTTTTCCTCTAAGTGCCTTGTTTTTCTTTCTAAGTGGCCCTAACTCGGAATTTTTCTTCTCCTAAGGTTGGAGAAGGTTATACCATCATTCTAGAGACGATCCAAAGGCTCCTCTTGGTGAATCGAAGCTGGATTCTTGAGGTATGTGATCGTTCTTCATCGTTCTTGATCGGTTTCTTAGATCTACTTAGATCCACTTCTCCTCTTCTCTCAGTTTCTTAGATCTATGCCTGTTATGGGTAGATCTAATTGTGTGGTACCAAATATGATGATATTTGGTCTTGATCTTTCTAGGATAAGAGTTCTAATGCGGGTTCTTGAAGAAGCTACCCGATTTTCTTGAGCGTTCTCAACCGTTGTGGTTTTGTTCAAAACCTTCGAGGTAGGTGGTTCCGTCTCGACTTGCCAAATTGATTATCATTGTTTTTTCTTGATTTATTTCAATTGTTGATTTAAATTCAATTGCTCAAGTTTTCTTTCAATAAAATTTACAAAAACTCGATTCTAGTCAATCGAGATATTTGAAATAGTTTTGGCATGGAAATTTATAAAACCTCAATTCCATTGAATTGGGTGTGTTTATGGAAATTGGCCGATTTAAATTGTTGAATTTAAATTGTGGATTTGATGGAAATGATTTCAATTAAATTGTTGAATTTAATTGTGGGAAAATTTTGTAATGATGGAATTGGTTTTGAATAGATTAAAAACTGGTGAAAATTGATTAAAATAATTTGATAGAGACCCATTGGTTTTATCTTGTGAAAAAGTCATGTTTTGAATAAAACATGTTTTGGTTTTAAATAGAATGATATTGGCACTTTCGAAATGGAAGAATGGGATTGATCGTATTTTAAGAATTCTTAAAATAGTTTGCCCATCATGTAAGAGCACATCAAAGCCATGGGTAATTAGTGAGTAATTTGGATACACTCTACGCTACGACAATGTTCTAAAACATACTTGCAGCAGGTCACATCCCCGATGGGTTGGTGATGATTCTCCTTTGGCCAGTGTTATAGGGACGTCTGTATACACATTTTGTTGAGTTCACATAGAGAGTGTGGAATCCTATAACTGGTTAATACTATTGTACCTTTTGGCGGATGACCATGTCACTCGCTTGTTTATTTATATTTGAGATATAAATGTATGCAAATTCTTTTAAACTGCCTTACATGCCTGTTGAATTTATATAAACTATTTTATATAAATGTTTTTCTTAAGCCATTAGTTTAGAAATATTCCATCATTGTAGATCTTTTTCTTAAATTAATTTTTCCATCCTTTGAAAATGTATACCATGTTTTGTTAAAATATGCTTTTGAATTTCCAAACCTATTTATTTAGAAATTGAAATATTTTTTTGGATAATTTATATTAGGAATCTGTTATGGAATCTTTGGTGGTATCCTATTTGGATTAGGCTCACACCCTACTTTTTCCTTCGGGTGTTTGTAGACTTTCTTCTTCGAGGATCAAGCAAAGGGAAGGGACCTCTTGGATGTGGATCCAGCTGTTGAACTTTGGTCTTAGTGAGTTGTGTCCTTAGGGACCTTGGGGTAGTTTTCCCATTTTTAGTACTTGGGTTGTAGTACTTTTTACTTTTTATGCCTCTTTGTATTCAGGTACATTACTCAAAGTGGAGTTTCTTTTTCTTATGCATACTGCCTTGTTTCTTTTGCTTCCACATTCCTGTTGAAAAATCATTCCCACTTGCATGTTGTGTGATTCCAGGTGCTAGTCACCGACTCATGGGGATTGGGAACTCCCTTTGGGCTATGTCTAGACTATAGCACCTCTTCAAGAGGTCTTCCTACCATAAAACATGCTTGAGTAGGATCAGTCCAACCCATATTATACATGGGTGTGGTTTTGTGGCCTGAGAAATTTTTATATAACCAAAAATAAATTTAGATAATTTTTCATTTAAAAAAAAATATATTTAATGCTTTGAAAAATTCATTTAATTTTAGTATTAAATTTAATTATTTAATTAATATAATTTTTCAAATTAAAATTAAATTAATACTGGAACTGAATGATAATAAATTATTTGAATTTAAATAATTCATTTAATTTATTGAAATGTCTTTATACTTAAATTTATTTCATTTAACTTTTATCATGATTTTTTATCTATTCACCAGTCTTGAGCATTGAACGACCCGATATTTCTATTTTGTTAATTTATTAATTATTTAATTATATTTGATACATTTAATTATTTTAAATAATATGGCCTATGCATGATCATTTTTCCTTGTTTTATATGTTAAGGGTCTGGGCACCCAAATAAAAGTGAGTTATTAGAATTTTTCACTCCTAAGATCACCTTGACTGCATGCCAGTAATTTTATACTATGACAAGGATGATGTAAGTTGCATACCATACCAAGTCGAGGTGAAATATAGATGAGAAGTGGATACACTAGATGGGGTCAAGATGAATCATGAGTCAAGAAATGACTCAGGTATGACACCCTAGGTCATGGTTGATCCATTGAGTTTAAATGGATCAGCCAATATTATATGGTCAAGACTGGTTTGGAAATTTTATTTCATTTATAAATTTTTTTATTGTTTTAAAAATTTTCTTGATAATGGGAAACACATAAATAAATATTAGTAAAATTTATAAAGTCACAATGTATTTTTTTCTAGTAAAGTTCTATTGTGATCCTAAAAACATAAAATGAAAAGTTTATATTCATTGAAAAATCTTAAAATCCCTCAACAAAATATTAATTTGAAAATCCCTTAATCGTTTGAATTGGAAAAAAATTGGGTTTATTGAAAATTTTCATCCAAATTTGAGGTTTCCTCCTACTACTAAGGAGTTCTTATGAGAGTGATGAGTTCACTTAACTAATGTTAGAAGTGAATAAGTATCCAAATATTACTTGTTTCAAATTTAGTGGAGATAATTTTTAAAATAAAATTTTCAATTTAAAAGTTGGGACTTCACTCAACATATCAAGGGGCCATAAGTTAATGTGGTTGGCTGGTCAAATGACAACCTTGAAATATTTTAATAGTGGCATAGTGAAATCTTTTAGAATATGAGAGGAGGTTTCAAGTATCCTTTCTAATAGAATGATAAACTGATAGAGTATTTTGATTATAATATATATGGTCTCAAGAGTTTGATAAAATAGTGGGATACATTTAATGATTTAAATAATCAATAATTTCTAATCAATAATCAAGATAAAAGTTAAAATATTCTAGTTTTTATTTTTCTACAAAATAGAAAGTAATACCACAAGACATACTATGATGTATAATAGACTATAAAATTTCCACATTATCATGAATTTCCAAGAATAGTATAGGTTCTTGTGAAAAATTACTATGACATCATAAATTCATGGTGTCAGTGTCCCAAATTCTAGTTAATCCACCTTAGGAAGCGAGGGTGTAAAAAATATTATAGGAGACTCATTTATAATGCATATGGTGGTTATGTCATAATGTTATCACCAACATTCCATGTGATTTGTGGATAAAACATCAGAACATGGATGGTTTTACATGTTGTGTCATCTCTGAAAAGCATATAAGAAGAAAGATATGTGTATGATTTAATAGGTGGTTATTAAACTAGATAATATTAAAAGATTGATCATGATCTTTCAATTGATGCCTTTCTAATATGATACTCACCCATTTACTTTAGTTTCATTTAAAATTACAAAACCAAAAATATGGGAAAATCCTCTGTTATCTTTTCGGTATGGTTCTCCTTGAAATAATAACATTAAAGAATGATTAATCTTATTTCTTTTATAAAACAACTAGAAATTCAAGGTTAACATAGTAATGGAAATCATTACATTAAAGGAAGCTTCACAAATTCCTTTAAATAAATAGGGATTAAATATGAGATTATTTCGTTTTCAAATCATGAAATAAAATCTAATGAAGTTTGAAATCAGTGGACTAATAAAAGATACAAGTAATCAATATTTCTTCAGGAATATTCATTACAAGTAATAAATGTTACAATAAGTAAGGCATGTTCTCCAAGATACTGAGAAAGGGTGGTTTCTAAGTCAGTGGTGAGAATCATTCAAGTTCTATATTACCAATTTTATTGATTATAGCTGAAATTTTTGTAAGTATCACCAAAACATTTATCTCACAAGTCCTTTGTACACAAGGATACATTATTCCAAATTAGTAATGAATGTTGTTTATGATTCTTAGTACTCAAAAAATAGTTCAATAATACATGGATCATAGGAAATACGTGATAAATATATAATGTAAGACTTATAAACCCAGTTGTGGAAATATAATTATTTGTCAAATAGAACTAAAATTGGATGTTAAGGATATACCTAGTATAGTATTTTAAATCAGTGGAGCTAAAAAACTTATAAATTATCAATGTATATACTTATTTAGTTTGGACAAAGAAACCTTTATAAATAAATGTAGTCCACAAAGATTATTGAATTAATTTATATAGAGAGCGTGAAACATTCTAAGGGTATGATATTAGTAAATATAATTAATTATATTACTCGAAGTTCTTATTAAGGAATATGAAGGTGAATTATGTTATATTCATTGTAAGAAGATGTGAGTTTATTTAGCTAATGTGTCAAAGAATATCTTGGCCAAGAATAGATCAATCAAAATAATGTAGCATGGAGTAATTACTAAATACACATTACCTAATCCACGTTACAACTAAGATACTAATAAGGAGGATTGATGATGAGTCTTACATGTTGACAATGATCAATATAATGTAGCATTGAGCAATTCCTAAATGAAAATTTCCTTAAACCCATCAGAGACACAAGTAAGTAAACGTACATCAATGTCAAAATTAATCCATTGCATATATTTCCATTATTTTTCAAGAAATTCATAAAAAATAATGGAATTATTCCATAATAATACTCCAACTATCATGAAAAATATATATCATAAGAGTTACAATATGATTGAAATCCATTATATTATAAAAACATATATTTAGATACAAAGTGTTTATTTATGATATAAACATTTTTGCATCAACCGAATCACAATGTGCATCTACAATTATTATCCTAAAGTTTTCTTAGTCTATAATAGAAATACATAAGATAGAAAATGGGTAGTCAAGTGCAAGAATACGTTTCTATAAAAAAATATGCACATATCTACTTGAGATAGTGGGAGAAAGATTGAGTTGGGTTTAGTCAATGATGGAGATATATAAGTACTTGGAATAAGAATAAGTTCCATAACTTCATGTGGAAAGATAACGTTATGGAGATACATATTGTGTGGGAAGGTAAAAACCACAATGATGTTTTTATATTCACCATAGCCGATGATACATTATTCATTAAGAATAATAATTTCTTCAAGTAATCAGTGTATGTACATAAGATAAGAATAAATTATCAATTAAAATTCAATAATTGATTCCCTTTATCAAAGTAAATGGGGATTATTTTTATCAATACTGTGGTGGGTATTACAATTAGACTTTTCATGGATGGTAATAGGGTGGTACCAATATGTCTTTATTGATAGCACCAAGTATTCATGTCTAAATCCATTAGAATGTTTCATATTGTAGCTAATTTCTATGATATTTTTACTGAACATTAGATTTCAAGACTGCAAATCATAGAATTTGTCTATATGACACAACCAAAAAGGGATGGTGACAATATAGAATTCCAATAAAGGGTGAAATTTACTAACATTTAGTTCAGAAAATAAAGAAATAAATAAAATCATAGAATATTCATTTGTAAAGCGTCAATGGAATATGTCTATTAGTGGTTAGTGGGAGTTTCACTATAATCCATGTAAAATATGTTTGATAAAATATGGAAAACAAGTATTGGTCTTATAGTTAGATAAGACCAAAATGAAAGAATCTATCCAGAAATTGACTTAAAGTAGAAAACTATGTTCTAGGGAATATGATCTATTGTGGTAGATCTAACAAATACTTTGAATAAGTCAAAGTACATATAATCACATGGTATTGATAAAATACAAGTTTAAATAACCAGAGAGAGATTTTTTTTCCAAAGTAACATGGCATAAATCTATCCAAGATGACATGCATGGGAATAGGTGGAGATTAAAGTACTAAGTTTAGTTCCATATGATTTTGTGATGGATTAATCTTGTATAACATGATGTATACAAGAAATGATATTTCCAATATAAACTTTATTATTGGAAATATTCATTTATATCCAATAGAACTGCATGGAAAGAATTTTTAACTATATGATTGTATTTGATCAAGTAACAAAGATATATACCTAGATTGTGGGGAAGATGGAATGCTTATTACAAGGGGACACAAACTAGTCTTCCTATAGATCAATATGATTTAAAATCATTGTTATAATAAGGTAATTAGTGAGAAGAGTCATATAATATAGCAATAGAGATACCTAAAATTTCTGAGTGCATTGTAGATTCTCAGGCATCTAAAGAAGCAGTGTATATTACAAATAAAAATTACAGTTATTATAATCACACCTACTAAGTAAAGGTTTATCATAATATAAATTCTGATAATTCTACAACTATTACTAGAAAATATTTCAAGTTATTGTTGGGTATTGAAAATTATATATACAATAAAATGATAATTCTATTAACTAAGAAAAAGGGTATAAATAAACCTAGAAAAAAAATTAAAAAAAATGTTCAAAGAGGACGAAGCAGTAAAGGAAAGTTTGGGTCCACATAGTAAAATAGTTATGCAATCTGCTACTTTTCATGGCATTCTCCCATTTTGCAAATGCCCTACAAAAAATCACTCTTGGGATGAGATGATACCATTAGAACCCACAAACATAACAAAATAATTTTTGGGACTAGGTAGTGATTTATGCCGCCCCCCCCCCACCCAATGAAGATCCCTATAAATGAAAACGTTCATGGGATACGATGGTACCACCTGTTCTTGCAAGTGAAAAGAATTCACTTGTGGGGTATGATAGTTATTTTCACCTCCATAAATTCCCATCCCCCCTGAGCACCCCCCCCCCCCCCGCACACACACAAATGATAAATTGTTCATGGGATAGGTTGGTGATTATCATCCTCCACAAAAGTTTTTGTTTTTGGGATAGGTCATCCTATGAGGGATTTTGTAAATGAATCCCCATGGCCCATGATGGATGAATGTATATTCCAAAACTCATTAATTGTGTTATTCTATAAAATACCCATTATGGGAACCCAGAAGTGGAGTATTCCATGGAACGGATGAGTGGAAATGAAAAGGAGAAGTTCTTTTAGGAGAATTTACAATATGTAAACCAACTGCATAGAATTAAGGGGGAAAACTATTACACCATACACAAAATAAAAATCATTTCTAAACACCAATATATGGGGTACAATTGTATGTCCCCGTTTTGAACCAACACCTTGTATAGAAAAATGCTATATGGGAAGAACCCTACCTAGTGTATCAATACTCTACAATGGAGGAACTTGACCCTGGTAGAAAAATACTTCGTGGGCAGAACTTAGACCTACGTAAAGCACGCTACGCAAGAAGAACCTAGTACTACATATCACAATGTTATGAAGTTGGTACCCTCACCCACATAACAACATGATACATGGAGGGAACCCCATTCTACATAAGAGAATTCCTTACATAGTGGGGTATCCTTGACATTATACTCTCCACCTACTGTCACTCCCATCCCAGATACAATCGGGCCTTACTTTGGACCCTCCATGAACCAATCTAATGGAATTAGGCCAAGTCCACTTCTAAAGACACCTAAAATGTATTATTAGATCATTTGGAACATCAGTGTGTCCTATAGAGTTTACATACCCTTGGTAAGAGGAGTCACGTGTGTAAAATACACAATAAGGGGAACCCTTGGAATGTATTCAGGTCTATATTTCCATAGTAAAAAGGGATCAGACCTTGTAGGTTATCATATGGACCTACTGGATCTAGGCGAGGAGGGTGAGGATCACACTTTCTTTTCCCTTCGATAGGGAATGAGATCCTTTACCTAGAACCAATTTTAGGTCATCCCTCCTAGAGTAATCCCTTAGTATTTCTTACATGAGGCGAAACTCTTGCTTCTCTTTACATTAGTTTGGGTCATATCCAAATAAATCCTAAAATGTGACTATCTTATTTAATAAAATAAAAGAGTATATGGGGCACAATCAAGGCCCTCTACCTCTCCCTTTGTGCTTCAGACCTCATCCACCAGCAAATAAAGTGGATCGTTTGATCATTAGATCTACTCCTTACTCTTGTTTCTCACACCGCTCATGGATCGTATGGGAAAATAGGTTATTTGAAATTAGAAAATCTTCATGGTCCCAATCCAAATTGGCCTTCTCCATAGATGTAATCCCAAACCACCCTTCATATTTCCCTCCTATACGGTATCATCCCCAATATTACCCAAACTCCTTGACCTCCTATAAGGTGTAAGACCCAATATACAGAACTACATGGGCTTTGATTCCCAAATAACTGAGATATATAGGAAGCCTTGTTATGGTCCAAACCCAACACTCAAAGTTAACCAAATGTTCTATAGGAATCATTCCTGGTTTATTCATATCCATACGAGAGACCACATATCATACAGGTTTATTTGGTCAGCTCAACGTTAGTCCTACACCATCCTTGACCAGAAACCTTTTTCCTAGGAATATGTGATGCATAATGTAAAACTAAAATGATTGGTCCTCATCACACAACCATAAAAAGAGATGTTTCCTTTTAAGTGGCACAAAACTACGTGGGTTATTATTTATTTTTTTAGGATATGTAGTGATCCTGTCATATGGGTTCAGTTATAACATCAAAACAACTCATGTCTCCTTGGATGATAGAAAACTCTGGAGTGCCCCAATAGGTGGATTAAAATAAGCATCATCCTAATAAATGACCAAATAATCCTTAATCCATCCATAAAAGGCTACCATTGATGGATAACCTTGGATAAATATATATATCCCTATAAATGGATAACCTCAGATACATACATATGATTCTGTTCACATTCATGTTCATAATTAGTCGCTAACTCAGAGTGGCCCACATATACATACTTGGGCATGAACAAAGGATTCATAAACATATCTTAAATAAATAAAAGATTCCCAAATAGGGAATAGTTTCACCTAGATGGGTGTAATGAGCCTGAATTCCTATCCTCTAGACCAATGTGACTTTTTAAGTTTCATTGGCCATGTTCCCCAATGAACGCATGCCTTTGGAATGTACTTCCATGAGTTATTGTGAATATGAGAGACGTTGGGTGTTCTGGTTCCACGAAAAAAAACTTATTATAAACAGTTTGAAGATAATGTACCTAATGTGAGTGATTTAACACAATTCAACCCCCTGTAATCATTCATCGGGTGATAATGATCTTTTATTGAAAATAAAATGGTGAGTTTGACATAAAACCTTAACCAATGTGGAAGTGTTACTTTATTTCATCCCCCATCTGAATCCAAAATGGAATAGGGACAAAAAAGATAATCAATTATGTATATGGTCATGACGTGATACTTTGATGAGGTTTTTTAATTTGTAGTTGTCATATATATTGTAGAAACTCTTCACTTGAACCCTCATCAATCCAATAGTATCCACCAGCTTGTGAGAACACGTGAATCAGCCATTGTATAGGATAAATCCTCAACCAAATTGAGGAAACCATCTCCCATCCAATTTCTTCTATGTTGGGTTTCAAATGAAATGGTCTATGAGCTCTACTACAATGGTACTTTCTCAACATTGGAGGCATCTCAATAGGCCCTCCAGTCCACGAATCTCTGCTAGTCATCCACCCAGTGATGGTAATCAATCCAAAACTAGACAAAACCAATAGAAAACTCAAATCATTTCGGGGGATGGTACCCAGAATGTGATAATGAGTTCCCACATACCTTAGGGAGGCTGATGAAGTGGCTACCAAAAACATAATCCCAATAGTACAGGGGTCCCGCATAAGGTCCCCTATCGGAAATTGTCTCTACCAACATCGTGGAACCTAGAATCCTAACCATAAAGAGGATACTAACTTACGGTCCCAATATGAAGTCAAACGGACCCAAGTCACCATGGTGGTTGGTAAAGGGAAATGATAAAAAAATCAGGAATAATACAAAGTCATAATTCCCACTAAAGAAGATCTCCAAGTGAATATGGTGGAAATACGTATATTCTTGCTACTACACATTAATCCCTCCAGTAAAATTTGATGGAAACTTATTGGAGGATTTATATTTCGTCTAATTCACAAGAATCCCACAGTCAAATATGGTGGAAACTATGGGAATATGTACATTCCTTCTCCCTCTTATAAAGATCTTCCGTTAAATACGACAATATATTATGAGAATATGAACATTCCTTCTAATTCACATCAACACATCAATTAAAAAATGGAATAAAATTATAGGAATATGTGTATCCGTGCTAATGAAAACCAATCCCATTGGCTAAATACGATGTAAAACAAGCAGATGTGAATCCCCATTCACAAATATGAGGACTTCAAGTCAAATATGGAAGCAATCAACTATGATAAGGTGAAAAATATTGTCGATTCACATCAATCAAAATAGGTAAATATGAATGTATTTAGAGAACATAGTTGATATATATCAACTATAAATCAGGGGTAGACATACATTCCTATCCTGAAATCGGAATGGTGATATATTCTCATTCCCACCAAGGGCGTCTCTCAACACATCTTAGAAATGATAGAGGGTTAGAAATCAATCCCTGACCATATCCTATAGACCATCCAAGATGTAATCACGTCCATAGTGATAGAAAATTGTCAGTCCCACAAACCTGTCTCTTTATGTGGTGTGACTCATCCACATAATAGGGTGTTCACTCAGAATTATACAAGCATCATTATTCCCATCCATGAGGGTCATGGTTAATATTCCACAATAAATAGACAATAGGATTAGGCATGAATAATTGTTCTAACAGTAGGATAGTGGTCCACTTTGGTGGCCACTCCAAGGAAGTCATATATCCCTTCCATAATTCTATAATCTTACCAGTATATCCCGGCAGCACCATGGGAGCCACCTGAATAGGAACCCTTATATGAATATAGTCATCTACAGCAAGAATCCCCAGTTTTCTGCAAGAGAGTTCCTAAAATGAAATCACACAGAAGGTATATATAAAATGATTATAAGATTCATGACTCTTGTATACTAGAATCCAGTTTTCTTAAGAACATGTAACATTTATCATTGGTATATCAGGATCCTATTGATCGGTTTCCAAATTAAAAAAGTTCCACTAGAAGTTGTGAAGTTCCTCCTTACAACATTGTCACTATAATCTATAGAGGACCTCCCCATAGAATCTACCATGAAGGATTAATTCATGTACCCCAATCATATGGATCATGAGGGATTATATCTATATGATCATCATAGTTTCTCTACTCATGACCAGAGGATCAAACAATAATAAGTTCCTCCCCCTATCATTGTCCTCTCTAAAGGAATATCTGAGGTTATACATTGTAGAAATTATCTCTGAAGTCAAACATCAAGCTATGATGGTATTCCTCTCCATTATAGTACCCACTATGAAGTTCATCCACATAATAATATTTCATATTGGTAAGAAGTTCCTCCCCTTAGAAATTCAAATAAAACAAAGAACTCATATACTGAGGAACTAGGAAAGATAGAGTTACACATGTTAAATATCCTATAAATGACAAGAGATGTCCTTTCTCAACCAGAAGATAGACCAAGGAAATGTTCATCCTTAGATCCACCCCTGGACCATCCCCATACCAATGATAACCCTATTATCCCCTCTACTTCAAAACAAGAAATCAAGAAGCATCCATGTTGGGAAGATCAGGTAGAGGAGTCCATGGAAGAAGAAAAAGGATATGTTTCTTATGAGAAGACAATTGTCCAAGGATGACATACCCATTATGTTTTTTCCCTCCTCCGCTTATCCGTTTGACATTAGAAATGAATTATCCTATGAATTCATAGATGACATCCATCAAAATCTTTGGAAAAATCTACATCACTGGAAAAAAAATTATGACTTACAAAGAGTATGTTGACCATGTTAAAATATTATAAGTTCTTAATCATCAAATAAACCTGTAATACCTTCCTTCTTCATAGAATCCATGATCATAGAAGTGATGAAATGACATCTAATAAGAATGATTCAATTAATTGCATGAGTTTATTCATCTAATTTTCACCGCCCCACTTGGAATTCATATTCTATGATGAGGGAATGGATGTTTTATTTCACCTCTCACTCCATTGAGAAAAACCCACTAGAAATAACATCATGTAATGTCATTACTCAAAGGTTGATGAAATATGACACCTGAAATAATAATTATCCATGAATAATTGTCAAAATCATGAGGCATGATGAGAGAAATCCATCAAAAAACTCATGAACCAGAAAATTGAGAACATTCAGATGGATTCTTGATTAAGGTAAGCCAATCAACAAGCATTACTAATGTCTTTATAAGCAATTAATTTGTATGTAGACTCATTATTGTATTTGGATCACGCTCAAATAGAGATGTGTGAGATTGTGAGAGAAAAATCAGCGTCATCAGTCATCGTCGTATAGAATCATCCCCAGATCACATGGATGGATGAATTTTGAACACAAAATGCCCCCCACCCACTAAGACCAGTGAACTCTTCCCGATACACAATAAAAATATAATGGTATTAACCCCATCCCATAGGGTTTGGGGAAATTTTTACCTCAACCTCTTCCTTGATGAAAATAAATTTTTCCCATCTATGGAGGACAATAAGAATTAAATTCTTCCAAATCACCACATATTGTGATCCATTCCCCTAGAATGGAGGCATATGTCCAGTCTGCATAGATGTTCCCTCCAAGTCAGTCTTTTCCAATCTTGAATAGGATCCTATAAAGGAAGAGGGGGATCCAAAAAAGGATGAAAACAGTGCTACTACCATTCGGCAGCCAGTACGGCACCCAAAATTGTTATTAATTTGTGAATGTCATGGATGCCAATCCTGTAGACATCACTAAAAATGAAGTAAATATAGAAGAATAAAGAGAGTGTGGTTCTATACAAAATATTCTCCACACTGAGAATAAATTTGTGCGTACCCAAAACTAGATAATTTCCCTAAATTTGGGTGCTCCCTCGATCAATCCAACATTTCCTCATCAAAAAATCTCTACCTAAGATAAGAATAAAAGTAAGGTCATATATGACATGTTGCCTCCTCCTGATGAAAATAAAATCCCTACGCTTGAAGAAGGATTTAATCTATAGGGGGAAGAAATGAAATAGTTGAGGTGACTCAACACTGATTTTCTCTGAGGTGTCATTCCTATTAAATATTCTCCCTAGATAGAACCTCAACATATGCTTCCATTAGGTGTACCTTAGTAACACGAGTTTATTTCGATGACAGATGTAGGGCCAAGACTTAAACCTAACTCGATACCTGGACCCCCTATTTACTGAGGCCTAATCATGAATGGATATTAATATTTTCCTCCATCAGGGGACAACTAGAATGGGTTTATGAAGATCCTCAAAGGATTCCCATGGCCATATATCTTCCTCAAATAGTGGTATAACCAGAGCATCATATCTTTCCTATTTCCACACCTATCCAAGATATTTCTCATCCCAACACTCATCAAGGTATTATAAACACTATCGATTCATTAGTAGATTGATTGGAAGTTATAGAGGAATAGTGTGCACTTGTGTAGCTAGAATAGAAACCTTACCCCAACTGGGTAAGCAACACCCCACCACCTCCAAACTTCAGGCATCCTATTTTTACTATATTCAATAGCTCAAAAGACCCAAAAAAGACATGTCACACTATTCATACCATTGTGATACCATGATGGGAACTCCATAGGATCAAGAAGTAGTGAAACTCAAGTGTTTCATACAAACCCTGTAAGAGATATCCTTTATATGGTACACTAGTTTTCCAGCCCGGTCAATCACGGGATGGGAAGACCATCATAAAAATTTTCTCTTTCAGTTCAAGACAACACTATGAAATTCAACTATCAGTGACCTATCAAATTGAAAATAGTGATAAAATGATATAGAAACATATTTCATTGGAAGATAGAAAGATATGACCTACTCCCTAATTTGACCGCTTCCCTAGGAAGGTATGCTCGCTCTATGTATTGATAACCTTCATGATGAGTTGCGAATGACTCTCATCCTAGTGAAATATATAGGTGGTTTTTGGGATTTCTTCACCATTTATCAAATAATAGAATACCCCATACAATGGAATAAACTAAATTCCAAGATAACTCTACCAGTCTCGAGGAAAAGTGTATGGAAGGAATAGGTAGGATCTGTCACACTTAATCCAGCCTCTGCACTTTCTCCATCTCCAAAACCTAAAATGTTTCTTGAATCATCCCTAGGAATCCCCAAAAACCACCACGTCGACAAGAATAGATAATTGGAAACATGTGAAACTATTTTTAGGGAAAAATTAATAATTTTACTCATTCTGAAATGATCAAGTTCATGGATATTTTATAACCACTATGGACAATGATTTACTCTACCTGTCAGAGCTAAAATTATCTAACAAGGTAGGTTTCGATGACTAGACAAATTATTTCCCATTTCATAAAATACTGATATGAACCATTCAAGAATTCTTTGTCATAAAATACATCCTATAAAAATGGTTGATTTTGAAAATGTGAAGTTGGGAAGGACATAAGAAGAATTGGTGTATGTTTCCTCCACTACCCTCAAGGAAGGAGGTTAGTGTCAATAAGTTGTCATAAGGATATAAAAGAAGTTATATATTTGCATGAATCTAAAGAAAATCAAAAAAACTCAGGGTACTCTCAAAGAATAGTTGAAACAACCAAATATGCCCCCAACTGCTCCTATTGGAACACAACCAATGTCATCATCCCCACTACCCTCCAAAATCCAGCCTTCTGAAAATGGTTTGATCAGAAAGGTGGGGAGAAAACAAGGGAAAATGAAACTGTATTAGGGACAACTTTAGTATTGACCCTATTAGATTTTATTTCCTCATATATGAAACAATGGGTGCCGCCCCACCAAACGACATCACTAGAAAAGATATGTCGGAAAAATTACTCATCAGAAGAGGAACTGATCTTTTATTTTGTTGATTTCATTAATTCAATGATTCTACTTTCCAATAAAGAGTATGAATATGAATCAGAGTACCCCATAGTTGATTGGGGAACTAGAGGAAGAGGCCACAGAGGTTGAGGATACTAAGGATGATGTAGTCATGGTTGGAACCTAAATTCCAGCCACATCCTTACCTAGATTTTCAATGTTATGAAAAAATCGAGGAAGGGCCTTTTAGAAGATCCAAGAGGAATGGAAAAATCCATTTTCACCTTCCAAAAGTCACTCTAGAATGACTAATTTGATATATCAATAAAAATAGTAATAGGTTTCCAATCACCCTGGACGTGTAGGTAGACCATCCTGGACTAACCCACCAAGGACAAGAACACATATGGATCCTTTCTTGATGTATGGTCCTTTTATATGAAATACCCAAGACATTAAAGTTATTGTAAAAGTGAAACCCCATGCTAGGAAGTTTTGGACTTTAGATCATATTTATTTCATCCTAAAATAGTTATCCTTTGTACCATCCAAGGCATTGATCCTAAATTCCTAAGCTTGTCAAAAAAAACCTCAAGGAAGAACTCATAGAGGCTTCAATAAGCCCCCAAGAGTTTGAAGTCGAATTTTCTGCTGCTAAGGTATATTGGACAAATATTGATCCTATAAAATTCCTCGTGATTTTCCTTATCAGATAATGAGATGATGATTTCATTATATAGGGACACATAAAAAACCTTGTATGTGTTCAATAGGAAAAATCGTGTCGATGTATGAAAAGTTTTCATTAACAATGGATCTAGAGTTAACATAACTATAGTGTTAACACTTCATCAATTGGGTTGTACTAAGGATTACCTAGCATCTTTCACTATAACACTTCAAGGATATGAAAAAATATAGTAGAATTCATTAGGCCAAATCAATTTCAAGTATGATTTTGGAGACCTCATGGCCAACTAGGAATTCATGGTGGTTTGGAAAAACATGACCTTAAATGTTCTTCTAGGAATTACATGGTTACATAAACATGTGATAATCCCCTCATCATATGATCAATGAATCAAATACTGTGTTAGTATAAAAATACGGATGTTTCAGGACAATATTGTCTCATTAGAATCCTAAGAGTCATGTTATATCGATGCGATATTATATCATATGAAAGGTAAATAGTCCCTGGTTGATGGTGTTTCTTGGGTCACCACCCCAAATGGTCTAGAAATTATCCATTCTAACCCCTTAAAATAGACTGGAAAATAAAATGTGTTTCCCAATAATAAAATCCATAATATGAGTATAAGTTCAAATGAATATTCATCAATCTATATGATTTCAGTCATGAACACTGAATCCATCACTGTTGAAATGGTTATTGACTCCCTATATAGTGGTGAAATATCATATGAAGATGCCTTCATTCCATAATCAGGGCTCCTAGAAATCCAAACTTCACTAATTAAAGTAGAAGAGGTTGTATCAACACTCAAAAATGATAGAAATTCTTCTTATCAACAATCACTCCATCCTCTCCGTATTTTATGAAAATCCCACATTGTCAGATGGGTTAGAGGATCTTTTGAATATCAAGATATTGAATCCACCCCTGACTCTAGAAAACTTATCCCATTACCTTTTTCCCATATGGAACAAGAGTAAGAAGATTAAAAGGAAGAGGAGGAGGAAGAGGATGAGGGCCTTAGAAACAACCCTCCACCAATTAATGTGGGAATATCTACCCCTGTTGATGAACTAAGATACATAAATATGGGTAGAACATAGGAAATACTGCCAGCATTGATCAGTATGACAATGTATTCAAAATAACAATAGGTATATACATATTTTCTGAAGAAGCATTAGAATGTGGTCCCTAGGAACTATATATAAATTCTAGGACTGGATCCCGAGGTGGCCACTCACCCCCCAGGCTTACCAGAGGACCCCAGGTCTATAAACAAGTAGCTTAAAGGATGAACCTAACACATGATTCCAAAATGGGGGTTGAAGATAAAAATATCATCAGATCCGGAATCATTTAGGAGTTCTAATATAACAAGTGGAAGGAAATATAGTCCTCCTTAAGAATAAGAATGTGAAAAACATATCGTGCATTAATTTTAAATATCTCATCCAGCACTACTTTAAGTATGACTTCCTAGTCCCGATCAAATAACTAATGATCAACACAACAGCCAGATATCAGAATATATCCTTCATATATCGCTATTATTGATACAATCAAATCATAATGTCCTTGAAATATGAAGAATACACTGCCTTTTGGCCCCCCAGGGAGTGTTTGGTTATCAGGTAAGTCTCATTGGCTTAAAGAATGTTGGAAATGCATAGTAACATTCTATGAATAGAATCATCAAACCCTTCCTAGGAAATTTTTTCAAATGAAATTTTGATGAAATGGTGGTTAAATATTGAAACTTATCTGACCACCTAGATGATCTTGATATCATCTATAATAAGTTTTGGCAGTACAAACAGAAAATGAACCCCTTGAAATTTTATTTTGACGTTACCTTATGGAAATTTCCTGGCATCTGTGTACTCCCTCATAGAATCAAAGAAAACCTCGAGAAAAAAAGGATATCCTTTCCATTTCACCTACTCACAACCTCATAGAGTTTAGAGGACTTCAAGGAAAATTTTCCTACATTCGAAACTTCATATCTAACCCTGCAGAAAAATGTCTCCCCTCCACCAGGTTGATGAAAAAAGGGGTTACATATTAGTGGACTAATGATTTTCAAGAAGCATTTAAAAATCTCAAGAAGTATCTATTAAGCCTTCCAGTGTTGAAGATACATGTATAATGAAGGAAACTTATTTTGTATGTGATAGCCTTAGAGTGATAATTAGGTTCCTTAGTCACACAAAACAACGACGTCAGTAGTGAAAATGGAATTTATTAGCTTAATAAAGCCATGATCGATGATGAGACTCATAATTTAGATATAAGGAATAGTTGTTTAGTGATAATATTTGTGGTCTCAAAGCTGAGACACTACCTACAGTATCACAAGGTTCATTTGTTATCTCACACAAACCCACTCAAATACATTCTCAGTTGTATGGTGTTGAATGGATGTATGTACTAGTGGGCGGTCAATTTCTAATAGTTTGACATTTAGTTCATGCCTCAAAAAGAGGTAAAAGGCCAGGAATTAGAAGATTTATTGGTAGATCACCCCTCAAAATAAGAAACTTCATTGGATATTAAACTACAATATGATGAAATTTTCCACATTTAAGAGAGACCCCGGATATAGAAAATATATTTTGATGGTTCATCTACAAGATCGATAGGGAGGAGGATGGAATACCCCATGCTCAACAATGTGGGGCTGGGAGTCATACTCATCTCTCTAACAAATACAGTCATACCTTACTATTTTCTACTATTAGAAGGGTGCATGAAAAATGAAGAAGAATATCAGGCTCTCATTATAGGGCCAGAGTAGGAGCTTTAGATTCAAGTCAATTAAATTAATATAAAAGGTGATTTGGGACTAATCATCAAGCAGATCAAGGGGATTATGCCATAAAAAGGAAGAGGTAATCCCCTCGATAAACCACATTTGAGGACTATTAGTGGAATTCCCTTTGGATCGGGTATTGACTCATGTCCCATAGTCTCAACATTCACAAGATGATGCATTAGAAATTATGGCCATAACTCTAGCTAATCTTGACCAAGATGAAATGGTCTTCAGTATTCCGCATAATCGAATGGTCTCACATTTTGTGCAAACCAACAAGTAAGAGATTGATGAGATTATCCCCATTCATGAATCATATAGTCCTACTACCAGCTAGATGAACCCATTGTGGACTACCTTCTAAAGGGAGATTTCCCACCAAACAGATCTAAGAGAGATAAAATCCAAATATGAGAAATTAATTTTGTTCCATATGATGGTATCAATAATAAAAAGGTCTTATATAAGTGGATCCTTTATGGGGTCCTTCTCGGGTGAAATGATGCAGAAGGGACTATCATTTCCATGATGGAAGTTAACACTAGAGCCTAAGGTTCCCACCAATCAAGATCCAAGATTTCTTAAGAAATCAGAAGGCATGGGTACTATTGGTCTACTGTAATGAAGGATATACTAAATTCACCAAAGAGTTTCATTATTTCTTGGTACATGCCACCTTCATTTAACAACCACCAATGTTGGTTCACACCACCAAATATTCCTAGACATTTCTATATGGGGAATGGACATTGTGGGACTATATCCTCCTACAATGGCCAAGAAGTTCAAGTACATTCTCAAGGAAACTCATTTCTTCACTATGTGGGATGAATCCATACCCCTTAAAGAGGTCGAGGCAAGGAACATTTTAATCTTGATGATATACAAAAAATCAACATATTTAGTGTCCCTCATACAATACTAATAGAAAACAGCACTAATTTTTGTACTTCTGATTTAGAAAAATTGTTTCATGAGTATAGAATCAAGTAAAGTCATTTAACCCACTACCATGTGGTGGATAATAGATATATAGAGGCCAGTAGAGATTCCCTATAAAATACAATCCATAATATGGTAGATAAAGATAAAAATTATTGGCCTGACAGAATCCTACAAGCCATGTGGTATTATCTGACCATGACCTGAACTACTACACAGGCGACCCCATACTCATTATTATACAAGACAAAGGTGATCTTGCCCATAAAAATTCATTTTCCCTCACTTAATGTTTCCATCTATGATTATTTATCCAAATATGAGTAGTCCCAGTAAATTCATGATGAATTTGAGAGACTGAATAAAAAAATATTTCATACCGTGTATCATTTGGAAGTCCACCAAAACTAGACTGCATGAGCCTTTAACAAAATAGTTTTCTTCTAATACTTCCTTAATGGAGATATGGTGTTGGTCCCCATAACTCTAATGATACTCAGAAATAAACCACAAATCTTGGAGCCAAGGTGGGAAGGACCCTATGTCGTACAAAAAAATATACACTAATAGAGCTTATTCCTAAATGACCTCAGAACACCCTGAGAGGGGAGGGGTAAATCAGGGTGTCAAATTTTTCTTTTTAAATTTTTGGATCTTGTTCCCATATTGGTAGGAACCTATTAAATCTGTTAGTAAAATGAAAGAAAGGAGATGACACATCACTTTTACTTGGTTCACCAAAAAGGGCTAGGCCCAAGGAGCATACACTAATATTGCGTCGGTCGTACCTAAATACACTAATCTTTACCAGTTGTGGAGTACTAGAGTTTGGTAACTATCACTCTATTATAGGAACATTTCCCTTAAAAAAGTTCAGGGATGACTCGCTTCTTCCCTCAGAACACTTCTGTAGTGTCCCCTAGCTCACTTTTGTGAGGGAAGTCTAACTCAATTTATCCACTTGAACATCGCTTCAACAGGTAGGCAATGGAGTCTTTGTCTCTATCCAGCACGATACACTACTTGCATCAAAAAACTGAGTAGATTATCACTAAAATACCTGAAAACTCAACATTGATAATAAATAAAACCCTTCAAAAATCCCCTTCTCTGAGCACACCACTTCACAAAGCTCACACCTTCGCAGAACACAACCCTTGATGGAGTTTGCTTCCTCACAGAGCACAACCCATCGTAAAGATCACAGCGTCACAGATAAACCTACTTCACGAAGCTTACTAAGAAAACATAGAACATCCCATATTTTTTAATCTCATATGACTTTGAAGCATTAGCATCATTCAGGACTTTAAAAGTATCTTCGTGAAGCTCAAGCTCACATAGAACAACCTACTTCACGAAGCACCCCTTGCTTTGCGAAGTCAAATTGATCCTAGATTTTCTCTAAAAAAATCATCCATAATGAAGAGGGATGACCTATTATTTACTATCATGGTTGAATGTGGAGATCCTCTTATTTAGGTGTTAAATTTGGATCATCCAAAAATTCCTTCATGGTGTATCCCTCTCTTTGAAAACCTCAAAAGAAAAATCCCCTTCACAATGCACATCATAACCACAGAGTTCTCCATAAAACCATTAGAACCTTCACAAAGAACCATCGCAAAGCACACAACTCACAGAAACTCACTTCCTTAGCTATTCATGATTCTAATCATAACCAAGATGAAAGACTATATCAAATTTTGAAGCTTCAGTTCTTTGAAAAAACTCAATCCAGACTTTGTGAAATCAATGTCTTTTCCATTTTTATGAAATGTTGATTCCAGAAGTATACCTTTCATAGAGATTAGAGTCTTGTAATCTCAGAGCACACCATCACAATTTTCATGTCTTTTTAAACACACTTCATGAATCCCACCTCTGAAAAACTCATTTCTTTGTCATATTTTCATGAGTCCTTCAAGAAAAATCACTTTTTTCAATTCTTACAATTCCCAAAATTTTGGACCCCAAAAATTTGGAAAACAATGGGAAACGACATCACCTTAAAAAATAATTATGGATTCAACTGTTTAATCCCTTTCCTTTCAATCTATTTGATCATCAATGAGGGGATTCACAATAAACACAAACTACAATCCAATTCTAGCAAATAAAATCTTGGGTTCCAACAATCCCCCCCCCTTTGGGTTTTGTTGGAAATATGCAGATAAATTAAATAGAACACTAGCCAATATCAAAACCTAAGACATATCAAAACCATAGACACAAGGATCAACTCATCCAACACTCGAAGTCTATGTGAGAAATTCTATTTGAAGAAAACTAGAGTGAAGACATGAATCGGGTACTCCTGCAACCAGCCTCAACATTTTCACATTGAATTTATCCATTTGTCCCCCATTATCAATAAACCCAAAGACTGGTATTTGAACTTTAAAGAACTCATAATATACTCTCCCTAGATCTTATCTCCCCTATAAACCTACATCACTTCCACAAATAGATTAACACAGTTTAAAAAATTGGGGAGAGGGAGGGAACCTATAGCCTCCTCATGAACCAGGAGGAGGCTGAACAACGAGGTTCAACCGATGTTTCTCAGACACAACCATTGATAGTGGATTAGTCAGAATTTCAGCCACTTTCTCATCAATTCCCACATTTACAATTTGATCATGACTTGTTCAACTTTTTACTTGATTAAGTGATATCAGATTTCAATATGTTTTGCACAAGAATGTGGAACAAGATTCTTCGTAAGATCAATTGCAATCAAGTTATCATAGTAAATAACCATTTGTTGTTTCACCTTATCACCTATGTCAGTCAGTTGCTACTTCATCCAATGTAACTGAGTGCATGTCATGTTAATAGAGATATATTCAACTTCAGTAGTACTAAGTTATGTAATTTCTTGTTTCTTGCTCAACCAGCCCACACATTTCTTCAAAAAATACAATGGTCCACCACTGGTGGACTTTCTTTCCACTACATATCCATCCCAGTCAGCATCAGAAACTACTGAAAGTTTTCTATCTCTTTCTAAAATAATGTATAACCCATAATTATGAGTACATTTAATGTACCTCATGATTATTTTCACTACCTCCATATGTTCCTCCTTTGGATTACTCTAAAACCGTGCTGCTGAGAATGTTGCAAAGATAATATATAATAGTGTCACTATCAGGTACAGTAAGATTCCTATTATTATCCTATACATTATGGGATCCCCAAACGTCCCATCCTCGTGATTTTTGAGTTTTTCCAACCATAATTGGGGTCTCCATCGGTTTGGAATCTTGAATATTGAATGTATTCATCATCTCTCTTGCATACTTTTAATGAGAAATTAAAGTGTAATCCTTCTTTAGAATCACCTAAAACACTAAAAAGTATGTGATTTAAGCAATCATGGATATTTCAAAATCTGATTTCATGTGATTGAAAAATTCATTCACTAATCCTTATATACTTCCACAAAAAATAATATCATCCACATATACCAATACCATGAACTGATCCTTTTGAGAATTCATCACATATATATTTTGATCCACTCCTCCTATTTTAAACTCATGCTTTCTCAGATAACAGTCCAACTGGGAGTACCACGCCCCTGGTTCCTGTTTCAATCCATAGAGAGCTTTCTTTTATTTGAAAACCTTCAGTTAATCATTACCAAGAAAGAACCCCATGGGTTGTTCGATGTATACTTCTTCTTCCAAAACTCAATTTAATAATGTTGTCTTGACATCCATTAGATAAACATTATAACCAATTTGGATTTCCATGGCAAGAAATAACCAGATTGACTCTCATATTTCTATCGGAGAAAATGTATCTTCAACTTCAACACCTTCAATTTGTGATTTTCCTTTACAAACCAAGCATTCCTTGTTTCAGAACACATTTCCATACTCTTCAAATTTGTTCTTGAAGATCCACTTCATACCAATCACATTGTGACCTTCGAGTCTCTTGAATAGTTCCCATGACTAATTCGTAACAATCTGATTTAACTCTTCATTCATGGCTTTCACCCATGATTTATCCTTTGCAACTTCTTCCAATGAGGATGGTTACAAAACTGATAGAAATTTAGATTTTCTATTATTCATCATTATCTTCATTTGTGTGGGTGCAGTTCAATCCTCAATAATGTTGGATTGATCAATTTATGCTCTTATATTACTCCTTTTAAATTCAACCAAATTCTCTCCAACCATGGTTTCATCTTTAGATTCTTCTTCTGAGTCAACATCATGATGATACGCCTGAGGGTTTTGTACACATTCCTCTATTCCTGTATTTTCAATTTCTCCATGCTCACTTTCTTCCTCATCTTCTATCACATTAGCATAATAATTCCTTGAAACATTTTTAGTTTTCTATTCAATGATCTTAACATCGATTCTTTCCATAATCCTTCCCAAGAACATGTTGATACACTCATACGATTTGTTGTTAATTGGGTATCCAAAAATAATTCCTTCATCTACATTGTCACCATACTTTCCTTTATTTCCTTTGTTTTTGATGAAACATTTATTTCCAAAAACACGAAAGTATTTAAAAGAGGAATTCTTTCCATGACACCATTCATATTATGTCTTCACCTCACACATATAAAGCCATGTTGATTTTCAATATGAATTGCATCTTGAACGGTCTCTTTCCAGTAATATCAAGGAATACGACTCTCAATCAACATAGTTATTTCCATGTTGTCCACCTATCGATTCCAGCACTCAAAAACACCATTTTGTTGTGGAGTTCTCATAGTTTCTACCTCAAGTTATATCCCATGCTTCTCCATGTAATTTTCAAATTCAATGGACATGTATTCCCCTCCATTGTGATATCATAGTACTTTGATAGTTTGTCCAGTATAATTATTATCAAAACGATGATATGTTTTCATGTAGTCAAGCACTTGTCATTTCCTATGTATAACAATCACACTTTCCATTCTACTATAATCGTCTATGAAAAGGATTAAGTAACTTTATCCATGAGTTTTAGAAACATTTATCGGGCCACATTAGTCTATATGAATAAGACCAAAAAGATGAGATTCCCTTTTCTTCTTTGGATGATATGAATTGTAGACCAGCTTCCCCCAAATGCAAGCATGAAAAGACTTTTCATGTTCACAATTCAGGTTGGCAGTATCTATGAAGATATTTAGATTTGATATCTTCTCCATGTATTTTTTATTGATGTTCCCCAATATCTGATGTCATAGATTATTTTCTTCATCAACAGTCATGTAGAAAATATTTTCTTTACTATTAACCTGATACGGGTTTCCTTCTATTTTGCATCCTTTCACAAGTTAATTTCATGTATTTCCCTTCATATTGTAGCCTTTCTTATTAAATGTAACTATAATTCTTGAGTCACATAACTGAATTACGCTGGGGGTATTATGACATAGTCTATCCACATAAAGGAATTCACTTTTCTTTATCTCTCCATTAGCTAGTTCAGTACATCAACTGCTTTTGATTTTCAGAGATCCATCATTACCGAACTGTACTCTTCCATCAACTCTTCTCTTGACATTCATTAACAAGTCTTCATAACATGTCATATGATATGAACAACCACAATCAAGAATTCAGGTTCTATTTCTTTTTTTAGCTTTGAAGGCTACATATGCAAGGTTGAATTTTTTAATTTTCTTCTTTTCTTTCCATGATACATTGTATTGAATGTAGAAAATTAATGGCCTTTAAATTCTATCTTATATGTACATGGGTTCTTCATACTCAAAATCTTCTTCCATAGTAGAAAAACTATTTAAAAGAGAAACACCGACATGTTGAAAAGCTTTGAATTGTCTCAGAATTTGGAATGAGGTTTCCATGTCACTACTCTACCTGCAATACATGTATTTATAAAAAAAGTTGTAACAATGAAAAAAATATCCACAGAAATTGTTTCTTCAGTTGTAGTAGGGTATAAATTAGTTCTCCTTTGTTGAACTCCTAGATCAACCCCATTCAGATATCTCCTTACCTCTTCACAATATGACATAGTATGACCAAAATATCTATAGAACTGACACTTCCTGAGAGGAAATGTCTTTTCACCTCTCTTTTTCAACATACCTTCTTCCTTGATAAAAAAGTTGGAATGTATATAATTAATAGATGATCAAGGATAGTCTTATGTTCTCCTTTCAGTTAGATTTATGGGTCTCTTTTTCAGTACTTCTGGTAATTTTTCAACATTATCAACTTTTAGCTTGCCTTTATTCTGGTCCATTTTATTTGCAGCATTTGATGTTTCAACATCACAACTGATTCCAATATTTCCCAAGTGTGTATGAATTTGATCACTCAAAATATTTTCAACTCCATCAGACCATCGTTTCTCTCTCTAGTGGCTCAACATCTGAGAACCTACTAAATTTTATTTTCTTCTTTTCTTATTTTGAAATTGATTTAATTTTTATAATACTCCTAAGAGTAACAACTTCTTCTTCAAGTCCCAAAATAGTTTTGGACTTCTCCTCCAGTCTCGAGGTATGATCACTGATAACCTTTGCATGTTCTCTGATTCTGATCTTTAGTTCCACTAAATCATCAGTCCTTTCAGGGATTGATGACTTTACTTTCACTATTTCTTCCAGTCAATCAATTTCATCTTCAAGATGATCAACATATTATGATGATTCTTCCACCATATATCTCCACTTATTCCTTCTCTAACACTTATTCTCAAGATTAAAAAAACCTTCCTTAAGTTGTAACTTGGTATTGTCATTAATTTTCCACGGGTTATATCAAGAATTATTTTTTGATGGTTCTTAATTTTCAATGGTATCCATCATGGAAGTATGGTTTCATGTTTTAAATTTTGGTTCTTCTTCTACACAGAATTCATTATCATCATATTAATCTTCATAGAAAAAACTCTTATTCTATAATTTATTTATATATTTGAAGTCTCCCTTTTTGAAAAACCTTTTTTTTTAATGTTTTCATCTTCACTTTCTTCAACTTCCAACCCTGTTGAGCACTGAGAGGAAATGTCTCCAACTTTTCTATAATGAAAGAAATACATAGGTAAATTCCCTTTAAATTTCCTTTTTCCCATCTGGAAATTCCTATAAATGAGAGAAATAATTTCTTTTTCCTCATCATCTTTATAACTACTACCATCTGAAATATTCAGTTTACCCATGGATTTGAATTCCATTTCCTTTCTCACTCGAGTCCTAGCATCTTCTTGTTTGACTCTCATTTAATATTCCACCAGGCTACTCATCAGATCATCTAGAGAATGTCTGGAAAGATATCTTTCCCCAAGGAATGACACATTTACATTGTATAGGGCTGGAACTATTCTCAATATTTTATTTACAATATCAATGTCTTTTATTTCTTTTCCTAGACCTCGAATTTCTCTAACCACTTCTGTAATTTGATTGAAGAAGGAGTCTTCATTCTCATCAGTATGCATCTTCATATCGTCAAACCTATTGTGCAGGACTTGTAGTTTCATCTCCTTCACTTTGATATATCATTCATAAATATTTTCAACTTTATCTCGCATGGACTTTTCTAAGGTGAAACTCATCACCTTTAGATAGATCTGGTCAGAAAGTGTTGCGGTGAGAGAATTCTACTCTTTAGCATCTTCATCAAGAATTTTTTTGTCTGCATCAATCATAGTCAGCCCGATTGGATCAGTAACTTTTATTCCTTGCATAATATAAAATATGACTTCCATTCCAAGAGATCTTAGATGAGGTCTCATTATGTTCTTCCAAATCCGAAAATTACTTCCATCGAAGAGGGAGACTCCCTTGACATTTTCTGAATTCTCCTTGATGGTATAAGATGGATAAAACACTAGTAACCTCCATTTGATACAAGTTGAAGGATCCCAAAACACCCTGAGAGTGGAGGGGAGAATCTAGGTGTAAAATTTTCTTTTTAAAGGTTTGGATCTTGTTACTATGTTGGTAGGAACTTGTTAAATCTTTCAGTCAAATCAATGCAAGGAGATGACATAACACTTTTACTTGGTTCACCTAAAATGGATATGTCCAAGGAGCATATGCTGATAGTGTTTCAGTCATACCTAAATACAAAAATCCTCACTAGTTATGGAGTACAAGAGTTTTTTCATAGTCACTATGTGCCAGGAACACTGCCCTTACAAAATTTTAGGGATGGCTCACTTCTTCCCTCAAAAAACTTCTGTAAAATCCACCTATCTCGCTACTATGAGGGAATTCTAACTCAGTTTATCGACTTGAAGGTTTCTTCAACTAGTAGGCATTGGACTTTTTGTCTCTATCCATCACGAGACACTACTTTCATCAAAGACCTGAGTATATGCTCACTGAAATCCTTGAACACTCAACACTGATAATCAATACAACCCTTTGAAAATCCACTTCATAGATCACACCACCTCACAAAGCTCAAACCTTCGTAGAGCACAACCCTTCACAGAGCTCGCTGCTTCATAGAGAAAAACCATTTGCAAAGCTCACTACCTCACAGAGCAACCTACTTCATGAAGCTCACTAATCTAGCACGGAAAAACCCATTTTCAAGAACTCATATGAAATATTTTCATTAGCATAATTCTAGACTTTAAAATTCTCTTCACGAAGCACAAGATCACATCGAACAAACTGCTTCATAGAGCACCCCTTTTTTTGTGATGTCAAAGTGATGTCATATTTTCTCTCTCAAAAATCATCCATAATGAAGAGTGGTGGAATCTTATTTATATGCCCGGTCGAACGTGGAGATCCTCTTCTTTAGGTGTGAAATTCAAATCATCTAAAAAAATTGCAGAACATATCTCTTTTCACAAAGCTCCATAGAAAATACCCCTTCATAATGTTCATCGTAACTACAGATCTCTCTGTCAAAAGCCTTTACACCGCTTCAAAGCACCACCACAAAACACCACTCACAATGCTCTTTTACTTCGCTATTCACAATGCTCTTTGTAACTACAAAGAAAGACCATTTCAAATTTTGATGCTTTAGTTCTTCGAAAAACCTCAAGCCAGAGTTTGTGAAATCCAAGACTTTTCCATTTTTATGAAATGATGATTCCAGAAGTATGCCTATCACGGAGTTCAGAGTCTCGTAATCACAGAGTGCACCGTCACAATTTTCATGTCTTCGCGAAACACACTTAATGAAGACCACCTTTTTGAAACTCATGCCTTTTTCATATTTTCATGAGTCCTTCAAGAAAACCCACTTTTCACAATGCTTACCATTCCCTAAATTTTGGACTCCAAAAATTTGGAAAATACTGGGAAACAATGTCACCTTCAAAACTCATTACGACTTCAACTGTATGAACCCTTTACTTGAAATCTCCCTGAAAATCCATGAGATGATTGACAAAAAACACAGACCATAATCTACTCCCATTAAAGAATAGACTTAGTTCCAACAATTCATTGATCTCGAAGGATGGGAAGATTACCATAGCCCCCACCAACACAATATTCTGGAATAAGTATTTTGTGTAATCACTATACCATCATCAAGATCGCATGACATTAAACTGTAAGGTAAATTTTCCCGTCTTCACAAGGCTAAACTATATATTTTGTCTTTGTAGAAAAAACATAAAAGGCACACCAATTTTCCTTGTGCTAAGAAAATAAACTGAATGACATTAACTTCCTTACCACATTACATTAAAATACACAGGAATCATCATTTAAATCGATGGTTCTACACACACGATCCAAACCTATGCAGGAGAAATATGAAATACCCCTAACCCTTCATGAGAGTTTTATCTATGTAGGTAGTATCTTTTTCAAGAACTACACGAGGATTGATTTTTACCATTATAGGATACATAGTGATTCCAAGACCTATCATGTTGATCCCATCCATAAATTTCCTTCCTTTCATAAGTTTATTTTATTACCAATCTTTGGCCCCAAGGCCACTTTTCAGATCGGGAATATGTTTCTCATTGTTCTCCAAAATCATTATTCCAATAACTATAAGACACAATCATCCTGATCATGGATGTTAAAATGCATGGTACATTATCCATATTACAAGACCATAAACTACATGAAACAAATGTCCTCACTATATGATGTTAAATTTTGTAGCATCATAATATTCTCACTTGAGAGGACATCAGCATTAACATCAATCTTCTACCATTCCGTATTTAATAACTATGTGTGGATTGATTCCTATCATCATAGGATATATATTGATGCATAGAACTCTCATGTCGGGCCCAGTCACAAATTTTCATCCATTAATAAGATTATTTTCTTACCAGCCTTTGGACCCAAGGACAATTTTCACATTAGGATTATGTTTCTCGCTAGTATACAAATTCATTATTCCCATAACTATAATACACAATCATCCTGATTGCATGATGTTAAACTACGTGGTACATTATCTATGTCACAAGACAATAAACTGCATGACCCGAATGTCCACACTATATGAAGTTAAACTAAACAACACCATAATGTTCTCACATGAGAGGACATCACCCTCAGCATTGTTCATCTATGATGTTGTATTCAAAAACTATGTGTGTCTTGATTACTATCTATGAAGGATATGTAGTGATGCCTAGATTTCACCTTCTGAACCAGCCACCCCAATGTTAAAAAATTTCCCCTCCCTGTGTATGGGTCATGCCTACATGTGGTTTGATTCCTTCCCACACATGATACATAGTGATGCCCAAATATCCAATATCAGATCCTGCCACAACAATCAAATAATCAATGGGAAAATTAAACACCTATGTGTATAGATCATACCTGCATAGAGAGCTCCCATTAATAATTATATGTGGCTTGATTACTATCATCAAAAGATACCTAGTGATTCTCATATCTCTAATATCAGGTCCAACCACAATGAAGGATAAAAATTACATATTCGCTAAGTAAAATTCAATTTTTCATAGGGAATATTTTTTGAACTACATGTGGCTAGATTCTTATCATCACAGGATATATAGTGACACGCGGATCATTAATCCTAGGTCTAACTGCAACATTCCCCCTATTTCACAGTAATTCACTTTTTCCATTACCCCTTGACGTTAAACTGCATGGGGTCCCAGAACTATGTATGGATTGATTCTCACCATAATGAGATACATAGTGATTCCCATATTTTTCATCCTATTCTAGCCACCAAAATTTATAAATTCCAATATCCTTTGTTTTATCATCTCTATGTGGAAGAATAAAACTTTTCCACCCCTTGTTTCTCACTTCGAGAATAGATCAAGTGAGATTAAGAGTTTCAATAGGAGATTTCGCACATGATTAGGGAATATCAATCCACATCAAGGTAGTTGTGGTCCTGGTAGTAAGACATTAAAAGGAAAACCAATTTTCCTTATATAATTCTTTTAAAATAAAAGGAAAATGTTCTTATTGAATGACATAAAACTATATAGTTCCATGGAAACTATATTCATTCACATCGGTTGATCTAAGTACTTATTCCAAGACACTAAAATATACATCTAATATGCTAGCCACATGATATTAAACTACACAAGGAAAATCCTTAACGCATGACTTTAAACTGCATGGTACCTCAAGAACAATGTTTTTCATAGTTCTCATTTCGACAAGATACGTAGTGATTCCTAGGACATATTTATAAGTTACCGACACAAGGTAATGAAAAATAAAAATATCCCAATATTCTGTATAAAAACATATATTTGTCCAGGATATCTCAATTTTGGGTTCTTCATTAAGGGATATATCAAGAAAAAAATCTCCATACATAAGACTTATATCTATGTAGGGAATTTCTCACTCCATAGACAATCATGGTCTAAATTTTTCTTATGTTCTTGTACACATTCCTTCCATTCATCATCCATTATGCCATGATCTATTTTTTATTTTTACAATATTCCTCTAGCCAGAAAAGATGTGGGGGTGTTAGTGTCCCGAGGAATCCTTTGTTTGACTATTCAAAATATTCCCCAGATGGATCTCCATAATTCTCTAAAAAGTTCTATCTACCAAATGAAGGTTCATCCCTAGGAGAGGCGTCTTCTATTTCTATAATCCCAAATTTAATTTTTTTCCCCATAACATTTCTTTGGATCTGAGAGTCCCTAGAATCATGGTTAACACTTTCTTCCCCCATCACATTTGAGGCACGTCAGAACTTATTGGCCTGATGAGCCTCCTATTACTCATCATTTCAATGACATATAGTCCTAGTTGTATGACTTAAAATAGAAATAACCCATATCATCTTTAATTCATGATGTTAAACCACGTGGTTAATGTCCCTCTTATTCATTGTTACAATCAAGGACTAATTGCGGCTTACTTCCCATCATTGTAAGTCACATTGTGACACCTAAATCTACAGATTTGATTAAAGATTCCATATTCCATTTTTATCATCGAGTCACACATTTCCCCACCACATAATATTAAACTAAATGGGAGATATCATATTCTCATGATGCAGAACTCTGAGAATTATAAGAACTATGTTTGGCTTCATTACTATTATCATGGAAAATGTAGTGACACCCAAATCCTCAATGCCGGGTCCATCCATGAGATAAAAATGTCTCCCCTTTTCCTATGTATGGGCCAGACCTTCACAGAAAGTTTTATACCACAAAAATAATATCCCCCAAGTTACTATATGTGATTTAGATCTATATATTAGGGGTCAATACATGTCTTACCCCACTCGTGGGATCATATTCAAAAGGAAATACCTCTTCCCCATATGATAGTTCGATCATTTCAGGGGGAACCTTCCTATAACTAAATATGGATTGATTCTCATTTTTAGGAGAAATATAGTGATTTCTGAAACATATTTCTTGGGTCCATCCATATAAAAAAAGAATCCTTCCTTTGTATCATTCAGACCTGTGTAAGGGAAACATTTCTACCCATTCCCGGGAAATCTCAATATAAAATGATCCTTTCATATTCAGTCACATTACTTTCACAAAAAAAAAAATTGCGTTTGGGAAATAATGAGTCCTCATAAACCTCCCTAGACATTAAGAATGGGAAGTCAGTATCCCGAGTAAAACTTTTTTTGAAAATGCATAATATTCCCCAGTTGGCTCTAAATAATTTTCCCATAAAAAATTCCATTAAACCAAAAGAAAATTAATCCCCATGATAGTATTTAACCATATCCATATTCCCTAATGGTGTTTTTTTATCCCACATCACTCCTATGATTCAAAAACCCCTAGATTAAATCATAAAACATTTACGTTTCCTGCATGAAGAAGATGGAACAATCTTGGAATGATTACCTAAAAAGGGAAAGTCCTTTATCCCCCAGCCAAAGATAAAAAACCTTAAACTATATCCCTTTAATGTTATCTCCATAAGACATTAAATTTCATGGTCCATGTCCTGGAAACATGATATTAAACTACACCATGCTCCAACCATCCTTTACCAAATCCAAATCCATGTAGCAGTTTCTTATCAATCCTGGCCAGTATGGATAATCATGCCTCATAATTTTCATACATTATTGCCCTAACAAGACACACTTCATGGTCTTCGAGAATCTAAATTTTCAAAAAATTACCCATCTATAGAATATGTAGGGTCAATGTCTTGAGGAAACATATTTTTAATACGAACAATATGCCCCATTTGGGTATACATAAGTTCCCCATAAAAAAGTATTGTCAACCAAAGGAAAATTCTACCCATGATGGGATTTTCCTATCTTTGTACATCCCAAAAACATTGTGCTGGAAACTGTTATTATGGTTACTCATCATGTACTTTCCCCATATAATGTCTTAGATTCTGCAAATCATTTTTTTCATTTTCAAAAAGCCACTTTAAGGGAAGCGGGAAACCTTACACGAGTCGCGACCACCACAAAGTTCAAATTCGAATTAAAAAATTAAAAGACAACAATCCCAATTCAGATCCGGAGAATCATAACCCACGCACCTATCATGGGTCATCGACTCCCCAACATAACCATCCAGAAGATACCCACTGGAATTCCCCTCCGCGGCACATCGTGATGGAGCCCTAACATCAAACAACCACGATATGGCCAAGAATCATCAACATATAACTAAAACCAGAAGCGAGCAACCTTCAATCAATCGCATCCCAGCAGACTGAATGCGTCACAAACCAAAATCAAACAGCAATCACCAACCAAACTCACCACAAATCCATCATCAACACATCACGAACAATAATGAATAAAAAGAGAAGAATCAAAAAACATCACCATAACGAGATCTCGGAGTCTCTGTAGAAAAGATCTCATCATCACCATCCAAGTCGCTCATCGGGGTTGCAATGAATCGCCCAAGACTTTCCAGATAAGAGGAGGCATCACTCGAGCCGTAGAGCCTGGATCACATCTGTCGACCATCACCACATATCCAAATAAAACCTATCCCAATAGAAGGAATCATGTGGAGAGGAATTGTTGTGAAAGACGCCAGAGGGACGCGGAGCCTCACCGGAGTTTGAATTGCGCAAGGCCAGGACGGACTCCCAGAGGATGCCGACTCCACTGCAACTGAGAAACCACTACCACGATCTTGGAAGAAGGGTGTCACACAAACCCTAGGAAAGTAGGGAGGTGGCGATGAGGGGAGAGTTGAATTCACGGATCCCCTTACAGGCCCATCCTCAAAACCACATTTATTGATGGTACCATCAAAAAAAAGAGACACAATACTCTCTAAATTGAAAACCAGCAAAGGGAACCCAAGAAAAAGTTGAGTCTCAACTCACTAAAACTATTTTCTATATATTTTAGGGGAAAATGAGCAATAAAAAAATGGAGACACAAAACTACATAGGTAGAAACAACGAAAATGGCAGAAAGGGAAAAATTCATGTTATTCCCACTAATACTACACCACAATGGACTTAGGAGAAAATTAGGATGGTAATAGAAAAGGAACAACGTTTTAGGTTTTTTCATGTAACACTAACAACGGTTTAATCTTTGCTTGTTGAGTCCTTTGGACCGAGAAAAAATTAGAACATTACATGATCATTTTGATTATCCTAGGTTTAAATTAAAATTTATTTCCATTAGATATTATATTTCAAAGTGTGACTAGTTATGATTAATTATCATGGAGGGATAAGATAAAGGATTGGAGTTGAAGAGGGAATAATTTTTTAATTAAATATAAACAAATGATGAACATACAGAGATTGGATACTCTCTAAGTGAAAAGAACATCGGGATTATAGATCCCACTTAGTGGATTCAAAAAGATGAAACAGTACCTACTCTGAATATTCAATGTCTTAGAAGGGATCAGAAAAGGTTCCAGTCTAATAATTTTCACTAGTTAGAAGTACTTTTGGACTCTCATTCACATCAAATCATACCTTCTCCACCTCCTCATCCACTAGTTGTTTCCCTTCACCAACAATTAATTTGGTGTGAGATAATTCTTTCTTGAGTTACTCTAGTTCCCAACTAAGTTGTTATACCTCTTTATGAAGTTTCTACACTGAGGTCCTATGCTATGTAACTTCACATTGTCACCTTGCAGCCATCCCAGCATGCTTAGCAAGGATCTTCCTGGTTATGGAAGGGTAATCCATGGACTCTACATTTAAATGGATTTAATAGAGTGTTCCAGTCTTCTCCCACAAATAAATAACTTGTTTTACTATTTCATGCATGGAATGATAGTCAAACCCCATGGTAGCTCTCTCTAGTGAATCCCAAATCTGAAGGGATGTTCTCCCCAGCAGGGGTGCCCCTTGGGGTATTCTATGGGTAAGAGAAAGGTTCCTAAATCTCATTAAGATCCTATAAGTACTGATAGTAGGGGTTTAAGGTCATGATAGTAAGAAAAGTAATATTTGGTATAAACAACTATATTACCTCTTCATTAGCATCATCTTACCCCGTTTGAATTATCACCATATACTCTACTCAGTCGAACCAGTAAGGTCTTTCCTTGTATGAGTGGATCTAAATGTCCATTTCATCCAAATATATATCCACCTTGTGAGGATCTTCCCAATTAGAGATCCACACAACATTAGTTATCAATACAAATCCAAAACGTTAAAGGGGTCTACCTAAAAAATTTCCCATATATATTTGGAATATGTGCTTATTCTCTAGATTTCCCCCTAAATATAAGACTCTATGAAGAAAACAGTAATTGTAATTGATAACGTTGGAAGATCCTCCTTGGGAAGAGGGGTGGGTTCTGGCTACAACACTTGCTTTCTGGGATCGTCATCTTCCCTAAAACCCTCTAGGACTAGAAGATTGCGAGACCCTAGAAAGGAACAAGGAATTCCCCCAACCTCAGTTTTCGTAGGGGGTAAACTTCATCTGAACCCCCATAGGTGTGTTTATCATTATTTTCATCCTCATTAACCTCAAACCTCACCATTTCAAGTACTCACCGAGAATATCTATCTCAATTCTATATGGAATGGACTCAGTCATCATGGTCTTGAAGATATGAATCCACCCTTTCAGGTCATCAGCATTAGAGATAGTGGAAGGAACCAACACATATCCATATCCAGTCAAAGAAACCTCTTTCTCCTGTAGAAAGCACCATAGAGTGTAAGACAAATAAGAACTCCTCAAAGAATCCCATTTTCACTGTGATGATAGAAAAGTGGCATTAGGAGGCATGGATGCTTGAACTTGGGGGGAATAACCACCAATAAGAAAGGATAAACCCTATTCTTTCAACAAATTACTTGGGGATCAGAAACTATGGAATTTCATGGCTACTTCATGGGCCTAGAAAGCCTAGATATTTTCCTTTGGTTCCCTCCGGCCTTATGCACTTTTTAGAATTGGGAAACAAGGCATTGTTTTTTTAGTTTATCTTCATGGTATTATTGATTCTAGACCTTGGCATAACATTTGGTAAGGTTTTACTTAAAACTCACAGAAGGCAAAAGCCTAATTCTACATCTTGTTTCCTACCAATTAAACCTCAACAAAAGATTTTGAGATACAATTAGGTGTCTATCCAAGCACACATTTTTGATCATTAGAGGACACCTCATTTGAAAACAGTTGAATTGACATGAAATATACATGATGAGTTCTCCTGAAATATAATAAATACATCAATCCTAGAAACCAAAATTCTTTATCGCAAAGAGATAAGATATCCTCACTTTGAAAGTTCAAAATTTCCTTCATTTACCAAAGTATCGGAAGGGGAAACCTAAGGATCATGGTTAAAATGATCATGATAGTAGATATTATCCATCGTTTCTCACTCAATCCAGTCCAATGACATTACCACACTTAGGATTTGGAGGTATGGTCAAATGATGTATTCGAAGATCTTATTAGTGTTGATTTATCTGTATCTTCCCATATGATATGATACCTAGACCAAGGTAAACAAGAATTGACCCACCATATTGTATGGTGGCCTGACCTCACTAATTTTTCCCAACAAATACCACTAGGATGATGAAGTTAATATGACTATTGGTGTCCAATTGAGCCCCCATTATGAAAGTCGTGACTCTAACCCCAATACTAGAATCACACACTGATATCAGCTAGCCACTCCGAAATATGGAAATAAGGGATACTGATCAGAATACTTGATCAACAATGGGGATGATCTTCCAACCCTACTCATCAAACTAACCTTCCTCAAGCATGGGATAATAGGCACTAATACCCCTTCGGTATCAACATCCAGGAAATTCCTCAGCCTCCTCATGTAGGGATCATATGCACTTAGCATTGAAAGGGGTTAATCTAATAAAAATGAGATATTCTTCATAAGAATTTAATATATCCTTTTCCTTTTCAATAATTCACTTGGAAATGGAAGGGTGGATCTCTGCATCATCCTAGTCTAAAGGGGGTGGAAAAAACTCATCATACATGTCAACGTTGATGGGTGCCACCAAAATTATTTGGACATCCTAGAGAATGATGCCGACTTCCCCATGAACTACTTGGATGGTGTTGGTGGTTAGGATCCATCTACTAAGTAGTTATAGGATGACCATTTTATTTAAGTGGGAGTAAGCCTATGACACCTAGATATCTTCGTATAGCTCCACAACCTCTAAATCTACTATAAATTCCTCACATATTTGGTGAACCTATAGAAATACCACCCATTTTCTAGGATAAATGAGCTTCTAGAGTGAAGATATCCCTTCAATAACCACCCTAGATGCTTGATTTCCATGGAAGATTTCATGATTCTTTGATAGAAATGGTTGTTCTCGTCTGGTGGTCGCACAAATTATTTAGTTACATTGGAATGAAATTCAAAATAAATCTAACAGCATGTGTTCTACATATAAATTCCCCCCCTCGATGAGATGTTGTCTTGGAGGATATTTATATTCTTGATTGTTGACTTCATGACTTGATTTTTTTCATGTGGTGATGGAATAAAAAAGCTGTATAGTAGCCTAAATCCATAAAGAGGTAGTCTATTAGAGATCAGACATTCCTTTTATAATGCAATGAGAAGTCCCGTAATGGATTGATGGAATGGATCAAATGTGATTTGGAATTTTCTTCAATAAAATAATTCATGGATTTCATCCTCTCATTGTTAGTATAAATAGTACTACGACAAGTAGAAATATCATGTGAGGGATCCATTGTTTTTCTACATAAAAATCAATGAATATAAGGGGATAGTCTCTATAAAAATGGAAAAGTATACAGTACCAAAAACCCAAAGTCTGTAAAGCATTGTCCCATGACCCATCGATTTTTGAATCATTGGTCTCCATAGCACTGGCCTACAAACCATTAGTACATGAAGCATCAGTCCTTGAAGTACTGGCCTGTGAACACTCAGTTCACGAAGCATTAGTTCACAAAGTGATAGCTAGTAAACAGTAATCCCACAAAGAAATGGCCTATGAAGCATTTTCATGTGAAGCTTCATCCTGAAAGGTGTTTAGAACACTGTACTCTCCATCTATGAAGCATCTGGACACTATATAGGAGGTTCAAATATCACTATTCATGGTTAAGACATTTAGTTCTCGAAAAAGGTATCCACAAAGGAGAACCTCTATGCGAAAGCTAAGGGTGATCAATAGTTCATAGAGAAATTAGTTCTCTGATAAATATAGTAATGAAAAAATTAGTTATCCACCCTATTTATATCCATGTTCCACTCATACGGGTAAACAATCATACCAAAAACTAGTTCAAAATAGGACCCCTTTCTACATCATAACCACCTTTTCTTCATCTCCATCGAAACCCATTCTGATGGAGGAATTTGTTGGGTCCTCATAATTTTACATAAAATAAGAGAATAATTTCATGAACATGGAAGAATGGTAGAAATAAACACATAATAATAATTTAAGAAAAATATTCAAAAGGAAAAAATCCACAAAGGAAAGTTCATGTACGCGCAGTAAAATCGCTAATTGTTCCACCACCCCATATAGAATTCATCTACTTCGCAAAGTGCCCTATGAATAAAATTTCTTGTGGGATGAGACTATATTGTCGGAACCAAAAAATGGAAAAAAATAATTTACGGGACAGGGAGGTGATTTCTTCCCCAGAAAACGACCACCCCCAGGAACAAAATCATCCATGGGATAAAACGGTACCACCATCACCCATAAAGAAAACCAAGTCATCTGTGGGGTTGGGATGTAATTTCTTCTCTCTCAAATGACCATTCCCTATGAACGACTTCCCCTATAAATAATAAATAATTCATGATGTTGGGTGTTGATTTTAGGCCTTTTGAAAATGAAATTGTTTGTGATTAATGGTTTCCTTTTTGGGGTTTCGTAAACAAAGCGCAATGGCCCACTGCAAACGACCAGCCATCCTGACACTTGGTCATTTTTTTATTCTATCAAATTCCCATGGAAGAAATAGAGAAGGTGAGGATAGGACCAAATTTATGAGAGGAAGAAAAAAAAAGTAGATATTTTAAAATATAATTTCCATCATTTAATTCCACTGCATATCATTAAGAAGAAAACAAAAAATATACTACAATTTAAAAAACAAAAAACCTTTGAATATTTGAAGACACTACTTAGTGGGGGAAAATTAATGGCCCCTTTGTTGACCAGAACCTCGAATAGAAAAACACTATACAGGAAGAACCTTGCACCATGTATCTAAATTCTATGCGGGAGGAAATTGACCTCGAATAGAAAAATGATATGCGGGCAGAACCGAGCCCCGCATAGTAGCTCGCAACACAGGCACAACCCAGGACCAGATATCACAATTCTACATGAATGGTACCCTCACTTGTATAGAAACATGAGATGCATAGGGGACCCCATCCCTTATAAGAACATGATACACATATTTGGGTATCCTTGGGCATTCTACTCTCTACCTCCAATCGCTCCCTTCTCTCATAACACTAGGCCTTACTTGGGCCCCTCTATGAACAAATCTAATGGTTTTAGTCCAAGGCCTCTTCAAATTTCACCTGACATGTTTAATTAGATCATAAGGATGATAAGTGTTTCTTATCAAGTCTACATACCCGTGGTAAGCGGATTCACATGTGTAACCTCCATAAAAAAGTGGACCCATGTAAAGTCTTCAGCTCTACATTCCCATGGTAATGAGTGTTCAAACCTTGGAGGTGATCATGTGAACCTCCTTGTTCCATAAGGGGAGGGTGAGGATCATTCTTTCATTTCCCTTTGATATGTAATGATATCATCCCCCTGGAACCAATTTTATGGCATCCCTCCTAGAGTAAGCCCCTAGTCTTTCTTTTTGGAGGCAATAGTCTTTGTCCTCTTCACCTCATCTTGGGTCATAGTCAGATAGATCCCAATATTTTACTATCCTGGTTACCAAACTAAAATAGATGATAGGAAAACTCAAGGACCTTTCCCTATACCTTTGGTTTTTAGACCTCATCCACCAGTAGTCAAGGTGGATCATGTGATCCTTAGATTTATTGATTCATCTTGTTTCTCACATTGATCATGATGCACATGGGCTTATAGGTTAGTGGAGATCATGAAATATACACATTCCCAATCCAAATAGTCTATCTTCATAGATTTAATCAACAACCTCCATTCATATGGGCCTCATATATAGTATAATACCCAATCATATCCACACACCTCGACCTCCTATAAGGAGTAATCCCCAACATACTAAACTATGTGGGCTTAGATTTATAACTAATTAGGATACATAGAAAGCCTCCCTAAGGTCCAAACCCAACACCAAAAATTACCCTAATGTTCTCTAGGATCTATTCAGGGTAAGGCCATATCCATCTAGGATACTACATCTCTTCCAGAAACCTTGCACCACATCAGCGTAAGTCCTGCACCATCCCAAACCAGGAAACTTTCACATGGGCATCCATGCCACTTGAAATTAAAATGCATCGTTTGGTCTTCATCACATGAAATTAAAAGGTGATGTGTCCCACTAAGTGGCACCAAATTATGTCGGTTCTGGTTCCTTTCCTATGGATGTTTAGGAATCCCATTTTATGGGTTTTATCTTGACATCAAAACAACTCTCATCTCCCTTGATGATAACAAGCTCTATAGTGCCTCACCACATGGATTAAAACCAGTTTTGTCCTAATAAATGACCAAAGAATCTATAATCCATCCATAAAAGGGTACCATTGATGGATAATGTCAAATACATATAGATATCCCAATCAATGGAGAACCTCGTATACATAAAGATGATTCTGAACCCATGTTTGTTTATAATTTTTCGCAAACTCATGGTGATACCTATATACATACATGGGAATAAACCTTGGATTCATGAATATATCTTAAATAAATAAGAAAGTATTTTAATAGGAAATAGTTTCCCCCAAAAGGGTTTGATGATCCCCTCTTCCCTTCCTCTCAACTAATGTGATTTTTTAAGGGTCATTGGAAAAGGTTCCCAATGAATGCCTTCCTTTGGAAATTAGGTCCATGATTTGTTTTGGATATGAGATTCATTGGGTGTTTCGGGTTCCATGAAAAAAACCTATTGGAAACTGCTTGAAGATAATATACCCAACATGAGTGATTGCACACAATTCAACCCCCTATAATCCATCATTGGGAGAAACTGATCTTTCATCGAAAATAATTATAATAGTAGAAAAAAGGAATCTACTAGGGAATAACATATCTTTAGGAGAATTACTCAAGGAGGTGAGGTTACACATAGAAAATAGCCACAAAGAAGAGATTTGGAAGACCCAGAAACTAAATCCATGACTCAGTAGAAACATGATCATAATCATGTAAGATATAGCAAGGATAGTTCGCAAGTTGGATCTAGTGCAAGTGGTAGTGTTGTAATAGTATGTACCTTAAACTCAATTTTATCAGTACTTTTCAATTACCATACCATGTATATAGTGAGTTATACGTGAAGTACATTTACCATTATTTTTTTGATATTTATGTGTGTTTTATTTAAATGGTATTGTTTATAGATTAATTACCATATCAAAATCTTATAGAATATCCTAGGCTATAACAAGAATATAGAGATACCATGACATTAATATTAAACATAAGTCATGTGATCTAGATACATCATACTAACTAGACATGGTTAATGTCTGAATATCAGAAGCTAGGGTCTCGTAATCATTGATAATTCTTCTCATGAAGTTCACACTTGGTGATATCTAGTGGGTGAGAACATAATTACAACCCTTGTAATAGGAACCCTAGATGTTTTGGGTGTTATTGGATGTTCCTATACACAGACATGTATATTTGTCTCCAGACATGGGATCATTATCAATTTGTTCCATTTGATCGAATACTTTTATGAAAGGAAAAAATCATGACAATGAATTTATAGAGATTTAGCTTGTGTTGGATGCATCATTGGTGGTATGGGATTAGTTTAATGGTAAAGTTAAAAAAAATTCTTCTGATTTGAGAAAGTAATATCTCAGGATTAGTTGATTAGGATGGTAGTACCTTCATAAATAATTTTTCAAGGTATTCAAATGTATGTTCATCCAATTAGATCAAAAAATAATAAATAAATAAATGATGAATTCAAAAGTATGCATCCATCTTTATGAGGATTCTAAAGACAAAAATATTATATTATACATTACGTGTTCGTAGGATGGTTTTCAATTCAATGACTTTTCCTTATCTCTTTAGGGGCCTTGATGGGTTTCTAGACTCCTCTCTGGATCTGGGAATACAATTAAATTATATTGAGATAAGGGTCTGGAAGGTCACAAGAAATATCACATTCAATATTCTTCAATAATACGGTGAATGGGTACATAGGACATGGTGTGCCTCACCACAAGGTCAGAGAGATGTCGAAACATTAAAGATCACTAGAAAATAAATAAATTCATTATTATTTTAATAGTTGGTCTGAATTTATTTATTAAATGTATTTACATGTTTTTAAGTTAATATAGAAAAAAATATAATATGAATGAATATTATTTTAATATTATAGGTTTGATTAATATTAGTGGGAATTATGAGTCATGTTAAACAAATTTGTTTTATCACATAATATATTTAATATATATTTCAATTATGTGATAAAATATAAATAATATTTATGATTTTGTTAGTTCATCATTACTATTTATTTATTTCTTATTTAGTGGAAATTTTTATTTGGGGACCAATGAACCATTTCTTGGTATTTGAAACTCCCACTATATAAGTAGGAGATATGATCATATTTCATGTTTATTGTTTATTCCAACGGAATGAGAGCCTCTCTATCCTCCCACTTTCTAGAGACAGAAGGTCTCTATCTGAGTGATCGATCTGGGAATACCTTTAATGGATTGAAGGCACAAATTTAGGTGATCGTTGTGATTCTAAAGGAGTCATCATAGCTTCATGCTAGCACTTAGAATTAAATTAATGGAGAGTGCACGTATTCATGGATCATGTGTGGATGATCTAGAGGGATTCATCTTCATATCCTTCATGAAACGGTCTCCAGTGATGAGCTATAGTCATTCACACTACATTTTAGAACAATGTATTATTTCAGTTCAATTTTGGTGTTTATTAAATTCATGTGAGACCCTCGTAACTCTATATAGGCTCTAATTTCTAGAGATGACAATTTTTCTCATTTTGGTAATGACAATATTTTAAATTCATGTCCCAAAGGATTCTGTTTATCTCCCTATTACTAATTGTGATCAGTGTTGGTATGTACCAATCATGCACAAATTATATGATAATGTGAAGGGTATGCCATAAAAAAAGGAGTTATGCTAGAAAATAATATGACAAGTAAGACTTGGGATGTAAAAAAAGTAGAGCATTGTTGAACAAACAACTCCCAAGAAGCTGGTAAATAATGATTTCAATGGTTTTACACCCAAGAAAATATGCCACTATTATGGTAGTAATGTTCATATCATGGAAGATTGAAAATTGGACATTAAAATCAGTGCTAACAAAATCAATCCTTATTCAAAGAAATAATCAAAGTAGAAAAATAATAATATGATTGATTTGGGGAAAGATACATCTGATGAATAATCTAAATATTTTCATAAAAAGGTTAACTTGATGAATTATAAAGATATGTGTGAAATGTGTAATATTTTTTTGAATTAAAATAAAAAATTCTAGAACTGCTCATCTAGAAAAGAATAACTCTTTAGGAAGACAATGAAATCACTTGTGACTTTTTATGGCTGAAAATTAACTTTTTTATTATCAAAACACTTGTTAGGAAAAGTGAGAAACCATGAAGTCCATAAACACCTAAAAAGAAAAAATAAAATAACCCATAAAAAACTATAGGATTATCTCCTCCACAGCCATTGCACCATTAAGACAAGCCTTCATCTGAGTATCACCCTTCAGCAAGCAGTCCCATGCAGAAATGCACGTGCATGGAATCGATGGAAAATCCATACCCTCTCATAATCTAGATCCAAAAGGAATTTTTTTGGTGAAGACTTCATGCTTTAATCCCCATATGGAGTGTATCCAAGTAGATTGATGTGTGTGAAACACCAGACTTCTCATTGAAACCAATTAGAGATTTGAACCAAACCCAAACCTAGCTGGAACAAAATTCCACACAAACCAACTAATCCTAACTACCAACTTAAATAGATTCATAAAAGAGAAACATGAGATTACCAGAATATACTTCCCTAAACAAATTCTAGGATAAAGCCAAAACCCGAGTGTTTGATAAGTCCACCATCATCCTTTCAAACTCAGAAGCTAGATGGTCCCAAGATTTTATGTAATCCTTCATTCTTATCTTCCCTATATTGAAGTCCCATACCAGAAAGAGATCTTATTTGTCAATCCATGAGTATTTATTCTCATTGAGAGACACTCTGAGGGACCTCCCCATCATCTTGACTTCCTCCTATTTAGTTCCATTAATCACCAAGACCCGATAGGTCACTTCCTCATCCGAAATCAACAACAAATCCAAGTAATGATCACCCTCATCCCTTGGCCTCAAATGAATCAAAGTATCAGTGACTATCTTTTTTATCTTCGAACTTTTTTGAAGAGTGAGTCTCTAGAGGAGGAGGTAGTGAGGAGTAATCATTCCTCCACTTACTCCCCCTAAAACTCATGTTACTTCTCAGGCTTAAATCTTCATCTGCCAAGTGTCCAGGTTCACTCCAATCGGGTTCCTTTATATAGACCCCTTTAAAAATTCTCTCACCTCAGACATCAGAATCAGATCTCAACTTAACCTATGAAAGCCCTTCGAACCTATTGCTCAAGTGAACTGGGGTCCACTTCAAAAAATCCTAACCCACTGTGAAAAATTTCTCACCTCTGTTTGGAATAGCTATATCCTTAGTGGACCCATGTTCCCCTTACACACATCATCACTTCCCGTTCTTAATTCATCAGAAAAAAAGTAATTCAAAACCACATTCTCACCACCCATAATTTGTTCCATGGATGTATTACTCTCATTCCTATGAATTTCCACTTGAACATCCTCATATTGATGCATTCCCTCTGCCTTCAACACACCATAGTTGGAAGGACCCGTTAGATCCTACCTCAGTCTGTTGAAAACGTCAGGCACCTTCGGGTTAATCTGATGTGTTGGGGCCTTTTTCCCCACATTAGTACCAATATCAGCCACAACAACTTCATTGTAGTCCACTGCCTCACTAATGGGATGTTCCTTCCCCACCGGACACAATGAAAAGTTTCTAAACCTCTTTCCTCTCTACCCATTTCAATCTGTCCCAATATATCATCCTCACATACCTCTATATTTCTACAACTGATGTACACTATCCTTATCAGAACCTGGGCTCCCAGGTGACAAACCTATGATGAGTGGTTGAAAAATCTCCTTCCCATAAGAAAACTTATTATAACAAACATATTATTGTTAAAATTAATTCTATACATAAAGTGATTATTAGGAATGCTTATAAAAAAATGTTTGGTCATATGACTAGAAATGTTGGAAAATTATAGAAAAAATAATAAAACACAATAAAAAATAGCTTATCTCTTGAGGTGAAAAAATGTGTTCTATATAAATAATAATTACAAGGGAAGAAATAAGGAAATCAAAAAAATGAGACTGAAAATAGGAATAATATCTTGAAGAAATCTTCCAATTATGATATTGGAAGAAAAAATTTCATAAGTTGAGTGGAAGTTCTCATCCTAAATGTTGTTTCTAAGGTATAAAAAGGTCCATCTCTATTCCATAATATATATATATATATAGTTTTTTACGAACATTCATGGAATTGAAGGATATGGATGTATCCCATAATCGATAGCGGTGATGAGTTAAATATATTAAAATTTCATTATATCGTGAATGGAGAACATTTTAATATCTTTGGAAAATTGGAAGATGAGGTTTTGAAATCACTTTCATATCTATACAATAAATGAATTGATTGTTATTATTAATGGGGAGTTGATAATTGAGAAAACAAGAGGGAGTTGTATATATTTTCACTTGAACTTTTTGATATGTTTTTTGTGATATGTAAATGATATATTATGTCTCATGATTTGATTGTCTGATCATCCCCTAAATATTAAGAAATGTGATATATATAATTTTTATACAACATGTTGTATGGTTTATGGAAAATGTTGGTCACCTTGGTAATGCACTCTTATTTTATACAAAAATTTTTCCCACATAGACTTATATATTCCTATCTATAGGCTCTTTACTAAAAAAATACATGTGGTGTTATTCTTCCCTCATAGGTGGCTATGGTTGAGGACTTAAATGATCGGAGGAGAAAAAAAATCATGATGAAATTAGAACTAGAATGATGAGATGAAAATGCCTCTATTGTAAAATTACTTTTATAGTAAATCATGGGGAGAATAATATTAACGTTATTAAGTGAAAAGGCATTAAATAAAATACAAAGGGAGAGATTTAATATCACAATTTAAATATTAAATAAGGAATTTGTTTTCAGAATATCATAAAGTTAACATATGAGGAAGACTTAGAAAAGGAGATGATGATGGTTAGGGAATTGTATTTCATTATTGATAAAGCATCCAACACAAGAGCCTCATCCCAGTTGGTGAGGACTCACCAGGTGCATCCAAGAGACCCGAGATCAAATCTGGGTGGAGGATTATTTCTGGGGGGGTACTGTAGCTGGAACTATTTAGTTCTGTAACAGCCGGAACTATTCATACATTTGGGCCTTCAGGCCACCGGATTGGTCCTCGGGTCCTTCAAGGCTTTCGGGCCACCCAAGGCCTTCGGTCCAGTTGATTCTCAAGGCCTTCAGGCCACCTTAAGGCCTTAGGGCCACCCCAAGGCCTTCGGTCCACATGAATGTAGGCCCCAGACACACTACAAAAAAAGAGCAGCCCTAGAAGAGGATTCAGAGTAGGTGCACTCACCATAGAAAAGACAAATGGATTGTCAGAATGAGAGGGTATGGCTATGCCATCAGTACCATCCTGTACTTGCATAGAAAGCCTAGCCAGACGGTCATGCAAAGGTGGAGAGCTACTATCAATATGCAGATGCTGGGGAGGGGCAGTTCCTTGTAGATAGTCTGGATGAATTCCATAAATACCTTCGGGTCATGTAATCTCCTAAGCCTACGGGCCATGTAATATCTGAGCCTACGGGCCTTGTAAGGGTTCCCTCTCATCCCTTGAAAGGGGGGTTATCAAAAATCAAAAAAAATGAAGGCCTTCGGGCCATTCATCCATAGAGCATCCATGTAAGTTTAGAGGGTGATTTTGGTTCTACCATTATCTTTGGAAAATGAATTTTGAGCCTTATAGTTTAAATAATTGATGTAAAGATATAACCTAAAGACATAGTGTCATATAAATTATGATTATTTTTAGAGTGTTTATTAACTCAAATACGTTTTTCATGCATATTGAAGAACTTGCACATTTTTTTCATCTTTCTTGAGAATTTTAAAGGATTATGAATAACATGGAAAATGTTCACTTTATTATGATTGTTTTAGAAGACTTTAAAGGATAATATTTATATGAATATTTTTTAGAAGAAGTTTAATTTAAAAGGCCATGATAAATTATATCATTTCATTATGTATTTTTAAGAATTATTTTTGGATTTTAGAAGCATAAAATTTAAAATAAGTTTGTGTAGCACCCCAAGATTTTTTCGAAAAAAATATAATTAAAGCACTAAATTTGTCTTGAGTTATACACAAAGAAAATTTAATCATGAACTACACACAACATAAATTTAATATTTCCCTATACAGAACACTACATTTATCTTATGTTACAAGAAATATTGGCTTTCATCAATGGCATAAGTAACACGCAATACTATGTTTTACCAAAAAAATAATATATTACTAAAAATATTATTATTTATTGTAAAAATATATAACCTAGATGTTAATTTGGTGGTTATTAATTGGATTAAATAAATTCATAAAATAAATGTCTTAATTCATTGGTTACAAATTAATTATAAATGAATATAATAACCAATTGAATATAAATGTAATAAATTTATAAAAACTATTTTTATGCTCATAAAGACATTTTATCCTAATAAATTATATTAATTAATATCAGTGAATGATATTAATAAAATATATATTTTATATATTCAATAAAATATTTTACACTCATAAAATATATTTTATAGGCATAATAAAGGAACAAATTCAATGTTACACATAAAAACCAATATTTTTATAAAAGCAGTATTATTTCCTTTTAATGGAGAAACTATTTTTAATATAAATTTAGGATCTTTTATATATTTTATATGTCAAAATTAATATCAATTTTTAAATATAAATATAAAAAATATCTTAGGGATAATTTTTGGTATTTTTCTGTGAAGTTTCATTTTTTTAATGAATGGTGAAAAATAATAAATTTTAATTCAAACATACTTTTTCAAATAATTTATATATAAGTTTAAATTAAATTTATAATTGGGTTTAAAGTATAATTAGATAAAATATACATAAATTAATCCAATTTTGTTCATTTCAATCAATTTCAATTTGAAATATGATATAAAAACTTCTCAAACTTTTGAACATTTTAACAATAAAAATCTGATTTGTCGTCTCTTCTATGGAATTTAATTTAAATTAATTTATACCACTTATATGAATGGAATTTGAAAAAATGGATTATATAATTTGAATAAGAATAAATTATAATTTATAATAAGTTCAACTTACTTTTTTACCAAAAATATTTATAAAAGTAATTAAAATTATTTATAACGATTAAGGGGAAAATTAGCTTAATCAAGGACTAAACCTTAAACATAAAGCCCAAAACGACCTATAAAATTGTCAAAAATATATTTAATATATATATTTATACTCTATATTCCCTTTTATCTATTGTTTTTCATTATTGGAGCCACTTTCCATTGGAAAATCATGGATGAGATTCTCTTTCCATAAATTTACAGGAATTCCACTCCTCCTCCACCATAAAAAGGTACTCACCAATCCCACTTATTCACACCTCTCAAGCCATTTTCATCACCCAAAATATGATCCAATAATCTAAAAAATACCTTAATTTATTATTTAAACCTCTATTTGGGCATAAATAAAACTAAGGAATCTCTTTTGTGCAAATCGAAAGGTGTTACCCAAAGAAGAGGTAACATCCTTCCGCAAGCTCTCTTCTTTTATTTTCTTTCTCAATCACCTAAAATATTATTATTCCATAGTTATATAATAAAATAAGTATAATAAATATATTTAAAGTTTTTTATTCTAATTTTTTGACCTTCACTTACACACACTTCCATTTGATGTGTAACAAACTTACTGTTTTTATATACAATGAGCTACCGCCTCACAAAATGATGTTACTCATTTTTTATTTTATCACCTATAAAGGTTGGTAATTATGATAGAAAATAAAATTTTATAATATATATTTATTATATTTATTATTTATTTATACTTATTTACCTATTATACAAATCCTACCTTCATGTTTTCCCTTGTATGTAAATGTGATAACTTCGTTTGTGGAAGTGTGGACTATCGCCTCCTCAAAGTGATGTGATTCGTTCAGACATTACATGGAATGTTTTAAGAATGGTTTTAGTAAAAATATATGATATATAATACATAATAATTATACTTTAATTATGTGTATATATATTTCATTTACTCCCTTTCTTTCAATAAGACAATAAAATAGAAGCATCATTCATGCGTAAGTATGGGCAAATGTCACCATTAACAGTGTATTTCCTTTCATAATTAAATATTTCATAGATTAAAATAAAAATTTATAAACTTAATATATATTTTATATAAATAATTTTTTACATTATTTAAAAAATTAAATGTAACGCCCTGACCCTAGCTACCCAGAGTCGGTGCATTACTTCGTAACATTGGCATGATCACAAAAGATCAAGTCTCGAAAGACCGATTAGTTTAGTAGCCTTGGAAACACTAGATACATTCATAAACGTTACATTACATCATAAAGTGAAAAACTACAACAACAAAAAAGTCTCCATAGTCCACACTCATATCCTCTTCTGACTATCCCTGCAGGTCATTCATAAAATACTTCTTCACATCCTGGAAAATATTAAAACATTGAAAGGGGTGAGCTCAGATGCTCAGTAAGGATAACAATATTGTGGAAGCTTTCATAAATAAACATAAACATTTAAGGCAATGTATAACTAAAACAAAAGCCTTTTAAACTTTAACATCAACATAATATGGCAAAGGTAAAATGAGAATAATGCCATTTACTTCTTTACATGGATATTCTACTGGTCGAATAATCACATGCAATATCAATAACCACTTTCATAATGATGGAATGCATAATGCCAGACTATCATAACCACGTAGCCAAGGCCTCGTGCCAAGACCACAAATAAGATTTTGTCAAGGCCTCGTGCCAAGACACTAGTTTGTCTCATGAGACCTGCCGATGCATCGAGGAGCTATAGCGGGCTCCACCCGTCACTTATTAAGTCCAATGCATTCCTCATATGAATAGGTTTAAACATATCATAAACCATAACATAATCGTATCACATAAAACATGCATAAAGGAAACATAACATTTCCACATTTCAATCACAAGATATCAATACAGCACATTGATATAATAAAAACGCTTTCAAAACCATTTTCAATAGCAAAATAAAAGAAAGTTAAAACTTTGTATTTATTTTTCATTAAAAAAATGATGGCTTGTAGAGGAAGCCGAAACTCAAATAATGGTCCCGGCGAAAGAGAAGTCGTTGTCGCCGCATAAGTACGGAAAGAAAAACATTCCCTTTTTGTCTTTTAGTAAAACGCTTCGTATAAAAAAGATTCCTTTTGAATAAACGTAAAAGTTAAAGGGGTTTATACACCGTATAAAAGAAAGTTGTGTATAAAACCAAATATGCCTCAATGAAAGGAGATTGAGACGAAGTCCTTAAAAAGATCATTTTTAAAATAAAATAGATCTATTATGTGTATTCACTATAGGTACACATAAAGAAAGTAAAAATACAAAATAGGACATAATAACAACATGACATAATTTGAAAGTAAGAGATTAACCCAAAGAATGGAAGTTGGGTTAAGAAGTTCCCTTACCTCGTGTCTGACTTGACTCAACCGTTATTTAACCTCCTGAATAATAAACTAGAGTTAATATATACCTTATTAAGAACCATTTTCAATTTCATTAACCTTTTTATATCACTTATTACAATGTTATGAACATTATGTAATTATTTAAGTTAATAACGGTCGTTTTGTCGATCTTTGGTACTTGAGTCAACAATAAACTTCTTATAATTACAAGTTGTTCATGTGGTAGAATATCCATTATATCCAGAATTATATTCATGATTTATATGTAATATATATCTTATATATCCAGTATATACATTCATTTATAATATTACGTAACATTTAGAGGTAAGAAATGAAATGCACCGTTCATGGAGACGGTAAGCCGTACGTACGCATGAACGCTACTTTCATTTCAATTTCATATTTAATGGAACAAAATCATAATGATATAAATGTATAATATAATTCCAGTATAATATAGTGTATAATACCATTTACTCCATCCTTTATACATCCCACATATGGCATTAACGATTCAAATCACTTTGAGGGGGCGGTAGTCCGCACTTCCTAAAATGAAATTATCGCGTTTTACCCATAATGGAAATCATAAAGTATGCCATAAATGAGAAATACAGAATCATAAGTAAAACATAAACATATTATATATCATATATAAAAATAGTGTCATCTTAATGGCCACCTTTGAAGGTGTTATATGAGTGTTGAACAATCATCGTTTCGTGAGGCAGAAATTCGACATTCACAGAAACCGTATGTTATTTAACCATTAGATGTAGGTGTGTGTAAGTGTAGCTCGAATCCTTCTTATAACAAAATCCTAGTATATTGAGGATACTGGTGTTGTTACAAAAGAAATGAATAAAAAGAGTTTAGGGGGTTGGAGAAGAAAAATAAAACAAAACAACATTAGAGAAGTCATTACCTCAAAATCGGGTAACTCTTTTTGATTTGAGCCAAAGGCTTCCTTGGGAAGAGTTCTTCCCAAAGTGAGGCTTCTAGAAGTAATAGGGGGAAGTTGGGAGAGTATTTGGGCAGAGGTTGGCCGAGCCAAATGTCTTGAAGGTGTGAATGAGGTGGGAGAGGTGGGGGCCTTTTATAAGAGGAGAGGAGGGGCTCTTTTGGAAAGATTGAAATGTTACATTATTACACAATGCTTTTCGGATTCTAAAGGTTCCACACTTATATAATTCGAGGCTAAGGTGATAAGGGTTCTAAATCTCCTCATCCAATTGGCTTTGGACAAGTGTAACCTTGGAGTTTTCATTATCTTCCCATTTTATTTAAATCGTTAAATAATGAGGTCATCGCTGCATCATCATGATGTCATAAATAATTTAACTTATTTAATGTCTAAAAATTATAAAAAAAATACTATGATGTAGGAAATATTTTTAGCTTTCTAATTAATATTTATAGTCAAAATTTGGATCTGTGTAACCCCACTTAAAAACTGTTTTAGTAAAACAACTCATGTTTGTGTCAATTTAATTTTAACATTAAATAAATATATATTAATGTCATTTTCCAACTAAAGTGGCTCCATGGGGTCCCCAAGTTGACCCATGGGTTGTCTTGGTCGGCCATGACTCATCCAATAGGATTAGGACAAGTGTCATGCTCATCTCACATTATTAAAACATTATTTTTACCTTAAACTACACTAATTACCTCTAATCGCGATTAAGAACTTAAAAGTTACTATTCACCAAAAAATTATTTTAATCTTATTGAACCACATTTTACTTCTTAATGACAACCATGTATGTCAGATTTTTGAAAATAAAATCACAGAAGTGGTAAAATTTCATTTAAACGAAAAATCAGTTATTTAACTACCACTTAGTGGTTTCACTATTCATAAAAAATTGAAGTTTTTCAGAATAATGCAAAAATTTCACCCTAAGCTATAATTGATATTCCGAATTCAAAAATGATGTCTATTTTACAAAATTCCAAAAATATATGTTGCATTAATTAATTTTATAATTAATTCCCGCTGTCAGAACAAATAGCGTGTTTTTAAGAAACAATTTATATCAAAAGATTGGCAATTGTTTATGTCCAATTTCAATGTTAAATTAATTCTAATGACCACCATTGGATAAAATGGTAAAAATATATTCTAATTATACCTTAAAACCACTAAATAGTATAATTTATCACTATAAATTATTTTGATTAAAAAAGTTGTTTTTAAGTATTTTCACTATTCATAAAAATTTAGAAGTTCTCAGAAAAATACCAAAAATTCAACATAGGCTAATTTCGATATTCCGAATCCAAAAATGAAGTCCATTTTGAAATATAAAATTTCTATAATTTTAAAAAGTGGTTATTACTATTCAGAACGGCTACTATGATTAGTCGCGGTGTTTTAGAACTTGAAGTTACGTACAATGCAAGCTATTGCATTATTGAATGAGAAGCGTATCGTGGAAGCTCGGGGTGTTACATTCTCCCCTCCTTCAATAAATTGCGTCCTCGCAATTTGAAAATTTTCTTTGAAAATAAAAGGTTGAAAAGAGAAAATACCTTTGAGGAAAACCCACATCGGAAATAAGGTTAATAAAATTTAGCCTTAATAAGAGGGAAAGGGAAATGAAAAAGTCACCACCCAATTATGATCCCGATTAGGAGAACATTGGTGGCAATTAAAGACATATAATTGGAGGAAAAACGTAAATATTTGTAGGGAGTGATTGAGGTCATCAATCACAATCAACTGTCAAATTGAGGGCCTCAAAGACTTCAATCTATGTTGATTTAAAATATCATCAGTTCAACAAGACATAAGGTATTAGGATAACACATTTTTTTGTTTTAATATCCCTTTACTAAAGTTTAAGAATTAATTTATTCATTGAATAAGAGATAGGTATATATATATTTATGCTTGACAATTAGAGTTTCAACCTTCAACTCATCTTTCACTCAAAAAGATAATAGAACTCAAAAATATTATACTTATCCTAATTGTATAAGGTTCCAAATGTTAACACATACCATTTAGATTAGTAATATTATTTTGTAATAACTAGGGACTTCCTGTAGGCTAGTGGTAGGAAATAAAGGCCTGTCGCACTATGATTGTGGGTTCGATTCCTGCAGCTTTGTCCGACGCGACGGGTTATGCCCCACCCTGCAGGTTGTCCTTTTCCAAAAACTATAGTACCATAATATTCAAAAAATAATCTTCATAAATGTTTTAACTTTAAACAATACTATCCAAAGTTCAACTTAATCCATTCCAACCTTTATAGTTATCCAAAATACCTCCGTCCAGACTTTCTCTACAAGGTCTCTAAATTCCAAAATCAAATGTAACATCAGATTCCCCAAACAAAGAAAAGTTTCTCTTATTGTCACATACTAAAAATATGATTACCTTAATCATATTAACTTAATCAAAAAGTACTACAGTACAATCTTTATATATATCACATTATTCTTATAACCAGAATATAATCCTTGATTCCAAAAGCACCAATACATTAATTATTCCGCTTCAACTGTAGTCATAGCATGAGATTGGCCTTGATCCCTTGGCCTTTTCTGAGGTAAGTTTCCTTGACTCTTAGGACATTCATTTGCATAATACCCCATTTCCCTACAATTATAGCATTCAACTTTGACAGCCTCTTTCTTTCCCTTGCAATCACGAGCCTAGTGACCCTTTTCTCCACATTTATAACAAACTCCCATTCCTTTTAGGCACGTACCAGGGTGATTCTTCCCACAATTATCACATAATGGAAAATCCTTCTTTCCCTTTTTCCCTTTATCTGTCTGTTGTTCCCCCGTTCTCTTCTTCTCTTGCTTTACTTTGTTGTCATAAGACTTAGAGAATTCCTTTTCTGTCTTGATAGCACACGAGACAATATCTTCGTATGATGAGAAGGATTGTGATACTAAAGCTCGGCGGAGAAATGGTTTTAACCCATCAAAGAAACGATCAATCTTACCTCTTGGGTTACGTATATAATCTGCAGCATACCTCGCTAACCTTGTAAAGTTGGCCTCATACTTTGCGACATTCTCATCCTCCTTTTGTTTCAGACTCAGAAATTGCCTTTCCATATCTGCTCGATGGTCACGAGGAAAGTATTTTTCTAAGAGAAGCTCTTTGAACTCCCTCCATTCCATATTCGATACGTCATCATCTTCCTTTGTGTTTTGAATCAGCTACCACCACTGATCGGCATCTCCAGTGAGGCGGTAAACTGCAATGACAACCTTCTCCCTTTCACTACTCCCCAAGGCATGGAATATTTTCTCTAAGGAATTTATCCATTGCTCAGCTACTATAGGATTTGTACTCCCATTGAAGGTTGGTGGTTGTTGCCTCATGAAACGGTCTATCATTGATCCTCCACGTTGCGGATCAGGGTGCTCCATACGAGTAAGGTTATTATTCATAACCTGAGTGAGTTTTCCCAGTATGGTAATAAGGTGATCAGCACCAGTTGTATCTCCAGATCAACAATAATTATCTTGAGCAGGAGGGAAATCCCTACACGGAGTTCGTGCATTGATACGGTTTCCATTCCTTCCACTAGGCGCCATTTCTAAACAATTTCATAAACTAGATTAGTTTATGAATCAAAATACATAATTCCATACTTGTTAAACACTTTACATAAATTGAACTATTTATGGATATAATCCATAATCATAAAAAGGAATGTTTTCTTTGAGGAAGTATGTACTCATAACCCTTCATAGTGGTTTGTAAATAAAATGAGAATTATCCTAAGCATATCCCCCGGGAGTGTCGTAACCAAGAGTGCAGCAAGGCCCGTTGTCGTGCACCAGTTCCCGTTTGAGTCTATCTCAAAGCGGTGTTTTCGGGTTTTACCCCTAGGTACATCTGTTCTAGAGCCACCTCTACCTGCTCGTATCCAGACAGGGATGTATTGCTCGGAAAACTCACAAAATCTCTACAATAACAAAATTCTAGGAAGTTCTTCTATACCAATCCTCCAAGTCTATCTTTGGGATATGTGCTCTAATCAGAGTTTATCTAAATCTAGCTTCCAAGGTTAGTACTAAACTGCCTCTGATACCAACTGTAACGCCCCGACCCTAGCTACCCAGAGTCGGTGCATTACTTCGTAACATTGGCATGATCACAAAAGATCAAGTCTCGAAAGACCGATTAGTTTAGTAGCCTTGGAAACACTAGATACATTCATAAACGTTACATTACATCATAAAGTGAAAAACTACAACAACAAAAAGTCTCCATAGTCCACACTCATATCCTCTTCTGACTATCCCTGCAGGTCATTCATAAAATACTTCTTCACATCCTGGAAAATATTAAAACATTGAAAGGGGTGAGCTCAGATGCTCAGTAAGGATAACAATATTGCGGAAGCTTTCATAAATAAACATAAACATTTAAGGCAATGTATAACTAAAACAAAAGCCTTTTAAACTTTAACATCAACATAATATGGCAAAGGTAAAATGAGAATAATGCCATTTACTTCTTTACATGGATATTCTACTGGTCTAATAATCACATGCAATATCAATAACCACTTTCATAATGATGGAATGCATAATGCCAGACTATCATAACCACGTAGCCAAGGCATCGTGCCAAGACCACAAATAAGATTTTGTCAAGGCCTCGTGCCAAGACACTAGTTTGTCTCATGAGACCTGCCGATGCATCGAGGAGCTATAGCGGGCTCCACCCGTCACTTATTAAGTCCAATTCATTCCTCATATGAATAGGTTTAAACATATCATAAACCATAACATAATCGTATCACATAAAACATGCATAAAAGAAACATAACATTTCCACATTTCAATCAAAAGATATCAATACAGCACATTGATATAATAAAAACGCTTTCAAAACCATTTTCAATACCAAAATAAAAGAAAGTTAAAACTTTGTATTTATTTTTCATTAAAAAAATGATGGCTTGTAGAGGAAGCCGAAACTCAAATAATGGTCCCGGCGGCGGATAAGTCGTTGTTTCCACATAAGTACGGAAAGAAAAAAATTCCCTTTTTGTCGTTTAGTAAAACGCTTCGTATAAAAAAGATTCCTTTTGAATAAACGTAAAAGTCAAAGGGGTTTATACACTGTATAAAAGAAAGTTGTGTATAAAACCAAATATGCCTCAATGAAAGGAGATTGAGACGAAGTCCTTAAAAAGATCATTTTTAAAATAAAATAGATCTATTATGTGTATTCACTATAGGTACACATAAAGAAAGTAAAAATACAAAATAGGAAATAATAACATCATGACATAATTTGAAAGTAGGAGATTAACCCAAAGAATGGAAGTTGGGTTAAGAAGTTCCCTTACCTCGTGTCTGACTTGACTCAACCGTTCTTTAACCTCCTGAATAATAAACTAGAGTTAATATATACCTTATTAAGAACCATTTTCAATTTCATTAACCTTTTTATATCACTTATTACAATGTTATGAACATTATGTAATTATTTAAGTTAATAACGGTCGTTTTGTCGATCTTTGGTACTTGAGTCAACAATAAACTTCTTATAATTACAAGTTGTTCATGTGGTAGAATATCCATTATATCCAGAATTATATTCATGATTTATATGTCATATATATCTTATATATACAGTATATACATTCATTTATAATATTACGTAACATTTAGAGGTAAGAAATGAAATGCACCGTTCATGGAGACGGTAAGCCGTACGTACGCATGAACGCTACTTTCATTTCAATTTCATATTTAATGGAACAAAATCATAATGATATAAATGTATAATATAATTCCAGTATAATATAGTGTATAATACCATTTACTCCATCCTTTATACATCCCACATATGGAATTAACGATTCAAATCACTTTGAGGGGGCGGTAGTCCGCACTTCCTAAAATGAAATTATCGCGTTTTACCCATAATAGAAATCATAAAGTATGCGATAAATGAGAAATAAAGAATCATAAGTAAAACATAAACATATTATATATCATATATAATAATAGTTTCATCTTAATGGCCACCTTTGAAGGTGTTATATGAGTGTTGAACAATCATCGTTTCGTGAGGCAGAAATTTGCCATTCACAGAAACCGTATGTTCTTTAACCATTAGATGTAGGTGTGTGTAAGTGTAGCTCGAATCCTTCTTATAACAACATCCTAGTATATTGCGGATACTGGTGTTGTTACAAAAGAAATGAATAAAAAGATTTTAGGGGGTTGGAGAAGAAAAATAAAACAAAACAACATTAGAGAAGTCATTACCTCAAAATCGGGTAACTCTTTTTGATTTGAGCCAAAGGCTTCCTTGGGAAGAGTTATGCCCAAAGTGAGGCTTCTATGAGTAAGAGGGGGAAGTTGGGAGAGTATCTGGGCAGAGGTTGGCTGATCCAAATGGCTTGAAGGTGTGAATGAGGTGGGAGAGGTGGGGGCCTTTTATAAGAGGAGAGGGGGGGCTCTTTTGGAAAGATTGAAATGTTACATTATTACACAATGATTTTCGGATTCTAAAGGTCCCACACTTATATAATTAGAGGATAAGGTGATACGGGTTCTAAATATACTCATCCAATTGGATTTGGACAAGTGTAAGCCTTGTATTTGGCATTATCTTCCCATTTTATTTAAATCGTTAAATAATGAGGTCATCGCTGCATCATCATGATGTCATAAATAATTTAACTTATTTAATGTCTAAAAATTATAAAAAAAAATACTATGATGTAGGAAATATTTTTAGATTTCTAATGAATATTTATAGTCAAAATTTGGATATGTGTAACCCCACTTAAAAACTGTTTTAGTAAAACAACTCATGTTTGTGTCAATTTAATTTTAACATTAAATAAATATATATTAATGTCATTTTCCAACTAAAGTGGCTCCATGGGGTCCCCAAGTTGACCCATGGGTTGTCTTGGTCGGCCATGACTCATCCAATAGTATTAGGACAAGTTTCATGCTCATCTCACATTATTAAAACATTATTTTTACCTTAAACTACACTAATTACCTCTAATCGCGATTAAGAACTTAAAAGTTACTATTCACCAAAAAATTATTTTAATCTCATTGAACCACATTTTACTTCTTAATGACAGCCATGTATGTCAGATTTTTGAAAATCAATTCACAGAAGTGGTAATATTTCATTTAAACGAAAAATCAGTTATTTAACTACCACTTAGTGGTTTCACTATTCATAAAAAATTGAAGTTTTTCAGAATAATGCCAAAATTTCACCCTAAGCTATAATTTATATTCCGAATTCAAAAATGATGCCTATTTTAAAAAATTCCAAAAATATATGTTGCATTAATTAATTTTATAATTAATTCCCGCTGTCAGAACAAATAGCGTGTTTTTAAGAAACAATTTATATCAAAAGATTGGCAATTGTTTATGTCCAATTTCAATGTTAAATTAATTCTAATGACCACCATTGGATAAAATGGTAAAAATATATTCTAATTATACCTTAAAACCACTAAATAGTATAATTTATCACTATAAATTATTTTGATTAAAAAAGTTGTTTTTAAGTATTTTCACTATTCATAAAAAATTAGAAGTTCTCAGAAAAATACCAAAAATTCAACATAGGCTAATTTCGATATTCAGAATCCAAAAATGAAGTCCATTTTGAAATATAAAATTTCTATAATTTTAAAAAGTGGTTATTACTATTCATAATGGCTACTATGATTAGTCGCAGTGTTTTAGAACTTGAAGTTGCGTACAATGCAAGCTATTGCATTATTGAATGAGAAGCGTATCGTGGAAGCTCGGGGTGTTACATTAAATCATGATCTATGTAATAGGATCACAAATAACATTTCAAAACGCGTACGATAAACAAAGAAGTTATTACCTGAAACATTACATTAACATTGAAGTTTTAATAAATGGGTAATATAAAATCATAAGTGAATATTATATGGTATAATATATATTAATATGGTTATTTTGTAGATGTATAAAAATTATATTTACTATATCAGAGGGTTGAACAGGTACGAATAGAGTCAAAAGTTAAGGATAGAGAATTTTATCTCACTTTTTATTTCTGAGAGATACAAGCCTTCTTAACCACTCATTTCATTTTTTGGTGTCTATAATATACATGGATGTATTATATTATTCTTATAATTAATTTTATTGATATTTAGATATCTATTTTATGATCTTTCTTTCAAGTGGGTTATGTTTCAAAAGTTATCAAATCCTTAAAGTAATGTGGTCTCAATTTTCCTTCTTTGTGACACATGTCATGTTATGAAACTATATTTTTCTATGAGGTGTATATACTAACTTTTGACATGTTATATCTTGAATATACTCATTTTAATTATATTTTAATATTCATTTAATGTGATTATTTTTATTATATTATGATTTAAATTCACAAAAGTGGTAATGGTTCATTGATTTAATGTCATAATTTAACTAGATTGTTTATGATTACATTTCAATAAATGAAGTGTTTTGATCCATAGATCAAGATTTCTTATGAATTTTCATACCCTCTAGATATAAATGTCATATCCAAGTAATGGTTCCATTCTTTTACTATTTTTTACTTAATATAATTAAGAAAAAAATGTGAAAATCTAACTCTATTTCTTCTTTTGGTTAGAAATCTAGGTTATTTCAAAATCATGTTTTCTAAAAATGTCTTAAAAAATATTTTAAAATTATCTTATTATGTTTAAAATAAATTTTTCCCCATGTATTAACTTTTTATAAAATGGTTTTAAAATGAATCTTATTTTTATTTTTTGGTCAAGTCACTTTTCTAAACTTTTAAGGTACAAAAGTGATGTTCGACATATACGGACTTACCCACCGTCATGGTCGTCACTTCCTTGATACTCCCTTTATAATTTTACAAGGTTTGTTTCTAAGAAAACAATTCCTAATATTATATAAATTTTTAAATTTTTAAAAAATCAAATAAAAAGGGTTTTTGAAAATTGTTTTATTTTTAAAAAAAATTTAAATGGTTTTTGAAGCTTCCTTTATATGTTTTCAAAAGGATTTTTTCCAAGAAATTGATTTTAATGATCTAAAATCTTATTTTATTAGTTTTGGAAATATTTTATAATAAAAAAATTCAAAAAAATTAAATCTTTTTTATAATTTTTCAAGTAAAATGGTTTTAAAAATATTTTCAAGATTTATTTATAAGTTTACAAAGCTATTTTAAAATAAAAACGTTTTCAAAATAAGTTATGTTTTGAAAAGATTTTTTCAATGAAGAAAAAATATTTTACTCAAGAAATATTTTAAATGAAATTTTAAATATTTATTTTTAAGAAAGGTATTTTTAAATGGTTTTATTAAAAGATTATTCAAATAAAAGATATTTTACTTTAGAAATGTTTCAATTGATCTTTCAAAATCCTTCTCAATATAATATATCATCCTATATTATAGTTTAATATTTATTGGGGACATGATCCAAGAATACCATTCATATTCTTTCTTGAATGGTATATGTTTTAATAGCTTGATGTTTATGAAACTTATTTCTCTTCCAGAGGTTATATGATTTAGAAACTTGATTCTTTTTATAGGTTATACTTTGATGAAATGATTATGAGACCTATATATTTCCATAGGTATTGATATGATTAAACATTTTTTATAACAATTTTATTTCATGGGTTATGATATTATATTTATGAAACCCATCATTTTTATGGGTAGTGATATGATTTATGTTGTATTATCTTGTGAAACATATATGTATGATTTATTTATGAGATGGGTGAGACCTATATCTCCCTATAATTCATTGGGTAAGTATTTATATCTCATTATATAAAGATAGGAATCAGTTAGATGGTCTTGATCCACAATAGAAAGATGGATAAACCCAATACCTTAAAATGAAAGGATTGTGACTACAGATGGTGGTGTGTCTTGCCCAGTAGGAGTTTTCCCCATTAAAATGGGAAGATGGGTAAACTAGATCTACTATGGGAATATGGGGAAACCTAATTCCTTATAAAGAAATTATTGTGACTTGGGTTGGTGGTGTATCCTTCCCAGTATTATTAGTCCCCATGAAGTGCCCAAATAAGTTCTAGAAATTCATCTTGACTTATATGGAGTGATATTATATATTTATGTGTATGGCACAATTTCATGTCTTACTCCTATGTTGTGATTTTACAACTTATGCTCTGGATTTTTTATTGATTCATGTCTTATGAACTTATAACCTTTATGTTGTGATTCATTTTTATAATCTTGGATATTTAGAGTATGATATTCTAATGTTATGATCACATTATCATACCCATATTCTCATGTTCATGCTTGAATATCTCCTCAGTTTACCCTTACTGAGCATCTGAGCTCACCCCTTTTTATGTGTCCTTACCAATATTATAAATATATATTTTTTGTATGATATGGCTAATATGGGTTCTATTCTTGGATAAATCAGTGGGAGATAAAGTATCTCACTCATGAACCATTTTTTATGTTTACATGTTTCCAAAGGCACTAAACTAATATCATATTTGGGTGTGTGTACATGTAGTGTTTAGATTATTCCATAAAAATGATGTAATGTGTATTTTAGTTATGAATGTGTTTTTATATTTGGTATCAGAGAAATGTTTTAGTCAAGCTTTGGAAACTAGAACGAGATAACCTTAGTGATAACTCTAAGGACATTTCTAAGGATAATTATAAGGATAAGAAAAAGTATGGGTAAATTACTTGAAATTTTTGTAAGGATAGAATGAGTGGATTAATATAAATAAATCTATATATGAATACTACAAGTGGGCATAGTTTTGAAATAGATGAACATCGTAGTAACAACTATGAAAAGGTGCATTTGGCTTGACTCGAGAGTAACCTAGTATACAATAATGGGCCTTACTATTCACCTATTTTGACACTCTCTGGGGATATGATTTGGGAATACAAAAACTTCTCACAAACCATCATAAATGATTTAAAAATAATTTTTCTATGAATAACCTAGGATATACCAAGGGTGTTATATATTAAATAAGGTTTAATGATTCATACAACCTATAATTAATTCATTTTCATGATTATGTGGATTTTTTCTATGATAAGTAATTATCACACTATGATTTTTAGTTTTAGAAAATGGAGGTAACTCGAGAGAACAAGATTAATGTTTAATGTGATGGAAAATTTTCTGATGAGATGTCATATGGGATAATCAGTGGAGTGAAGTATTTTTTTCATACCTAATTAGTTTTCATGGAACATGATTAAAAATGATTACATTAACCAATTATCATACTCACCAAGGGTGATAATAAATGAGTTTGTTGAGATTTACGGTAATGGAGACCATGGAAGAAATAATATTCAGTTTCCTTTGTGTTATGAATGTGGAAAAAAATCACCTAAGTGAATGTCTAAGAGGAAAATTAATTTTTTTGACTATGGGAAAGAAGGACCCAAATAAAGTAACTACAAAGGAAAAATGAAGGGTTTGGTTAATGCAATGGATGTGAATATTGGCCTCTTTAAGACATCATCAATCGTTAAATTCTTTAAGTGTGGAATGAATGGTCATTAAGAACATCAATGTACCGAGTGGAATGATCATTAAGGGAATTAGAAAGGTTTTATGAGTTATGGTTATATTGTTAATGATGATGAGAGTATATAAGAAATGTGAAAGGAAATGGTTGTTAATAAATAGGATGAGGTAGCCTTATCGTGGAATAAGGATTAAGTATAGCAATTCCAGGGTTTATATATTTGGATTCAAGAAATATGTTATATGAATGGTGAAATATATAAGGATTTATCATTTTATGTATTTTTGCTAAGGATTTACAAGAATTCATTAAATGGTTCTTATGAAATATAAAATTTATTTAATGGAATTGTGATTTCTATGAAAACACTTGATTAAGGGAAATATAACCCTTAATATTTTTCTTGTGTTAAGAAAAAATTATTTGGATAAAGATATTTTGGATATAAACAAGTAAATTAGATGGTATTAATTACCTTGGAACTGATAAAGTATTTTTATAAAAAGGGGTATATGTTATCATGGATGAAGTTTAAGACTTATTTTATTCAAGGAATATAGCCAGTAACTATTGGAATAAGGAATAATGCATGTTTTCATAAATTATTTATGGTAATTCTTATTACTAACATTTTTCATGAGAATATATGATGAGGGTATTCACATGTTTAGAATGTGACGACAAAGATATACTTTTTTGTATATGGGGGATCAAGTTTAAGATGATTTCATCACCTTATTTCTATATTTTTGGATTTTCATCATTCAAAAGGTCTATAAGGTTAACCATTTATGGAATGGTTTATGTTAAACTTTTGATGATGTTTTGGAAAATAAATTATCATCTCACCATATGTGGATTTATTCATATTGGATAACTTATAATAACCTTTTCTTGTGATATATGGAATGGATTCTCATTATATTTATGGATTTCATGATCTGTTAATGATTTGGGAATAAAACATTCACCTTCAATTCATAAAATAAGAAATGAAGTGTAAATTGATCAATACACAACAAAGGGTGATATTTTACTGAATCTAGTAAATATAAATTCTCATGAAAATTCTTAAACTTTAGGAAAATTGATTTTAAATCCGAAAATGTTATCCTAGTACATTTTTTTGATGAATCAAAAGGACCCTTAGATTATAACATATTTATTGTTTTCTGATTGTTAACATTCCCCTGACATTGTTCTCTATCACTCTCTATAAGAAATTTATAGTTTTATTTCTCTTCCATGTCTATGTTTTCACTCCCCACATATGTTCTCCTATGTGTAAACCTTGTTATATGTTACTTTGGGTAATCGTTATGCTTCCAATATTCCATTTTTAAAGGAATTTTTAGTACTTATTTTTATGATGTGGGTTTCTAGGAAAGTAAATTTCAAGTATTAAACTTTTCATAACGGAGAATAATTTTGAGCGTGGAATTCATTTTAATGGTGTTGAATATAACACCTAGAGATTTTTAGATTTTTTTTGAAATTAATTTAATATTTTTGATATTTTACATTATACATAACATTAAAAATAGTTTTTTATATTAAAGTACTAAATATGAATAACATTACATGTAACACCAATTTAATAATTCACTATACACAACATAAATTTTATCTTCCCCTATATGAAAAACCAAGGTCATCTTACATTACACACAAGACAAACTTTCCCTAATGGCCTGCGTAATAGGCAAGATCGAGTTTTACCGAACAATAATATATTATTAAAAATATTATTATTTAATATAATAAGACATAACCTATAAATTAAGTTGGTTATTATGAATATAATTGAATAAATTATGAAAATAAAAGGTTCAATTCATTAGTTAAAAATTTATTTTAAATGAATATAAGAACCAATTGAATTTAAAAATATATATTTTTATAAATACTAATCTTATGCTAACAAATTAAATTTATCCAAATAAATTAAATTAATTACTTTTGGTGAACAATATTAAAGAAATATATATTTAATATATTCAATAAAATATTTTCACATTCATCGAATATATTTTGTATGAAAAAATATAGACAAAAACCAAATATTACCCATAAAAATATATATTTTTATAAAAGTAGCATTACAGCCTTTTAATGGAGAAACTATTTTAAATATATTTTTTTGGAAATGTTGTAAATTTTTTATTTCAGAATAAACTTAATTTGTGAAATAAAGACATAAAAATTATTTTAGGGTGAATTTTTTAAATTTTTTTATGAGGTTTCATTTGTTGATGAACAGTGAAAAATATTGAATTTTAATTCAAAACTGCTTGTTCATGTAATTTATTTATAATGTTAAATTATATTTATAATTTTTTTTAAAGTATAAATAGATCAAATATATATCTATAAATCCAATTTAGTTCATCGGAATCAATTTTACTTTGAAATCGTATATAAAAAACTTACCAAACTTTTGAACATTTTTACTTTAAAAACATCCTTGGTCGTCTCATCTTTTGGATTAAATTTAAATTAATTTATTCCACTTTTGTGATTGAAGTTTAGAAAAATATATTAAATATTTTTAATCATAATAATTTATAATCTCTAAAAATATTATCTTAGTTTTTGACCAAAAATATTAGTAAAAGTAATTAACAATAATTACAAAATCTAAGGGGAAATTAGATGAATAAAGGACTAAACCTTAAACATAATGCCCAAAAAACCAATAAAAATGTCCAAAATCCATTCTATGGCCATATTTCAAACTGGTCCTCCCTTTTATCTATTTTGGTTCATTATTGGAGCCATGTGTCTTTGGAAAAACGTGGGTGGAATTCAATTACAAAAAAATAAAAAGAATGTCACTCCTCCTCCACTATAAAAAGGCACTCACCCATCCCACTTATCCACACATCTAAAACCCTTTATATCTCTCAAAATATGATAAAATAATCTTTAAAAATATCACCCTTACTCCTTTAATCCATCATTTTGGCATAAATTCAACAAAGGAATTTCTTTTTTGCAAAGACAAATGAGTTACCTAAAGAAGAGGTAAAATTCTTCCTCAAGATCCTTTCTTTTATTTTCTTTTGTAATTGTAACACCCCAAGCTTCCATGGTACGTTTCCCTTTGAATAATGCAGTAGCTTGAGTTGTACGCAACTTGGATTTTTAACACACCATGACCAATCAAACTAGTCATTATGAATATTAATACCCACTTTTTAAAATTTTATAAATTTTATTTTTGAAAATAGAATTCATTTTTGAATTCGGAACACTGAAATCAGCTTCGGGTGAATTTTTGGTATTTTTATGAAAACTTTCCATTTTTTAGGAATAGTGAAAAACACTGCGTTATTATTTAAAATCGACTTTTTATTTAAGTAATTAGTTATTTTATTTTAATTTATTTTAGGTCAAAATAGAAACATAATTCCTATATATGTTCAATGTAATTCATTGGAGTAATTTTTTAATAAGTTTAGATATATAAAATTTTATTGGACTTTTTACCGGCTTTTACCCACATTCTAGGAGTTTTTCCAAATTTGCATAAAACTTAATTATACCACTTCTGTGAGTTGAATTTTAAAAATCCGAGAGACACAGTTGACATCAGTAAATAAAATATGGTTCAATAAGATGAAAATATTTTTTGGTGATTAATAACTTTTGACTCTTATTTACCACAGTTAAAAGTTAATACGATAATTAAGGGTAAAAATGATATTATAGTTACCCTTAAACATGTCCTAATTATATTGGATAAGTGTTATTCGACCACAAAAACCTTAGGAATAAAATATGATCCTCTTTGGTCCACTGATATTAGATTATGATGTTTATTATTATTTTATTTAAAGAAGAGTTAAAAGAGTTAAATTCAAAGTTCAATAACTAAAACATTTTTAATATAGGGTTTCACATAATATAAATTAGACTATAAATATTAATTATAAAGATAAAAATATTTCCTACATAATTGTTTTTTTATTTACAATTTTTAGATATTAAATAATTTAATTTATTTATGACAAAATGATGACGCAGTAATTACCTTAAAAATGTAATATTAAAATAATTGATATTATAAATATCCAAATAAATATAAATTGAGACTTATGATGAATTATACTAATTTTATAGGTTAATATAACATGTTAGGGTTGATTAAATAAATTTTATTCTAAGTGATAAAGTTTTTATTTCTTTCAAAACATTCAAATACTAAATAGTGTCAAAATTGACATAATTGAGTTTTTAAAACAAATACTATATTATTAATTGATATAATATTCCTAAAAATCTAAAGTTTGGGAAAATGACTTAGATAAGGTTATATATATTAATACTGAACCACTTGAGGTTAACTTTCCATGTTATAATAAGTTTATTAACCATATAATATAAAAATACAAAGATACACGGTAAATGTCAAACCATTTAACTAAGTTTTAAATCTAAAAGATAAGTTTAATATGGTGACCTAAACTTGTCTAAAACCTATTTGTTGAGATGTTTTTTACCCACCCCCACCTTAGACTCAAAATAAATCATTTTTGAAGCATTAGAAACCAAAAATGATTTTATTATAAAATAATATTTCAAGATTTTCCTAAAGTGACCCTCACCTCTCTTATGAAAGAGTACATCCTCATATCTTAATTTCACACCTCCAAAGCCATTTCACTTGGCCAACCCCAGAAACAATATCCTCTCAACTATACTACCTTCAGCCAAGTGGCCTTACTTTGATCAGAAATACATCCTAAGGAGCCCTTTTCATCAACTCAAAAGGAAACACCCAGAGAAGAGGTAATAATTTCACCACCCTCTTTCAAGTTCTTTTCTTATTCCACTTACTATTTATTTGTTGTTTCCATACCAAAATAATAAATACAGTTCCTTATACATACTGTGATGTCATTATAAATATGGTACTATCATATTCGTTATCCCATCCATCCTATAAATGACAATGTCACCATACGTGCGTATGTACGGCTTACCGTCTCCACGTCGTGGTGTTGTTTGTTATTCAAACACTGCATTATTTGGATGGGTATAATAATGAGTATAACTAATGTAAATAATAAATATAACATGTTAATTATTCTGTATTTATGATATACCATCCAATTACATACGATTTCACCATCAATATAATGATATTGTCGCTCGTGCATACGTACGGATTATCGTCTCAACAAATGCGATTATATTCATTCCTAATTGAAGGTTTTGTGATATGTTTGACTGTGTACACATTATTTTTACACCATTAATTGTTTATCGATAAATTAATGACATTTTTTATGCTAGTTTTAATACAAATGTTTATGTTATGTTTAAACCTTTTCATATGAGGAATGAATTTTACTTACTAAGTGATGGGTGGAGCCCTCTATTGCTCATCGATGCATCGGTAGGTCCCATGAGACAAACAAGTGTCTTGGCACAAGGCCTTGAAAAAATATTTTTTTTTCTTGGCACAAGACATTAAATATGTGGTTATGATGTCTGGCATTATGCATTCCAACATTATGAAATTCACTATTGATATTACATGTGATTATTCGACTAGTAGAATATCCATGTGAAAAAAGTTAACGGAATTATTTGGTTTATCATTGTCATATTATGATGAAGATTAATTTTAAAAGGATTTTTTTTAGTCTTATACATTTACTTATATGTTTATGCTTATTATTAAAAGTTTTCTCTACATTTTTATCCTTACTGAGCATCTGAGTTCACCCCTTTCTATGTTTTATTTTTCCTAGGATACGAAGAAGTATATTATGACCGACCTACAGGGATAGTCTAAGGGATGAATATGGTCAATGGAGACATTGTTGTTGTTTTTTTTCATTTTATAATGTAATTTAAAACTTATGAATGTATCTATTACTTCCAATGCTACTAAACTGATCGGTCTTTCTGGATTTTGATCCCTTGTGATCATTCCAATGTTATATAATAAGGCACCGACTCTGGATAACTAGGGTCGGGGTGTTACATTCATCATCTCAAATATTATTACTCCATACTTATATAAAAACCTAAATATACTCAATATACAAATAAGTTTTATTATAATTGTTATACCTTCACTAACTCACACTTCCATCTAATGGGTAAAGAACTTGCCGTTTTTGTGTATGCCGAACAACCGCCTCACAAAACAATGTTGTTCATTTTTTATTTACCACCTCTCATGGTTGGAATTACGATAGACACTATACTATTATAATATATATATGATATTTATGATATATTTATAATTATTTATTAATTGTTTAAATCCTACCTTCATTCTTTCCATTTTTTGTAAATGTGATAACTTCGTTTATGGAAGTGTAGACTAATGCCTTTTCAAAGCGATTTGATCCGTTCACACTTTACAAGGAATGTATGAAGGATAATTTTATTAGGAATATATGATATATAATACAGAATAATAATAATTTAATTATATATATATATATTTCATTTACTTTCTCTCATTCAACATGACAATTAAACGAAAGCAGCGTTCAAGCATATCTATGGTCTACCATCTCTATGAATGGTATATTTTGTTTAATATTTCTATCTTTTATATGTTACAATAAATATTTAAATACTGAATATATATGAAATTTAAATCAGTTTTTACATTCTGGATAAAATTAATCAAGATCTACGTTAGAGAATCAAGAAAAACAAGTCAAAACACGTTCGATAAACAAGGCAGTTATTACCCAAAACTTTTCTTTAACATGAAATTTTCAATAAATAGATAATATAAATTAATAATTGAATCTTATATGTTATTAGAAATAATAATATGGTTTTCTATTTGATTTATAATAAAATTATATTTATTATATAATATATTTTAATGTGTATGAAGAAAGTTGAGACTTAAGGTAAGGGAATTTCATCTCACTTTTTATTTCAATGAGATATATGCCTTATTTACCACTCATTCGGTTTTTTTGGTGTGTATACTTCCCATAGATTTATTATATTATTCTTATAATTAAATTTAGGGGTATTTAGATATCTATTTTAGGATATTTCTTTCATGGGGATCTATTTCAAAAGTTAGGAAATTGGTAAAGTAATTTTGTCTCAATTTACCTTCATTGAGACACATGACATATTATGCACCTATATTTTTATATGAAGTTTATATAATACCTTTTCAAATTTTATATCATGAATATCAAAAATTTAATGATATTATAATCTTAATTTAATTTTATTTGTATTTAAATTTACCAAAGTGGTAAACGTTCATAGCTTTAATCTCATTATTTATCAAGATTGTTTATGATTATACTCCTATTGTTGAAATATTATAATATATATCCCAAAAAATATCAGTAATTTTCCTAAAATATAGATATAAATGTTATATCCAATCAAAATTTCCATTTTTTCCACTCTTTGTTACATAATATAATTAATAAAATGTTTTTATGAAAACCTGACCTTATTTTTCCTTTCGTTTGTAAATCTGTGTTCTTTCAAAACTATGTTTTCTAAAAACAAATTCAATGTTTTTACTATTATTATATGATGTTAAAATGAAATTTAGACCCATGTATTACCTTTTTACAAAAAAATTAAAAGTAATATTTTTTCTGTCTCTTGATCAAGGCACTTTTCTAAAATTTTAAGGTATAAAAGGAATGTATGACATGTATAGACTTACCCACTATCATGACCATCATTTCTTTGACACTTCCATTTTATTTTTATGAGGTAATTTTTCTTTATTAATTTTGTTTCCAAATATTATTTAAATTTTATGATTTTAAAATGGTTTAAAAAAAAGGTTTTTTAATAATTTTTTTATGTTTAAAAAGTGTTTTAAATGATTTTCAAAGATTCCATTATAGTTTTCAAAATGTTGTTTTCAAAGAAAAGGATTTCAATGATCTAAAAGATTATTTTATAAGTTTTCAAAGTATTTTAAAATATATATATTTTCAAAATATTTTCAAGCTTCTTTTATAATTTTTCAAGGAAAACGGTTTTCAAAATATTTTCAAGGTTTTTTATAAGTTTTCAAAGATATTTTAAAAGAAAAAATTTTCAAAATATTTTATTTTTTGAAAATATTTTTTCAAATCAGAAAATATGTTTTCCTTAATAATTTTTTAAAATGAATTTGTAAATATTTATTTATAAGAAAATGATTTTTGAAATGGTGTTATGAAAAGGATTTTCCAATAAAATATATTTTTCTTAAGAAATGTTTAAAGTGATCTTTCAAAATTGTTCTCCGTATAAGATATATTCTTTTATTATAGTTTAAGCATTATTGGGGACATGATCCAAGAATATAATTCAAATTATTTCTTTTATGGTTTATGTTTTAATAGAATGAGTTTTATGTCACTCGTTTCTATTCCATGGGTTATATGCTTTTGAAATCTTCTTATTTTCATGGGTTATGCTTTGATGAAATGATTATGAGACCTATATTTTTTCCATAAGCAATGATATGATGAAATTTTTATTATACCCACTTCATTTCATGGGTAATGGTATGATACATACTAAACCCATCTTTTTTACAGGTCATGATATAATGAAAATTTATTATCTTTTGGAACATGTATGTATGATTTCTTTATGAGATGGATGGGACCTATGTCTCCCTCCAATGCATTTGGTAAAGATTAATATCTCATTAGATAATGTTGAGAATAAGGTCGAGAGTCTTGATCCACTATAGAGAGATGGGGAAACCTTATCCCTTATAAGTAAATGAATACAAATGGGGACAGTGGAATATCTCACCCCATAGGTTTAGTCACCATGAATATGGTAATAGGGGGAAACCTGGACCACTAGGGGAAGATGTGGAAACTCAATCCCTCACAAGGAAAGGACTATCATTGGGGATGGTGGTGTGTCCCTTTCAATAGGTGTAGCCCCCATGAAGTGCCTTTATATTTTCTAGCAATGTGTCTAGACTTATAGGGAATAATATTACATGTTTCTATGTATGACACAATTTCATGTATTACTCCTATGTTATGATTTCATGTATTATGATCTTGTTTTCCTTATAATTCATTCCTTATAAAATGCAAACCTTTATACTATGTTTCATTTTTATAACATTTTATATGAAGGATATGATCTTCTATTATCATGACCACTTTCTCATACCCATATTCTCATTGTATACTTACATATCTACCTTGTTTACCCTTATTGAGAATCTTATCTCACCCCTTTTTATGTTTCCTTCCCTAGATTATGAAGATATATTTTATGTATTATATGTCTAAGATGGTTTATAGTCTTGGATAACCTAGTATTAGATATTGTAGCTCACTCATGTACCAGTTTTTATGTTTCCATGTTTCCAAAGGCACTAAAATAATAGGGTCTTTGGGAATTTATTCATGTAATATTTTAATAATTACAAAAAAAAATTTATGTAATGTCAATGTATGTTGAGACCATGTTGTTACAGTTTGAAGGAATATGAAGGTAATACAAAATATTTTTATATAAGGAATGAAATTTGTGATGTTGATAATTTTGGATTGTTGTTATATGAGATTTTTGTTAACTATTTTTATATGAGTTAACTAAAAAATATACTTACCACCTTGAAATCCAAACAGACCACATAAAGACACTTCTTAGCTGGTTAATAAGGTCTACCTCTAGCCAGCTATGGCGGCGTTTGAGTAGAGAGATGTTCAAGACCGAGTGAAAGCATGGTGAGGATACAGTTAACAAAGGGAGAACACATGCATGTGTATAAAAGGGTGTCTGAGGGATACTATAATGGGGTAGAGAAGACATTGTATGGAAAGTGTATAGTGTTTATAGCTTCCAACCCTTATGGAAATTTGAGCGAATGGTGAAGTGAAAATTATTATTAAGCAGCTAGCATATGAATAGAAAATGTATGTGGTATTGTAACGTACAATGTACTCTTCAGTATTAAGGTTATATGTATATAATCCCATCCATTCAATCATCACATATCTAAATATCTTAAATCCTTCACATCATCACCACCATCATACAAATATTGAAGGACTTGAGTACATTTTCTTCATGTCATTCTGATCTTGATTAATATGAGTCTTCCATGCTTATTTTAAACTTGAAAGAAGGTTGTTGTGTGATAATTTTTCATTATATATTCTTACATGAGAACCTAAATGTATATAATTCCGGATTAAATAATGGATTTCCTAACACCCTATTTAGTGCATCAGTATCTAGGAAAAATCATGTGATTAGTACTACATGAATATGTGGATTTAGTCATGGAGAAAATAATCATGTGAAGATAAATTACATAAAAATAAATGTCAAATGACACAAAGAAAAATAAGGAAAACTGTTTTTAAAAATTTTAAATATAGAGATATTCAGGAATCTAAAATTATATGATTTTTATATTTTTTAAGTGATCTCTTACCCAACCCAAAAATCAGAGGGTATGGTAGTTCCTTCATGTCTATAAATTCTGAGAATCCATGTTGAGAATGGGTCGTTGTTGTAATCTGAACATGAGAGATCTCTCATTTATATTAAAGATAAACAATACATTCATGAGGTCTCTTTCATGGATAAAATAAGTTTGTTTCCCTATTAACATGAAGTGTAGAAGGTGTTTTGTGATGTGCCTTGTGTGAATTTGAGTATTAAAATAACAATCTTACATGAAGATGAAGACCGATATCCCATGCACTTTATTATGCCAAAATCAAAGAAGAAATTTGCGTAATCTAGTTATGTAGAGAAGATAAATCCATCACATACATTATAAACATTAGTAATTATTAATATCTCTTGTACATATATCTTATTACATGAATAATGGAGTAATTTCATGTCACAAAACCATTAATAATTTGTAGATATGTATAATTCACATGATATAATTATGTGAAAGGGAAACTAAGATGTCTCAAACACATTCAGGTTTTCACAAGGGAGATAATGTTGTGCATAAAAAAATATAGTGGATTTGATTTGAATAAGATATCATATGCATTATTGTGTATGCTAACATTCATGCACAAGTACAAATAAACCCAAACATCTACATGATCATTTGGGACTAAAATACAAGGTATCCAGAATTGAGATATTAAAAGAATTTAAATAGCACATAAAATAACAAGGAAAATATTTAAAATATTGTCTAGGGTTTAAAAAATTAATTATACCATGGAATATATCCTACATGCATGAATTTTATGAGATGTTTCATTTGATATTGTTTAATATTTTTCTTTAATAAAAAAACATTGATTAAATTGTGTGCATCACTTACACACATTTAAGTGAGGTTGGGAATTAATCAGTTAAAGGAAGAATTTACTGAGCAATGATTCACTAAGAAATATTATCATATACAGGTGATCATACTTATTGACAAAGGCCAAAATATTTGACCAGTGAGCATTGGTATTCTTGAATAAGTGTACACGATCATGGTTGATTGCGTTAACTTATGGAGTAAGATCTATTTCAAGTGGTAAAGAAGAAACCTAAAGTAGATAGATATCTTTCTATCATTGGATAAAAATATTACAAAAGAGTTCATGAATAGGGTTTCTATATTTTCATTGAAGATGATAATGTAGTTGGGTTGTATAACCAATTGTTTGTAATGGTATTTGGGTTTTCTAACCAACTAAATTTTTGATCACTTGGGGATATAGTGGAGAATCCTTACTGCCGATTCTAGCCCAAGTCAATAAGGAGTATGTCTTTTGACTAAACCATGTAAATACTATGTGTTAAGCTTCATTTAATTTTTTCACCACATGTGGTATTAATTTGATTACGAATGTATAAGACCCACTCATTATTACAGATGTCAGAAGTTTAAATTAAAATGTGGTAAAAGAAAAATAAAGTAATTTAGAAAAAAAAGTCACACCTGATTCGCCCCCCTAGTGAGGATACATGATTCATTGGGTACTTTAGCATCTTTATTTGTGGGTTCTTTCTTCTAATTATATATGTATACACACATCGAATTTTTTATCTACATATAAGTAATTAACCCTTTTTGGAAGGTGAGTTTAGAAAAAAAAATCATAACAAGGGTTCATGTTTTCAGGGAAGTTACATCTCTCATAGGGCTCAATAATAACAGTGACTCATGCCATTAATAATAGGAGGCAAGTGGGTATAATTATTAATAAATAATTAAAAATTCAATTAAACACATGATATCATACCCTTCCCCTTCAAGTTCAGTTCATTAGATTTATTATCTTATTAATTCAATTCATACTGTCCACCCACAGGGAAGAAAAAACATGCTAGACTCGTAGATACACCAAAAATTATGTTAAAATGGGTATCCCCTACTATATAAATATCACTAACAACATGATTAAAAGGTAAAGAATATATGCACATAATATTGAAACCAAACCAAAATGGTACTAAAAACCTAGAAAATAATGTCTATCATCGAACTCTAGCCACAAAATCACCCAAATAGACTATTACCATGACACATCACCCTCCAAAATGGGAATAGGTGGGGAAAAACAGAAATAAAGATGAACTCACAATAGATATTCTAAGAATCAATTTCCAATGGAAGGGGATCAAATGAAATTAAAATGGGGGGTAAAATCCCTCCCAAAAAACATTCTTAGTTCACCCATGATTTGAGTGAGAATTTTATGGAATGGTGAGTTTTCAAGGGCCTTATAAATTTATTCTTGAAATATTAATTAAAAACCATTATGCAAAACTACTATTCACACCGTAATCATTAGGGTTTCTCAAAATTCCACAATTTAACCTCGATTTTTATACTATAGTCACCCACATCCCAACTGGATTCTAATATTTCTACCATAGATCCATATTATGTCATATCTAATCAAGATAAGGATACAACACAACTAAACCACCATATTGAAACTGCCCCCAAAATGATTGTGACATAAGACTTGCCTCTTGAGGCCACCATGTTACAATCCTACTATAATCCATAACCACCTCTCAAGAGTTAGGGATGAGGGAAACCAAACCCCTAGGTCTTCTACACCACAAGAGAAATTCCACGCCACAGGATCCATCATTAAAGACACACTATGTCACAGCTCATCCTCACATCATAGCCATGCCAAAATTGGAAGAGCCACTAAAAACCATCATCCTCAACCCCTTCACCACATAGAAACCACTAGAACACAAGGTTTTCTACTACACCTCAACCCTCAACTCTATGTTACAAGGTCATTCTACAACCTATATTTTAAATCCAATTACCCTATATCCTCTTGAACTACCTCTTGGCACCTCCGACACCAAAAAAAACTATGTAATGGGCTAGAAAGGTCTGGACCAATAAAATGAAACCAAAAACTACGAATTATGATTATATTTGGTTTTTGATTCTTTGACTCATGTTTTTATAGTAGTGTTGTATCAAACAATCAAAGGGAAGAATAATGTGATTTCATATGCTTCAAGAACACTGGATACATCTCAAAACCATTACACTATTACTGAAAATTAATATATAGAATTCATACTATCTTTTTATTAATTTATATCATACTTGTTAGGAACTGAGGTTACTATTTTCTCTGATCATGTATCCGTTATATATCTGATGAATAAGGTAAAAGCAAATCCAACGCTGGTAATATGGATTATACTACTCTAATAATTTGATTTGAAAATTAAAGATGAGAGAGAAGTTGAGAATCAGGTGTAAAGTCAATTTTGTAGGTTTTACCAGGAAGTTCATATAGAAATTATAGATAAAACCCATTTAATGGTTCCATAATAAGAGAGTGGTTATATTTGGTTTAAAGAGAGATACCATGGTATACTCAAATGGAATAATTTTCGGTAACTTTGTAGTACCCTCTCACCTAAACAAAAAAAAATCTTATACAAAAATTAGACTAAATTTTTTATATTTAGGATGATCTAGATCTTTGAAAAATATACAATGATCAAATGATCAAGATGTGTTTTCCTAAGAGTGATATACAATTTGATTTATATTTCTACCATAATATAACATATAGAGGACACTTTAAAACTCAAAGGATGGATAGTAATGTTTCATAATATGGTATTTACTAGACCAAACTAGTAAAATATGCCAATGAATTTTATAAATGATCTAAACAATGCCAGTTTTCTGGTAACACATATAAAAGAAAGGAGATGCCTTAAACCACATAATCCTTGGTTAAGTTTTTTAATGATGGGGAATAGATCTCAGGGGTATCTTTTCAATGTCCTTTGTAAACTCTTACATCATGTTACCAGTCGACTATGTTTCAAAATGGATGGAAGCTAAATCCACCAAAAATAATGATGCTAATGTTGTTTGTGATTTTTTCAGAAAAAAACATTTTTTAAAGATATGAAGTCCCAAGAGAATCAATCAGGGACCAAGTCACTCATTTTTACAAAAATAGAATGTAATCATTAAAGAGAAATTATGCAGTGCATCATAAAACATCAACACCCACTGTAAAAAAAATCACATATTAGATGTGGTTTTTTTATTTGGAATAGGTTTAAAATGCCCAAAATGTTTCTACAATGTTTTCAAAAAACTACTTCTAAAGTTGGCGTCATCATCAAACCCACATTGGTTACATCTATTTAGCAGCGGTTTCTGGGAATTGTCACAGAATGTTTTTTTGAGGATCTTTTGCCTCCGAGAAAATGTTGTAGATATAGTGGGAGTTTAAACGGTCTGTATATCCCCAATAGTTTTTGGTATGGAAAAACTTCACTAAAATGAAAAAAAAATTGTTGCTATATTATATCAATATTATTTATAGGTGGTTTATACCACTGCAAAAAAACTGCATCTTTAGCAGTAGTTTAAGTCGCATATAAAGACCAATTTTTTTAAAAAAAATACATCTACCATATTTGCAGCCCTAGAACATCCAAAGAAAAATAGAAACCAATATACCATAACAAAATTTATCCATATTACATCCAACATCCAATAACAAATACCCTATATGAAGTACATAAGAACCAATCGATTGTCTAATAATATCACAATACACATGATCAAGAACAAAAGATAATCAAGGGAAAAAATAATGTTGTAACCATAACCATTAATATCATTATACATAAAGTTCCATAAGATTAGTTTGACATCATCAAATAATTCAAAGTGAACCCTATTCACTACCTGATGAAATTTTATAGACACACTCTCCCTATCAATCTATACTTCCTACTAATGGAACTTGCGTGACAATTATAGTGAAAATTAAATTGTGTTATATGTTTAAAGTTAAACTTAAAACCAATAATTTTTTATGTACTAAATGATTTTGAAGTTTTTTGATTTACCTGCTCACTACAAGACATTGATGTAATATCATCAGAGAAATATGAAATCATATTCTAATTTAATTCAACCAATGATCTATTCAGATTGATGATCATTAAATGTTCCAACTTTATATGATACCCCTGTTAGTGAATTATGGTGTGCATGGAAACAAACTCCCTCTTTCCAAATAATCTTGCCGCATCATCCGTCGGGACCCCATAGTAGTCAAAAAATTCAGGTAGAAAAAAAAAGAAATGATAAGAGATTCACAAAACTAAAAAAAATATACATATCTATGACAATGAATGAATACACATATAACATAGGTGGTTGATAAATGAATAGATGATTACACATACAATAATTTTGTCCTTAAATCATGTCTTTTTCTTGCTACCTCATTAATTCATCAACTTCATCCACCATTTCAAGGCTATTGTTCTTAATATGATGATGGACAAATAAGTTTTCTTCCTATGGTTGATGGGATTAAATATTAGAGGTCAAATTTTTCACTACATCACCCATATAATACAAGTCTATTTGTTTTATCTGAACAATTACAATCCACCATTCATCTGAAATATCTTCTTTATAATATAACATTTTCCCTTATGATGATAATACATACAGATCATGTATTTCATAGTCACTCACATCTATCAAATGAGATAATTACACATAAGTAAATTTCATGGAATCTCCTTTAACAACCCTAATAATATCAACTAAATTGCATTTGAATAAAACGACTGAAAAATGTCTATGGTAGTTTAATTTGATAATATCATTCATCATTCCATAGTATACTGCTTTTAAAAACCTAAATAAAACAATATTCTATGTTTTAAAATCCTCTTCTTAATTAACTATACGAAATTTAAAGGCATTCTAATTGTAAGTGTTGAAATTTCTAGCTTGTTTTAGAGAAACTCAAACTAAAAACTTATAATATTTTCAAAACTTAGCTCAAGAATCAGTATTGATGATCTAAAAAAGTAATACACGTTATTATATTTACAAAATATGTGTGTCTACCAAATATCCATATTGATTGTAATATTTATGATCTTACATGTCATGTATACCATTCTACAAGCACTTTATTAACATCTTTTGTTATTTATTTCTGATTTTATGTTCAGATTTCAATTAATCTATTTTTTTGTATCCAGAGCTCTTTAATAAATGAATCTAAATTTTCACTATTTATCATCACATATCTATGTTCCTGTAATAATTCCATTTCTGTCAGTGTAACATTTGAGCTCCTCCCAACTGATCAGCCAATAGAAGAAAAGATTTTTTATTTCCTATATATTAAAAATTGTGTCGATGTGTTGTAAACACATATAACTAGATATAATATTATCTCAATATCATTCAATTTTCTAGAACAAAACTTAACACACTCATCTAGCAAATAGACTTCAGAAATAGAGCCTTCTGGTTGACCTTTATTTTCCACATATGACTTCCAATGCACAAGATATCTCTAAAATAAAATAAATAAAACATAATTTTGTATTTAATAAAGTTAAAATAATTTATTACTTATGATAAAAACATAAAAATAAAGTACCTCTCAACTTGATACATCCTTCGATAATATACTAGGCCTCCTAATTTAGCTTTCTTGACCAAATGCATAGTTAAATACATCAAGATAGTAAAAAAGGACGAAGGAAAGATAATCTCCATTTAAAAAAGTTTCTATATAAATATATTCTAAATGTTTTCAAGATAAAATGCTCATATATTATTCTCACATAGTTTTCTGAATAATGTAAAAAATTGGATTACAACAACTGTAACCTTTTCAGGTAAAAATATAGTCAATTCCAATGGTAGCAACTTCTATAAAAAATATGTAAATCGTGAATTTTCAATCCATGTAACCAGTGATATTTTAAGTCAAAACACCTAGATATATTACTTGAGTACCAATAATATACCTTCACATGTTTTAAAATTTTAAGGAATGTATCTTTATCCCTATTTTTCAATGAAAACAATGTGAGATCATACATTCAATTCTCATCTATCTAAAGATCAAGATTTATATTCATTGTTTGTAAGTCCTTCCGAGCATTGATATTGTCCTTAGATTTTCCATGATCATTAAGAAATGTGAAGATCAAATTTTCAAAAAAATTCTTCTCAATATGAATATAATTAATATTATTCCACAAAAAATTAAATTTCCAAAACAAAATTTTGAAGAATATGCTTTTTTTCATTTTGGTTTTCTAATTTCACTTGACAATGCACTTAAAATTGTATCCCACTACCATTCAAATGATGCACCTTCCAAAATTATTTTTCAATATTTCCATGTTTTTCCAATATTTTAGAACCTATAAACATGTTTGGAGGTCATATACAATCAATAGAACTATTGAATTTTTACTTTTTCATCCAAAATCTATGAGATTCATTGAGAAATATTTGATGACCCATGAAGAACCATTTTTTACTATGAGGCCATTGTTCTGGATAAAAATAAACGTTACAAATAGGATAATAAAAACCCATTTCTGTATTACAACCAACTAAACTTCCATGTCAAGGAAACTCACTAATGGTCCACAATAGAGCTTCTTTCATTTTGAACATTGTTCTAGAAGATTCATCATATGCATCAACACTATTGGTCCATAACTCCTTTATTTCTTCAATTAGAGGCTGTAAATATATATATAAATATAATTTCCAAACCTTTTTTTCTATTAATAATTATGTAGATGATAAAATATGTTTTGTTGGATCTGAATCTACGGATTACACACAAGAGGGGGGGGTGAATTGTGTCTTTTCAAAATTATTACAATCTCTTCAATTTAGACAAATTCTGTCCACTATGCTTTTGCTCGATTAAATATGCAGCGGAAAAAGTAAAAAGCATGAACACACGGATGTATAGTGGTTCGGGGAACAGAAGGCCCCTAGTCCACTCCACCAACGCTCAAATCCACGAGCTTGGCGATTTTCACTATCTGGTCCTCGTTTCCACAGACCTGTTCACAACTGAGTACAGGCAGTTGACACCTTTACAAGTTTCAGGCAAACACATCCTTCCTGGTTCAAACACGAACCCACATAGCTTAGAACGAGAAGCTGATCACTCAAAAATAAAAAAGGGTTTCGATAAAGAAAACACTTTTCCAGTTGTTCTTCACAATTGCAACAGAATGCAATTGACAGTAGATAGATCGTTGTCTTCAGAAAATAAAGATCTGTAATCAAAACAGTTCTGAGTCGATCCAGTTGCAATAGATATTACCAGAAACTTCACAACTTCAGCAGCAGTAGATTCACAACAGATAGTCGATGTAGAACACGTGAATCTGATATCAAGATCTTCCTTCGGTAATAAAGGTTTTACACTTCTTCTCGATCACCAGAAAAGAACGCCTTTTCATAGTCTCTGTTTCTTGCTCATTAAAAGATCAATCTATATCTTTCACACACTTTTCTGTGTATATATATAAAATCCGAAGTTTCCAAGATAGAACATATATATTCAAATCTGAGAAATTCTTCTGCATAAATAGATCCATAAAAATCTCCTTTAGATTCGCGATATTAAATGAAATAACAGAGCCGTTGTAACTCCCCTGAAGAATCGGCACAAAAAGCTCCGTTTAAATCAATCATTAATCCGTTGTAAATCGTCTTTGATTCAGTCAAAGTCGTACTTAAGAATCGGCTCGAAATCCGCTTAATAATCCGCTTGTTTGACCAATGCAAAAGGAAACATCGTCTGTCAAAAATATCCCGACGCCAAACGTAGGGTTGATGACGTGGCTCCAAACGTAGGGTTCACAAACGTAAGGTTCACAAACGTAAGGTTCACAAACGTGAGGTTGAACATACATACTTTCTCTTCAGCATTCAAACGTAGGGTTGATCATCCATACTTTGTCTTGCTTCAACTCTCCAAATAACGTACGGTTGATTATAAAAGTAAGGTTGATGATCCATACTTTTGAGAAACAAACTCAACACTGAAAACTAACGCACGGTTTCTCTTCCATACTTGTCCAACAACGAAAACGTAAGGTTCCTTCCAAACGTAATGATCTTCTTCAATACTTTTCAACAACGTAAGGTTCATTAACCATACGTTTCAAAATAACATAAAAGGTAAACTTTTCATCCATACGTTACGTTCATCAACGTAGGGTATGAACAGTGATTCCAGTACGCGCTAAAATTGATCTCGCGCTACAGTGATTCCAGAACACGCTAAAATTGATCTCGGAATAAATGAAGTATGAAATCTCATTGTATGAAATAAATAAATAAAATAAATTCCTGCAAAATACTCAACGAAATAATTAGTAAATAATTAAGGGTATTTGTGAGCATCAAAATCATCATAAAGAGACAGAGTATTATTTGAAATAATCTCCCCCTTTAAAAAACATTATTTTGAATTGTTTGAAAACAATACATTGCTCAACAATCTCCCCCTTTTTGATGATCACAAAACCCATAAAATAATAGAACTAATTTAATTGCAATATTTAAAATTTTAGAATTCTGAAAGAATTAAAACAATATTTAACTATAATAAAATTTCTCCCCCATAAAAATAAATTTTCAGCTAAAAAAAAAAGATAAAAGATAAATGTCTTCTCCCATATATCCAAATTTCTTCATAGGAAACAAATGAATTTAAATGTTGTGTTTATCCAAATTCTCCCCCTTTTTGTGATATCAAAAAGAATGAAAAATTACGGATTTGAACACATTCAATATTGCACTGAACTATAAGTAAATGTTATAATTAACTGTGTATGAATAAGTGAATTTGTTATACTGGCTAACTTAATCATAAATCAATAAACAACAAAACAAAAAAGAAGTAAGAAAAGAATTTTCATTAACAAGATGTTATATATATAAATGATTGTGATATACAGAGGAATCAAGGTTCATGGATAAGACAGGGAAAAAAAAGGTGTCTATCTCCTTTGAATCACGGTCTTGATCTCTGTAAACTGTTCTCTGAGCCTCTTCATCATCCCATCTCCTAACTTGATGATAAGATCTCTGTTCTCTTGAGTCATATGAATATCTTCAATCAAATTAACTCTGAAAAACTCATGCATTATTTCTTCTTTTTCAACAAAAAGAGCCAGCTTTTCTGATAACTGATTCAAAAGAATCCTAATCGGTTGCTCTCCAGATGTCAACTGATCCACTAAAAATTTCTGATTATCTAGAAAAACTGACAAAGGGGCACTATTACACTGAAGATCGTGTAATCTGTCACTCATATTGCTTAGTGCTCCTGTAATTGCTTGAAATCTCCGAATCAAATCAGGTGAAGAGCCTGATCCACTCACAGCACTGTTTGCAACAGACTCAAATTTATTCTACATGTAAATCTTCAACTCAGACATATCATCTTTCTTTACCATCTCCGATTTTAACTGATCAACAGCATGCAACATATCAGTCTTAAACAAATCTACTTCCTGTCTTGAAATAGTACATTCTTTCAACTTCTGAAACTTCAACTGCTCTAAGTTCAGAGAATTTCTGAGACTAACATTCTCAGATTCTAACTGAGAGATACGCTTGTACAGCTCAACAACTTCTTCTTTTCTCGAATCAGGGGCACCCTGTGCTCTATTCTCATGTCCAGAAATAGGTTGATGAGGCAGGGCAAGTGGTAAAGAATCTGCATCTGACTGTTCTTTGTCCTTGTCCTGACAAGGTTGATCCACTGAACTAGCTTTTGAAGCCTGAAACTCTTCCACTGAAAAATCTTCCTGAAGTACTTCTGTATTAGCTTCAGAAGTATGTTCATCACGAACAGTAGTCTCTCTGACTTCTACTGAATGGTCAAGAACAATATTTTCATGTAAATCTTGAGGTCGGGCCACTTCTTCACCAGGCACTGCCTCCATAGGTTGTTCTTGTTGTATTACATTTTCAACAGCCACAGCAGCAGATTGAGGTTCTTTTTGGATTTCCGGTAGAGCTGCTGGTTCCTCTATCGGTGCAGTCTGCTCCACAACAGCTTCTCTCACAAATGAATAAGAAATTACCGGTTCAGAGGATTTCAAGGCAGGAGAGATAATTTCTTCATCAATTGACCTCTTCCTTTTAGATTTAATTCCTTCTTGACTTCTCTTTTCCTCAACTTCCTCCATCTCAAAATGAATTCTCCTTGCCACTGTACAAACCCTTGATTCTGCTTGTCCCTCCTTGGACTTAGCCGGTTGAGCCTGAGCACTCTCTGAGTCTTCCTCAGCTCCAACAGGTAAGAGTTTTCCTTTAATTGTGCTCCAGAAGTATCCTACTTTCCTCAAAGTTCCAGCATTAAAAACATTAATGTGGTGACATTTCACCCCAGCATCTACCAATCTGATCATTCCTCTTTTAAACAAAAACAAAGAAATGAACCTTCCATAAGGGAAAAAGGTCATTCTTGCTTCACTCTGACATCAGTAATTCAAATATCTTATCATAAACCGAGGAAAATTAAACTTAATATCACACATCAGAAGATACATTATGTACATGTCAGGGTATAGGATTTTCTCCATCTCAGCCATCCTTGGTGCTAAACCAGTCTGAACAAATTTTACCAAGATTTTCTGATCGGGCTCCAAATCTTTAATAAACATTTTCTTTATCACTCTGGTTCCAAACATAAAAGACATAATGTCTTCAGACTTATGTACAGAATCTCCAATATTCCGTAAATCGAAATGAAAAACTCCTTCATGAGGGCAGTTAAGAATTTGACTTATCTCTACAGATGATATGGAAAAGTCCTTATCCTCTATTTGAGCCAATAAACTGTCCTCCGTATCTCCAAGGCTAAACTGAACAGTTCTAAAGAAATGTCTCATTTCTGCCTTATATAGAAACTCAGAGTTTTCACTATTAAAAGCTTGCTCAAGGCTTTGAAACGACAACGCTTGCTTCAACAGTAAATTAGTTTCAAACAGCCATTCTAAATCGATGACTTTACCTTGCAGTATTTTCCGACCAACTACTTTAGGTTTCTTTGCAGCACTGCTCTCAGCTTCATCTGGACGCTTAGTCTTTGCCATTTCAACAACGATTTCTGAAGGTTCGTAAGTTTAGGGTTTGAAGATTCAGAAAAGGGTTTTGGAGCAGATGTGCGGTTCTAGGTTTTCGAAAGGGTTTCCGAAAAAGGTGAAACAGTTTAGAAGGTGAAACGGTTCTGACAGCCATGATTCCCGTGTAATCACTAATCATTACTTTTATTTAAAACAAAATAAAATTACTTTATAGCGGGAAACAAAAATTAAGCAGAATTCGAAAACAGAATAAGATTTAAAAAAACTATTTAAAATTAAATAAACCTAACTCCCCCTTAATAAATTCAAACCTTGCTGTGGGAAGTGGTTTAGTAAAAATATCTGCTAATTGATTTTCTGTATTTAAAATTCTAAAAATATATCCTTTTTAAACACATGATCTCTTAAAAAGTGATGTCTTATATCAATGTGCTTAGTTCTAGAATGACTAATAGGATTTTTTGAAATATTAATTGCACTTGTATTATCACATAAAATAGGTGTATTATTGAAATTTAATCCAAAGTCCATAAGAGTGTTTTTCATCCACAACACCTGTGCACAGCAACTACCTGCAGACACATATTCTGCATCGGCTGTTGACAGGGCAACTGAGTGTTGTTTCTTACTAGACCATGATACTAAAGACTTTCCTAAAAAGTGACATGTTCCTGAAGTACTCTTCCTATCTAATCTACAGCTTCCAAAGTCAGCATCTGAATATGAAATTAAATTAAAATCAGAGGTTTTTGAATAAAGCAGAGATTGATAAATAGTACATTTTAAATATCTAAAAATTCTTTTAACAGCAGTTAAATGGGATTCTTTGGGATTTGATTGAAATCGAGCACAAAGACATACTGAATACATTATATCTGGTCTACTAGCAGTAAGATATAACAAACTACCAATCATACCTCTATATAACTTGTTGTCCACTGATTTTCCAGTTTCATCCAAATCAAGTTTTATATTAGTACACATAGGAGTTGTAAATGTCTTGCTGTTTTCAAGTCCAAATTTCTTAAGTAAATCAGTAATGTATTTTCATTGATTTAAAACATTTCCAAAATCTTTTTGAAATATTTGAAGACCCAAAAAGAAATTTAATTCTCCCATCATACTCATTTCAAATTCTTTTTGCATTAATTCTGAAAATTCATGACAAAGAATTTTATTGGTCGATCCAAAAATTACATCATCAACATAAATTTGAACCAACAAAACATTATTTTTCACAGTTTTCTTAAAGAGTGTTGGATCTGCTAGTCCAACAGTAAAATAATTTTTCAAAAGAAAAGAACTTAGTCTTTCATACCAAGCTCTAGGTGCTTGTTTAAGGCCATAAAGAGCTTTAGTAAGTTCGAAAACAGAATCTGGTTTTTGAGAATTTTCAAAACCAGGAGGTTGCTCAACATAAACTTCCTCCATTAAATAACCATTTAAAAAGGCAGATTTAACATCCATCTGAAATAATTTAAAATTCATATAAGATGCATAGGCTAAAAGAATTCTAATGGCTTCTAACCTGGCTACAGGTGCAAAGGTCTCATCATAATCTATTCCTTCTTCTTGATTATATCCTTTAGCTACTAATCTTGCTTTATTTCAAGTTATTATCCCTTGATCATCCTGTTTATTCCTAAAGAACCATTTAGTTCCTATTATTGGATAATCATGTGGTCTTTCAACTAATTCCCAAACCTTATTTCTCTTGAACTGGTTCAATTCATCCTGCATTGCTATTACCCAGCTCTCATCATCTAAGGCTTCTTCTATGGTCTTAGGTTCTTGTTGGGATAGGAAAGCAGAGAATTCAACTATGTTTCCAAAGTTTCTTCTTGTTTGAATACCAGTCTCTAAGTCACCTATCACAGATTCTAAAGGGTGATTCTTTAAGGTTCTAGACTGTCTAGGCATTACATTCAAAGGTTCTTCAGAATCATGTTCTTCTGAACTGGACTGAATTTCTTTTATATCATTTTCAAAATCATTCTTTAAATTCTCAGGTCTCATGTTTTCATTAGAATCAGGTTCATCTATTTGTTCTATCCTTTTCTCAAAAGGATCAGATTCATCAAATTTCACATGAACTGATTCTTCAACAATCCTTGACTTTTTATTATAGACTCTATAAGCTTTGGAGGTTGCAGAATATCCTAAGAAAATACCTTTATCAGATTTTGGATCAAATTTACCAAGATTATCTTTGGTATTCAAGATGTAAACCTTGCATCCAAAAACTTTAAAGTAATTTACTTTAGGTTTTCTGTTATTCCATAGTTCATAGGGTGTCTTTTTCAAAATAGGTCTTATTAAAATTCTATTCATTATATAACAAGCTGTATTAACAGCTTCTGCCCAGAAATATATAGGTAGGCTATATTCATTTAACATAGTTCTAGCCATTTCTTGAATAGTTCTATTTCTTCTTTCTACAATCCCATTTTGTTGAGGTGTTCTTGGAGCAGAGAAGGTGTGTTTAATACCCATGTTTGAGCAAAAGGAATTAAATTTCTGGTTCTCAAATTCTCCACCATGATCACTTCTCAATGAGATTATATTAAAACCTTTTTCATTTTGAATAGATTTACAAAAACCTTCAAATAAACTAAAAGCTTCACTTTTATATTTCAAAAAGAAAATCCAAGTAAATCTAGAATAATCATCAACTAATACATAAACATACAATTTACCAGCTAAACTTGCTACTCTTGAAGGTCCAAACAAATCCATATGGATAAGTTCTAGAGGCTTAGTTGTAGCAACTTTATTAACAGATTTGAATGATGATTTGTGTTGCTTGCCAAGCTGACATGCATCACAGAATCTGTCATTTTCAAATTTGAGACTAGGAAAATCAGAAACTAGATGTTTCTTAGATAATTTATGTAAAGCATATATATTGCAATGACCAAGTCTTCTATGCCAGATCCAGGATTCACTTATATTAGCAGTTAAGCAGTTTACTTGTTGTTTACACAAGGAATACAAATCCAAAGTATAAACATTATCAGTTCTGGGTGCTCTAAACTTAAACAGTTTATCTTTAGAAACAGTACAACTATTGTTAGTAAAATAAACAGTGTATCCATCATCACAGAGTTGAGAGATACTTATCAGATTGTGTTTTAACCCTTGTACATAAAGTACTTTGTTGATTGAGACTGTCTCTGGATCTCCAACTGTTCCAATACCAATAATCTTTCCTTTGGCATTGTCACCAAAGGTGACAAGTCCTCCTTCCTTTCGAGTAAGAGAAGAGAAATTAACTGAAGTTCCACTCATGTGTCTTGAGCAGCCACTGTCCATATACCATATTTCTTTCTTTATTTGGTGACCTACTACCTGCAAAGACATTTAAACAAATTGCTTTGGTACCCATATTTTGTTGGGTCCAGGAGTGTTAGCAAGCAGTGATCTGGGTATCCAGATTTGCTTTGTTTTCTTAAAATTGATTGAATCATATAGATCATTGGAAATATAAGCTTTCTTAATTCCACATATTTGAGGTTTTCTTAGAAAACAGTTTTTAGCTATATGACCTTTTGTTCCACAGTAGTTACAAATAACCTGTTTAGTGCTAGGAACAAAATAATTTTTGTATAACTTAGGTTTTTATCCTTTACTTCTAATTCCAAACCTTTCCTTTTTAATTACAGTTTTTCCAAGTATCTCATTTAAGACGTTTTCTCCTTTCGTAAAAACTAAAGCAGCCTTTTTATAAGATTCTACTTCATCCTGTAGAGTTTTTATTTTTGATTCAAAATTAATTTTATTTGAGTCAGCAGAGTTGTATTTGTCAATTAATTACTTATGTTGTTTTAGCAAAGTATTTCTCTCATCTGAAATAGCTTTATGCAAGTTCTTTATAGATTTATATTTTTTAAATAATGAGTCATACCTTTCTTCAAGCATATTGCAGTAAGCTGCAAGTTTTTTATTTGAGAAGCTTGTTTCAGAGTTTGATTCATTATTTGAGTCAGAGGAGTAGTATGAGTGTACCTCATCAGTTTCAGCCATGAAACACATATTTGCTTTTAAATTGGCTTCCTCCTTCTCTGAGCTTGATTCAGAAGAATTACTTGAGTCTTCAGAAACACTCCAAGTAGCTTTCATAGCTTTCTTGTCTTTCTGCTCATAATCATCTCTTTTGAAGAATTTCTTCTTCTTTGCATCTTTCAATTTTGGGCAATCCGGTCTGATATGTCCCATCTTTTTGCATTCATAACATCTCACTTCCTTGCTATCCTTTTTGAAGGATTTCTTGAAGTCTTTCTTCTTACTATAGAACTTTCTGAATTTTCTGGCTAGCTGAGCCAGTTCTTCATCCGAATTTGAAGAATCAGAGCTTTCTGATTTAGCACTTACTTCTCTGTTCTTCATCTTTCTATCCTTTTGTTGAGAAGTTACTTTCAAAGCAGTATTTTCCCTTTTTATGTAGACTTTATGCTCATTTACCTCATCTTGCATTTCAGATTCGTACATCATCAATGTACCAATTAGTTCTCTCAAAGTTAGATCTTTAACAGAAGTTGATTGTCTGATTGCTGCAGAGATTCCATTCCATCGAGTAGGAAGTACTCTCAGTACCTTCAACGCTTGATCAGCCTGCTTGATTGGTTCTCCTAGAGCTGTTATATTATTGACAATTTCTGTCAATCTTCCATTCATCTGAGTGATACTCTCTCCTTCAATCATTCTGAAAGTATCGAATTTTAACTTAGCAGTTGCATATCTCATCTGTCTTACATTATCTGTTCCTTCATAAGCAACAGCTATTGTTTGCCACATTTCATATGCAGTCGGGCATTGAGATACTCTGTTAAATTCATCTGGTCCTAGACCACAGATGATTGCATTCATAGCTTTTGAATTTATGTCATACTCAGCCTCTGTAGCAGCACTGCATGTATCGGGATTTTCAGGAATTTCATAGGGAGTCAGAATCCTTGAATAGACTTTGTAACCAAGATTTTTCAGATAAATAATCATACGTGATTTCCAGCAGCCATAATTATCTCCATTAAAGTAAGGTGATCTGACCATTGACATTCCCTCTCTCATATCAGCCATGATACACTATGTATAATCTTTAAATACTTCTAGCTTGATAAGACTTTAAAAATAAGAAGCTCCTCCTCTGATACCAATTGTTGGATCTGAATCTACGGATTACACACAAGAGGGGGGGGGGGTGAATTGTGTCTTTTCAAAATTATTACAATCTCTTCAATTTAGACAAATTCTGTCCAATATGCTTTTGCTCGATTAAATATGCTGCGGAAAAAGTAAAAAGCATGAACACACGGATGTATAGTGGTTCGGGGAACAGAAGGCCCCTAGTCCACTCCACCAACGCTCAAATCCACGAGCTTGGCGATTTTCACTATCTGGTCCTCGTTTCCACAGACCTGTTCACAACTGAGTACAGGCAGTTGACACCTTTACAAGTTTCAGGCAAACACAGCCTTCCTGGTTCAAACACGAACCCACACAGCTTAGAACGAGAAGCTGATCACTCAAAAATAAAAAGGGTTTCGATAAAGAAAACACTTTTCCAGTTGTTCTTCACAATTGAAACAGAATGCAATTGACAGTAGATAGATCGTTGTCTTCAGAAAATAAAGATCTGTAATCAAAACAGTTCTGAGTCGATCCAGTTGCAATAGATATTACCAGAAACTTCACAACTTCAGCAGCAGTAGATTCACAACAGATAGTCGATGTAGAACACGTGAATCTGCTATCAAGATCTTCCTTCGGTAATAAAGGTTTTACACTTCTTCTCGATCACCAGAAAAGAACGCCTTTTCACAGTCTCTGTTTCTTGCTCGTTAAAAGATCAATCTATATCTTTCACACACTTTTCTGTGTATATATATAAAATCCGAAGTTTCCAAGATAGAACATATATATTCAAATCTGAGAAATTCTTCCGCATAAATAGATCCATAAAAATCTCCTTTAGATTCGCGATATTAAATGAAATAACAGAGCCGTTGTAACTCCCCTGAAGAATCGGCACAAAAAGCTCCGTTTAAATCAATCATTAATCCGTTGTAAATCGTCTTTGATTCAGTCAAAGTCGTACTTAAGAATCGGCTCGAAATCCGCTTAATAATCCGCTTGTTTGACCAATGCAAAAGGAAACATCGTCTGTCAAAAATATCCCGACGCCAAACGTAGGGTTGATGACGTGGCTCCAAACGTAGGGTTCACAAACGTAAGGTTCACAAACGTAAGGTTCACAAACGTGAGGTTGAACATACATACTTTCTCTTCAGCATTCAAACGTAGGGTTGATCATCCATACTTTGTCTTGCTTCAACTCTCCAAAGAACGTACGGTTGATTATAAAAGTAAGGTTGATGATCCATACTTTTGAGAAACAAACTCAACACTGAAAACTAACGCACGGTTTCTCTTCCATACTTGTCCAACAACGAAAACATAAGGTTCCTTCCAAACGTAATGATCTTCTTCAATACTTTTCAACAACGTAAGGTTCATTAACCATACGTTTCAAAATAACATAAAAGGTAAACTTTTCATCCATACGTTACGTTCATCAACGTAGGGTATGAACAGTGATTCCAGTACGCGCTAAAATTGATCTCGCGCTACAGTGATTCCAGAACACGCTAAAATTGATCTCGGAATAAATGAAGTATGAAATATCGTTGTATGAAATAAATAAATAAAATAAATTCCTGCAAAATACTCAACGAAATAATTAGTAAATAATTAAGGGTATTTGTGAGCATCAAAATCATCATAAAGAGACAGAGTATTATTTGAAATAATCTCCCCCTTTAAAAAACATTATTTTGAATTGTTTGAAAACAATACATTGCTCAACATGTTTGTTTTGTACACATACATGGAGGCATATTGTAAGGGATCAAAACAGTTGTCCAAATGGTATAACTGGTGATCAAAGTCCAAAATGGGTTGAATCCAGCAGTAGCTAATCTCAATCACACATTCCTAGGATTTTATGATAAATATGAATGTAATAAATCAAATTTGTTCCATTATGGTGAATATCATGGATGTCGAATTAACCGATCATTGTTATTGTCTATAGAATTCCACTTCATATACTCGGTGGTTTTTGATGACATGAAAAATATTTATAATCAAGGATTTAAAGGAAAGTAATGAAAACCTTTGTAGGTGTATTTATTTTCTTCTCCTTCAAAGTAGTATGTTGATTCAAAAAACCAACATCATCCATTGACTACCATCTAGAAGAATTACAATTTTTTAAATCTTATCTGCTTGAATCCTCTCCTCAATAAAGAAAAAAATCATTAGGACAAGCATGTATTTTTTTATAATTCAAAACAATATTATTGAAAACTTTTCTCATGTCATAAAAAAAACTTGGGGGGTCTTAGGTTCAATAAAATTAATCATGAAAAAATTCCAATATCATCGACATCGCCTTATTTGTAATTCCAAATTAGAATTTTATATGGTTCAACTTTAGCAGAAAAAAATGTTTTGAATATTTTAAACATTCACCAAACAAATCTTGATTTCCATCATCACATAAACCATGAAATGAATTTTTCTACTCATTGAAATCCTCTCTTAAATTAGTCACCACAATATCAAGATTAGGATCCAATAATATGTTACAATCTTGATCTTTTTTTCCTATAGTCCCAAAAACATCATTTTTCAAGTTGCTATTTATATCACCCTCAAACGGTTGTTCTCATATGTTTTGATGTTGATTTTGTTGTCTTGGAGCTTCAAATGAATTGTCTATAAGGTTTTTTATTTCAGTGTCCACTTTCAATGAATTTTAGAGATTATTCTTTTGATTGACATTAGTGGTCAGACTTTCTATAATGTTTGATTCTCCATAACAAATCTAATAAAAATATTGACCAAGGAATTGATTCAATACCAAGTGTTTATAAACATTATTCTCTTCAACGATCTTCTAAATTTAAATTTAGGACAAGGACATATTATTCTCCCATCAAGGGATCTATTTGAAATTGAAAAATATAAAAACTCATCGAAACCCTTAGCATACTGAGGTGTGTTCCTCGGTAATGTAATCCAGATTTTATTCATATATATCACAATGTGCCTAACCTTTATTAAAAAAATTTAAAAAATTTAAGTATTACTAAGTAGGAAAATAGATAAATGGATGTGAAAAAAACAAAACTAAGATAGTTATAAGAATATTCATATAAGTACTAAAAAATTCAAAGTTAAAAAAGGAAATCATTCATGGATAGTATCATGTAAAATATAATCAAGTGATAAATTATACAATCATTAAGCAACACACAAAGATGAATTAATAAAAATCAACCCTTCTTAGGATCACAAGTCTCCTTGGAAGTAACTATAGTTATACAAGGATCAATAAGGTCCCACACATTTGTAAAAAAAAATTTCTTAGTGTTAATTGGGATATCATAAAGGGATTTAGAAGCTAATACATTTTCACACCATTTTAAAACTACATTTCAAATGTTCTTAGAAAAGAATTTATCAAACTGCACATTCAAAACCAATTTAGAAATCTAAATTTTTTCATAAAATCACTTTTGAAGGAAAGATACCCACTTTAAAAGAAGTCAACTACTGTGAAACACTCTTTTTTTAAGACAAAAAACTCACCTTTCAAAAATAATTCAAGCCACAATGAGACTTATGGTATCAAAAACATTTAAAAAATATTAAATTCCAACTACCATTAATTCCTAAAACATGCCTCTAAAACAACTAAAACACATTTTAAAGACCAAACTAGTGTCGAACACCCCTTTAAAATATATATGTGTGTTCTATATGATATCAATCATATATGATATCATGGTTTTATGATAGAAGTAATATATATAACATAAATTTTTTTATAATTTATCACATAAGAAATAATACACAATTAGATCACATGATAACCAACATTCAATCAACCAAAAGAATCATATTGAAACCAAATTTAAGGTGGAATCATGAATAAAAGGAAATTGTCCTGAAAATTATTGATAAATCCATCTATCAGATGCCTGAATCGACTCACGATGTACTGGAGGGGAATTATAAATCCTTGTAGTTTGTTAATCAGATCTTGGGTATAATATACATACAATGGGAATTATTTATCCCTTGAATCAGTGTAAAATAAACACTACAAAACTAGTGAATAACCAAATTGACCAGTTCATACATCTGACATCCAAGAAAAATTATATATATATATATATATATATATATTACATGAAGTGTTATGGCAATGTGAACAAACAAATACTCCACTCACCTACATTATTTTCCACTATAAAATGTATAAGTACACCTCCAATATTGCATTTATTTTTTCATAATCAGATATAGTGAACCAATGATAACTTAATGAATGTGGTTATATCTTAGTTGGCCAATTTAAATCTAATAAGGTACACATACCTGACAGGTTTTAATAGTAAAGTCTGATAAAATTATGTAATGGGCACCACATGAAAAATGTGACAAAATAATGTTGACCTAAAATCATTCAGCCCTCTCAATACATCTAAAATAAGGATGAAGGAATGAAATTGAAATTATAGATATATATGTGCAAGAACTATGTATTCATGATGAAGATAAATGACACCTCAAGTATAAACTATAAAATATATATCCATTTAGTGCTAATTTAATCTACATTATTATAATATAGGTTTTTATTACTAATCTCATAAAGAAATAAAATATCCAAAACCATTTTTGTAAATTCCTTTTATATTATTTAAATGAAAACAATAACTTTAGTACATTTATTTTGAAATCATGCACACAATATGAATCAACATTATTTAATTTTTAAAGTTAATTTAAAACCAATTATTAAATTTTTTTAGAAAATAAACACATGATACTAGAATTAGAAGTAAAATTAATGAAGTTACAATGTCATAGATAATGTTTGGAAATAAAAAAGAATCATTTCAAGGTGCCACACATGTCAAAAAAATGGGTGCTAATAAAACAAGAGGGTCCACACTATTAATCTAAAAATCAACTAAAAGTGTCTGGGGATGTGCCCAATGGATATTATGGATAGGTAACCTTATATAATAGTTGGTGTCCTAGAACCAACTGGTTGTACTTTTATTACATGGATATTTAATGTATTTAAGTATTAAACATATTATTAAATATTGTTCATTTTTCTACATGACTATGATGTAATAATGTCCTAGAGTATTTTCTATATTGATAAGGTCTTGAAAGTTCCCCCGTATGATTAGAACCTTGAAATTCTATAAAAATATTCTTAAATATAGTTCTACAGTTGGATAACATACTATGATGGGACTCATAGCATGCAGACTTCCAGGTGTGAGTAATCGTAAGAAGATTAGACATCCTCTCATGAAGTTTTCACTTGGTAATCTCTAAGACATGAGATTATGAGAACAATCTCACTAGTAGGAATTCAACATGTTCTAGTGTCATCATATATTTCTATCTGTGAGAATGTGTAATTGTCCTTAGACTTTAATATTATCATTAATATGTATCTCATCTCACGCACTTTGATTTACTAATGAAAACCTTCATGAAGATAGTTGGTGAAAAGTAGGGTACGTTGGGTGCGTCATGAGTGGCATGTCATTAATGGATAAGTCATGGAAAGATTTGTCCCTACTATTTAGGGAAGTTTATATCTTATCCCTTTGATTGAAATAGATCTGTCGCACTAAATTCCATGGCCATGGTGTAACGATGAGATTATTTCATGTTGTTAAAGAACGACGTGTCAAGCATAGAAGTTGATGACACTATCATGAAACCCCCTTGATGAGATATTGCGATAAGGGGATTGTATTACACAGTGAGATTTTTTATGTTGATGTCATTGTTGTGACTTTAAGTTCTTTCTCTTATGTTCCTTCACCCATTGCAAGATAGTGTTGTTGAACTTTAAGCAATCCCGCCTAATGTCAACGAGAAAGAATCTTAGAGGGTCACATGCTATGTGTTTTTGGTGGTCTTGGTTAAATTCTATCTAAATTTAACTAATCAATATTATTCTCAAGACAATGAAATAATTTTATTCAAGTTAAAATGATTTCATAAATTAAATAAATATTTATTCACCGGATTGTGGGTAAAATATATTTATTTATTTTATTGAATATTTAACAAATATTTTTTTACTAGTTTTTAAATAAAATATTCATTTAAGATAATAAATTATTTATTTATTTATTCGAGTGTTAAATAAATGGAAGTGGAGTTTGAGGGGACCAAGGCCAGTTCGATAGTAAAATAATTATTTGCAAGATAATAAATAATTATTTAACTAGTTGGAACAAATTAGAATAATGTTGCTATTATTTTGTGATGTGGAATTTTATTTATAATTCTGTTTTGCACAAGTTGGCTCACCATAAATAATGACATGGTATTATTATTAATAGAATGGTTTTTATCTAAGGTTATGAATGTATTTAATTTCTATTATGAAATTAAATATTGTAACTAAAACCTCATGTCAACAAATAGACACATACATCTATTGTGCCATGAACTGAACCACAAACCAGGTGAATTGAGAATTTTTGAGCTAAATAATTTCACTGCCAAATCCTCTTCCCAGCCCTCTCAAGAACGAGAGATGTTATTCAAGGCTGAAGAACAAATGATCAAGAACAACCGACACAAGACACTCACTTCCTCATGCTTGCACCTGGAGAACGAGTAATGTTGATTGGAGGACATCAGAGCACTTGTGGATCACTGGTAGAGGGATTCTAGTTTGGATACTTGCAAGTGTAACAAGATAATCTAGAAGGGTCATTCTCGACAATCAACATCATCAATGAAGAAAATACCAAAGATCCAGTTATTATTTTCTTTATGAAATTAGTTAAATTATTTATAAACATGATGTGAAATATCCTCTTTAAAGGTTTCGATTCACTTCTTTCTTTATCTAAATCATTGATTCTATTCCACAGAGACTAGAATTCATCATTGTATTGATTGAAAAATAATCATTTTTCATGGTAAAAATCAAATTTGGGTGTCGACCCAACTACGCTTCAACTATGCATAGAACCTTCAACTGGTATCAGAGGGGTTACATAATAGTTTATAATTATTTAAATATTTATTGGATCATTTATGCATTTAATAATTTAGTTTTTTCAATTCAAGTTAATCGTTCTGCAAATTTGAATCTCGATATCTGTTTCTCCTCTTTCATTTCTTATTCAGCTTACAGAAAAAATATATTCTTTTAATTTGGATTAAAATAAAATAGTGGATCTCATCCTGTGGTTCCAAATGTTCTTGGCCGTCCAACACCAGTACATGTTGTGTAGCCAAGGTTCAATGCACCGGGTCTGGTCCACCAAACCAAGTCATGTCATTGGAGTTTTTCTAAGTCTTAATGAGTCTATGTGTTGACCAGGAACATGTTGCACACGATTTCCATATTACACGCCATGTGGCACACAAGACACGACGTGTAGACCCTTTGGGTTAGGGTTTGACCATGTACCACATACATGGCTTGCCCATCTGAATACCGTGTAACAAGGAACTACACGGCATGTGGAAAACTAGACACGCCGTTTACTCCGATGATTTTCGAAGTACACTCACATGTTGTTTCCATGAGCGTGTACTTCAGATGAATGGTGAAAAATAGTATATTCCATGTATTTGAAAATACATGTCGTGTACTCACCCAAGTTATACAGATTTATTAAAATTTATTATTATAATATAAAAATCCTGGAGACATGTATCATTGTGCTGACATAAAGCTGAGGCACAACACATGATAGGTGTTATATATATATGTCTGTGTGTGTGTGTGTGTTTAATTTAACATTTATGTAATATTCATTTCTACTCAGTGGGTAGTTATAAAAATGAATTAACTGGGTTTCCTCTAAGGTACAAGTTACATTCAAAGATAATTTTAAATGAATTTATTTTTTTAAAATTATGATGGATGAGAATCTCAAGGAAATTCAGAAAAGAGTTTAAGATAAAATGATTGATTAATTAAATATGATAATTAATTGATTCACACATGATCTATCCTACACAAGAATAATGAATGAATTGAATAGTAGTTTTATTTATGCGAAAATATCATTGCATCAATGGATGATCATGAGCTAGACCAAGACCTTGGTATGCGGATGGTTTATTTTAATTTATTTATTTAAATTAAATTTGTTGTCCTGCAAGCCATCTACTCATTAATATGTAGGGCATGTGTGCCCAAGGTTTCTTTTATGTAAAAACCCTTTTTACCCCTCAACTGCATGGGAGTTAAAAAAGGAATATGTAAGGGATAGAACTCCCAAGATAGTGGAGGTGGTTCAAGTTGGAGTTGAGATGAAACCAATCATAGGAGATACAGAAGATGATAGGGGGAAAGGTGTAAACACAAACCCAAAAGGTTCAAGGTGTTTCTACCCTATGTCAATGTTAGTTTATAAACTACTAGATAAACTAACCATTATAAAATCTCATGATCATTCCCTTTAATTTATTTTATTTTGGTTAGTTTCATGGTTTATCATTATGGATGTGTTCTCATAATCACATGATTAATGAATTGAACAACCATGCAAGATGGAACTAAAATAAACAATACTTATGGGTAAATATTATCAAGACATGGTTAACAACTTAAGTAAGTTCCACTTAATATTAACAAGCATGTAATAATGATAATAATAAACTCATGCATAAGAGATAAAAAACCCTCAAATAAAATATTAAGTCAGACCAAGCCTTCTATTACTTGATTAAGGGAAAAACTCAATAAAACTATCTGTTTGACCAACCCTTGTTGGAACAATTAGTTTTATATATGAATCCCTTAAGAAAGGTTTTGGGTTGAATTAAACATATTACATTAAGAGGAGTATACCTTTCTAGACATGGTGTAATATTGGAGGAAAGAGTTGAGGAAATCTAAATTCATAATTTCAGGATTGGAGAGTCCACTCAACAGATCAAGGAGTTGCTAGCCCACAGTTGGAAAAGACCTTCCTACCTAAATACCTTCTAATAGCTTGACCAACCCTCGTTGTGGTTATAAGAAGGGGAATATAGATCCTTGCCACTAGAATTTCATGGAAACTGGACATTCTGAGTTCAATGGTGTGGGACATTATGACATGATAAAATAGTGGCAGAATTAATAAAATTTATTATTTCTCATACAATGTAATCAAGAAAGTACTCATGATATTCTATTTTAATTGTATAATAAAAATGATAAGCTAATCAACCACACTATCTCTACAATCAATTCTTGATAAATATGACTTCCTCACTAGCAGCAACTTCCAGGAATGGTTTATACACCTTTGGGTTATCCTATGCCATGAACAGAAGTCTTACGTACTAGAGTCATCATTGCTTGATCTTCATGTAAAAGAAACGAGTAATGAAGATTTCTTGGTCTATTAGAAACATATGAACAATACGGTCAACATTCAATGTTTTATGTTATCATCAATGTCTGGTGATCTCATGAAGTCTCATAAAAACATGGATGCTTGTAGCATGATTGAGCACCTCAATGTTCTTTACCATGAGAGAGAAAGATAGAAAAGTTTTGATATCTCTAAAGCACTCTTTAGGAGTAATCTTGGAGAAGGTTCCCTAGATGGGACTCATGTATTCAAGATCATGGGCTATATTGTGAACCTAGAGGTTCTAGGGTTTAAACACCCCAAAGAACTGGGAACCAATCTAATTATCACATCAATACCTCAGAGCTTCTCTAACTTTGATTTCAATTTCAATATGAACAACAATGATAAGTCTCAATCTGATCTTCTTATCCTCATTCGATAAGTGGATAGAGATATGAAGCATGGAAAGCCTTCTGTACTTATGTTGAATAAGAGGAAAGGGTAGGAAAAGAGCTTTAAGCCCAAAGCTTCTTCATGGAGTTCCAAGAAAAGGAAGATCAAAGGGGAGGTAAGGGAACAGGAGGTTGATTGTTTCGCATGTGGTAAGAAGGGCCATTGAAAGAAGAACTGCACCCAGCCTAAGAAGCAAGGGGAAGCTTCAAGTGAGTTTTTTATCGAATGCATTCTATCTGTTTCTACAAATTGGGTATTAGATATAGATTTTGGTGCTCACATATGTATCCAAATATAGGAACCAATTATATTCATGAAGATTGACCGAGGGGAGGTAGATTTACAAACAAAAAACAAAGCCAGACTTGCTGTTGTAGCTATCAGGGACTACCACCTCACATTTCCAACTGGGATGATATTTGTGTTAAAGGGTTGTTATTATGTGTCGTTTGTTACTAAAAATAGTATTTCTGTATCCAGACTACATACATATGTATTTTTTCAAGGTTGGAAATGAATTTTTCTTCTATTTCAAATATAGTCTTTTTTTTGGTAGGGCACATTTATACAAAGGTCTTTACATATTGGATTATACAAACCAAGAAATGGAAATCAATAACAAAGATACTTCACATGACTCGTACCACACCCAAATTTGGCATCGCCGGCTAGGTAATGTAAATGAGAAACGCTTGCCAATGTTACATCAAGATGGATATTTAGATTCTTTCGAACTAAAACCACCAAGCGTATGTCATGCATTTTTACAAGGAAAAATGACCAAATCCTCAATTAGTAGGAAAGTTGAAAGGGCTAAAGAAATTATTTAATTGGTTCATACCGATGTGTGTGGAACATTTCCAGTTGAAGAAAGGGGAGGGTACTCATAATTCATAACTTTTACTGATGATTTTAGTAGATATGGATATACCTACTTAATGAGGTATAAGTCGTATTCTTTGGATAAGTTCAAAGAATACAAGAATGAAGTTGAGAACCATCTTGGTAAGAATATTAAGAAACTCTACTCAGATCGAGGTAGAGATTATCTTAATCAAGAATTCATTGATTACTTATGGGAGTTTTGGATCCTATCCCAACTCACTCCTCCATACACGCCCTATTGGAATGGTGTGAGTAAAAGTAAGAACAAAACTCTTTTGGAGATGGTGAGATCAATGATGAGTCATGCGAGCCTTCCATTATCCTTTTGGGGATATGTGTTACAAACAGCAGTGAACATACTAAAGAAAATACTAACTAAACCAATAAATGGTATTCCATATGAGCTCTGGAGTGGAAGGAAATCCATATTATCGAATTTACATGTGTGGTGAAGTGATGTGTTTGTTAAGGCCTATTTAGGTAACAAAATTGACCCCTGAGATACAAAGTGTACATTTATGGGAAACCCTAGGGAAACATAGGGATATTACCTATACAACCCCTCAGACAAAAATTTTATAGTGGAAAGACATTCCATATTTTTTGAGTGGGAGAACATCTCCAAAAGAGATAATGGGATCAAGATAGACTTCGATGAAGTTGAGGCTCAAGGTACACAAGAGTTGGTACAAAAATAGATTCCAAAAAACCCTATGGAATAAAGAACTGTTCAAGAGACACAAGAGTTGTGTAGGGGTACAAGAGAGGTTAGAGAACTGGAATGTTATGTTTTTCTAGTTATTGAGGATGGTGAATCTTTATTAGTTGATAATAATGATCCCCTAACCTACAAGGAAGTAGTAAGTGGCACAGATATAGCCAAGTGGAAAGAATCCATGCATTCTGAAATGGATTCCATGTACCAAAACCAAGTTTGGATTTTGGTAGATCCTCCATTTGATGTAAATCATATTGGTTGAAAATGGATATTCAAGAAGAAACTAGACATGGAAGGAAAATTCAGTACCTATAAGGAACAAGATGTTGAAAAATGGTTCAAAGTGAATCGAGGAATTGACTATGATGAAACCTTTTCACCAGTTGCAATGAATAAATCCATCATAATTCTATTGTCCATTACTACTTATCATGACTATGAGATTTGGAAAAATATGTCAAAAAAGGCTTCCATAACAGGAATCTTCAGGAAGATGTCTACATGACACAACCTAAAGGTTTTATGACTCTAAAGGATGATAATAACATATGGAAGTTGTACAAATCCATTGATGGATTAAAGAAAACATCCAAGTCATGGAACATTTGTTTTGAAGAAGCTATAACGAAATTTGGTTTTATCAAGAATGATTGTGAGACTTGTGTATACAAATGGTTTAGTGAGAGTGAAGTGATTTCCCTAATAGTATATTTTGATGACATATTAATTATTGTAAACAAGATACTAGTCTTACATTCTATTAAGGCATGGTTTAATCAATTATTCTCCATGAAGGAATTCGGAAAGGCAGCATATATTCTTGGGATCAAGATCTATCGTGATAGATCCAAGAGATTGGTGGGCCTAAGTCAAAGTACATGCATTGATAAGAAACTGAAGAGATTCAGTATGTAATAATACAAGAGGGGATTATTGGAAGCATCACATGGAATTCATCATTCCAAAAAAATGTGTCCTCAAACACATGAGGAAATAAAGATAATGGAAAGGACTCCATACGCATCAGCGATTAGGTCATTCACATACTCTATCCTTAGTACTAGGTTGTATGTCGCTTATGCATTGAGTGCAGTGTGCAAATATTAAGATGACCCAGGTGACCACCATTGGATGGCAGTCAAGACTGTACTAAGGTATCTAAGGCGTACAATGGATAAGTTACTAGTTTATGAAGGATATGGGGAAATAGTCATTAGAGGATATGTAGATGCTAGTTTATTAACTGATCAATATGAATTGAAGTTGAAAACGGGATACATATTCACTTTGAATGGAGGTGTAGTAATCTGGAAGAGATCAAAGCAGAGTGTGGCCACAGATTCTATATCACAGTCTGAGTATATCACAGCTCTTGAGGTAGCTAAATAAACATTTTGGATAAGAATCTTCATTCAGGACCTTGATGTGATACCTAGGAGTAAATATCCCATCACACGGTACTATGATAATACTGCAGTGGTGGCTCTTGAAAAAGAGATAAGGTCACATCAGTAGACGAAGCGCATACTTCAGAAGTATCATCTCTTGATGGATTTTTCTAATAGATGTGAATTTTAAATGAGTAGTATTTCCACATAACACAATGTAGTGGACCCCTTTACTAAATCCTTGACTCGGTATAAACATGATCACCATGTGAGGTCTAGCGGACTAAAAGTCAAAGGAAGTTGGCTCCAGTACAAGAGGGGTTTTGTAAGAGTTGGTGTCCTTGAACCAATTGGATGTACTTTGATTACATGGTTATTTAATGTATTTAAATATTAAACATCTTATTACATATTTTTCATTATTTTTCATGACTATGATGTAATAATGTCCTAGAGTATTTGTTGCATTTATAAGGTCATGACAATTCTTCATTATGATGAGAACCTTGAAATGATATAAAAAATTCTTAGATATAGTTCTATGGTTGGATGACATACTATTATGGGACACAAAGCACGTAGACTATCAGGTGTGAGTACTCATAAGCAGATGAGACTTTCTCTCATGAAATTCACACTTAATAAAATCCAAGACATGAGATTATGAGAACAAACCTGCTAGTAGGAATTCTTCAGGTTTTGGTGTCATCGAATATTTCTGTCTGCAAGAATTTATAATGATACTTATACATTAAGATTATCATTAATATGTTTCACGACTTGCTCACTTTGATTTACTGATGAAACCCGTCTTACAGACGGTTGGAGGGAAGTAGGGTATGTTGGGTGTGTTATGAGTGGAATGTTATTAATGGATACGTCGATGAAGGATTTGTCCCTTCCATTTATGAAAGTCGATATCTTGGCCCTTTGATTGAAATATAACAATCGTGTGAAATTCCATGGCCATGTTGTAACCACAAGTTTGTTTCAGGTTTTCAAAGAATGGCGTATCAAGCATAAAAGTTGATGACACTATCATGAAACCTTCTTGATGAGATATTGCAACAAAGGGATTATATTACATAGTGAGTGTTTGTATGTGGATGTCTTTTTTGCAACTTTAAGTTCTTTCTCTTGGGTACCTTGACCCATTTCTACATAGTACTCTTGGATTTTAGGCAAACCCCCCAAATTCCAATGATAAAGAATCCAAGTGGGTCACACACTAAGTGTTTCTGGTGGTCTTTGTTAAATTCTATTTTAATTTAATTAATAAATATTATTTTGAATTCAATAAAATAATTTTATTCAATTTAAAATTATTGAAAAAATTAAATAAATATTTATTTACAGGATTGTCGGTAAAATATTTTTATTTATTTTATTGAACATTTAATAAATATTTATTTATTAGTTTGTAAATAAAATATTTATTTAAGAGAATAAATTATATATTTATTTATTTATGTTTTCAATAAATGGAAGTGGAGTTTGAGAGGACCAAGGTTGGTCTGGTAGTAAAATAATTATTTTCAAGATGATAAATAGTCATTTAACTAGTTGAAAAAAATTAAAATAATGCTGCAATTATTTTTGTGATGTGGAGTTTTATTTGTAACTCTGTTTTGTGTATGTTGGCACACCATAAATAATGATGTAGTGTCATTATTAATAGAATGGGTTTTTTTCTAAGGTTATAAATGTATTTAATTTCTATTACGTAATTAAATATTATAACTGAAGCCCCATATCAATAAATAGACACATACGTCTATTGTGACATGTACCGAACCACACACCTGGTGAATTGAGAATTGTTGAGATAAAAAAAAATTCTCTCAAATCCGCTTCTTTCCCCTCTCAAGAATGAGAGACATTCTTCAAGGCCTAATAACAGGTGATCAAGAACGACCGACACAAGACACTCGCTTCACCATGCTAGCACCCGAAGAATGAGGGATGTCGATCGGAGGCCATAGTAGCATATGTGGATCACCACTCGAGGGATTCTAGTATGGATACTTGTAAGTGAAAAAAGATAATTTGGAAGGGTCATTCTGGATGATTAACATCATCAATGAAATAAATACCGAAGATCCAGATATTATTTTCTTTATGAAATTAATTAAACTAATTCTAACCATGATTTTAAAGATCCTCTATAAAGGTTTTGGGCATCCTCCTTATTTATCTAAATCTTTGATTCTATTCCATGGAGACTGGAATTCATCTTCATATTGATCCTAGTATAATCATTTATCGTGATAAAAATTAAAGTTGGGTGTCGACCCAACCACGCTTCTGTTGCACTCGAAACCTTCAACTTAGACATATATTCCTACATTTTAGCTAAAATGTATAGTAAGATGGAATTGGACTGTGGGAGGGGGGTTAACATAATTTACTACTATATCTAGTGGAAATAGATCCTATCTCATCTCAGTTATCATACTATAGAACCAGGGTTCACATGGCCAAATTAAATCAAGTGTGATAAAAAAAGAAATTTATGTAGTTGATACATGTAACAAAAACCATATCAAATAACTCACCTTCACCCCGACATTCCTATCATGAAACTACACCAATGGTATATCCATTACATAATATAAATTATAATGCAAGGACCTAGGTCCATTATCCATGTCAAAAAAATCATATAGGGTTTTTGGAGGATCTATCATATAATAATAGATTTATAAATCTCTAAAATCTTTCAAACAAACCTTTCAATTATATTTTTTATTCTAATATATAATGATTTCATTTTTTTTCTCAAGATCACTTACACATATTTATCTTGATGAACCTATTCACATATTTTAATGTGAATTTTACACATAAATAATTATATGTGCATCTATATATATATATATATGTGCATAACTAGGGTATATATATATATATATAACAATGGATATTTTTCCAAAAATTGAATTTCCATTAAAAATCAAACTTTAATGTGATAATGTTATATCAAATTTTATTTCCAAAATATATTCCAAACATTTTTTCTAAATATGTAGTAAAAAATTTATAAAAATACTATTTTACAAAAACTTTTGAAAATTTAATTCAATTTTTACTTATGTATTGAAAATTCATAAATAAATATTTAAATTTATTTTCTAAACCATAAAGGGTTAAAATATTTTTAAACGTATCAATTAATTTTAAATAATTATTTAAACACTTTTTAGAAACTTGGTATGTCTAGTTTCACATGAGATTCCTATTAAAGGAATTATTCCAAATGAATGAACACCTTTAAACCATTATAAAATCAAATTTAACATTCACACAAAGACATCATTAATTAAAATAATTATTTAGATCATCCTGAAATAAAGGGTTCATAAATTTAATTCATAATCATGTGGAATAATGTCTCAAATAAATTTTAAATGAGTTGAAACATGTCACCTTTGATGGTGTACAACCAAACAAGTAAGAAGAGGTCTACACATAGCCTAATCACTAATGAATACACAAGAAATGGTATAAATTAATATCATAGGTTTCTTATATTAGATGTGCTTTGATGAGGTGGAATGAAAATTAAATTATAATGAATAAATTCACCCCTAGGAACTCATATGACTACAACACCAGAATAGGCTCAAGAAAAGGTGACTACTTGGGGAGGAAGAGGTCTTGGGCGAAGGTGATGGCTCTGGTGAAGGAAAGGGAGGGGTGGTTGGTCAGGGGGTTGTGACCACTGTGCCATCGAGGGCTCAGGGGGCTTGACCTCTAAGGGATTGGGAGATAACCAAGCACCGATGATGGGGGAACAACGAAGGTCTTAGGGTTTGGGGTCTAGGGGAGGGGGGATTTGGGGAGTTGTAGGAGAAGGATGGACGTAAGAAGTAAATTCATTTTTTAATAAAATGTAATATTTAGCAGTGGTTTTTAAAAAATCACTCCAAAATCATTTATTTATTTTTTGTTTTGGTTTAGTAAACTACAGCTAAAAAATTACCGCAAAACAATGATATTATTGTAGTGACCCTACCACTCACAAAACAATTAAAAAGATGAGGTTTCAAATAGAAAGATTAAGGGAATATTTTAAAAACTAAGAAACCCAATAAAAAACTATTGGGACCAAATATTTAAATATATTATATCATCTTGTATAAAAAACTGTAAGAGTCCAATTAGAATGAGTCCATATCAATTAATTGATGCGAAGAATTTTCACTTACCTGAAGAGTTGCAGTAGAAAATATACTAGGAAGTCAAGGAAGTGAATATGTACTTGATAAAAGAAAAATAAAATTGGACAATACATATTTCAGAATTAGAATAAATCAAATGGAAATATTTTCTCAACTCTATGGATAAAAAAATAAGATAAAGAGCGACCTATGAAATTTAATATAATAATAATAATTTCATCATGGATACCAAGTGTTGTTCTATAACTCAATATTGAGGCTCATGTTAGGTATGATTCATTCCATATGGGAAGCTCTGTTTATTTCCACTAATGTATACCCATTTTTTCTAGTGTAGATAATTAAATAATGATAAAAAAACATTTTGTTTCAATAGAAATAGGTTGATGTATTATCATGGGAATATACCATAATCACCAGTAGAGGATATCATCCTCTACTAACCTGTTTAAATATAAAACCCCCATGATGTCCCTTTCCTTAAAGATTAGTGATTTTTATCCTTATTTCCAATATTCTATAAAATCCCAAATCTTATTAGGTTTCACCAAAGAGGGGGGTGAATCAGTGGTACCGTTTTTTTTACAAATTCTTCTTTAAAAAATTAACACCTATGATAAGTTAATATCATGATTAAATATCTTAACCCACTTCCTTGATTATATACAATAAATATAAATTAGAAGTTGTACACTTGAATTTTTGCAAGGTTTGGCCTCAGTTTAAGATAATAATCCTTATCGTGTTCAACTCTTTTTGAGTGCATAGATTTTTTTATCAATATAAATTGTAGTGATTAAAATTCTTGATATTAGCACCCATGATTTGACCAAGAATTATCCACCTCTCTATCTATGTTGGTGTTATCCATTTCCCACTATTGGATGCTCAACATTGTTTATATTTTAACCAACTATTCTTTAAAAATCTTACATTTCATTATAATTAATTGTAACTTCAATGTGCATCAAGATTCTTTTGCATAAAATACAAGATCTTCTTCTAGAAGGTCCTTAACTATTAGAAAAAATAGAGTGAAGAAACTACATATTAGCCTTCCTATCACTAGTTCAGAATGAATAACACATGTATGAGAGCATGCACACATAATATGATCTTATTCCTTGTCAAAAGTAAGCATCTATATTTATATCAATATAATCTTCTTTCCTATAACTCTTTAAAAAATATATCATAGTTTGATGTTTCAAAAGCTTTATCTTTCACTCTCTCTCTTTGATATAATAACATATCATATTCTCTCAAAAGTCACGAATGAAAACCTATTTATTTAATTATATCTTCTTAAATATTCACATTAATTCATGAATAATATTTACATAAAAAGTTTTAGAAACTTTCATGATTCTTGGTTGCATCAATAATCCCTAAATAGTAGTATCTTTGACCATAAAAGATAATTTCAAATATTGAATTTTAAATCCCCTATAAATTACACATGATCCATCTCATTTAATTTTATTAAAACATACATGATTCTTAGCTTAAATAATATATTTGATAGGGTCCATGATTTTTTATAAGTACAAGAATAGAATATCATTTTTGAATTAAGTTTTCCCTTTCTTTATAATTATAAATTCTAGAAACTCAACATTTTTTGGGTTTTTATATAGATTTGGAAGTCATAAGTTTAGTTAATTCATTAAATCATATCAAATTCATACACTCAATCCATTACACTCTAATTATTTTCCAATTTTGGGGACAAATTGTATTTCATATGACTTGTGAAGTCATACGATCCAAAGTCACATGCTTGGAATCAAATTCTTATAATTTAGCCTTTCCCACAATTATATATGCTATCCCATTCTCAAAATATAATACAGAATACATATTATACATCGTAGTAATATAAAAATATATTATGATGAAGACTTGCAATGTAGAATTCCTATGGTGGAGTTATATGATCTGGATATTGACTTACAATATCTTCAAAGTTGTGCACTGCTTCATTTTCTATTTTATCTCCTAAATTGAAGTTCATATGAACCACTCAAAGTCTTATAATCAATCTTATGTCATACGATTGAGTCTTATAGTTATTAGGAAAAGTCATATATTTTGTAACTTTTCCATTTTCAGATTCAGGTAGTCCAAGTCATATGTTCAAATCTTAGGATTGATCAAAGACAAAAAATATGGAGTCTTATGATTAGAAAAAGTCATACGATTCATGTTCATTCATTCAAAGACATTCCTATTTTTCATCTCCAACTAAATAATTCCATACTTTAACCAAAAGACTTAGAACCATCCTATAACACTTCAATCCACTTCCAAACTCTTCTAAAACACATCCCTAAGATCTCAAAAACTATCACATATTGGGTTAATAACGTAGAAAATCGCACCAACAATTATATGGGAAACTATCTTACCCCCATTATATTTTTTATTAACCCATGCCACATATATCCTCATTCAAGTGACACCAAAACATAACCTTTGTCAAAATATAGGAATATCGACAACACACCATAAATTAGAGTAGTTTTTTTAATATAAATCCATATCTTCATGAAAATTATCATTCTAGAAAAGTGATAATGTACTCTCCCCCTCAATCCAAAAAAACAATTATTTAATCAACTACCCCTTTTCAAAATAAACACAACCACTTAATTAGAAATGATATGGAAATAAATGAACTTTTTATGTGAAGAGTTTTATCTCCCACTTTGACAACATATCTCATAGATTGATTGGGTCAAACTCCAAAATATTCTTATTGATTTTGGGGGGATGACACCCATGTTCATCCTAAACTACTTCAATATATCCCTAGAGTTAACATTAGTGAATATATCAACAAAATAATATTTAATAGGAACAAATTCAAGCTTGATGTATAAATTTCACAAACTAAATTTTATGAAATTAAATCTAATGTTGATGTACTTTTACTTTGAATGTTTCACTAGATTTCTTGAAATATAAATCGTATATTTATTATCACAATTAATTCCAAGTGATCATTCAACTTTCACCATCAAAACATCCAAATTCTCCATCCAAGTAATTTGAATAAAATAATTGATGGAATCAATATATTCAGCCTCTATAGTACTCAGTGTGATTTATTTTTATTTCTTACAATTACAAATCATATAACTATATACAAAAATAAAAATTCCTCTTGAAGTGGACCTTTTATCTTCGCCATCACCTTACTAGCTAAAATATATAAAGCTATAAATATTTAAATCATTTCCTCTCTTTTAATGTATCACAGAGCTCAAAGTACTCTTGATATATCTAAGGAATCTTTTAGCATCCATAATATATGACTTATTGATTCACTTTCATATGCATCATAGAGATGCATATAAAAAATAATATTAGATCTATGATCTATGAGATAAATCGGGATCTCAATCAGTCTATTAAATACTATTTGATTATCATTATCTCCTTCAAAAACATCGGACAATTTAAACCCTACCTTAATGGGTGTATAAACTATCTTTTACACCTCTATTTCAAATTTATTGAACAAATATATAGAATAATTCACATGGGATAATAAAATAATTTTTCTTCATTACTTGTAACCATGAGAAGTATCTAAGATCACCAATCATGGACATATAAAATTGTTTCTTCATTTGAATTTCAAAATCTTGAAAGGAATTCTCATGATCTTCTATAAAAATGATATCATCTATATAAACAATTGAAATAAGTGTATCTGTATTTACTTATTTGATATATAGGATTTTGTCCACTCTTTTATGAATTTTAATTCCTTGAAGTAGTTATCTATCCTTGAATACTAGTTCTTTTAGGTATGTTTTAATCCATACAGATCTTTCTTTAGATTAAAAACTCGTGTACCAATATAATTAAGCATAAAACCATTATATTTCTTAATAAATACCTATTATTCTAGATCATCATTTAAATTTAATATTTGGAATAATTTTTTTAAATTTTATATTGTATATATACTACCATAGCATGGAACATTATTATGACCTCAAATATTGTAACAGGAGAAATGGTTTCTTTAAAATATACAAATTCAACTTGAAATCATCCTTAAAAAACAAGTTTGACCGTTTTTCTAACAAAATTTCCTGGATCACTAAGTATGTTCCTAAAAACCCATTTTGTTTTGATGATATTTTTCCAATGGGTTTTTTAATAAGATCCAATGTCACAATATTTTCAATTTGGTTTAACTCATCATCTCTAACCGTAATTGATTTGTTATATTTTAATTATTCAACCACATATTGTGGATCGACCTAATAAATAAGTGAGGTATGATTTTTAGACCTTGATATTATTTTGGTTGATTTTACGATAGGCTCATTGTATCTTAGGTTCCTTTGAGTCTGTATAAGAGAAATTTGATATCCAATGTTGTTTCCTTATTCCACGTGATTATTAATCATTTAATACTTCTTTTTTCCACTCTATATATCATTTTCCTCATCACTAGTCAGATAATATTAATTTTTTCTACAATTGGTTCATAATCAACCTTCCTCTCACTGATTTATAAATAAATATTCTTGTCGGATTTATTACCTTATAGAAAAACTATTACATATATAGAACTATTTTTGGGTTGATTTTCAATAATTTTGACGTCATGAAAATCAACCACCTTATAAAGTAATTTATTCCAGCATCTATATAATTTTTCATTATATAGGTACCAAGAAAGATACCCTCTCTAGAACTTTCATCAACCATCTCCCAATTCATGTCTTTGATCATTATGAAGAAAGGGTTTCCAAAAAATCGAAATTATATCAAAGTTGGATTATTATCATTCTACATATAATATGAGGTAAAATTTAAGGTTATATTAAATAAACATTTTATATGTGTATAATTATGAAAACAACCTATCTTAAAAAGAACTTTGATCTGTTAAATTCAACAGGCATTGTTCTCCACATTTACACAGTGATTTCACACATTCTCTCAGAAATTACATTATAATGAGGTGTATATGGGGTTTTATATTGATTCTTAATCCCACATTATTTATGGAATGATTCAAATTCATCTCTTGTGCATTCCATTCCATTTTCAATTCTCAATTTCTGGATGAGAATGTCAAGCACTCTCTCAACCTCTCTTCTTAAAATATTGAATATAACCACTACACATGACTTAATCTTTATGAATAGATATTTTTTTTAACCTTGTATAGTAATAAATTTATGTGATGAAATATAGTTAAAATATTTTGTGTGTGTTTCTCATAGTTCCAAAAAAATGTAAATAAACTAATTCTATAGGTATTTTTGATTGTGTATCCACAATTTTGTGCTTCCCTTTGACAATTTTCTCATTCTGATAGGTTTTACAAACCTAATAACTATCTCAACTCAATTGGGGAAGATACCTCACCATATTTATAGATCTTACTCAAATTATTTTCACTAATGTGGCCAAGTCTTATATTTCATATATCATTATCTTCTCCTGTGATGAGATAGAAGAAATTACTATGATATCTAATATGAACTAAATTATCACCTCTTTATTCCCATATTTTAATAATCCTTCAATCATTAATTATTTTAATATTAAAAATATTATTTTTTAAAATCACATCATATCCTTCAAATCATTATTAACTGACACTCAACAGGTTATTTTTAGGCCCATAAACAAATAAAACTTCCTCTGAGTTCACTATGGATGGTTTAATTTTATCAAAATGAATTGCATTAATTTTTAAAGAGATGTCACTCTCAAAGTTCAAAACTTCTTTATCATGCTCTAAAATATTTTTCACGATCATGTTATCTACTATCATTTGTGAAGTGTGACTATTTTCAAGAATCTAAGTCCTACTCCTCTTATTATATTTCAAATCAACCAATTAAATTAATTACTTTTTAATAATACCTCTCTATTTAATCTTCCAAAATTTAGTAATACATTGTTTTTGACTTGGAATATTGTCCAAAAATTCTCTATTATGGTGACCTTGTCAGTTAGAACTTCCAAAAATCTCTTCAAGCACTTCAATTTTTTTTGAACAAGTAGCACGTATGAATTCTCATTTTTTCACTCTCTATTCATGGGTCTAATGATTTTTTTATTTCAATAGATCCCATTAAACATCTATCTTACTTGATTAAAAGGGAGAAACATGTTGTACCAATAGACATAGGAATTATGTCTATAGGTTCCTCAACTTGGGAAATAACCCAAAAATTTGGAAGTTCCATAAAAGTGTTAAGTATTCCTTTGAAAATATGTTTTTTGTTTTATTAAAAAATAAGACTTATTTTTCTTAGATTTGACAAATATTCATTCATTTAGTAATCTCTATGACTAAAATTGTAATAAACATCTTTTGAGTGTTTCTATAAACCAAATTTTTACCATAATTTCTCATGTAAATTTCTTTGTCAGACCATATTTATGTATTATTTCTATATTTAAAGGAAACTAAATTTACTTAATTATCAACATAACTTTTATAGACATTCTAAGATAAAATATACAATCTAATAGGCTAAATATTTACTATGAAATAGTACATGGTATCTATGTAAGTGATCGTATGATAAGTTCAATGATGAGGACATGTAATTATATGTGTAATTGTAATGTTAAGGCTAGTAATTAATTATTAGTTAATATATCAAATTATATTTATATGAAGTTGATAAATTTTTTTGTTTCCAAATAAGTTTATCAAAAAATATTAAAATCAATTTAGGGGGATTAAAGTGAAATAAGAAAATGTATAAGTTTTATAAAATAGTTTTGAATATATGAATATAATATTAAGTGAAAGTGTCAATAATTTATTCAACTGTATGATTGAATTGGTTGGAGAAATTCATGCACTTGGCCAATAGATGAAAGATCATGATATTTTGAAGAAAATCATATTGAGATTACCAACAATTACCAATATTATTATGTCTACACTTGAATAAGTAAATCTTAGAGATTTATCTCTTGATGAACAACATAGAAAACTATTCTTATATGAAATGTGATTGAATTATTAAATCTATTTAGAATATTTATCTAAATATATTGAATTTAAAATTTGTATATAAGAAATAATTTCAAAATGGTTAACTTTAAGAGAGGTAATTGATGATATCTTATCACATTTTATAAGAAATTTTAAAATATTTAAAATATATTTGAAGAAAAGTTTCCCCTGGAATGTTTTTTATATCAAAAATTTGGATACATAAATACAAGGCGTCCAAAAAGATTTAATAGAGGGGATTATGAGTATGAATTATTACAAAAATAAAATAGTAAATGTTCCCTTATAATGAATTTAAATTATACAAATTCACATGGAAATAAGTTTTAGATAAATTTTTGGTTATCTTATAGGAATAATATGTTGAGTAATATCCATATAAAGGTATTGACACTAAGTTTATCTTATATATATAATATTATATAATGTTTTTTGTATAGAAATATAAAGATAAAGAAGAAAAGGATGATAAAATAATGACATTTTTTAATCTATGTGTGGAATTGTAAAGATATCATAAGTAACTTGATTTATAAATAAATAAAAATAGGAATACTAGAGGATTACTAAAAGCATACACAAGTTATATTGATGAACTCGAAGCAGATATTGATTTATTACTAAAAGTTATTAAAGAACATGAAAATGTTCTAGTGAAATATAAAGAATTATTGAACTATAAATTGAATATTGAGGAACATATTATGACCATTGAAGGTTATAATATATCTTTTAAGTAAAAATGTTGATAATTATGAAACATTGGAAGAAGAAGTTGAATCCTTGAGAAATAATCTTGAGTCTGAAAAAAAAAATTATTACTAAAAGAAGAATATGTGTTATAATAAGTTTTTAGATGAAGTTTTAAAATAAAGGTTATAATAAATAACAAAATAATTTGAGTAAGTGTAGAATACTCAAAGACCAAATTTCAAGTGTAAAATTGATCTTGGATATGAATATCTATCATAAAAAACAAAAAAATCAAATAAGAAAATAAAGATAAGTAGATTAAATAATAATGTTATCAACCATCATAAACTTATCAATAAACAAGGAGTTACACAAAATATATAGATATGTGGAAATGTGGAAATGAAAAGATATTTCCATAGAAGAATTGTTGATTATGTAGCCATCTTGGTTACAAATTTTCTTATTATGGTGTATCTAAAAACAATTTAAGTGGATCAATAATTATTAGTCAACAAAGGGTAATAAAAAAGTATCATTTATATCATTATTGAAATATTTTTATGGATATTGTTTTAATTTATCTGACTTTGGTCATAAATCCATAAATTATAAGAAAATGATATATAATTTTTCAATGGAAGAAAAAATATAATGGATGTTAGGAAATACAATCCAATTCCTATGGGAAATATATTTTACCCACTAAAGGAAGAATTGTTTGATCAAATTTCCTATTATAAATAGAATGGGAAGATATTGAAACACATATCAACACATTATAGAATCTCTTAGAAAAAAATGAAGAATTTTGAGGAGGATAATCCTGTAGAAATTACCTAAAAAGAAACCATAAATAGTATAAAGTGTATTATGGATAGTGGGTACATATATCACGTGATGGGAATTTTTAATCTTCTTAAGATTGTGAAATAAATATTTGTTGAATAGTTAATTTTGGAAATGATGAAGCTTTGAATATCAAAGTAAATGGGAACATCTGATTGGTAAGTGATGAACTGAGAAATTCAAAAGTTCTCTATGTGGATGGAATTTCGCATCCTAAAAGTAAAACTTTCCTTTAATAAATATTTTTTATAAATGGATTATTGAATATAAAATCTCAAATGATTAATAAATTCATATATTATATTTTTCATTACTAAATAAATTTTAATGATATGTTTTATATATGTTTTGTTATTGGCATGTCTTTATTATGTATTCTCTTATTAATTTTTATGCCATGTCATGATTTTTTGGATCATAATAGAATGATATGATAATTATTATTCCAATATCATGTTATGATTTTCTTGCACATTAGTATGTTAAAATTATATTATGTTACATTTTTATTTTTTATTAATTACTACTAGTATGCCTAATAAATTATCATGTCATGATGAATTTATAGATTGACATGTTGTATATGTTATATATTCAAGAGAAAATAAAATATATTTTGACGAGAATGTGGAAAGTGTTATTGTATTGTTATACAATACTTTAATATGAATTACAATTAGAAATGAGTGGATTTTTATAACTATGATGGGTTGTAAGATTTTCCTAACTTATTATACATTTTTACCATTACTAAAAGGGATTTCCTATAAAATTTATCTATATTGATATTCCTTTTTCTTTTTCCCATGGGATAGGATGGTAGTTATCACAAACCAAGCCAGGATTTCATCCAACCTAACACCCAACCCAATTTGATACATGACCTGAAGGGATTCCCGATCCCCTTGGGCTGAAAACTAGTATTGGGCATCAAAATAAACCATTGTGAGTGATTTAGCCCAATAAATAACAAGGATAAAAATAAACAAACTAATATAAAAAAACTAATAATAATAAAATCTAAATAAATATACAAATTTCTCAAATAATATAGTATAAAAAACACCATTTGAATATAAAAATAAAACTACACCATGCCAAAAATATCTCAATGTGACCTTCATCTACAAAACCAACTTGTTCCAAGAGAAACTAAACCATAAACCTAAACCTGCAAAACTGCTTGGGTCTAATGACACCAAGTGGCATAATTAGGGTGTGAGATTAAATAGGTAAGTAGGTAATCACTATATATTCCATGAATTTCCTTTCCCAAAACATTCCAAAACCTAAGTTTGAAATATATTTAGAAATTTTCTTTTAAACGTTTTAACTAGCTACATAAATATGTCCACAAATTCTCTTTTTAAAACAACACAAGTAGCTTTCCTTTCTAAAAAAATTCACTTTATAAAACCAAGTTCCAAATCTAATACGCAAGTTAAATCCATAACAAGTAATAAAAATGGTTTGTGTGGAAATTAAAGGAATCCAAACAACCAGGTAAAACTAAAAAAGCTATTAACCAGAATGAAATTGAAAATAAACAGAACATATGGATATATAATCATGGTTATTTTCTAAATATCCCTAGAATTATCCCCAGATGTATTGGAATCAGACTCACGTGTCGGCATATAGTGCATATCCATAGTCAATAACCAACAGGATACTTTAAACTAGCCTCAATAATGGAACGTCCCACCTAGAATCTAGACATCGAAGGGGTACCAACCCATATAATTGGGGTAAATAATAAACCATCACTCAACCCCTTAAAAGATTCCCAAGAATCCCATGGTGATGATAATAAAAATATTAACACTTAGTAAAACAAGGTATTAAAACCACAACCCACAACATTATTGTGTATAAGTCACTAGAGAGTATCTCATCCAATGTTCTAGTGGTCCAATTACATCCTCATGAAAGAGCCACTAGAGAGGATCTCATCCAAAGTTTGAGTGGTCTCAAGATATAATTCAAGCATCATAACTCACATAAAAATCCACTTATTTCACAAGTCCCAATCGGGCCATCACATCATTTTAGTTACAAAAAAATCTTCCCAAAAAATTTAAAATACCAATCGGGACTTCACATCACATCATATCAAAACTATCCTTCTAAAGTAAAAACGAAGTCCCAAACAGTCCTTTACATTTCTTATACAAAACCATTATAAGCTAAAGGGAAAACACAAAGCAATATAGAAAGTTCCAAATGGGCCTTTACTCCACATTAAAAAATAATGAAATACATCTAAAATACATAACAAATAGGCTCATGTGAAATAAAATCATGTTCTTTAGAAAAAAACCTTTCATCACTTTGGTACCACAAATTATTTTTAAATCCTATTTCTTGCCTTTCACACAAACCATTGAACACGTTCACAAGACACAAAAAATGGGGTATTACTTGAAATGAAATCAGTTTCCTTTAGAAAACCATTTTAAAACACATGTTAAAGTTGATTCATTTTTAAAACATCCCTTTTAAGGAAACATCACTTAGATTTTGAACGGACAAAATAAGACACACATAATACTGACACTATGGAAGTCATCCAATTCTGCATAAACCACCCAATTAAAAATATAATCATAATACCAAAACATAACCAAGGGAAAACACCACCCCAAGCACCCAATTTCATTTTAAAATATCAGTCAACAATTTATCAAACACCTAGTGTGCATAGAAAATGGTCATAATTAAAGAAACACATTTTTAAACCATTTCAAACCCATTTTCCATCATTAAAACACCAAAACAAATTATACCAGCACACTAAAAGCAAGCCTATAATATATTTAATTCATTAAAGGAAATATCAAGTATTAATATAATGTTTCAAAATTAAATTAAAGGAAACACCTACCTCAATGATGTGTGAATTCTAAGAGACCTCTAGAGAAGAAATAATACACCCTAAGGAAAAATCTTCACACCCTAACATCCAAAAATTCAAGCCACACATCAACCCTAACCCTTATAGTTCAACCAATAAGGAAACCCAACCAAGGTAATATAAGAATTCAAGAGAGGAAAGAGTGAATAGGAGGAAAGGGAATATTTGATGAATAAATCATGAAGAACAAATAACCTTTAGTGATAAGTCTCCCAAAACATGGCCCAACATAAAGGAAAATGGGGGGCACCCTCTGGAAGATACCCAACTAATAGGGATTCAAATGGGATGTGGAATCACTTAAATTGGGTTTTTAAAAGAAAAGTTATTTAGGTTTAATGGGTTGCACGGTTTTACCACACAGTTTAGTAAACCATGAACAACCCATGTGAATTCTACTAGAAACATTCTACAAACTTGCAGATTTATGTTTTACGATTTGGGGAAAACTTACTCAAACCATGTGACCTAATGAATTTCAAAAACCCCTTAAATAACGCCCAAAAAACTATGATATCCCTCCAAATGATCCTTGAATGGTTTAAACACAATATAGTGACATCATGGGAATCACAAACACCCTACCATGCCACATTCTACCAATTCAAAGCACAATAAGCATGTACAAGGTAAGAAGAAAACTGAAACCACTAAAATCCAAACACTATTTTCGGACACTCAATTTGAAACTCCAATAAAAGATCCAAATTCTATAAATATATAAAAAACCCAAGATTTCAGAGTGATAATTTTCCTCACCACAAACAATTTCTTGCATCAAAAAGTCACCATTCCAAATGGTAAACAAAACTCGTACCCAAACTTGAGAGAATCCAAATGAAACCATGAACCTCAGGGTAACCTTTCAATTAACAAGTCACACCCAACCAACTTAAATATATTCCACATTATGATGAAGAGTGGGGGAACACAAGAGGTTTCTCCACACCAAAATAACTTGACTAACCCCATGGCACTATTTCAGATTTTCCCAACCCGAAAACTCCTAATACAAACAAGGAACGCCCCGACACAAAGGGAAATATGAATTAGGGTTAAAAAATCGAAGGGGAAAAGATAAAATTTAAATTTTTAATGATTTGGGAAATTCAAACGGTTTAGACCCATGGTTTGACAAACTGTGTGCCAACTGTGCGTACCCTACTAGAGAAGAGGGGCACCCCGCATGAGCTGGCTACATGGTTTCCCAAACCATGCGCCAACTGTGTAATATGCTTCTACCTGATTCCATAACCACACCACATGATTTCCTCATAGATTACCTAACCATCTGTAGGTTCTGTTCCATACCACAGACCCCAACTCATGATCTTCACAGTTACCTAGTCAAAGTTTTACGGTTTCCCTAACCGTGCGTTAACCGTGCATTAACCGTGCGCCACCGACTACCAAGACCAAAAACTTTCACTTTTCAATAAAAAATCAAAAAATTAAATTTTTAACTCTAAAAAATTCCACCATGGGATAATTAACATATGAACTTCCAATAAAGGCTAAAAACCTCCCACACTAAGGTAAAAATCTATGGAAGATATCAAAAATATATAGCAAACAAAAATATAATTCACCATTTCCACAAGAATGAAAATCTCCAATACAAGGATGGATGAAAATAATAAAGTAATTCATGAAGGTTGCCCATTTAAAGATTCAACTCTAAGGCAAAAAAATGGGATTATAGGAGAACAAGTGATGGGCCAAGGTTCTATGTCCCCTTGGAAATTTTTGACTATGCAAGAGCTTAACCCCAAGGCCTGCGGCTAGAGTTCTGATGCTTGAAGCATCTACTTACTCACATTCAAAAGCTAAAATCCTTAGATCAAGACTACTTCCTCAATAAATTATTCCTATAAAACTTCTCCAGATGAACCAAATGACCACATCAATTGCACACCCTCAGAGGATTAAAACAATATGGATTAGAATTCCCAAACCAATCATACTAAAAACATATGAGCGAATAGAATGAAGAACTATAAGATGTAACCAATGAAGGAGACTTCTCATGAACAGGTTCCTTTGGCATGCCCTTCTTTACAGATGGTAAAACTTCATGAGTGTCAAGAGATACTGGATTATTAACCTCTTTTTCTTCAGAAACCAACTCAGTTGAAAATGATATGTCCACCAAATTCTCAAAATGAATATTCATATAGGACAGGGATAAATACTTGATCTCTATATAAAGACCCAAACTGAAAATATAATCCTTCAAAAAATCATATAATGCTATTTTTAAATTCAAAGAAACTAGCTCTTTGAAATGTTCAGCATAGAACATTATTGTCTACTGAAATTGTGAAATATTCTTCAGTTGTTCCATTTTCTTTTTATTCACCTCCTCTAGTATAAACCATCAAACAAAAACACTCTTAAACACTTCTAAAATCATCACAAATTGCATCTATGAGTTAGAAACCACCTTCCACTAATCCAAAGATGAACCCTCAAACAAACCCATAACATCATGAACTCTTACAGATTTTGGATTTCCCAGTGATCTGAAGACACTCTCAAATTCCACAAGCCATTTTGTGGCCCCCAAAAGACCAAGACCACCAAGAAAGACAAAAAACAATTGATAGGAACTATAAACCATATGAGACTCACTAGAAATTTTGGGTACTTTTATCGTCATTTTCTAATGAACATGAAGAGCACCAAACCAAAATCATCATCCACTCAAAACTCAATTAGAAGGAAAATATCAATCCAAAACAATAGTCTCGTAGTCCAAACACTATAAACATATCATAATCCACTTTCCAAAAACCACCATATCATTTCAATTTCAAAACTACCGTCTTCAAATTCCACATTACAAAAACCAAAATTCATTTAAAATAAAATAAAATTTATAAAACCATTTTCCCTTTCAAAAGACCACTCGAAAAACCAAGTCCAAACCTTTAATTTCAAACACACCCCCATGTAATATTATTAATCATCACAAATATGTTCATCCAATTCTACTTACATAATACACACATAAGTTCCAACATGCACTTTCCATACATACCCACACATATGTGAATGCTCATAAGAATCATCAAGGGTAACACTTTCCATTTCACCATCAAACCTAAGATTTCAGAAAATTTTTAATCCAAACACCTTCCCTTAAAACCAATTCTTTCCAATTTCAAAACCACTTGAAAGAAATCATTTCTAATTCAAAAATTTCTTTCGTTTAAAAATCTTACTCACATAAACTAAGACTAAAACAAAACATAACTCATGAAAAACTACTAAAGTAAAGAACTAGTATCCATACCTAACATGGTTACATAGTTAGTGGGACATTCCCCAAGTAAGCATCAACAACTAGGTGGAGCTTGAACCTTGTACTCAGACTCCACATAGTACACTACACCATGTAAGATCATGACATAACATCAGCATTCCTTTATTGTCATTCCTCACCCAAAACAATCCAAAAACAAAAAAAAAATCTCAAATCTCGAACTACCCCTGAAAACTTGAGGATCATAATGAGAAAGAGTTCTTAAATCTCTTACCATACCTACCACTCAAGTCTTGGTAGTCCAAGTCTCCAACTACAAGAAACCACCAATAACAAGGGCCTACTCTGATACCATTTTTCCCATACCAAGCTGAGATGTCATCCAACCTGAGACCTGACCCAAACTGATACATGGCTCAAAGGGAATTCATGATCCCAACAGGTTGGAAACCAGTGTCAGACATCAAAATAAACAGATGGGAAGGATTTATCCCAAACAATAATCAGGATCAAAATAAACAAAATAAAATAAAAAACAAAATTGTCAATAACTGAATCTTAATAAATATACAAACTTGTCTAAATACAACAACAAGAAAACAAATATAATCTGAAAATGAAAATAAATTTGACCGTACAAACAAGATATCCATGTGATCTATTGATCTCCTCCATCCATAAAACCAATCTTCTCTAAGAGAAATAGAACTATATACCTAAACCTAAAAACCAGATAGGGTCTACCGATGTTGACTGCCAAAAGTAGGGTGTGAGATTAAACAACTCCATAGGTAATCACCAAAGATTCCACTCATTTCCTTTACAAAAATAGTCCACAACACTAGTTTAAAATACATTCATAAATTTTCTTATAAACATTTTAAAAAACTGAATAAATATTTCAACAAATTCACTTTTTAAAATAGAACATGTAACTTTCTTTTTTTTAAATGATTTCAGTTTCCACAACCCAGTTCCAAATCCAAAACCCAAGTAAAATCCATACTAAGTAATAAAATGGGGTAGTGCAAAAAGTAAAGGAATCCAAATAAGTGAGTAAAACTAAAAAATATGGTAACAAAAATATAGTATAAAATAAAAAAGAACATATGTATAGATAATCACGGGCATTTCCTAAACATCCCTTGAGAGTGATCCCTAGACACACTCAAATCAAACTCACCTTCCAACATATGGTGCATCTCCATAGTAAATAACCAACTAGATTCTCTAAACTAGCCTCACTAGTAGAATGTACCACCTGGCCTCAAGACATCCAAGGGGTACCATCCCATCTAATTGGGGTCGACTAGAAACCATCACTTGACCCTCTAAAAGACGTTCAGGAATCCCATGGTGATAATAATAATAATAATATTATTATTATTATTATTAACACTCAGTGAAATGTTGTATAGAAACCACAAAAAAACATCATTCTCATGCATGATCCACTATAGAGGATCTTATCCAAAGTTCCATTGGTCCAATAATGTCCTCAAATACAAGCCACTAGAGAGGATCTCAACCAAAGTTCCAGTGGTCTCAAGATATAATTCAAGCATCATAAGTCACATAAAAATCCATTTATTTCAAAAGTTCCAATCGGTTCATCACGTCACTTTAGTTACAAAACCATGTTTCCAAACATGTTAAAATAAAAATCGGTCCTTCATATCACATCACATTAAAATTATCCTTATCAAGTAAATACAAAGTCCCAAACATGCCTTTACATTTCTTATACAAAACCATTCCCAAGATAAAGGGAAAACATGAAACAATATACAAAGTTACAAATATGACTTTATAACTCATTCAATAAATCATGAAATCCATTTTAAATACATAACAAAGAAAATCATGTGAAATGAAACTCACTTTATTTAGAAAACCAACTTTCATCACCTTGGCACCTCAAAATCTCTTTAAATCATATTTCTCCCATTTCACAAATACCACTGAACACATTCACAAGGAAAAACAAGGGGGTTACTTGAAATGAAATTAGTTTCCTTTAGAAAACTTCTTTCCAACACATGATCAAGTTGATTCATTTTGAAAATACCCCTTTTAAAGAAACATCACTTGCATTTCAAACCAACACAACAAGCCACACATAAGAATCACACTACGGAAGTCACCCAATTCTATATATGACACAAAATTCACAATACAATCACAATATAACAAACATATATAAGGGAAAACACCACCCCTAGCACCCAATTTCATTTTAAAAGATCAATCGATATTTTATCAAACACCTATTGTGCATTGAAAATGGGATAATTAAAGAAACCCATTTATAAACCATCTTGAACCCATTTTCCATCCTGAAAACACCAAAATAATTTGTTCCAAAACACAACAATAAATACTAACTATATTTTAGGAGTTAATGAAAAGATCAATAATTAACGTAATGTGTCATAAAGAAAATGGATAGAACCACCTAATTCAACGATTTGTGAATTCCCCAAGTCTTCCAGTGAAGAAAGAATACAACCCAAGGAACAATCCACACCCCATAACATCCAAGAAACTAAGAGACACATCAAACCTAACCCTTAGGTTTCATACAATAAGGAAAACCAGTAACTCAAGAGGGTAAAGAGAGAAGAGAAGGAAAGGGGAGAATTTGATGAATAAATCATGAAGAATCACTAACCTTTGGTGAGAAATCACCCAAAACGTTGCACAAAATGAAGGACAATGAAGGGTGAGAACCCTATGGTAGATACCCAACTAATAGGGTGTCAAATGGGAGGTGGAATAACTTAAATCAAGTTAAAATAAAATTTATTTAGATTTTAATGGGCTTCGTGATTTTACTGCATGGTTTTGTAAATCATGAAACAATTATGTGAATGCTACTGGAAACATTATAAAATCATGAATATGTAACTTGATCTATTTGGTAAAATAAAAATCAAACCATGTGGCCTAAAAATTTCCCCAAACCCCTAAAATGAAACCCAAACACTAAAATATCCCACCCAATGATCCTTGAATGTTTTAAACACAATGTAGTGCCATCGTGGGCATCACAAACACCCCACCATGCCACATTCTCCCAATTCCATTCACAATAACCATCAAAAGGGATATATGAAATATGAAAAAACAAAAATAAAAATACTGTTGTGGACACTCAACCCGAACCTCTACTAAAATATCCAATATAGATAAATAAATAAAAATAAAATAAAATTGTGGTCGGGTTGTGATAGTAGTTTTGAGGCTCTGTAATGGATTCTACATGGATTCCTAACTAAACTTTAAATAGGTAAAAATAGGTTTAAAACCTTCTAATATAGGTTGTTATTTGTTTTAATAGAAATGATTTTTATTTTTCATTATCACTTATTACTAGCAGCTTTGATTATTGTTTTTAAAAAATGGATGTCTTAGTATACAAGTGAATTTTTGGACACAATTCTTACATTCACAAGACTCTTTCATTTGTGATTTGAGAGACCATTGGTGGTTCCCTACTGAGTCTCAATACTCACACATTTTATGTACACCTCATTGGACATGTAATATCATTTATTATTTTAGATACTTATATGTATTTTGATCATTGGTGAATATATTTTTCAAACAAGTACATTTGGAACTCCACAAGGTGTGCGAGCTATGGAGACTTGTGTTGGCATGTTGATTTACTTGTCACGTCACAATATTAAATTATTTTATTATCTCAGGAATTATTTGGTTATATTTTTCATCACTATATTTTTATTTTAGTGTTACTATGTTATTATTGTTGCATTATATGGATTGTTCACATTTATATTATGTACAACAGGATGCCCTTTTGGCTCCCAATTTTGTTTCCATAGGTTTTTTTTATTTCCATCATGTAGATGGGTTATGTCAAGTTTTTGATATGGTTTGACATTATCCCATATTAATACTCTAAATAGGTAAATCATTCCCCAATTATAAACCAACACTCATGGCACTAGTCGCTAGCCTCTCGGCATCAAGGAACACTTATATGGCCAATTTTAGAGCATTTCTGGAATTGTTCAGGGATCTGAGTTGGGTCATTATAGAAAAAAAATAAATTAAATTTATTTAAATTTATTTATTTTTCTAGTTCTATTTATAGTCCTTGGGTCCCCTTTAAAAAATTTAAACTTTATTAGATGATTATAGGGTTTTAAAAAAAATTAATATATATATGTATATGTATATATATTTTAATATATATATATATACATAATTTAATATATATATATATATATATATCCTATAATATAAAAAATAAAAATTTAGATCAAAATTATTATTATTATTTAATAAATACACCCTTTTATTTTATTTAATTATTATATTTTTTATTTACTCATAATAAAAGAAACAAATAAATAATATATTTATGTTCTTTAAAATAAATTCCCACCATCTTTTTCTTATTATTAACCATAATAACACTAATTCACATATTGTCTTGGTTATTAGAACCAAAACTAGACCATTGAGATGAATTTTAATAAATCAAATCAAATTAATAGTTATAAATTGGTGTGACCATTGTAATAATACTTGAAGGATCCATGCACAACAGAAGAAAAAATATATGATATCCATTTAAAAAATACATATAAAATATATGAAATCAACCTAATTCATTTAATTGACTAATGAAAAAAAATTATAATAAACTATTTAAATAAAACACTTCCTACATAATTTATTTGTGATTTTATTGTTTCTTTCTTTTGGACAAATTATTGATCATGTAGACATTGTAATTGCTTCAAGAATCTAAATTATAATTCCTTTAATAATATATAAAAAATCTCTATTAATCTCTGAATATATAAATTGATATATTGGGTGTTGGGAAGTGAGTATCAAGTAATTTATATTTTCCTCTCTTGATCATATATATAAATATATTACTTTCATTCTCTATAAACTTAAGATATGTGGGGGGAATTTTTTTCTATTTCTCTCTATAAGTGTTGAGATGGGAATTAGATGAAATTAATATTTCATGTCAAATAAATGAAATATTTTAGATTGTATACATAGGTTAAAATTAAAATAATTTCACTTAAATAATTTTTTTTAATTTAATCCTAATAAAAATCCCATGAAAACTCTCTTAAAATAGTAATAAAACAAATATTATTTTAGGAGGCATGTATTGATCCAATGTCATTTCTTAAAAAATAAATATTTATTTATTTAAATGATATTAAAAATATATTAATTGGATCATTAACTCAATCCAAATCCTTTAATAAATATTATTCAACATTGATCATTAATATTATGTTATTTTGATAGAAATAAACATTATATTCACATAAAATATAAATAAATAAATATAATATTCACTCATCTCATGAATAAATTAATATTATGTTTTTTTATCTTGTGAATAAATAAGAAATAAAATTCCAATTACTAATTATTGACTTGAGTAATCTTTTGATTGAATTAATTATTAATATAACTTAAAGAAATATCATTCCATAATTTGGAAATAAATTTATTCTTAAAATTAGATTAAAATGAATATAATGAGATTCTAGATACACTTAGTATGTAACCATTTGGATCATTTATCAATTATAGTAGGTCTAAAATACAAAAAAAATATTAGTGTCTATCAATAAATAATATCCCCATAGAAAAAAGGATATGCCGTCAAAAGAAAAATGATAACCATTATATGAATACTATTACGTAATATAATTCCTTTTTCAATATATATCTAATATTTTTTAATTGATTTATCTTTTTTTTAATTTATAATATGAAATTCTCTATAAACTACAATATATATAGATTTTATTCAAATTGTGCCATTATAATAAAAGTAATATAAGTAAGTTTTTTCGTAACTCAGAATAAAAAATTATATCTTGTCCATTCAATCAATTTCATATTAGTCATGACATGCTTAAACAAAGATACATAATAACATGAAAATACATTATGTTTTTATAATACGTCTAATTTCATGAATCAATATACACATTAATAATATTTTAAAGTGTAAGGGCCAATACACATGCTCATAGATAGGAATATATAATGACAGATTAATTAAGTAGTGTTCCTACTAGATATTTTACCCTCAAGGAATCACTTATTAGAGTTCACTAAGTGATAAGTACATGAGAAGAAGTGGAATTAGTACATAATGTTAGTATGGGATAATATTATGGTTTATAATCAAAAATAATTTATAAAGTTGATCATAGGGAACAAAATCAAAAAATGGGGACATCAATACTTAAAAATTAAAAAAGGATCTTTAGGTGAGTGAAATACATACTAAATTATAAAAAGATAGTCACTTTTATAGAAAAATAAGAAATATTGAATTTGAATAGGGTTATAGTATTTATTGACAGAATTTTTTGATTGGGTAATAACCATTATCCTAGATAAAAGAACTTATGAATGAGATTATTTTTAGGCTTACTGGACACCCTTCTCACTTGTACTTTTAACATGAACCCATATTCACCTATCATGGGAGAAATATTATTATCTAGTATATAGTCTAGATTGTTATATTGTATATTTGTGATCAATTAGAGATGTAAAAAAATTAAATACCCCTCTACATGTTCCAATAATAGTCCCAAATCTATCATGGTTATGTGGAAAAGTCAATTAAAAGTCTCCTTTCATGAGAAATGAAATGTATTGGCTAAGGGATAAAGGGATGTGATAGAGATATCGTGGGTTCATAGAGAAGTTCTATAATCACAGACTCTATCCTCATAACAACAACATTAGGGGTTTAGTATCCTGACTAATATGATCCTTATTATTTTTTGTTTTATGGAATATTTTGATTGATTTACTATTAATATATGATTGTTTTTATAATAATTTAAAACTTCATGAAATTTTTATTAAATAAATAATTTTACAAACTATTTAATAAATAAAATTATTTCTTTTTTTACTTTTATAGCTGAGATTCTCTTTTAAAATATCACAAGTCACAAAAGGTCACATAATCTTTATTATTTTCTTTTGAAACACATTTCTTCATGAGATTTTTATTTATTTAAAAAGTTTTTACCATTTAAAATTTATATTATTTATAAATTATCATGTGTTTGAAATTATATTAATCATTTATATAGATCGAATCTATATATCTCCATCCAAGCTCAGAGGATCCATAATTTCTTAGCACACATAATTAACATATATCAGAGTAAATATGTGATGGTAATAATAAATAAACATTAAAAGTTAATATGGACCACCACTTATATCATTAGGGACTTATTATTGTTATTTTTCATAGTGTCATTATTAAATCTATGGGTTGCAAATTTCTAATTATAACCCCACTCATAGTTTTTTCATGCCTACTTTAGTTGAGTGCAGACAATAGATACACACAAATTTCACATGCCTTGGGGGGAAATGACCATTGCATTAGGGCATGTGTCATTATTTTAGGTATTTTTTTGTATAGTGACATTGTTACAAGTTATATGACTTACATTTTGGGGTAGATTTTACACAAATATTGATAGATAGTATTAGTATATGCACGGGGGTCTACTATAGGGGCTAGATTATGAATGTCTTAGACCAATAAAAATATTTTTCATGTTACTACCAATGCATATGATGATTAATTGTAGATATATACATGAGATTACTATTGGAAGTTTGTTTTCATTTTTTTATTTTTTATGTTTTTGAATATTCCAAACCCTCTCATTATTTTTTGGGAAAATATATTCTTACAAGATCAGTTTGTTTTTATTATATATTGAGATATAGTTAATGATTTTTTATAAATCCAATTTAATATCAAAGGTATAAAGTTTATCTAAATTTTATTAAACAAATAAAAAGTCTAAATCAATCTCTAAATTGTTTGAATTATGTTCCAAACATGATACATGTCTTTAGTTGTATTTATAACTTTTATTTTATAGTGTTTTGAAGTTTTCATCGGTTATTATTCTATAAATTGCGTTATATTAATCATATTTTCATGTGACTTGTTCCAATAGATATATAATTTATTTTTATATATTTAATTAAACTAAGTGTAAATATGAATTTGTTTCTTAATTACCCTAAAACATCTCAAAGATTGTGCAATAGTTTTGGAATTCCATAATTTCCAGAATACTTTTTCTTTTATTTTTCCTTAATTAATTTGGCGATATACATCAAAATGAAAATATTTTAGTTGATTCATAAAGATAATATATTTATATATATTTAATTAAACTTCAAAAAAGGCTGAAAATGATATTAATATACCTCAAAATTTGATCAAATCTCTACAACATTGTTGTATTTTTTATATAGATTTCAATTTATATATTTCACTATTTTTTTAAGATATATCATGTAATGTATGTTGGATGGAAGTTATATTTAATATATTGGAAATATTTTGAAATTATATAAATTTAATACTTTTTTAACTTTCACTAATACGGTTTTTTAGATGGGTAAAATCTGGATGAAGTTTTAGATATCAAGTTGTTTTAGTTTCTCTCTCCACTTTTGTATAACTATCGTGAATTTTTGAGTACCTATTATGCTTCATGTTTCCATACCTACCATACATTTTTTATAATGTATATTAACTGAACTTTTTTCACAAATCCTTTAACTTACCCAAATTGTTATTTTATGCAATCAAACAAATGTAGCTCCATATTCTATAGATTTCTTGTGCGACACCTTCAAGCCATCACACTCATATGGTAGATCACCGTATACAGTGTTAGTTTCCTCAAGCTTCCCTATAGAGTGGAACCATCCACTTTAGCATATCTTGGTCTCAATGATAGATCAAAATCACACTATGTATCACAAATTGACATCTCTATGACTCAGCTTGTTTAGCTACATCACCCAACTTCATATACTATCTCTTTGGAAATTATCGGGAGGTAGTTCTTCCACCAATCGTGAAGTGGTTTATGAACCTACCATAGATATAAGTATATCAATATACCAAAAAATGAAACATACATACAATGACTATTTAAGATAAATGGTAAGTATACTAACCAAAAACCATTCACGATCACTTAACCGACCACATCTTATTTTATATTGGTCATTCATTCAAAGTCACTGTACCTACCACATGATTTATTTTAAGTAATCAAACCTTGTTCACATGTTTAGTACAGTGACCGAACCTCACAATTTTCCTATGTTTATTATAAAAACCACATTAAAAATTGAACAAGTTATACATCATGTTAATTATTCCAATCACAAGTGTGTGTGGTGTGGATGATTAGTTCAACACTTTATTTAATTTTTACTTAAATCTGGAATTTTCAACATGCTCTGTTTTTTATTTTTATTATTTAATTAACTACATAATTATTTTATTTATTTTAATTGTTTTACTTATTTCTAAAATTCATATATATTATATGAATGTCATGCAAAGTTTTTTTAATATATTTTTAATATTTATAAAATAAGAATTAAATTTATTTCTTAATCTCATATATACATACAGTATATAGTTCCAGTATTTAAATTTTTTATTTTGAATTTATTTATTGTATTATTATTTTATAAATAAATATTTATCGTATGAAAAAGTATTAAAAATTATTTTATGCTACTTAATTTAGTGTATTTAACTTTTAAATAATCACGTATCACTTGTAATTAGAAATTATATTAAATTTTGGATTTAAATAGTCAAATTATCTAATGATAATTATGTAATTTTTTGGACCAATCATTATAGAGAAAATTTAAAATATTTAATGGGTAATTCAAATTGGTTTGAATATGTATTTAAATATTTAATTCAAATAATTATTTTTACAATTATTATGAAAGATAATTTTCTTTCTCCGAAATAATTTTTTAATTTGAATTTGAATTGATTTACTCATTTGGAGATTGGTTTGTTATCTTTTACATATCCTATTTAAAGGAGTCAATTATTCTTGGAACAAACACTATGATTACATATGATAATACTCAATTAAATTCCAAGAGCTCATCTTCTTTGAACCATCTAGGGATCTTGTACACACTATTTAAATCTTTTGTGACAAACTCTCAAGGGTGGAACAATTATTCTTCAACTTCCATATCACTTTGAAGAGTTCAACTGTTCCTATATTGGAACACTTAGAGTACACTGTATACAATATTCAAAAGGTCCAAGATAAACTATTTCATCTCTATCAATATTTCTACTTCTAACTAGTTTTAATTTTTATTCTATATTTTCATCTTGGTAAAGTTCATCACTTAACCATTTCTCTTAGAGGTTATACTTCTTCTAAAAGTTATTCCCATGGTTATGATTACCATACCAAAAGGAATTACACTTAGGTTGAGGGTTATCCTTGTAGAAATTTGGGGTTTCTGTCTACTCCCACAATAGTTTTTTTGTTGTTAAGTTTGGGGTTATTCCTCACAAAGTCCGAAGTTAGTATTCATCCTGATGTAAAAGTATAGGTTTAGATTGTTCCCATGTAAAAGCCTCTCTCTCTCTTTCATATTGGGTGTCATAATCCATCAGTTGGGGTGTGAAGATTAGACTAAGTTGATTAGACTGAACTATAATAAAATTATCTATGTTCACTTTCTATTTACTTTACACTTCTTTATCTCAATTAATTTTAATAAATTTGATAATTTTAACAAAGGTCTATTCACCCCTAGTCTGTCTTCCATCAATGAATCCGAACTAACAATTACATTTTATGATTGAATAGAGGTACTCTATTTCTAAGATATTCTGGTACATATGAATATCTAATGCACTTGCATCTAATTTGGGATCTTAATTAAGTTATTAGATATAGTTTGGGATATACATGTATTACACATATATATAGATAATTTTAGAAGAAAACATGCCTGGATTATAAGTATATATGTGGTTATATCACATTATTGAAGGTGTGGTCATATACTCAATTCCCTAAAATTTATCCTCGGTTTTTAACTGACCTACAACATATTTTCTTATATATAAGTCCCCTAACTAACATATATTTTAATATTTAAATACACACTTTCAAGTTAACCTCTTGTATCATTTATAGAACTTACACAATTTTGGAACTAAAAATTTATAAGTGTGACTTATTGAAGGCACACACAAAACCACATGTGTGTCTATATATATATAACTCAATTAAATCCATTATATATCATTGTTTACTATTTTATCTTCTCATAATTTATTGGGTATGTGAAAATAAATATGGATACAATTATTATTGGTTTATTAATTGAACAAACCTGATTCATTTTTCTCAATATGGTTTTGTTGGATTATATATACTAATGAGCTGATTTCATCTCTCCCATTTTATTATAAATAAAGGATGCATTATTGTAATATCACAACACCATTGATATATTTTTATATTTTTGAAAAACACTAGCTAGATAGGGTATTGAGGCAATTTGGATATCAACAACTCATTGCTAAACCACCGAGCCAGGTTACATAAGTTAAGTGTATAAAAATTATAAGAAAGTAGAACTAGGATTGAAATATAATTCAAAAGATATATATTTCTATTTGAAATTCATAGGATCAGTTTTGTGTCAATGAATATCGTAGAGTAAATCCTCATCATCACCCTTGTTTTGAGTACATTCTTAGGTATATTCGAGTGACACAACTATTTATCACATGACATAAAGGGGTGGTTTAACCCAAATTTATCATACAGGAAGAAGTGATCACTTTTAGAATAGGTAGGGGTTATCAAATTCATATAAACCTAAGAAGTAATCTAAAGACACTTGAACAGCCTATGGTTATATTTGACAACAAAGTGGCTTACTTTTTGGTTGATTGGAAATGAGATACTAGAATACTAAAGGTCCTAATATAATTATTGAAATTATATAAAAAATCCCAAATATTTGAGTAGAAACAATAAAAATATATGGGTTGATTCTAGGTTATTGATATGGTAATATTAAATGAAATTATTTTCATAGAAAATTTTATCACACTAATTTAGGAAGTATCCAATCAATGAGATAAGTCTCCCTACATCATTCACTGATATAATTCATACAAAATTACAAAGCTAATATACTAGGAAATTAGAGGAAAATTTTTATTATAACTATAAGGAATAGGATTTTACTAATACTCGATATATTTATTCATTAAAATTAGAAAAAATGAATAGGAAAATAAATCATACAATAGAACTCCCATATTTAAGAACTGGATAAAAGTTTAAATCACATGAAATAACATCTAATGTAGCCCCACAAAAATCCCTAACATCAACCCCTAAGAGGTTTATCCTTATATTGATTCAAATATATCAATTTAAGATAGAAGTTGACTTAAATAATCAAGATTAAAGAAGTGAAAATAAGGAAATAACGAACACTCCACCATTGTCATATGAATTTCACACTTTATTGGGTCAATAAATTCACAACTAGAAGAAATAATTACAAATTGTTAATAAAAAGGACATAAAATTTAAATAATAAGAACTTTTATTAAGAAGATATTGTGAGTAAAACAACTTACTTGAGAAAAATGATATTTCAATTACAAAATGACAACATAACATTACATCAAAAGAACAAAACTTGCACTCCCAAATTCCTTCACCACCACCACCTTTAATAGGACATTTTTTATCCTTAGTTGGATCCCCATTCATTCAATGTCACCCTAATTAATTATGGTAGCTAATGGTTGGCATGAAAAAATGGAAATTAGGCTTCTCAACTTTGACAATAAAAAGTAAACCAGATTATTACCTCTTTTTAATACATGAATTAAATCATTAATAAAGCATAATATTTATGGTCTGTATAAGCGACAAATTATTCCCCATATTCACTCTAATATCCATAATAATTTTAGCCTAATTAGACCATCCATTAGGATATTATGGTCAAAATGGTGGGTTGACTTTTTGGGCCTCAAAATTTGACCTAGAATTTATAATTCCACTTGGGATGCATTGATATCCTTGAAAACATCAAAATTATATTAGGGAACCATTTGATTAAATATTCCCCCTAAATTTATACATATTATTTAAAAATTTAGCTTTATTATACTTCAATTTTTGGGATTCAAATCCAATTTATGTTCCTAAGGTCTAATATTCTCTGCCCAAAATTTTTTTCATTTACAACTACAAAGCAGACGTTTAGCAGTACTGGTATTTATCAGCACTACAAAAAAGTACTGATAAATGGCATCTTTATCAGTGCTAAATAAAGCGCTGAAAAAATTAACACATCATCATTAATTTTTTATCACTGATAACGGGTACCCTTTATCAGCGCTTTTTTGTAGTGTTGATAAATGTTACCTTTTATCACTATAATAATTTTATCACTAATACATGGTACCCTTTATTTGTTCTATATTTTTAGCACTCATAAAGAAATCCTTTATCAGTGATATTTTAGCTTTGATAAAGATCCAAATAATTAAAATTAAATAATTAAACAAATAAATAAATAAATAATGATTTTATTAATAAAAATTAAAAAATTTATTAATTAAATATTTATTTATAAAAATGAATAAATTTATTCTAATAAATATAAATTATAAATACTAATAAATAGTATGTATTAAATTTATACATATATGTAAAATAAAAATTAAACAAATTAAAATTAAAAGTAAGTAAATTGAGAAACATATTAAACATTTTATTAATTAGATGATTATTGATAAAGTTAGTAAATGGTGTATATTAAATATATATATATATATAAACTTGATTTATATAATACAAAATATTATTTATGGTTATCATTAAATAGTAATATATTTAGTGAATAATGGTTTATAATTAAAAATTAATATAAATTAAAAATTCTTACCAACTGCATTGAGTAGTAGACATAATTGATTGTCATTGGATTTTTTAATTTATATCATAGATCAAACATATTAAATTGATTTCACATATACTTAATTAATAAATTTTAATATACGTATATACACAAATATTTTTTTTTGAATTTAATCAATTTATGTTATTTATTTTATATATATTTATTTAGTATGTTTTAATATTTTCAATATATATTCATCTTTATTTCAATATATATCCAATTTTTAAAGATTTATTGTAATGGCATGGACCTCTATAGTCCATTCCTTTGTGAAAATGTGGTGTCTGAGGTGTTATGGGAGGTCAAGGTGACTTATCCGAAACACTTTTTCAATTTTCAAATTATGAAAATAGTTCCATCGATGAGACCAATGTGAACAGTTCCATCGGTGAGACTGATGTGAACAGTTCCATCAGAACAGTTTGCCATTCTGCGAACAGTACCATAGGATCGATCTGTCATTCTGTGAACAGTACCATAGGATTGGTCTCTCATTATTTGAACAGAACCATTTGATCAGTGATTCATTCTTTGAATAGTACCATCAAATCATTATATCGTTCTATGAACAGTACCATCTGATTGGTCCATCATTCTTTGAATAGTACCATTGGATCGGTCTATTATTCTGTGAACAATACTTTGGATCGGTGAGTCATTTTGTGAACAGTATCATCGAATCGGACTGTCATTCACTCAACAATACCATCAGATCATTCTGTCATTCTGTGAACAGTACCCTCAGATCAATGAGTCCAAGATCGGTGAGTCATTCTGTGAACAGTGTTTCTAGGATCAGTGAGTGTAGGATCGGTAATTCATTCCATGAATAGTGTTTCCAGGATCGGTGAGTCATTCTGTGAATAGTGTTTCCAAGATCGGGGAGTTCAGGATCAGTGAGTCATTTTTTGATCAGTGTTTCTAGAATCGGTGAGTCTACGATCGGTGAGTGTATAGTGTTTCCAGGATCAGTAGGTGTACAGTAATTCCAAGATCATGAACAGTGTTTCTAGTTTCCTACAGTTTCTCCCCTTTTACATTTTCATTGACGTAAAATGCATTCAAGACCTTGTTTTAAGGGATTTAAGTCCAAATAAAATCTCATAACTTCTATATTGATTTTCTTATGTCCTAGGATGCCTTTACTTGGTCAAACCATGTAGTTTAATGCGATCTTCTTTTAATGGAAAATCTAGCGTATCTTAAATTTTTTCTCCGTTAAATCTTCTAAAGGGTTGACATATCTTCCTCCCTTGTTCTACCTTCTTGTTCCCTAGTGCGAGATGCTTGAACCTTTCCTTCTTCCCATAGGAGAAATGTGATCGAACCTTAATCCTTGGATTGTTTCCCCTTGAAGTTTCTTACTGCTACATGTGCACCCCCTGTTTTGGTGCAAGTAGTAAGTGTCGATCCTTCATCGATATAAGGTACATTTTATCATCGTTCGTTTGGGTTTATATCCTTCTATTTCTCCTTACCCTATTATGGTATGTGATCTCCATACATATAATGGAGTTTTCTAGGGTTTTGGTTGGTGCGGTCATACCGCAACATCCTCGGGTGGATACAGTTATCACAGGAGGACGATGATGTGATCTTTTGTATGGATCATTCTCATATAAAGAAAGACAAGAACCGTTTGAGGTAGGGGATTCATTGATTCTCATTTATTTTACGTGAAACTATACAGTTAGCATGTTTTATCCCACTAGATCACAATGTAATTTAAATAATTAATATTTAAACTAGATAAATAAATTGATATTGATTGTATGTTATTGCCTCTTGTTTTTCTAGATAGTGTGATATATATGCTTTATTTGTTTAGCCATTATTTATTGATGTAAATTGGGAAATAATACAAATCCAAAATTAATTGATAATTATTTAGATAAAGATAAAGAGTCATGTAAATTAATCTAGTTCTTCTTGTTGTAATTTGATGTCAATAAAATTGGTGTAGTAAGAATTTTAACTATTTGTGACAACTTACTTGTTAGTTTTTCTAAATTTGGAACCTATGAATAATTAATTGGTCAAACCAGGATAGATTAAAGAACAGCTTGTTTGATAAAAAAAATTCCTTGTAGGGTTCTGAGTTACCCTCTTGATTGTTTCAGGGCTAAGATCCCAATTGATATGATGTTTGTTTTATGGCTGCTTGTGTTGTGATATGAGCCTGGATGGCTATTGTGATATGTGGGGGCATGGAGGCCTATTGGTTGTTGTAGCAGCTGACACCTAGAGTGGATAGATGCATCAAGTTATGCATGTGGGTCTCAAGGAGGACACCATGGATAATGAAATGGGTTGGATGTGAAAGTTTAGATTCTTACTAATTCTTATTGGTATTTTATCTGCTTTACATTCCCCACTGCTCAAGGTAGCTGGTCTTTATTACCCTTCTTCTTAATGGGGTGAAGACGCATGGGGTATACCACATACTTTCCGTGTTTAGATTATCAAGGGAGGATGGGTCTACGCTCTTGCTATAGGCAGCAAAGAATCAACGACTAGTTCTTCTACTCACCAGGTAGAGCCCCCTTGTGTTTAATAGCATAGAATGTTTTTCTAGAATGCATGGGATTATGGAAAAGTAATTCTGTAAATAAATAATTGAATAAATGATCTTAACCCATAGGGTTGGAGCTATCTTGGAAGCGATGTTGAGGTTACAATTTAAAGGGAAATAGACTTTAGGTGTGATGATAATGAAATAAAATGTGGAAATTGATAGTGTTTAATCGATGTTTAAAGAATTAATTAATGTAATATATGAATGAGAAAAAGGGGATGAAATAATGTATTAAACCTCTTTAAATGGTTGTGTTCTTATAGGATACCTAGTCTTATAAGTGGAAGTCTGGAGTCCGAGAGATGTTAGCTACAGTTGATTCTAAGACTAGGTTATGCCCATAGTGTGGTTTTGAGCTATAGTATATTCTGTAATTTTTGTGTTTCTATACGCTACTCCACCCCATTAGTTAGGGAAACTAACACCTCGGGGATTCTTATCCCTGGGGGTGTTTTCCCCAACATTTTGGTAGGAGGATGGATGGATGACTACCCCCTTTTTCCCCACTCTCTCCTATTGGTAGTTACTTGTGCTGGTAGGCACATCAGTTAGTTTTCCCCATATATGTGTGTAGAGGGTTGTAATGGCTTGTGGTTATTCACACACATATATTCTGGATTTAGTATCCTATGGACTACTATAGGCATAACATATATAGGTTGTGACAGCTTGAATATTCTTACTCAGTTTGTGGGATGTAATGTCTTGAGGCATAATGCCTGACATATGATACACATTATGTGTGTTGTGGTGGCTCCCAAAAACTATCTAATTATTTTCTTGTGTGGACGTGGTGGTTTCGTTGCATGAGGTGCATGTTGGGGTGCTTCGCCAAGGTGTATGCGAGCATGACTTTTGGGAGAGAGATGTTTATGACTTGCGATGATGGGGCAAAGCGGAAAACCAGTACGAAAGTAGTAGTGGGGTACCCTTGATATTCTTTATTATATTATATACTCTTGTATGCGTTACTTGGTGAGAGTAACCATTGTGAGGCTAGAAACTTAGTATACCTACTTGGGTGATGAGTTAGTTTCGCTTATTTTTCACTGTGCATTAGCACGATTTCGTTACATTTGCATGAGAGGATTCGGGGTGGATCCTACTGATTATACTTTTATACTCACCCTATGTATATATAAATTGTTTTTTAGGTCACTTGGAGCAGGTTGGAGATCAAGCTGGATTCTACAAGATTGGGGTTGTAGGAGCTATTAAGGCTTGTTGTTGCTACTGTTTTTACTTTATTATGGGTATTTTTAGATTTTCCCTTTCATTTGTAGTAGTTTTTCATGACATTACATATTTATACTTGGGTTTTATTTTATATTTCACTATGAGTTGGAGTTGGTTGGTGTCTATCGTATCTATCTATTTTTCATGTGTTCTCTTAGAGGGTAATGCCTCCCATCTGTGTGCTTATTATACCCTCAGTGCTAGTCGACAACCCGAGGCCTACTAGAGGCGGTACTGGGGGGTCATTATCTCCCTTCTCACATTGCTCGCCCAGGAGGGGTACACTTTGTGGGGAGGATTTCATGACAGTGTGGTGGTATCAGAGGAATGTTGAGATATAGGATGGAGTTTGGTGTTAGGAACTAGTGAGGTTTCATGGGTTGGTAGGGAAACAATGTCAGTAGAGTTTAGCAAGTGATGTAAACACAAGAGACTGACTGAGAAATACGCATTTAGGCCCCCCTATGATTTGATGTATGGACCTTTAATTTTACAATGGCTACTAAATGAGGTGATATTAGTTGCAGGGTAGAGACCTAGGAAAGGATCATGCATCATTCTTCTTTTTGCTTGTGCTTGAATGGGTAGACCTTGGGATAGGTTAACCTAAAGTGAATAGAATAAAACAATTAATTAATTAATGATGAGTCTTCCATATTTTCGGTTTAGGAGATCTAAATAGTTTTTATTTTACAAGTATGGATCCAAGTAGACGTCCTCGTCAGGATCGTAAAGAAGATGTTTAGCAGGTTGTGCCAGCAGATCATCACTGGGTAAAGGTTGATGATGACAACACTTGGAGGAGGACACCCCTAGAGTTTTTGTAACGCTTCAACCCCAGTTACCCAGAGTTGGTGCATTATTACATAACATTGTCATGATCAAAAAATATTAAGTCTCAAAATACCGATTAGTTTAGTAGCCTTGGAAACACTAGATACATTCATAAGTCTTACATTACATCATAAAGTGAAAAACTACATCAACATAGTCTCCATAGTCCACACTCATATCCCCTCAGACTATCCCTACAGGTCAGTCAAAAAATACATCTTCACATCTTGGGAAAAATAAAACATATAAAGGGGTGATATCAGATGCTTAGTAAGGATAAAAATATAGCATAAGATTTCATAAATAAGCTTAAACATTTAAGGCAATGTGTAACTAAAACAAAATCCTTTTAAACATGAACTTCAGCATAATATGGAAAAATTAAAATGAAATAATTCCATTTACTTATTCACAAGGATATTCTACTAGTTGAATAATCACATGCAATATCTATAACCACTTTCATAATGATGGAATGCATAATGCCAGAATATCATAACCACATAGTCAAAGCCTTGTGTCAAGACTACAAATAAGATTTTGTCAAGGCCTTATTCCAAGACACTAGTTTGTCTAATGAGACCTATTGATTCATCAAGGAGCTATAGAGGACTCCACCCATCACTTACTAATTCCAATTCATTCCTCATATGAACAGGTTTAAAAATAACATAAACATTCGTATTAAACCTAGCATACAAAATGTCAATACTTTCTCCATAAACCATGAATGGTATAAAAGTAACACATACATAGTAAAATATATCACTAAACCTTCAATACAATATGTAAGTTTTGTATCCTAATAAATAAGGTTTAAATAAGCTTTAAATCCATCAAAGGATGTTGACATAGATGAAATCAATACTATTTGAGAGAAATATCTCTTTTTTTGAAATCATTTAAAAGTCACATAATTATAAAAGAAAACATTTACTTTGAAAATATTCTTATAATCTTGTAAGGGAAGCTTCAACGATTTTATAACGGCGGAAAATAGCCGCACCCTCTGTATAATTTAAAAAATACATTCTTACCGTAATTCTGTTGAAAAGGTTAAAAAGGACCTTGTTTGGAAAATGACAGAAAGATTCCTTTATAAACATATTATAAAAATTCAAACAAGGGTATAAATTACTTTAACCTATATTCTATAAAATAGTAATAATGTTTTGAAATAAATTTTTAATAAACATGGATATGGATGATAAAGTGGTCCCAGTAGATAATTACGTAAAAACAACCTCGGATAATGAAGATATTGTGAAATAAACCCTTACCTTGTAATTTTCCTTGGTTAAGGGTAGGTTAACTTCCTGTATAATGTTGAAATAATTATTATTAAATTATACAAGAATCATATACATTAACTTCATATCTTATATTATCTTTTAACATTTTTTGTTAATAATATCTTAGTATTATCGTCGTTTTGGGTGTTAACGGATTCGTTTTCCTTTAAATTCTGAGCCATATTTCTTATGGATGAGATGTATCTTATTCATATCCAGAATGATATCAAGTCTTTATACATTATTTTTAATCATATAATGAAAATTAGTCTTGAATGGATACGATGGAGAATGAATCTTATCCCGTTTGTGGAGACGGTAATCTGTACGTACGTACGAGCGACAATATCATTATTTTGATATTAAAATAATATATAATTGAATGTTATATCATATCTACAGAATCATTATCATGTTATATTTATTATTTACATGAATTACACATCATTATTATACCCATTCAAATAATAATGTATTGAATAACAATTACACCATGACGCAGAGACGGTAATCCGTACGTAGGCACGTATGGTGACATGTCATTCAATGGATGTATAGAATAATGAATATGGTTATACCATATTTATAATAACATCACAGTATATATAATATACTGGATTTATTATTTTATAATTGAAATAACAAAGAAAGAGGAAGTGTAAGAAGAAAAGAACTTGAATGAGGGTGGTGAAATTATTACCTCTTCTTCGGGTTCTTCCTTTTGATTTGATCCAAAGGGATCCATAAGTTGGGTTTATGACTAAAGGAAGGCCTCTAGGATGAAGTTAGGGAAGTTTATAGGATATTTGGGAAGCGTTTTGACTGATCCAAAAGGCTTTGAAGGTGTGAATTAGATAAAGGGGGAGTGCTCTTTTATATGGGGGTGAGGGGCACCTTTGGAAAAGCTTGAAATATTATTTTACAATAAAAATAATTTTCGGTTTATAATGGATCCTAAATAGATTATTTCAAGTATAAGGTGGGTATGGATCGAAAACCACCCAACCAATAGGTTTTAGATAGGTTTGGGTCACTATATCAACTATAAGATTTAACTCTAGTTAAATAGTTTGACATTTACCATGTCTCTTTGTATTTTTATATTATATGGTTAATAAACTTACTATATACTTCCAATAGAACCCCAAGTGGTTCATTAATGATACACCTATCATTATATAAGTCCTTTGGAAGAACCTTAGATTTTTAGGAATAGAACATCAATTTATAATATAATATTTGTTTTAAAAACTCTTTTTTGTCAATTTTGACACTATTTGGTATTTTGTTTTTTCTAAATTCATAACAGCATTATTACTTCAAAAAAAATTCATCTAACAAACCCTAATATGTCATATTAACCTATAAAATTAGTGCAATTTATAAAAAGTTTCAAATTACATTTATTTGAGTATTTAAAATATCAATTATTTTAATATTTCATTAATAAGGTAATTACTGCATCACCATTGTGTCATAAATAATTTAAATTATTTAACGTCTAAAAATTATAAATAAAATTCAATTATGTAGGAAATAATTTGATATTTCTAATGAATATTTATAATCTAATTTATCTTATGTGTAAACGGATATAAAAAATGTATTAGTTATTAATCTTTGATTTTAACTCTTTTAACTCTTCTTTGTATTAAATAACAATAAATGTCCTAATCTAATCCAAGTGGACCAAAGAGGTTCATATTTTATTCATAAGGTTGTTTTTGGTCTAATTATACTTATAAAATAGAATTAGGACATGTGTTAGGTTAATAATAATATCATTTTTACCCTTAAGTACCCTGTTTAATTTTAACTGTGGTAAATAAAAGTTAAAAGTTACTATTTATAAAAATTATTTTTATCTTATTGAACCACATTTTCCTCCTTGATATTAACCGTTTCTCTCAGATTTTTTAGATTCAACTCACAGAAGTGGTAAAATTAAGTTTTATGTGAATTTGCAAATTCTCCTAGGAGGTGGGTAAAAGACGGTGAAAAGTTCAATAAAATTTTATATATCTAATATTATTTCAAAATGACTACAATGAATTAAATTGAACATATATAGGTATTATGTATCCATTATGACCTAAAATAAAATTAAATAAAATAAATAATTATTTAAATAAAAGTCGGTTTTAAACAATAACTCAGTGTTTTTCACTATTCATCAAAAATTGAAAGTTTTCAGAAAAATATCAAAAAATAACCCTAAGCTAATTTTGATATTCCGAATTAATAAATAAAGTCTATTTTACCAAATTAAAGACATATAAGTTACATTTATTAATTTAAAATTAATTCCCATTGTCAAAACCAAAAGGCGTATTTTTAAAAACAATATCCATCCAAAGATTGACACTTGTTTATGTCCAATCTCAAAGTGAAATTACATACAATGACCAGAATTGCATTAAATGGTAAAAATAAAATCTTTTAATACTTCCAAACCATTAAAATGTATAATTTAACACTATAAATTATTTTTATTAAAAAAAAATTCATTTAAAATATAGTATTTTTCACTATTCACCCAAATGTGAAAGTTATCAGAAAAACACCAAAAATTTATTCAAACTAAATTCTTATGTCCCGATTCTAATGAAGAAGTTTATTTTGTCAAATAGAATATATAAAATTTTCAAATATTGGATTTTAAAAGGGTTCATCATTAAAAGGCGGTAAAAGAGCATTTTTTGAAATAAATACTTCTTTTATGTGAAAAAATGAATTTTCTCTTACATTATGTCTAAGAAACTCATAATATGGATTATAAAATTATAAGAATTATATATAGTTCAATATTCAGTTAATACTATTCATAACCGCTTGTGAACGGCTAATTTGGTAATCTTGTGGTGCGCTCGAACCCGGTGTTGCATGTAGTGAAAGTTATTGAATTACTTTGAAGAAGTAACGTACTATGAAATATTGGGGTTTTACATTCTTCCCTCATTAAATAAATTGCATCTTCGCAATTTGAAATTGTTCTTCAAAAATAAAAGGTTGAAAATAGAAAATACCTTTGTGGGAAAACCCACATCGGTAATTGGGTTAATAAAATTTAGTCTTAATAATAGGAAAATGGGAATAAAAAAGTAACCACCAAATTATGATCTTGATTAGGAGAAAATTGGTGGAAATTAGAGACACATAATTGGAGGGGAAACATAAATATTTATAGGGATTGATTAAGGTCATCAGTCACAAAAAATTGTAGAATTGAGGGCCTCAAAGACATCAATCTATGATGATTTAAAATATCATCAGTTTCACAAAACATAAGGTATTAGGATAACAAATTTTTAGTTATAAGATCCCCTACCTAAATTTTAAGAATTAATTTATTCATATAATAAGAGAAGAAAAAAATATATACTTGACAAGTAGAGTTCCATCCTTTAACTAATTTCTACCATAAACTCATCTTTCACTCTAAAAGATAATAGAGCTTAAAAAATATTATATTTACCCTATTCTTATAGGGTTCCAAAAAAATGAATTTATAATTCATCTACGAGACCCTTTAAAAAACTAAATTATTCAATCCAGTACATCATGTGGGTTAGTGGTAGGTGATACAATCTTGTCAACCTTTGGTTGCGGGTTCAAGTCCCGCGGCCTTTTCGGAGGCGACGGGTTGCCACCTGACCTCCAGATTTTCCTTTTTATGGAAATCCAAATATATTCTCAAACTAGACTTATCCAAAATACTTATGTCCAAACTCACAGTCCAAAATTTATAGTTAAGGTAAAAAAATGAAGATCCCTTTTTCCACGTAATAACATGTAAGTACTTTCATCGTGTATTATTTTAAAACACTGAAACATCTTGAATTACCATAAAACCGTATTGATTACATTCATTTTCCCTTATTCATTATAGAATACTGGATATACTCCTTCTATCCAAAAATGTTTTAAACTCAAACAATGATGGAATATACAAATCATTAATCAGTTTCAAGGTAGTCGAGAATATCCAATATAATTTATCAAAATCAAACATGTATTATTCCAAAATCACTACCTCAATATCCGAACCATATTATGGTTTATCTTTCTATCAACCATATATTTCCCAAAAATTTGACCCACTGTTGAGTCAAATTTCTTGGTTCCACACAATCTAAAGTCCTTAATGAAATAGTATTGTAGTACAATCCTTATATACTTCATAATTATTATAAACAGTACATCGTTGATACAACACTCAGATGACATAATTCTTTAATAACAACATAATAAATCTAATCATTCCTCCTCATATGTGGTAGTATCATAACATGATTATTATCCAATAAAATCATTTAGGTCATATTCTGATGATTTGGACATTGGTTCGCGTAGTGTCCCAAATCCTTGCAGATGAAGCATTGTACATTTGAAACCTTCTTCTTACCCTTGCAGTCACATACTTGGTGTCCTTTTTCTCCACACATATAAAAAACTCTCATTCCCTTTAGGAAAGTTCCAGGGTGTTTATTCTCACAGTTATCACATATGGGAAAATTATTCTTTTCCCTCTTCCCTTTATCCATCTTTATCTCTTCCATCCTTTTCTTCTCTTGCTTCCCTTCAAAGCCATAGGACTCAGACAATTCTTTACTTATCTTATTAACACATGATACTATTTCTTCATATGTTGAGAAAACGTGAGAGACTATTTACCTTCTAAATGTTGGCTTAATACCATTGAAGATATGACCCTTCTTACTCTTTGGATCATCTGTATTGCTGGATTTCACATTCCTTCTACTGGACACCATTTCTATACAATGGCATACACTAGGTCAGTTTATGAATTTCAATGAATAATTACAAACTTTTAAAATACCTAATGTAAATTGAATAGTTTATGGATATAATCGATAATCATAAAAAAAAATTCTTTGATAAAGTATATACTCATAAACCATTCATAATGGATTGTAAAGAAAATGAGAATTCTCCTAAGAATATCCCCAGGGAGTGTTGTAACCAAGAGTGCAGCAAGGCCTGTTGTCATGCACGAGTTCTCGTTCGATTCTAGATCCAAGAAGTGATTTTGGGTTTTACCCCTAGGTATATCTTTGCCAGAGCCACCTCTACCTTCTCGTATCCAGACACGGATGTATTGCTCTGAAAACTCACAAAATCTCTACAATACCAAAATTCTAGGAAGTTCTTCTATACTAATCCTCGAAGTCCATCTTAGGTATATGTGATCTAATCAGAGTTTATCTAAATAAAGCTTACAAGGTTTGTACTAAACTTCCTCTGATACCAACTGTAACGCCCCGACCCCAGTTACCCATAGTCGATGCATTATTATATAACATTGGAATGATCACAAAATTTCAAGTCTCGAAAGGCCGATTAGTTTAGTATCCTTGGAAACACTAGATACATTCATAAGTCTTACATTACATCATAAAGTAAAAAAAATACAACAACATAGTCTCCATAGTCCACACTCATATCCCATTAGACTATCCCTACAGGTCAGTCATAAAATACTTCTTCACATCCTGGGAAAAATAAAACATAGAAAGGGATGAGCTCAGATGCTCAGTAAGGATAACAATATAGTGGAAACATTCATAAATAAGATTAAACATTTAAGGCAATGTATAACTAAAAAAAATCCTTTTACACTTTAACTTCAGCATAAAATGGAAAAAATAAAATGAAATAATTCCATTTACTTATTCACATGGATATTCTACTAGTTGAATAATCACTTGAAATATCAATAACCACTTTCATAATGATGGAATGCATAATGTCATACTATCATAATCACATAGTCAAGGCATTGTTCGAATACTACAAATAAGATTTTGTCAAGGCCTTGTGAAAAGACACTAGTATGTCTCATGAGACCTACCGATGCATCGAGGAGCTATAGCGGGCTCCACACGTCACTTACTAAGTCCATTGCATTCCTCATATGAACAGGTTTAAACATAAAATAAAAATTCATATTGAAACTATCATAAGAGATGTCAATACTTTCTCCATAAACCATGAATGGTATAAAAATAGCACATCCACAGTCAAACATATCACAAAACCTTCAATACAATATGTAAGTTTTGTATCATAATAAATCCACTTCAAATAAGCTTTAAATCCATCAAAAGATATTGACATAGTTTAAATCAAAACTATTTGAGAGAAATATCTCTTTTTTTAAATCATTTAAAAGTCACATAATTATAAAAGAAAACATTTAATTTGAAAATATTCTTATAAGCTTGTAAGGGAAGCTTTGAGGATTTTATAACGGCGGAAAATAGCCTCACCCTCCGTATAAGTTAAAAAAACATTATTACCTTAATTCCGTCCAAAAGGTTAAAAAGGACCTTGTTTGGAAAAAGACAGAAATATTCCTTTATAAATATCATATAAAAAGTCAAAAAATGGTATAAATTACTTTAACCCATAGTCTATAAAATAGTAATAATGTTTTGAAATACATTTTTAAGAAACATGGATGTGGATGATAAAGAGGTCCCAGTAGATAATTACGTATAAACAATGTCGGATAATGAAGAGATTATGAAATAAACCCTTAAATTGTACTTTCCCTTGGTAGAGGGTAGGTTAACCTCCTGTATAATGGTGAAATAATTGTTATTAAATTATACAAGAATCATATACATTAATTTGATATCATATATGATCTTTTAACATTGTTTTGTTAATAATATCTCAGTATTATCGTCGTTTCGGGTGTTAACGGATTCATTTTACTTTATATTCTAAGTCATATTTGTTATGTATGGGATGTATATTATTCATATCTAGAATGATATCAAGTATTTAAACATTATTTTTAATCATCTAATGAAAATTAGTTTTGAATGGATACGAGGGGGAATGAAACTCATCGCGTTTGTGGAGACGGTAATCCGAACGTACGCACGAGAGACAATATCATTATTTTGATATTAAAATAATATATAATTGGATATTATATCATATATACAGAATCGTTATCATGTTATATTTATTATTTACATGAATTACACATCATTATTATACCCATCCGAATAATAATGTATTGAATAACAATTACACCACGATGTGGAGACGGTAATCCGTATGTACGCATGTATGGTGACATGTCATTTAAAGGATGGATATAATAATGAATATGGATGTAACATATTTATAATAACATCACAGTATATAGAATATACTGGAGTTATTATTTTAGAATGGAAATAACAAATAAAGAAGAAGTGGAAGAAGAAAATAACTTGAATGAGGGTGGTGAAATTATTACCTCTTCTTCGGGTTCTTCCTTTTGATTTGATCAAAAGGGCTCCCTAAGTTGGATTTATGACTAAATGAATGCCTCTAGGATGAATTTATGGAAGATGAGAGGATATTTGGGCAGGTTTTGGCTGAGCCAAAAGGCTTTGATGGTGTGAATTAGAGAGAAGGTGGAGTAACCTTTTATAAGAGGGGTGAGGGGCACCTTAGGAAAAGCTAGAAATATTATTTTATAATAAAATCATTTTCGGATTATAATGGATCCAAAACGAATTATTTAAAGTATAAGGTGGGGATGGGTCGAAACCCACCCAAAAAATAGGTTTTAGACATTTTTGTGTCACTATATTGACCTTAACATTTAGATTTAACTCTTAGTTAAATAGTTTGACATTTACCATGTCTCTTTGAATTTTTATATTATATGGTTAATAAACTTACTATATACTTCCAAGAGAACCCCAATTAGTCCATTAATGATACACATATCATTATATAAGTCCTTTGGATGAAACATAGATTTTTAGGAATATAATATCAATTACTAATATAATATTTGTTTTAAAAACTCTTTTATATCAATTTTGACACTATTTGGTATTTTGTTTTTTCTAAATTTATAACATCATTATTACATCTAAAAAATTCATCTAACCAACCCTAATATGTCATATTAACCTATAAAATGAGTTTAATTCATAAAAAGTCTCAAATTACATTTATTTGGGTATTTAAAATATCAATTATTTTAATATTTCATTAATAAGGTAATTACTGCTCACCATTGTGTCATAAATAAATTAAATTATTTAATGTATAAAAATTATAAATAAAATACCATTATTTAGGAAATCCTTTTATATTTATAATGAATATTTATAATCTAATTTATCTTATGTGTAACCCAATATTAAAAATGTTTTAGTTATTAAACTTTGATTTTAACTCTTTTAACTCTTATTTGAATTAAAAAATAATTAATGTCCAAATCTAATCCAAGTGGACCAAAGAGGTTCATATTTTATTACTAAGATTGTTTTTGGTCGAATTATACTTATTCAATAGAATTAGGACATGTGTTAGGGTCATAATAATATCAGTTTTACCCTTAATTACCATATTTACTTTTAACAGTGGTAAATAAAAGTCAAAAGTTACTATTCACCAAAATTTATTTTTATGTTATTGAACCATATTTTACTCCTTGATATTAACGGGGTCTCTTGTATTTTATAAATTCAACTCATGGAAGCGGTAAAATTAGGTTTTATGTGAATTTGCAAATTCTCCTAGGAGGTGGGTAAAATATGGTGAAAAGTTCAATAAAATTTTATATATCTAATATTATTAAAAAATGACTCCAATGAATTACATTGAACATATATAGGTATTATATATCTGTTCTGACCTAAAATAAAATTAAATAAAATAAATAATTATTTAAATAAAATTCTGTTTTAAATAATAACTTAGTGTTTTTCACTATTAATCAAAAATTGAAAGTTTTCAGAAAAATATCAAAAATTCACCCTAAGATAATTTTGATATTTAGAATTAAAAAATTAAGTCTATTTTACCAAATTCAAAACATATAAGTTTCATTTATTAATTTAAAATTAATTCTCGTTGTCAAAACCAAAAGGCGTGTTTTTAAGAAACAATATCTATCAGAAGATTGACACTTGTTTATGTCCAATCTCAAAGTGAAATTAGTTACAATGACAAGAATTGGATTAAATTGTAAAAATATAATCTATTTATACTTCTAAACCATTAAAATTTATAATTTAACACTATAAATTATTTTTATTAATAAAGTTGTTTTCAGTTAAAATATAGTATTTTTCACTATTCACCCAAATGTGAAAGTTATCAGAAAAATACCAAAAATTTATTGAAACTAAATTATTATGTCCCAATTCTTAATAAAAAGTTTATTTTGTCAAATAGAATATATAAAAGCTTCAAAAATTGGATTTGAAAAGGGTTCATCATTAAAAGGCGGTAAAAGTGCATTTTTTGAAATAAATACTTCTTTTATCTGAAAAAAAATGAATTTGTTCTTAAATTATGTCTAAGAAACACATAATATGGATTCTAAAATTATAAGTATTATATATAGTTCAATATTTAGTCAATACTATTCATAACTGCTTTTGAACGGCTAGTTTGGTAATGTTGTGGTGCGCTCGAACCTAGTGTTGAGTGTACTGCAAGTTATTGAATTACATAGAAGAAGTAACATACTATGAAATCTTGGGGTGTTACAGTTTTAAAGCCAGAGTCTGCCGAAGTATGAGGGATCTGTTTCAGATGTAGTCACAGAAGACTGGTTGGAGGAATTTGAGATATTCTTCAGTTCGATCCATGCTCGGAAGGAGCACTCGGTGTCCTTGGTTGTGATGATGTTTCATGGAGCAGCAAGGAATAGGTGGTTCTTGTTCCTCGGGGATCGTGAGGAGTCAGAGATCACACGGGAGGAGTTCTAAGACACGTTTAGAGTCGAGTTTCTTTCTTTGACTGCAAAGGTTTCCTATCATCAGGAGCTTCTTACCTTTCGACAGAGGAGCTCCAATGTGTGAGAGTTTGGAATCCATTTTAGGGTCCTTTTAAGATATGATTAGGACCAGTTGCCATATGAGGAGGCTAGGGTGATTCATTTAGAGGAGGCTTTTCTTCCAAATATCCAGCTCTAGGTGACCCCATTTATGATGAAGACATATCTTGAGGTAGCGGCAAGGGTAGAGGTCGTCGAGAGGAAATTGGCCAAAACCAGATCATCATGAGAGGGGAGTCATCAAGATTCCTCATGAAGAAGATTTATGGTCCGAGGTTCCCGTGTTTTAGTGCAGAAGAGTTTTATTATGGCCAGGGGTACGTCCTAGCCCTTAGCATCTCGTTTCTACGGGGGAAGCGGCTCTCAGGACTATGACAAGGGATCAGGCACTTGTTTTTCTTGTGGTGGTCGAGGTCATCAACAGTAAGAGTGCCCTACCTTTCAGAGCAGTCATAATGCACCAAGTTTTCCGCTCTAGGTTCCTTTATTGAGATAGTTCTATCCAATCCAACAGCAGTAGGTTGCACTAGTTTTAGATCAGTAGAGGGTAGATGGGGCAGGCAGAGGATAGCCATGTGACGCTCACCGTCCTCAGAGAGCAGAGCACAGCCGTGGTGGTGGTCATCATCAGGGTCAGAGATGTCATGTAGGAGGTCATGGTCAGCTTCATGCTTTAGTGTTGCCAGCACCAAGTGACCCAGACATCGTTCAAGGTACCATTTTCTTTTTTTCTTCCTTGGTGTATGCCTTGTTTGATTCAGGAGTAACACACTCCTTCATATCACCTACCCTTGTCCATGCTTTGGGACTTGAAGTACAGAGTATTTCAATGCCCTTGGCGTTGACTATTCCTGTTAGAGGTCGGTCTAACTTGTTTGAAGTATATAGATACTATGATCTAGTGTTTGTGCAACACCGTTCCTTGGGAGATTTTCTATGTTTACAAATACAACCATATGATGTCATCCTTGGAATGTATTGGTTATATTCATTGAAGGCTATTGTGGATTTCTTCAGGAGCCAGGTTGTGTTCTTCGATGCAGATGGAGATCCAATAGTGTTTGTTGGTGAGAAAGACCCTCAAATGAGTCAGAGGCATGTTTCATCCTTATCATCCATGATGGCTGAGTTGATGCTGAGTTCTTCAGAGGTTCAACAGTTGGCGTTTCCTAGGGTTTTAGAAGAGTACCCTGATGTATTTTCAGAAGAGGTTGTAGCATTACCCTCTCAATGATAGATCGAGTTTGGGATCGAGCTACAACTAGGAGTGTCTCCTATCTCTATGTCTCCATATAGGATGGACCCTTCTATGTTACGAGAGATACGTATACAGCTTGATGGTCTGTTATAGTGTAGTTTTGTTTAGATGAGTGTGTCACCGTGGGGTGCACTGGTTTTGTTCATGAAGAAGGCGGACGACAGTTTGTGGTTTTGTGTATATTATCGTCACTTAATCAAAGTGACAATAAAGAATCTCTATCCTCTTCCACGGATAAATTATTTATTCAATCAAATGAAGGGTTCAGGTTGGTTCTCAAAAATCAAATTACGATCAGGATATCATCAAATGCATGTGAAGGATGAGGATATCCTGAAGACAGCTTTTCATTGTCATCATGGGAATTATGAGTTCATTGTAATGTCATTCATTGTGATGAATTCTCTAGCTGTGTTCATGGGATTGATGAATGCTGTGTTCTGTGAGTTTCTGGACAAGTTTGCAGTGGTTTTAATCAACGACATTCGTTTGTACTCCACATCTGAGGGGGAGCATGCAGAGCATCTACACGCTATTTTTGGAGTTCTTAGTCAACATCAGTTGTTTGGGAAGTTATCAAAGTGTGAGTTTTGGGCTCAAGAATTCCATTTCTTGGGGAATGTTGTGTTCTAGTAGGGACTAGATGTGGATAAATCGAAGATAGAAGCAGTTGTGTCTTGGGAATCCCCCAAGACTATGTCAAAGGTGCAATGTTTCCTTGGTCTCGCAGCCTACTACAGGAGGTTTGTAGCCTATTTATCTCAAGTTGTGACTCCTCTGACAGCTTTGACCAGGAAAGATCAGGCATTCATATGGACTGATCAGTGTCAAGAAAATTTTGAGTATTTAAAGGAGAAGTTAGTAAGTTCTCCAGTTCTTTGTCTTCCAACTGAGGGAGTTCAGTTTGATGTTTTATGTGATGCTTCACATCTGAGGTTAGGTTTTGTTCTGATACATAAAAGACCAGTTGTTTCTTATGGGTCTCAGTAGTTATGTCCCCATGAACATAACTATGACACCCACGATCATGAGTTTGCAGTCGTGGTGTTTGCTCTGAAGTTTCGGAGACCTTATCTCATTGGTGAGCGCTTTGTGGTTTTCACTGATCATAAGATCCTGGGGCATTTTTTCTCCCAGCGTGACTTTAATTTACGTCAGCGTCGGTGGATAAAGTTCTTACAGGAATACAACTTCGAAATATCATATACACCTGGAAGGGGGGATGTTGTAGCAGATGCATTGAGTCAGAAGTCACATAGTGATGAAGTGTGTGAATCTGGTGACTCCTGGTGAGTAATGGAAGAACTGCCAGCATTACATCTTGATATGGGAGAAGTTGGGGGCAGGGTTTGTATTTTTCAAATGATGGTGTAGTCATCTCTGGTGCAGAAGGTGGAAGAGTCCCAATTGGAGGATCTAGAGGTGGAGGTCTAGAGAGACCGAGTTGTTTGTGGAGAGGCCCTTGATGGTTGGTCTAAGGATGAATAACATTGAGTGTTGTATCATGTAAGGACATTTTTTCCATTACCAATGCACGAGAAGGTTCTTAGAGAGTTCCATATTTCTCCTTTAGCAGTGCATCCGGGCGTGTCATAGATATACCGAGCCTTGAAGAGCCTGTTTTGGTGGCCTGGGATGAAGTGTGCGGTTGCGGAGTTTGTGTCTTGATGTTTGGTCTACCAAAAGGTGAAGGCTGAACACCGTGTTCCTGGTGTTCTTCTCCAGCCATTAGATATTCCTTAGTGGAAGTGGGAGGACATCTCAATGGACTTTGTTACTAGTTTACCTCGATCTCTAGGAGGACATGTTGCTATTTTTGTGCTAGTGGACCATTTAATGAAATCATCCCACTTTATATCAATCAAGGAGTCAAACTCAATGGAAGTTTTGTTGAGGCAGTATCTGGAGGAGGTTGTGATACTTCATGGAGTCCCAAGGACGATCAATTCTGATCGAGATCCTCGTTTTACCTCCAGGGTGTGGAGAGGTATCGAACATAATTTTGGTTCTCAGTTATGAATTAGCACTACTTTTCATTCGAAAATGGATGTTCAAACAGATCAATCCATCCAGACTCTTGAAGACATGTTACACTCTTATGTCCTAGATTTTGTAGGTTCATATATGAGGCACATACCCTTGGTGGAGTTCACTTACAATAATAGTTTTCAATCCACCATCGGTATGGTGCCGTTTGAAGCCTTGTATGGTCGGCCCTTCCATTCTTTGTTGTGCTGGACTAGGGTCAGAGATTCAGAAATTATCAGACCATGACTAGTGCAAAGTAAAATAGAGATGGTTCAGGTGATTTGTGAGAGGTTGAAGATTGCGCAGGATTGTCAGAAATAATATGTCGGTCAAAGGGGGAGACACTTAGAGTTTGATGTTGGGGATCACGTGTTTCTAAAGGTGACTCCTCATCATGGGTAGTGAAGATTTGGTCGTGGGAGTAAGCTTTCCGTCTGGTTATTTGAGACTTTCAAGGTGTTAGCTCATGCTGGAGTTGTGACGTATCGAGTAGCACTTCCCCCACAGATGAACCGGATACATGATTTTATTCATGTATCACAGCTCTGTCATTATCTTCATGATGACTCTCACATCATCGATTGGGAAAAGGTCGATGTTAATTATGATGCGACCTTTGAGGAGCGACCTGTGAAAATCTAATACCACAAAGAGAAGGTGTTTCATGGGCATTTCATCCACTTGTTTTGTGTCTTGTGGCGACACGGTGGCATGGAGGAGAGTACCTGGGAATACGAGTCACAGATACGTGCCTAGTACCTAGAGTTGTTTGATGTTTTACTCTTTTCATGTAATGATGTTCCCTTTGTGGTTATAGACCTTTCGTGTTTATGAGATGGCTTTATTTAGTTACTTCTTGTGTCTTGCTCTCTTTTGAGAGTAATCTCGATGGGTGGTTGTTTAAACTTTTTTTTGTTTTCTTTTAGGGCGGTTTTGAATTCTTGAGGATGAGAATGTTTTGAGAGGTATCAGATGTAATGTCCCAAACCTCTATGGTCCATTCCTTTGCGAAAATATGGTGTCTGAGGTGTTTTGGTAGGTCAAGGTGACTTATCCCCAACACTTTTCCAATTTTTCAATTTTGAAAATATTTTCATCGGTGAGACAGATGTGAATAGTTCCATTGGGGAGACCGATGTGAAAATTTCCATCGAGGAGACTGATATGAACAATTCCATCGGTGAGGCCTATGTGAATAGTTCAATCAGTGAGACCGATGTGAAGAGTTCCATGGGTGAGACCGATGTGAATAGTTCCTTTGGTGAGACCGATGTGAACACTTCCATCGGTGAGAACGATGTGAAAAGTTCAATCGATGAGACCGATGTGAAGAGTTCCAATGGTGAGACCGATGGGAACAGTTTCATCGGTGAGACCAATGTGAATAGTTTCATTAGTGAGACCGAGGTGAACAATTCCATCAATGAGACTGAAGTGAACAGTTCTATAGGATCGGTCTGTTATTCTATGAATTGTACCATCGGATCGGTATGTCATTCTTTGAACAGTACCATCGGGTCGGTCTGCTGTTTTGTGAACAACATCATCGGATCGGTCCTTCATTCTGTGAGCAGTACCATCGGATCGATGATTCGTTCTATGAATAGTACCATCGGATCAGTCAGCCATTTTTTGAACTGTACCATTTATCGATGAGTCATTTTGTGAACAATACCATCAGATCGGTCTGTAATTCTGTGAACAGTACCATCTGATTGAACTATCATTTTGTGAATAGTACCATCAAATCGGTGAGTCATTATATGAACAGTATTTCCAGGATTGGTGAGTCCAAGATCGATGAGTCCATAATCGTTGAGTCATTACGTGAATAGTGTTTCCAGGATCGGTGAGTTCCAGATCGGTGAGTCATTTTGTGAACATTGTTTCCAGGATCAGTGAGTCCAGGATCGGTGAGTGTACAGTGTTTCCAGGATCTGTAGGTGTACAGTGTTTCCAAGATCGTGAACAATGTTTCCATCTTCCTACAGTTTCTCCCCTTTGACGTTTTCTTTGACATAAAATGCATTCGAGGCCTTGTTTTAAGGGATTTACGGCCAAATAAAATCTCATAACTCCTATATTAATTTCCATAAGTCTCAGGATGCCTTTACTTGTTCAAACTGTGTGGTTTATTACCATCCAATTTTAATGGAAAATCTAGCGTATCTTAAACTATTACTCTGTTAAATCTTCTAAAGGGATTAGATCTCTTCCTCACTTATTCAACCTTCTTCTTCCCTAGTGAAAGATGCTCAATCCTTTCCTTCTTCCCATAGTAGCGGTGTGATAAAACCTGAATACTCAGATCGTTTCCCCGTGAAGTTTCTTGCTGCTACATATGAACCCCTTTTTTAGTGCAAGTAACAAGTGTCGATCATTCATAGATATAAGGTATGTTTTATCATTGTTTTTTTTTGGTTTATCTCCATATGTTTCTCCTTACTCTATTATGGATTGTGATCTTTATACATCTAATGGAGTTTTCTTGGGTTTCAGTTGGTGCGTTCGTACCGCAGCATCCTCGAGAGGATACGGTTGTCATAGGAGGACACGATCATGATCCTTCGTGTGGATAGTTCTCATATAAAGAACAAAAAGAACCATTTGAGGTAGGGGATTCGTTGCTTATTTTTTATTTTATGTGCAACTGTATTGTTAGCATGTTTTATCCCACTAGATCACAATGGAATTGAAATAATAAATATTTGAACTGGATAAATAAACTGATATTAATCGTATGTTATTGCCTCTTGTTTTTTCAGATAGTGTGGTATATGTGCTTTCATTGTTTAGCCTTTCATTCATGATGGAAATTGGTCAAGAACGTAAAGCTTGAATTAATTGATAATTGTTTGGATAAAGATAAAGAGTCATATAAATGAATCTGGTTCTTCGTGTTGTAATTTTATGTTCATAAAATTGGTGCAGTAAGAATGTTTAATTATTTTTTATAGCATACAGGTTAGGTTTTTCCAAATTTGGAACCTAAGAATAATAAATCGGTTAATCGAAGATGGATTAAAGAATTGGTTATTCGATAAAAGAAAATTTCTTATAGGGTTCTGAGTTATCCTTTTGATTGTTTAAGAGCTAAGAGATCAATTGATATGATGTTTATTTTCCTACTTCTTGTGTTGTGATGTGAGACTCGATGGTTGTTGTGATATGTGGGGGCATGGAGGCCTATTGGTTGTGGTAGTATTTGATGCCTAGAGTGGCGAGATGTATTGAGTTATGCATGCAGGTATCGGGGAGGACACGAGGGATGATGAAATGGGTTTGATGTTAAAGTTTGGATTCTTAATGATTCTTATTGGTTGTTTATATGCTTTAATTTCCTCACTCCTCAAGGCAGCTGGTTTTTCTTACCCTTCTTCCAAACAGGGAGAAGACCTGCGGGGTATTCCACGTGCTTTCTATGTTTAGCTTCTCAAGGGAGGATGGGTCTACTCTCTTGCTATAAGCGGCAATGACTGGATGGGTAGTTAATCTACTAACTGGGTTGAGCCCCCTTGTGTTTAGTAGTATAGAGTGTTTTTCTATAATGCCTGGGATTATGAGAAAGTAATGATGAAAATAAATAATTGAATAAATGATGTTAACCCATGGGGTTGGATCTTGCTAGGATACAATTCTGAGGTTACAATTTAAAGGGATAGTGTAATTTGGGTGTGATGCTAATGAAATGTAATGTGGAAATTGATAATGGTTAATCAGTGTTTAAATAATTAATTAACCAAAAATATAACTGATAAAATGTATTGAAGTAATGTATTGAATCTATTTAAATGGTTGTGTGCTTATTGGATACCTAGTCTTTGAAGTGGCATCCGGGAGTCTGAGAGATGTAAGATGCAATTGAGTCTAAGACTAGGTTATGCCTATAGTGTGGTTGTGAGCTATATTATATTCTTTACTTTTTGTGTTTCTATAAGCTACTACACCCCATCAGTTAGGGAAACTAACACCCTGGGGATTCTGAGCCCTGGGGGTGTTTTCCCTAACATTCTAGTGGGAAAATAGATGACTTACTACCCCCTTTGTCCCCGCTTTCTTCTCTTGGTCGTTACTTGTGCTGGTAAGCACAATGGCTAGTTTTTTCCATATATGTGTGTAGAGGGCTGTAATGGCTTGTGGTTATTCAAAAAAATATTTTCTGGATATAGTATCATATAGACTACTATAGGCGTAACGTGTATAGGTTGTGACGGCTTGAGGATTATTACTCGGTGTGTGGGTTGTAATGGCTTGAGGTATAATTCCTGATGTATGATACATGTTATGCGAGCTATGGTGGATCCCAAAAACTACCTGGTTACCTTCTTGTATAGGCGTGGTGGTTTTGTTGCATGATTTGCATGTTGTGGTGCTTCACCCAGGTTTCTGCGGGTAAGCCTTTTTGGAGAGAGATTCTTAAGACGTGCGATATAGGGGAAAAGCAGCAAACTAGTGGGGAAGTAGTAGCGGGGTACCCTTGATATTCTTTATTATATTATATACTCTTGTATGCATTAATTGGTGAGAGTATCCATGGTGAGGATGAGAACTTAGTATACCTATTTAGGTGATGAGTTAGTTTCCCTTGTTGTTCACTGTGCTTTATCATGCATCTTTACTTTTTCATGAGAGGCCTCAGGGAGGATCCTACTGAGTATACTATTATACACACCTGATGTATGTATGAACTATTTTTTAGGTCACTTGGAGCGGGTTGAAGATCAAGATGGTTTCTATTATCTTGGGTTTGCAGGAGCTGTTTGGGATTGTGGTTGCTAGTGTTTTTACTTTCTTTTGGGTATTTTTAGTTTTCCCCTTTTAGTTGTAGTAGTATTGCATGACATTACATATGTGTACTTGGGTTTTCATTTATATTTCAGTCTGATCTAGAGTTGGTTGGTGTCTATCTTATCTCTCTCTTTCGCATGTGTTCTCTTAGAGTGTAATGTCTCCCATCTGTGTGCTTACTATACCCTCAGTGCTAATCGCCAACCCGGGGCCTACTGGAAGCGAGACTCAGGGGTTATTATCTCCCTTCTCACATTGTCGGCCTAGAAGGGTTACACTTTGTAGGGAGGGGGTCGTGAAATTTATAATTATCAAACTTATCCAAATTTTCAATATTGAAGTCATTTTTAATAATTCAATTTTACTCATTTTTCACTTGCATGAAATTAAGATTAAGAATTCATTAATAATGTTAAAAATGTATTTGTAAAAAATATTTATAAATAAATATATTTATAAATGTATGTTTACTATTATTATACATTTATAATTAGAAATAAATAAATAATATTTATTTAAAAATAATATATATAATTATAAATAAATGATTATAAAATTATAATCTCTTTATTTAAATAATGAATATATTTACTATGTTGATATATATATAATTAAATACATATATAATGATATGAATATTTTTTTAAAGTATTTATATACTTATAAAAAAATTATATATTAAAAGAATTATAAAATTATTATTTTATAAAAATTATTATTATAAGTATTATAATTATATATAATAATTATACTTTTTTAAGAGTATTGTTTTAAAAAAATTATTATAAGTATTTATCAATGATAAAAAATTCTAATAAAGATTAATTTTATCAGATCTTATTAACTTAATATTGATAAAAGGTATCTTTATCATCCCTTTTATTGAAGTGATAATAAAAGTGTCACAATTTATTTTAAGAACCCAACCCATCGCGAACTAGTTCTCAATATATAAAAATCTCCATGGAAGTGACCAACTGTCGATGCTCCTCATTTTCGAATCCATGCTCGAATCTAGGCTATAATCATAGCGCTAACTATTCCAGGGCTCAAATCCAATTCTTTGGTGATTCTAGGGTTGAATGCAGCCATGAATCGAACGAAATCCAGGTCTTTCGATATCGCTAATTTCCCTCGGTTATCCACTAAACCTTATCATCCTACATTTGTGTATGATAAAAATTTTAGTTGCACTATAATATAATAAAACAACCCAAAATTCATTATTTTTTAGATATATTTAAGTATCGTATTCCCCAATATCATGTGGGTCTCCTTGGGATGACATTGGTACTGTACGACATGAAATATATCAAACCCAATGTTGGTTCATATTGTTGTGATGTATAATAGGCCCCTAATACCTATATTACATGACATATACCTCTTTTTAATCATCAACATCTAAAAAATTCATCCATATATGGGTCGGTGTTGGCATCGATTTAGAATATTACATTGAAAATCACTTGGATGCGGAAATATCTAACATCATTGGGGGATTATATTATTTCATGTAGAAATTGTAACTAAGAGGGTTGAGTCAGGAAGAAGTGAAATATAGGGTTATCCCCTTATATTGAAAATTTAATTCTAGAAGTTGTTTACAAAAAATGGTTGATGAAATATCTTACACATGGAAATAACTATATAATGATTTTTCTATGAAAATATTTCCTAGGATAAGGAGAACTGAAATATGGGGTAAAATTAATGGATTTATTTAGGATGAATGTGAACAATTCCTATAGGCTTGGAATAGATTTAAAGGTCACTTATGAAATATAACAATCAAATGATTCTGATGAATCTATAAAATGAGATGATAAAAAACATTATATATGTTTTATATGTTGTCTTATTTATCTAACTACTTATTGAAACAATATAATGTCTTTAGTTTTTATTTTTTAAATATTTCAATTTGAATTTAAATAATACGACTTAAATGATATAAAAAATCAAATAGGTTTAAGTTTATATAATCCTTGGACTATATTATACAGAAAATAATGATTTGAGATAAAATGTAATTGATATTTTGATTTTAGTTGTTGAAATATAGTCAGAAAATGAACAAGAGGAATGATTCATTTTCTAGGAAAAACCTTAGCATCATGGTAATTTAAGAAACAAAATACTATTTGATTATGTTTTTCCTAAGTAGATTAAATTATTGATAGAATTTATTTTTCTCAATCCTTTAGGATTGATCAAAATTTTTCTAAATTTGATATTTTATTCGAAAAAAAACTAATTTAATGAGAATAGGTTTCTATTATTTGAATTTTAAAAAATATTTTAAATAATTTAAGAATAAATCTTATACCACAAGATATAACTGATTTTAATTAAATAAAATAATAACATTGATTGATGTAAATTCAATAAATAAGTTTTAATATAATCTATTTTTTCGAAATAAAAATTAATTTTCATGGATAAAATAATTACACCTTTAGAACACTACTTTAATTCCACTTTATTAGTTTGGATTTAATAATTCAACAGCATGCTATGTTCACATTGGATTCTTAATTCTATTGAATTTTATGGTTTACAAAATGAACATAAATCCATATTTTATGTCCTTATAGTGTCAATATGATGCACCATAGATATGACCATCTCAATTAAATGGCATAAAAATGTTTCATTATAATTCATTACCATGCCCATTTATCTTAAGAATTTTATGAAATAAGGATAAAAAATAACTAAAAAATTTATTTATTTTTAAACTAATGGACATTTTTTGGAACAATATATGAAAAAACATAATCCATAAGAAGCCTTCATTATTCTTATTTGGATGAAGCTTCACATTTCACATTTTTTTATAAGGATCAAGCTTCTCATGTATAGATTTGATCTAATTATCATCCTTGTCAGCCTCTCTAAATGATTTGGACTATACTTGGGGAAAATGAGGTTTTTTGTAGAGTCTTTCTCCTTCGAGTTTTCACCAAAACTTTCTGATCACCAATGAAATTTTATTCATTGATTTCATTCATAATTTTATTTCTTGTAGTAGATAAAAATATACCCATATTTGAAATGATAACACACTCGTTAATACTTCTTAAAAATCACTTCATTTGATTATTTACATATCTAATAAACACTATGTATGTTTTACTATAATCCATCTTAAAACATATCATTCTTTAACATTTTCTTTTGGTTCCACCCTTAGTAATCTCTAATTACCATCCGTGTAATTCTCACAAATGGGAGGCATTCAACTTTGATAATGAATATCTTATGCGTATTTATTTATTTATTATACAAATTTAATATTTTGATGAACCCAATGGGATATATTTAATTTCACTTGGATGATTAAAAGATTTAATCCAATGTATCTTATTCTCTCCTCATCCTCCTCACTCATTTACTGATTGTTTGATGATATCTATTTTCCTTATTTTAATAATTGTTCTTGCATTACCATCAGCATATCCTTATGGTCAATAATGTTTACACAGAAAAATAATTCTCTATAGAAATAACGTATTGTTTCACATTTATGTTTAATTTATTTCTTTTCAGAATTACTATTATAATAATTTTTTTCTTGTACAAGTGGATTCTTTTTTTCGAGTTAGGGTGGTTTTTTCTAAGATTCTCATGCTTGTGAGGGATTGTACTTCGATCCAGTAACTGAGATAATGACAATAAGGAAATGCATCAAGAATGCATAAAACCACCAGGATAAGGTGAATTCCTACTACTTATTTAATTAATTTGTTACTATTTTATCTAATATTTTTAAGTTTATTTCCTTATCATTTTTATCTTATACTTATTTTTTTTCACATGTCTTTTAGGAAGTCATATTTGCTTTAAACTATCTAAAACAAGATACAAAAGAGATAAAATGATATTTTCAGCTAATATTACAACATTTTAAATTTCATTTTATTAATCTATTGAACAAAAAACAATGCATATTGATTTCATGTAATTATCTGAAAAACCTATCTCATGGTTGAAAGTCTCTTCTCTTCTAATTTTTAGTAATAAGAAAGATTTTTCAGAAAATAACATCGAGTCAATATGCAGTTTTGGAAGTTCGAAATAAAAAGACAATGAAAACACAATAATATTGGAAGTTAATATTTTTTGTGACTTTGTAATGTGAATGAACCAATCATGCCTCAATACGACACATAGTGTGACCGATATGACTCCAAGTGTTTCTTTCTATTTAAAATTCACATTAATTTTAATAAAAAGTATAACTGACATAATCAAAACTAACTGAAAAATTATGATTGTTTTGATAATTTAGGTAAATTATTCATAAGTCATTTTAGACATGTATGAATCAGCCTCACCTCAATTTTATGCCTGATGTGACCGCTATGACTCAGTGTGTCCATTAGCAGTTTAAAATCGACAATTTAGCTCAAAAAATGTAACTCACTAAAAATAAATAAAATGCACTCATATTTTCTTAATAATTTAGGAAATAAATTAGTAATTAATTTTTGATGTGTAGAAATTGGTATCATGTCAAACGGATACACTGTGTGATTAGTATATGTCAAAGTGCGTTTTTCCGGTTTAAAATAAAATTTTAGTAAAAAAAAGTGACGTACACAAAACAATGAAAATGAATTTGGATTATATTAATACTTTATAAAAATGATTCATAAGTTATTTGAGATGTGTAGGTATCATATTCACCTCCATTAAATGCACAGTGTGACCAATATGACTCTATGTGAGTCTTTTTATTTAAAAATGACATCAATTATAATAAAAAAGACAGATGACCTACTCAAAACTAAGAAAACACATTCATATTGTTTTTATAATTTAGTAAAATGATTCATAAGTCATTTGATATGTTTAGGAATCATTTATACCTCATTATGATTCATGGTGTGACTGGTATGACTCCAAGTGCATCTTTTTATTTAAAAATGACATCAATTTTAATAAAAAGGGCAATTGACCTACACAAAACTGAGAAAATAAATTTTGATTGTTTTGATACTTTAGGTAAACTATAAATAAGTAATGTTTTATGTGTATTAATCATCGTTACCTTAATCGGATACATAAAGTTCCTGGTTTGACTCCACGTGTCCATTATCAGTTAAAAATTGACAGTTTAGTTCAAAAAATGTCACTCATAGAAAGCCAAGAAAATTCACTTAGATTTTCTTGAAAATTTTTGAAATTTATTCATAAGTCATTTTTGATATGTAGGAATTATTCTCACATAAAACTGATACATGATGTGATCATTATGATCCAAAGTATCTGTTTCCATTTTAAAATTACATTTTAGTAAAAAAGATAAGTGACGTAATAAAAACCAAGTAAATTCATTCATATTGGTTTGATACTATATTAAAATGATACATAAGACATTTGGGACATTTAAGAATTATACTAACCTCAATCTGATGCATGGTGTGACTAATATGACTCCAAGTGTATCTTTTTATTTAAAATTGACATCAATTTTAGTAAAAAGGACAACTCACCAACTCCAAATTGAGAAAACGCATTCGGATTATTTCGATACTTCAGTAAAATAGTCCATTAATCATTTTCAACATGTAGGAATCATTTTCATCTCAATTAGATAAATTATTTATTAATTTGGAATCAATGTTTCTGTTATCAATTTAAAGTCAATATTTATTTCAATAGGTGTCACTCACTAAAAAACAAGAAAACATGCTTGGATTGTATTTATAATTTGGGAAAACAATTCATAATATATTTTTTGTTTATAAGTCAGTATCATGTCAAACTGACACATGATGTGAAAGGTATGCGTCAAAGTGTGTGTTTCCAGATTAAAATTTCATTTTAGAAAAAAAGGCAACCGACGTACTGAAAACCGGGAAAACACATCTAGATTATTTTTCTACATTAGGAAAATTATCCATAAGTCATTTGGGATATTTAAGATTCATATTCAACTCAATCCAATGTATGGTGTGACCAGTATGAACCCAAGTTTATTTTTTCAATATATAAATAACATTTAATTTAAAACGTGCATCACATCACCAAAACTGAGCAAATGAGCCTAGATTGTTTTCTCTTCATTAAAATTCTATATATGTACTTGATTTTGATTATTTTTTTTGTGTTATTGGTAATGTGGTGGGATATTATAACACACTTCACCGGTGTTGTAGTGTCCTATTACAACACACAATAATATTCCCCTTTATTAGTGCTTTTATGAGCACTGATAAATGGCCCTTTATCAACTCTTTTTAAGACCTGATAAAGGTTTCCTTTATCAGTGCTTCTAAAAGTGATCATAAAGGATACATTTATCATATCTTCTATAATCACTAATAAAAAACTTCGGATTTTTATCTCACTCCAGTATTTACTACTTCTCTAGCACAAATAAAGTCCATTTTTAGCGTTGTTAAAGGCCTATTTTGTAGTAGTGATTCAAGGCTCAATGTGTCCATAATCCTTTGATAGTATACTAATGCTATGCCAGAAAAAAATAATCCCCATAAATTGATAAATAATATCCTAAAATATCAAATTTAAATCATTAATAGAATATATTCTAGAAGCTGATTCTTAAATGGGTCCATATTAATTCAATTTAATCATGAATTTCACATATAATGAAAAATATAGTTTAAATTCAAAAATGAAATAACCAATACTTCTATAAAAAATGATTCACATGAAAACTCCTAGAAATATAAATATAATTATGTAACTTTAGTGGAAAATCAATTTTCATACGAGACTCTAATAATCTTATCCTACTATACATGCCAAATTTTTTATTGTTAATTGATTAAATTTATAATAAATTATTATCCTTTTGTAAAGTTTTTTTAGTAATAGAGATATGGGATCAATTGGATGCTTGACATGATCACACCTGATACATGAGATACAATTAGAGTTCAAAATTTTGGTTTTTTCCTTCATTTGGTGATAGGTGAAATACATGGGGCCTTGAACATCTCTCTATGATCTATTTGATATCATCACCCAAAAAAACAACCCCAATACACCAGTGGGAAATGAGTTTTAACCTTCATGAAAATGTTTTTTACGTTGTTCCCTAGATCAAATGACTATAAACATTAGTTTTACAATTGGACAACCATCAAATGCACCTCCATCATTATTATAATAACACCTATCTTTTAAATTTGGTTTTTTAAATTCATTATTTTAGTTTCTTAACTAGTGTAATTTTTATTTAAAGTAAAGTTAGAGGATTTTAGTGTAAAGTTAAAGGAAGAGGACAAAGAGTAAGAGGTGTCATAATAGTATTGAGTTCTCAGTGAAGCTATATCAGTTACTAGCTAGTATATGGTGGGATTCAAGAACATCAATTAGCACCCCCAGGTACCCAGTGGGCTTGGACTAGTTACCTTATATCATACAAGTATTTTTTTTAATAAAAGTTTAAATAATTCTTTTAACCTCAAATCTAAATCCCTAATACGTTTTTAGATTTGTAATTTTATTATTTCAAACATATAAATAATCCTCAAAAGAATTTCCTTCCTATACTTTCATATTTAATAAAATACCACTTCAATTCATGTCTTAATCCCTTCTAAGAGGTCACAATAGCTCGTCTTTTACAAATATTCAGTTGTTGCTACTTATAATATTCTTCTCTCTCTTATTTTATTAATATTGTGCTTTTAATTGTTAAAATAAACTAGCCAAGGTTTTTTTAAAACCCTCATTTATTATCATATTTATTCTTAATATTTGTTTTAGGAGTTGATCCTTGGTAAAAAAAAGATAAATCCATAGTATTATATTATAAATTTCTCTCATTTTTTGGGAAATGGTTAATCCTTTAAAATTTATTATGTTATGTTGGTCTAAATATTCATATAGAAATTTATTATATTCCTATAGTCTTTGAAAAAAAATTCTACACTAGTTCGAGTAGGTGACCCCTCATCTCTTCCATATTGTTAATGTTTTTGGTTTATTAGTGGTATATGGAAAAGTGGTTTTGATTAAAAAGTAGTTTTTTAATTAATAATGATTTTATTAGATTTATCTCCTAAAAATATAATATTTTTTTGACTATATTGATCTATATTTTTCACAATGGAATTGTTTGGATATTTATTATGAATAGCATTAAATATGGTAAATCTACTTGTTATGTAGTAAGTATTTATAATTTTCGTTAGTATTCCTATTTGTTTAAATATTTATGTTGAATCATTATTCACAATACTTAAACCATATAATTTAGCTTGTTATATGTAAACTACTAGTATAAGTTAGTGAATTACAGTATATTGGTTGATTCATGGTAATGGTGATTCATTATAACTACTATTTTTTTATTATTGAGTATATTGGAAGGGTTATATGGTTTTTATGTATTACACGGTAAGGTCATATAGTTTTTGATTAATAATTTATTAAAATGGGATGGTCATTCAATGACATAAATTTTTATACTCATCGCCACTTTTCTTAAAGTGATGGGCTACAAGATTACCTCAACTTGGTATACATGATCCCCATTCCCATGAAATGGAATTTATATCATAGCTTAGTTTCTTCCCTTTCCATGGATTTTAGTCTTAGACCGATGTAAGTAAAACAATTTTGGATCCCCCCTATATTATAAGTTACTTACTACAACTAATATTCACGTTTAACATTCATGCCCAATCCTAATGATTGTTTTTTTCTTAACTGAGTACTTATTATTACAACTACATTCACTTGACTTTATTATAGGTAGGTAGTGTTTGTATGGTGACCACTTACTAGGTATGATATACTCACACCCAATATATTTCCTTTTATGATGCATGTTGGTCCTTTCGTGTGTGATAAAATAAAGTGTATGGAACCAGAGTATTGAACTTCATAGTTCATGGAGTGATGAGTATATTTGGACCTTTTTATATATTTTGGTGGTCTATTCAGAATATTTCAATGAATTTTATCATTATTTATTCTTCAAAGGATATTCCACTCCTAAAACATCATCTTTTTCCAACTCAATGTTTCTTTGGTTTACATTGCACCAAAGTATGTCCTATATTAATAGTTATGTATTTTGGATGGTTTTTAGGGTATTATTGAAATATGCATGTGTATTTATTCATGGTAATGTATTTTCACACATTATTAAAATTTTCTAGTTATAAAAATTTTCCCTGATGTATGAGTACCTTCTATGGAAGATGGGTTATGTGATCCATTTATTTAATTCCTACAAAGTACATGTTGAATTTTCATCATGAAAATTTTCAAATTAATATGGAATCAAAGAGGTAAAACCATCTCCCATATGAGTATTATCCATCCCTCAATGTTTATTCCGGACTCTAATAATTTGTATTTTCACCTAAGGTATTTTAGTGACCTCATTAATGTATTGTTCAGGTATCTAGGTCATAGTCATTACAAAATGGAAATCGAGTGCACTAAAGGTCATAAGGATTGAGGGTATCCATGAGATAAGATCATAAAAAAATTATAAATTTACCTATAAACATATAAATTTAGTGTAATTATGGAGGAATATTTGGTTAAATTAGGTTTCTATATATTTATTTTCATTTTCTCCATGATTCAATTCTAGTTCATCAAGTCTCATGGATCATTAATAGGCATCTATAAGTATAAACAGATAAAAAAGAAAAAAATGCTAAGAAATTTCTTTTGTTTGTGTAGTTTATTATTGGAATCAGTTAACAATTCATACTAACTGAAACATAAATAATAAATAAATAGTATTTTTCTATTTTTTATTAGTGTAGACTCAATTAATATGAATCAAAAACTTATTCATTCGATTTAATAAATATCTTCATTAATTTTTGTATCAAAAATTCCCATGATTATATATATAAAAGTGTGACTAAAAATTATTTTAATTATTTTGAATTTATAAAGTGATCTCATAAAATGAAATAAGTAATATAGGGGATGGAGTTTACACCTGACTATTATTGTGTTATTCTAAATTTTAAAGCCTCCCATTCTTCGAAGAAAACTATAAGTTCATTCTCTATATAATTGTAAAATATGCCACCCAAATGAACACCTACTATTATGCAGGAATAATAAAATGATAATGCACCATCAATTAAAATTATTTTTGATTGATTTATTTTTGAATGGATTTCTCAGCTACTCTAGGTCGTTGGTTAGTCAGTACCTCAGAGAGATCCTATGATAGTTTATAAAGGATTTTTAATTACATCATCCTTCACCATTTTAGGTGAATTATTTCCTCATGAAGGTAAATGTTGGATTTTCATTTTATTTCTTATTTGAGATCATTTATAATACAAAGTAATACCTTGTTAAATTATCTACTTTTACGCTTGAAAGGGTAACCCACTAGGGGTAGTATGTTATGACCAAGACCGAGAAAGATTGGGGTATTACCTAGAATAACTATAAGGAATTGTTTTTTAAGTAAATTTACACTAAAATGTGACATTTATTAAAGGCTCAATAGTGTATAGAGATTAAGGGAGTATTCCAATTCATAAATTTACTTATCTTCACTCCATGCTTAAGTTGAAATAAGGAATAAAAAACCAAGGCATTTTGAAATAGTTTTAATGGGGAATTTACAAAATCAGCTGTTTTTTAACCTATATCTCTTCCCTGAAGTTTTGGATAAGGTAATTCAAGTTAATAAGGGATATAAAGAAGAATTGGGAGATAGTGTATCATTAACTAGTCAAATTGAGGTTGAAAGTTCTTTTAGTGGTCAAAAGCGATGACTAAATAATATGAGTAAATGTTGATTTTTCATGGGAAGTCAAGGTGGAAGTGTGCCTTCTTATACTATATTAGGGATACCTATATTATATTTTCATATTTAACGCCTAGATTTTTTATGGAATATTTTTTTCAAATAAATTAAATTTCCCTAATATCATGTATTACACACAACACCGAGTTTTAACGAATAACATTATACTATCAACATTATTATTTAAACATAATAGTTATAACATAGAAATTTAACTATTTATAATGAATATGAATAACCAAAATATAAAAATTAAGTATAATTATTTAATATAAAGAAATCATATTGATAAAAAAATGCTTAATTTTTAGTAAAGTCTTTATATGTTTCAAAGACACTATTTACTCAAAAAAATGTTTCAATTGTTTTTTCTAAAAAAATTAAACAAAATTAATTTTCATACTTAAAAAATTTATTTTAAAAAATAAAAAAAAAGAAATATAAATTTCAACATTATCTTTGATGGAATTTTTGAAATATATTTTGCAAAGATTACTTTTTAGATGAATAGTAAAAAAATAATAATTTTTAATAAAAAAATGGAACTTTTTTAAAGAATTTACAAGATCCATTTTATTTTAAAATAGTTTTACAGGAAAAATTATTTAAATTTTATATTTATTAATTAAATTTAGCTCTATGTAATCAATTTCAAATTGAATATTAATATTAAAATTTTCTATCCTTATGAATATTTTCCATTTGAAAAAACTACTTTTTCATCATGTCTGTGGATTTCATATTAAATTAAAATTTTACATTTATGTGAATAGAATTTTTAAAAATATATACTATATTTTTAATCATTATAAATAATAATATATAATAATTTCCACTTAATTCTTTGTTAAAATGACTAGTAAAAGAGTAAAAATTAATTTTCATGATTGAGGTTAAAATGGATTTGTCGAGGTGTTCAACTAACAAGATAAGGGGTGAAATGAAATATAAACTTATAAATTACAATTTTATAGAAGTATTTAGACCTTATATCATATAAGGTTATATAATGATCCTTTTTGGATCCTTTTTTCATGTTTAAAACTTGGGTATACCTTTTTATTATCAAAAATTCCATGTGTGTACTCTCCCCCACTTATAAAAAGGCACCCCTATCCTCTCCTATACACACTTCCATAACCATTTTTTAGACCAATTACTACCCAAATACATTAATTAATTCGATACCCACATCTTATAGACCTTATTTTTATTATAAAACCTTTCTAATAAGTCTTTAAATGTAAACCTAAATGGGTTCTCCGAAGAAGGGGTATATTCTTTAACCATGCGCTTTCATTTTATTTATTTATCTAAATCATTCAAATATTATTATAAAACGATAATATAATAACATAATTATATAAAATTTACTAATATATTATTATTTTAATGTTATTACCTACATATATCTCATATTCCATCAATTTTGAAACGAAATCGTTGACCATGTGTATAGCGGACTACAGCCTCACAAACTGATGTAATTCATTTTCCATCACTGCCTCCCACAAATAGAGATAATGATGGATTTAATATTTATATATGATATGAATACCATTAATATTATTACTTAATTATAATCTAATATATAAATTCTAACTTTCTTTTCTGGGGGAATACAATAACATCACTCGTGTGTACGGTAGATTACTACCTCACAAAATGATGTGATTCGTTTTTCACTTGCATTTTACATGAAGGTAATAAAGGTAAATTTGATAAATATTTTTGATATATATGAAATTATAATAACTCTATAAATGTGATATAATATTTACCTTCCTTTCGTTCAAATCCATCTTGAAAATGGAAACAACATTCATGCGTCTTTACGACCAACCGTCTACATGAACAATGTAATTCATTTTATATATATAACTTTGATGGTATACTCTAATAAATATATTTTATGAATATATATTATATTTATAAAATTTTTAACATTATTTATAATATTTTATAATGATTAAATTAAAATTAATTAAAATTCCAAACCAAAACATACATGAAAAACAAACCAGTCATTACCCAAAACCTGATTTTTTTTAAAGTTATTAATAAACAGGTAAAAAAGTCATAAGTAAATCATATATCGTATGATATATACGAGTATGGTTCTTTAATATACTTATAATAAAACCATATTTATTTTAATATAGGTTTCAACATGTATGAAAACTTTCAAGACTTGAGATAATAGATTTTTTGTATAACTTTTATTTATGTGGGACGCATGTCATATTCACCACTTGTTTCTTTTTTCTGGTGTATATAATAATCATGAACGTATTTATGATTATTATAATGAAAATTTTGGGATAAAAGTATATATAATTTTCTTTCCTTCAGGTTCATTACAATTCAAAAGTTACAAAAGTGGTAAAAGTTTTATGATGCAATCACATTGTTAATTGGGATTGTTTATGATTATGCATACAATAATGAGATCTTATGATCTTCCTCTAAAGAAACTCATGGAATTTATTTTTCCTATAGTTATTCATTTAAATTAAATTTTTTCCTCTCATTTATATCTCTTTATATACCCAATATTCCAAAATAATGTATATTTCAATATTATCTTTTATTTGATTTTTGATAATTTTCTAAAAAGACTAATTTTTTTAATGAATTGTAAAAAAATTGTTTATTTTTATTAAAAACTGTCTTTTCATTTAAATAATTTACAAAATCCATTTTATTTTAATATGGTTTAAAATTTTTAATTAATTATATTATATATTTATTAATTAAATTTAGGTCATTTTAATCTATTTTATATTGAATTCTAATATTAAAACATTCTATAGTTATGAAAAATTTATCTTTGGAAAACTGCTTTTTCTTCACAACTATAGGTTTAATTTGAAATTAAACATTACCACTAATGTAAATTTAATTTTGAAAAATGGATTTAATATTTTTAATAATAATTGTTAATATAATATAATGATTTAAAATTAATATTTCTCTAAATGAATAGTAAAAATAGTTAAAATTAATTAGCACAGTTAAGGTTGAAATGTGTATTCTGGGGGGGTAAACTAAAAAGGTAAGGGGTAAAATGGCCTAGAAAATTTTCTAAAATACCATTGTCTTGACATATGTTAACCTTATCTCATATAAGTTCTGATAATTATCCACTTTTTATCCATGTGGTATATTTAAAATGTGGGTATGCCTTTTTCTTTTCAAAAATTCCACGTGTGTCATCTCCCTCAATTATAAAAGGGAACCCCTATCCTCTCTAATAAACACATCAAAAATACATTCATTAAGACAATAAATCCCCAAATACATTATTTATTTCCATACCCACATCTTAGAGGCCTTATTTTTATTAGGAAACTCTCTTAAGAATACTTTCGGAGTAAACCTAAAGGGGTTCTCTGAAGAAGAGGTACAGTCCTTAACTATGAATCCAATAACTCATTAAATTATTATCCAACCATGATCATATAATAAAATAAGTAATTACCATGTTTTATTATTTTAATTTCATTACCTATATCAATCTTCTCTTTCAAAAAGTGGGAAACAAAACCATCAATCGTGCGTAAGTCGGACTACCACCTTGCGAACTCATGCATTTCATTTTCCATCAGTGCCTCTCAAGGAAATTGATAATGATGGATTTAATGTTTATATATTATAATGATAAAATTTCTATACTTATTTAATTATAATATCACATGTACCCTCTTAATTTCAATTTAGGGAGAATTTGATAATATCGCTCATGTGTACCGTGGATTACAGCCTTGTGAAGTGAAGTGATTCGTTTTTCAATTACGCTTTACATGAAAGATAATAAGTATAAATTTAAAAAAATTATTTGATATATATTAAATTATAATTACTCTATAAAGTTTATATATTATTTACCTTCCTTTCATTCCATTCATCAAGAAAATGGAAACATCATTCAGGCATACGTATAACCTACCATCTACATGAACGTTGTAATTAATATTCTATCTCTAACTTCAATGGATTACTATAAAAACATATATAGTAAAAATATATTATATTTATCTCATGGTTAAAATTCAGGATATTATTTAACCAAGATAAAATTAAAATAATCTAAAAAATCAAACCAAAACATGAATGAAAAATGAAGCAATCATTATCCGAAATGTGATTTTAAAAAGGAATTGTTAATAAATAGAAAATAAAAGATCATAAGTAAATAATATATGGTATGATATATATATATATATATATATTATAATGGTTATAATATATATGTATAACAAACCTATATTTATTTTATAATTGGTTTGAATGTTTATGAAGAAATCTAAGACTTGAGGTAACAGAGTTTTGGCTCACTTTTATTTCTATGGGACATAAGACATATTCACCGCTTATTTATTTTTTATGGTGTATATACTACAAATTAATGTATTTTATGCTTAAAATCATGATAATTATGGAATATAAATATCCATATAAGTTTATTTATTTCATTTTCCTTATTATTCAAAATTTACCAAAGTGGTAAAATTTTTATGTTATAATTTCATTGTTTACTGGGATTATTTATGATTATGATTCTAATGATGGGATATTAAGATATAACTATCAAGAAACTCATGTGTTTTATTATCCTATAGTAATTTATTGAAATTAATTTTTTTTTCATTTCATTTTTCTCCCCTGATGTAATCAATATTTCAAAATATTTTTTTTAAGGAAAAGACCGAATTTATTTCTATGTTCGGTCGAAAACCAATTTTCTTCCATGTCTATGTTTTCAAGAAATATTTTCAATAAATTTTTCACTATTATATAATTATTTTTTAAATATATTTCAACTCATGTTTTGAATTTTACAAAATGGTTTAAAAGGAATATTCTTTCTATTTATTGAGTAAGGATCTTTTGACTTTTTACCGAAAATTTGAAAGGAATAATCATTTTAATCTGTATGAAATGAATATAATTTTCCACCATAATGACCAATCAAGGATTTAAATCTTATATAAAATTGTCCTATTATATTTTCATGGAAAATTTTTTCTTTAATATTTGGAAAAATTTAGATTTTAAATATGTTTTTTTAAATTGTAAAGGTTAATTTTCTCAAGAAATGTTTCAAGTGATCTTTCAAAATCATTTTACACCTAAGAAGACATATTTTGATGTTAAATAATCTTTACTAGTAATATTATCAAATTACCCCAACCTTATTATTTCTCTGGATGGTTTATATATATGATTAAAATAGGTTTATGAAACCTGTTTATTTCCACAGGTTATGTTATTTCAAATGTTTACGAAACCTATTTACTTTCTATGGGTTATGCTATGATGAATATTGTATGATCTTGTGGCACAAAAATTTATGGATTTTGTGATGGGTTCAACCTATATATCCCTCCAATTCATTGGGTAATGATTAATGTCCTATGATCTCATAGGGTAAGACCAAAAAAGAGGGTACACATGAAGTTATCCCAAACCATAAAAAATAGGGTACACGGAAGGTTATCCAAAGCCCTAAGTAGGTACATGAGTGGTTATCCCAAGAATAACATGTTATGAATGTATTGGTGGGTATCATTGACATAAATTTTTCTATTCTTATATGTATTCCACAAATCATTGTCTTATTCCAATGTTACAATCTCATGGATAATTGTATTTTTATTCCTTTATGATTAATGTATTATGAACTCCAAAAATTTACATCATGGATCAAGTTTATGATCTATGGTATGTTGGGTATTATTTTCAAATTTTATTATCATGTTCTCATACCCTTATTCTCATAATTATGTTAATATCTCCCTTCTTTACAATTACTAAGCAATTGATTGATCCATTCTTATATTTTCTTTCCTTATGTTGTGAAGAAAGGTATTATGTATGATATGTCTAAGAAGGATGCAAGTTATGAAGAACTAAGTGGGAGACAATGTAGTAACGTATGAACCATTTGTTTATGTATCCAATTTTACAATGTCACTAACCCCATATGATTCCAGCATGGATCATGATGTTATGTAATGAATATTCATCTATAAATATGTGAAATCTAAGCATGATAAGTGTGGGTCTTTACATCATCAATGAGGGTATCAAGGCCATATTAACCCAAACTATACCTTAAAATTAATTCATTGTCTCCCATTTAGATAATATTTATATCTTAATATAATTTGATAAAAGTTGATATTGAAGAATATTGGGTAGAAACTCCATACAACCTAGATATCTTAAGCTAAATGAGGTGTGAAATTGACTAGGGGAAACAGAACACCTTTTGAAATATCTGGTCATAGAGGTTGATGTTATAACCATATTCATTTGGTAGTGGTGAATTCTTCTGAGTATGGATTTCCATCATAGGGATAAATCATGGGTTTAGGTAGGGTATATTAAGTTGAGATATATACTAGTGATACTGGATAGGGGCCTTCTATAGTTGTAGGTTCTATTTTAATTTCTTCAACATTAGGTTATTCCTTATTTTTTGATTGTAATTTGAATTATTTTACTCAAAGTAGAATCATCCTTAGATTTTATGAGCCTTAATAATCCTTTAATAAAGTTAATATAGTAGAAAAATATGTGTCTACTAAGTAATAAATTGGTAGCTAATTATAGACAAGTCTTCAATATGGTAATTTTGAATACTAAATATTTTGATGTTATTTTAGATTAAAATTGTTAACCTAATTCCAATATTATATTGGAAAATATTGACGGAGGTTATCTTTCATGTCTCATACTATCATTTGGTATGAAATTATAGGGGAATGATAATTTCTTGTTGGTTGATTAGAACTAGATCAGGAGAAAGTGGATGTAATTACCACTATGTTGGTTAATATCAGTCTCAAAGTGGTTGAAGCTAAGGATCATTAGGTGTTACCTCTTTTGGTGTACCTCTTACTTGGAATTTTCCCCATAGATATTTTAAGACTACCTTCTATTCAGGAAATCGAGTTTACAATTGATTTATTTCAAATAATTGAACCAATATTGATTTATCTATCTCTCATGGAACCTAATTAATTAAGATAGTTAAAAATTCATCTAGAATAGAGTAAGGTAAAAGGGTTTATCAAATTAGTCACTTATCCCTAGGATACACTAGTTATCCTCACTAATAAATTCAGTGGTAATCTATAGTTGTCTATAGACTACTGAATATTAAATGAATTAATGATTAAGAATCATTATTATTTGACCATAATTGATAATTTATTAGAGTAGTTTAAGGGGGGACGTTTTTCGATAAAACCAGCTTTCATTTAAAGTACCATTAGTTTGAGTGATCTTGGAAGACTTACATAAAATAGATTTTTTGAGCTATCATGTTCTCTTAAAATATCCCATGATTCATTTTAGGTCAAAAAACTCTCCAGTTGTTTTTATATACATAATAAATAGGATATTTCATCTATTTCTATACTCTTTCAATGTAGTCTTTATAGATGATATCTTGATATATTCAAAATCTAAATATGAAAAAGGCTGATATCTTAAAATTATCTTAAATACTTTACAAAAATATTAATTTTATGAAAAACTTTCTAAATGATCATTTTGGATTCAAGAATACATGTTTTCTAGGAATTTTATTTCTAGATTTAGTATCCTAGTAGATTCTATGAATTTAGAAGTGGTATTGTCTTAAAAAGTATCCTCAAATGTTTTTGAGACCATAATTTCTCTAGGGATTGCAATATATTATCACTATTTTCTTTAGGATTTATATAATATAGCTTCACCAATAGCATCCTTAATAATGAAAATAGAAAATTTTATATAGCCTGACCAATGTGAAGTAGTGTTCCTAGAGCTAAAGAAATGGTTTTCCATGACTCTACTTCTAGTTTCTCTTCAAAATGAAGGGTCTCATGTATATTATGATCTTTACACAACCAAACTTAGTTGTGTTCATATATAGGGTCATTCTTGGATTGTAATTCCAAAATGGAATATTGAATCATAGAATTAGTGGGTATAGGGTGGAAATAATTTTTTGATCATTTGAAACATAGGTTTATGTTTCTTTCACCTATGTGAACATGAGCTGATATGGGTAAGATCGCACGGGTAAAGGCCTTTCTGAATGATAGATTTTTAACAAATTTATAAAAAAAGATAGGTATATCTTTTATGATTTTTTTTAAATTATTTTATAATTTAACATATCTCAAGTCACCCTGGACCTAAGGAGAACTAGATATATACTGATATAGAGTATATAAAGGGGGTATTATTGATATCTAAGGCCTAATAGATTCAATTAACATAAAATAATGGAACAAAATGATGCATATATTATTAGTTCACCTAATATAATTGTTGATATTATATGGTTCCATCAAATATTATACATGGGAATGAGTTATAATATAAGAATTTGAAGGACATGAAGGCTCTAAGAGTGGAGGTTCATTTTTCAACGTCATAAATGAGTACCTGTGATGAAAAATTATCGAGAAAAGGTTATAAACATCATAAGATTCATTTTATTATTAAATAAATCCATGGTTATTCATGAATTTGTATCTTATTCGTGATATGACTGGTTCATCTCCATCACATCTTTCATTCATATAATCGCTACACGCGATAAACTCAAAGAATATGTGAGATTTATCTATCTAAGTGAAATACTAGAAATTGATCCCCAAAATTCTTGATGAAAATTTGGTGAAGGAAATAATAATCCCACATGAATGACAGAGATTGAACTAAATTCCTAGGAAAAAATAATGCAATCCATAGATGATGGTTATAAATATTTGTCACCCAAGAATTGATCTCACTGTACGTTCGCTACCTTTAGGGTGATCGGTTGACCTTCCTTGGAATTATTCTTCCATATATCTCATAGGATCCCTATTGTAACTTAAAATATAGGCTTCACTATAGTGAAATAGGGATTTTTTCAGATTTAATGAATAATAGAAAAAAGAGTATAATTTAAATTTTTATTTTAAAAATATATTGGTAAGCCCATGGGCTTCCCACAATCCTGTGTAGGGTGGTGTAAGACTTGTATTTTTTATTCTCATTTTGTATAGGTTTTTTGGGTAAAACCACACAAGATCAAACCCAAATTTTCTTGTTCCACCCCACCCCATCCCAACCATTTTTCATTACAAACAATTTATCTTTTAAATAAAACTATCTTATCCATGATTTGGAATTAGTCATTTTTTTATGTTTCAAAGTGTTTATGTAATTATCTATTTAGTGAGTACTTAATAATATTCATTGATCATAAGTGTCTCAAATATGTATTTTCATAGTCAGACTAAAATTTGAGATAGCTCTGCTAGGTTAAATATATTTGATCCTCCTTTTTTTCTTTAGTGTGCACCATGAAAGGGAAATTCTGTTTTTGATGCTCTAAGTATGAATTTACACCCTCATATGGTGAATGAAGCAAAGGAAGATTGGAGTTTTATTTCATTGATGGTTAATCTTCACTTGTACATGAGTGAGGACGGAAGTGGATATATATATACCATGTGCATATTATATCATCTATTATGGAGTGTTTCAAGGAAATCTCGATATCTGATCATGATTGTATCATTATTTGAGAGATTCATGATGGTGAGTAAACCCTAAATGATTAGTCACAAGTTTATCACTCTCTTATTTATATCTATGGAAGGCTCATAGTCTCTACTAGTATGAGGAGGGAGGTTTTTTCACCCCTAAATTTAATTTTCAAATAACACTATTCTTGATATCTTGCTTAACATGAAACATCGAGTTGTAAGAAAATTTGGATATAATATAAAAATATTATTATTTTAATGTGACTATTATAAATTAGACATTAATTAGAAGTATGAATAGTAATAAACACCTTATTAAAACTAAGTATAAAAGTTTTATGTAATATAAATTTATTTAATAATGAATAATAAATATGTACTCAATTTTGAATAAAGTATTTTATGCTTTAAAAATATGTTTTCATCAAAAATGATTTTTATTGCATTTGGTGCAAATAAATTCTAGTTAATTTATAAATTTTTTAGAAAAAAATTAAAATGAACAAAAGAATTTAAATAATCATCTAAATATTATCTGAGGGTGAATTTTTTGGATTTTTATAAAAAGATATATTTTTCAATGCATAGTGAGAAATACTGATTTTTGTAAAACTGAAATATCTTTTCCTGAAAAAATGATTTAAAAGTCCCATTTTGTTTTGGATTTGATTATAAATTAACATAATATCCATTTTATTAAAAAAAATAACTAGTAATCAACATTATATTTTATTTTGGTATAAGTTCATTTTTTTGTACTTAAAATGAAATTTTCTATAAACTCTTTTTTATTGTATTTTAAACATTTATGTTAAAATTTATTTCTTACACTTGTATAAATTGAATCTTGAAAAATGGATTCCATATTTGGAATCATTAGTTACAAAATTGGTAAATATTTAACTTTTAGTTTTAGTCATTATGAATAGTTTCTAGGGTAAATATTTTTCACCACGGTTATGGTAAAATGGGTAAAACAGTGTTAAAACTATGGGATAATATCTAAACTTCAACCTAAGACTTGCCTTTATTTCATTTTATGAGATTGGTTTGAACATATATACTCTAAATTTTAATATATATCATTATTGTTTCATTTTTCTTTGATAATGAAATTTATATTACTTTAATTAATGAATATATACAAAAAAATCATTCGCTTGATTTAAATTTCTCTTATATGATTTCATTGAGATAAAATGAAGTTTTGAACGAATATGAAATGTTATTTTGAATATAAATAAATCAATTTTATGATGGTGCTTGTGCAGATAGTAGGAAAAAATCAAGAAAATAATTTTAGATACATTACCGTTAATATATTTTTGATGATTTATTTTCTTCCAAGAAGTTTTTGTTTTATAATAATTTATAATTTTTGGTAAAATAGTTTTAATTTTAAATCCACTGTAATATTAATTAATTTAAATTTATATTAAATTAATTGTCCCAAAAATGACTAATGATATTTTATGTTACGTAATATTTTATTAAATGATTTAAAAATTAAAAAAAACAAGAGGATATGTTGAATAGAGAATGGTATAAAATGTCATCCATGGACCAGTTTTTATCCCCTTGTCACCTTATAAGTAAATTTATGACCCTTAAATTCAAAATAATGAGTTTTTATGGTTAAAATTAAAAACTTTAATAAAATGGATAAACCAAAAGTTAATGATTAAAATAACACGAAAACCATTATAAGTTTTATTAGATAGTGATATTTCAAAATTATTCTATTTTTATTTAACTATATGGCCATTTTAAATCATTTTAATCAAGAAATACATTAATTATATTTAAATATTTTAACTAATTCTTTGTGTTTCTTTTCATCACTTATAAACGGGCACCTCCCCATCTCTTGATCACACATTTTGAGCACACTATCTCATCCAAGACCTAAAAAATACCATTTTTACCATCCTCCCTATGACCTAGAATATATTTTATCATCAGAAGACTAACCTATAAGGCTTAAGGTGTAAGCCAAAGGTGGTTTTTCGATGAAGAGGAATAACCCTTAAATGAGAGTTTTCATTTTATTTCTTCCTCTACCTACTTAAAATATTATTAAATCATGATGATACAATAACATTAGTATCTAAAATAAAATTAGATTTTATTATCATTATTTTGCACCCATTTTTCATCTTCTTTCACATTCTATTAGGAACTAAAACATCGTTCATTCGTAAGTGTGGACAGCCACCTCCACAAAATAATGTGTTTCATTTTTCATAACCACATTAGAAGGTCGGTTATTATGATGTATTTAACAAATATATATGATATTAATTAAATAATTATGATTTTATAATGATAATATATTAATTTTCTTATTTATTTTCCACTCGTTAAAAATGATAAAGTAATTTTTGCGTATGTGTGGACTACCACCTCCATGAATCGATGTGATTTTTTTCATGTTCTCCATTAATAGATGATTATAAAATTTTATTTCACTTTTAAAAAATATAATTATGTCATGATTAATATTCTATATTTTATGTAACCATGAACCCTTTGACCATGGTCAATCAACCAAAAAAATTTGCGATCATGAACCAGACATCATCAAAACATCCAACATGAACTTAAATTATTTAATAACTATAAAAGACATAGTAATAAATAAAATAAAAGGAGTAATAAAAAGGTAATAAACATTAAAAAAATTAATAAATTAAAAAAAAAATTTATGATATAGAAGATAAAGTACGTACATATTGAGTCAAAATCGAGGTAAGGGGTTTCCTAACTCAATTTATTCTTATAGGGTTATATTTTTTATTCATTTTCTATTTTATGCTAACATTATGTGTGTAATGAAATATGATTATTTTATGTTTTATTTCCACTTGTTTTATATCAATTTAAATTTATTACACATAATAACTTCATTTATTAATTCTCACTTTAATGTTTTGATCTTTTTAAGGATTTCTCATCTCACTTTTGTTTCTACGAAACATATGTCATATTCAGCATTTGTTTCTTTCATGGCATGTATATATTAACCCATTTATGTGATATATCATAAATGAATATAAATTAATGGTCTTTAATTTTTTTATTTTAATTTATTTCTTTCATGGGGGTTATTATTCAAAATATACAAAAGAAATAAATATTTATTCTACAATCTCATTTTTATAAGGGGTTGATTATGTTTAAATTTCCATTCAAGTGAATTATAATATATTTTTACTTTAAACACAATATATGTTATTCAAACCTATTTATATATGTATTTTACATGTTTTCATTTCATTTTCTACTCTTTAGTACTTAATATGATAAAAAAATGTTTTTAAGAAAAGGTAACCTTATTTCCTCTTTCATCAGCAAAATTTTTCTTCTAGGTAAATGTTTTCTAAAAATGTTTCAATAATTTTCTTATTTACATTTAAATGATTCCTAAAGTTACTTTTTAACTATATTCCACTTTATTTTAATTTTTTTAAATGAATTTTTTTACCATTGTGTATATGGAATATTCTGAATTTATTTACAAAGTGAAATTTGGTTTTTTAGGTATATGTATTGACCAAATAATCCCACCATAATGAATAATATTTTATTTAAAGATTAATTTACATGTTTATATGGATATTTTCAAAGAAATTTTTTTCCTAATATTCTCAAAAAATAGATTTTAAATAAGTGGTTTCCAAATGAAAAGTGCACTTCCCTCCTTAAATGTTTCAGTGATCTTTTATAAGTATTTTCATCTACATAAATAATAATTTTATGTATATTATGATTTTATAAGTATATAATCTAATTATATCAACCACCATGTTACTCTGTATGGCTAATGATCATGATTTTATATTTTTGTCTATATAAAAGTATTGATATTCTGTATAGTAGTTTTTAAATATGGATATTTATTTTGGCTATGTATTGTATTTATTATTCACCATTTTTAATATGATGAATGAATTGGACTTATTAAGTGATGGGTGGTTCCTGTTATAACCCATCAATGCATTATTAGTTCTCATGAGACAAACTATAGTGGGTATTTGGTGTATTCCTACCTAATTATTTATGATGACTTAGCATAAGGCCTTGATGGTATGCTTATAATGTCTTATAATAAGGCCTTGATGATATGATTATGATGTCTAGAATTGTGTGTCCCATCATTATAAAACGATTTGTTTTAATCCATGTGATTATTTATGTTTCTATTTTATCAATGTATATATTCCCCTCTTATGGTATTAGTTATATAGTATATTGTATTATTGTTTATATCTACCATATTATTCATGATTTATTTGTTCTATAATACCTTTTTTGCATGATTTCCCATAATTATCATCTGATCTCACACATTATTTTGTTTTACTTTCCTCAAGATACCAATAATACATCTATAAAAGATTTTATGATATAATAGTAGAAATAATAAAGTTCTCACTAAAATTTTAATGCTATATTTCAAATTTACAAATACAATATGAGAATAATATATGAATATAGTATCCCAAGAATACTAAACTATTCGATACTTCGAGATGAGATCCCTTGTATCTTCTGTTAATGTTGTAAAATAATCATTGACTCTGGTTTATTGGATTCATGGTGTTACTTATGTGATGATAAAATATCATATATCAAGGTGGGTTGTGCATCCTAGATTTACAAAAATACCTTATGATAGTCATTACTAATATTGGTGTCCTCACATGAAAAGGATATCACGGGGTAAATTTTGTTGGGATTGTGAATCATGTTCTTTTATTTGACTAGAAATAGTCTAATAGAAGTATAAATTTTGGATAATGGTTTAACATAATATTTTGTATAGGGATAATGGTCATATTTAGCAGTTGGAATATTTGTCGGAAAATTCTTTGTCTGACGGTTGTGTAAAGGGTATTTTTTATTTATTTAGATAATGTTGAATATAATTTACTAGTTTTGGGTAATTTGGAATGTTCATTATATTTATTAATCATATATTGATGGCAGTACGAGATTGGAGTTCATCATATTTAAATGGATAATCAATCTATGAATCTCAGATTGTATTGTAACGGGATTACCTGTTGGGACCCACTATATAAGTGGGGTGGAACCACTTGTAGATGTGTTCTTCAGACATTGAAAAAAGTTATCTATTTTCTAACAATACTATTGATTGATAATTTAAACCAATATTTTATCTAATAGTAATGAAAATGGAAGTAGTGTTCTCTCATGGATATAGGACTTAATTGTTTTAACCAAGTAAAATCAAAGTGTTCTTTTTCTATTTTCCTTTAATTATCTTGAATTATTGAGTTTAGTTATACAGAGTGTGTGTATATGGTGTAAAATTTGGTTTTTTGAGTAGTATGTGTGAGCTTCCTATTTTATGGTTCACTAGGTTTGTTGGGAAACATCTGATCTCTGGAGAGCCTAGGGATTATTCTATCCACTACGCATAGTGTTTGATAGATTGAATTTGATGGATCTATGGTGACATTTAATCCCCCAAAAAAGTGTCACCAGATCATGGTTTATAGATCATTATTTCAAAATCGACAAAAAAAATAGGTATATTTATTTTTTCATGATATTTTTTTGATTCAGTGGGATTTTATAACATATGAAGGTATGATTTCATAATGAGACAGGGTATTAATTGAAAATTTTGATGGGAATGATTTTAGATTTTGGATAATGATGACATTGGATTATCACATTAAAAAATACATAGAAATTCTATTGACTGAATTTAAGCTCGAGAATATAGAAAATTTGAAATGGGAGTTGTTCAATAGAAAGGTTCTCAAACTCATTCATATGTCATTGGCTTGAAAATTAACCTTTAACTGTTGAGAGTTGATGAAATTAATATAGTCAATGAAGACTCTAGTAGACATGTATGATAGTCCCAAAGAAATTAACAAGGTGCTCATTATATAAAGATTATATGTCATGAGATTCTTAGAAGATATATTTTTTCCTGGACATATAAATTATTTTAATATTATTTAAAGTTAGCTTAAATATATTAATGAGAAGTTTTCAAAGGATTTCTGTGAATTGTTGTTGTTCTCAACAAATCTAAAAAGTTGGAAATCTATGGTAACTATAGAGATAAATTCTTCTTGTAAGTATAACTTTTCATTTGAGGATATGGGGGGGCTTATCATAAATGAAGATATTAAACAGATGGAGGTTAAATCATTGTCTTATAATGCTATCAATATGGAAAGAAGAGGATGGTCACCTCATTGGAAGTTAAGTCATGGGAAATTAGATAACAAGTCACATGGAACTAACTGAGGTAAATTTGATCTTCCTAACCAATCATGTTGGCACTATGGTAAGTGAGGGAATATTGGGATTATAGAGAAGGGTAAATTTTAGATATATAGAATATGGAATTATAATTTCAATTATCTTACAACAGTTAAAGGTATTGATAGTTTATGTCTAAGTGTGCATGTTCTCATTGAATCAGAGATCATTGATTCTAAAGAATAATTCCACTCTATAGAACAGAAGGGATTAATGGAAAATTATGTGTCCATAAAATTAAAAAAGGTTCACATGGAAAAATATGAGGCTCTAATAATCATGGGAAAGTGAGATGTCAAGGTATGGATGAGGAAAAAAATTTACCTTGATCTTAAGGTAATTTGACACATATTGGGTTTGTGGAAAATTTTAATTTCTTTTAGTTAGCTTGATGGATTGGGTTTTAGAATGATCTCTACATATGGTTTTTGGAACATTACTCAAGGTTCAGTGACTGTAGAAATAAGGATAAAGGATAGAACCTTGTATCTGACTGGATGATTAATTGGAATGACAACTACTCCAATCATAATGTTTGAGTGTTTACATTTGTGCAATTATTGAATCAGACATCACAGGGATAAGAACATGAAGGTTCTAGTAACAAATATCATTTTAAATATTGATCATATTTACTTCAAAATTTGTGAGAGTTTTATACTTAGAAAGTAACGGAAGGTTTTGTTTAATATGAGTGAAAGAAACTCTAATATTCAAAGTCTAAAACTCATTCACACTAACATATGGGAACACACCCTTATCCAATATCATGGAGGGTCACATTTTTTTGTGATATTTATTACTTATTATATTAGGAAGGTATGTGTTCAATTTTTAATACACAAATCTAATGTATTTGAAGTGTCGGTTCAGTGGAATTCAAAGGTAAATAATAAGATTTTAAGTAATCTAAAAGGCTTAAGATTAGACAATGGTGGTGATTATAGCATAAGGATCATGGATAATACTTGGTAATATTATACCCATAATTTTATAATAAAGTGATACAGCTGAAATAATTAACTGAAAATTAATAGGGAAGGAACAGAGTATGAGGTTGCACTCATAATTTCTAAGGAAATTTGGGAAAAGGAAGTCTACTTTGAAATGTACATAGTTAATCAAAGTCCATCTACACCGATGGGGAATGAAATCCGAAAAGTTTTGTTTCCTAATAAGGCAATGGGACACAATCATCTCAAAGTTTTTTGGAGTCTTGAATATGTCAATGTGGATCCGAAGAATTGAAATAAACATAAGGAAAAATACATATAATGTTTTTTACTAGATATGGGGATGAAAACATTGGATTTATACTTTGGTATAATGATAAGAAACAATTCATAAAAAATTATAATGTTCTCTTCAATTATAGGTTCTTATAAAAAGACTAAAACTTGAAAGAGAAATAATTTGAAGAAAAATTTTCAACTGAGAAAATTCAATTTGATATGAAATGGAACACCAAACAAACATAGGTTTTGGAACATTCAAAGGTAACTAAAAATTTGTACAGTATTAAAAGGAATATATACTAGAGAATTTGGTTGAGGCTCAGGTGGGAGTATGGGAAGTTAGGACTCCAAAATATAGAGCATCAAAAGAGGAAGTGCCGAAGAAAGTGAAACCACATGTCTATTTTTGGAGGTCTTCCATATTTATTTGTATAGTTAAAATATATGATCATGACTTGCATTATCTACTTATAATGAATAGAGGGGAACCTAAAAGCCTATAAGAAGCATAAAATCTTAGTGATTTTGAATAATGTGAGTTTTCAATAAAGGATGAGTTAGATTCACAACATGAGAATAAAACATAGAAGAAAATGGTTTTACCACAAGGGATGTAGGATCATGAGACCAAATGGGTTTTTAGTTAAAATAAGAAGTTTATAGGAATAAGTGGTAAAAATAAATTCTACTAGTTAAGGGATTTCAGAAAAAAGGATTGAATTCCCCAAAATATTTTTATTGGTATTTAAATATACTACCATATGAATAGTTTTGATAATTGATGAACTGAATGATTTTAATTTATAGAAAATGGATTTAAAGACATAATCTCTCCATGGAGACTTATAAGATAATGTTTATTAGAATAAACTAGTGGTTTTCATGAATTATCTGAACATTAACTTATTTTGAAAGATGAATAAAAATCTATATCGATTAAAAAAAGTGCCAAGATAATGGAATAGGAAGTTTAATATATTAATGGTGGAGAATAAATTTATATAGAGAATCTTGGACCATTAAATATACTTTAGAACTTTTTAATATGGTAGTTTCACATTTCTACTCTTATATATGAATAACATGCTTTTGGTGGGTCCATATATTTTAAGGATTCATGAGCTGAATAAAGAGTTTTAGAGAAGCTTAAAGATGAAAGATATGTGTAAAGAAACAAAGATTTTGGGGATGTGGTCTAAGAAATATAATAAATTATTGATTTTTTTCGTAGTGGGATTTCATCTAGAATATTATTGAGAGATTCAGTATGTATGTATACAAGCTAGTCTCAACCCTGCTTATTATAAACTTAAATATTTCCAAATATTATATGTTAATGATGGATGATAATGAAAATTATATGTAAAATTTAACATTTATATCAATAGTAAGAAGCCTGATGTAATCCATAGTGTGAAGTCACCCATTTCTAGCATATGTAGTGGGAATATTCATCTATTTCATGTCTAATCTAGATAAAGAGAACTAGGAATCCATGAAATGGATAATCTAGTATCTCAAAGGTATAGAAGAGAAAACCATATGATTTGGGGTGGGTGGTCCTTTTCATGATTATGTAGATACAAACTTTTGGAGATATTTAGACACTTAGAAGAGTACAACCTTTTTTTTATTCACCTATGGAAGAATAAAAGTAAGATAGATGTCATAGTTACAGCTGGTCATAGATTTTTCCAAAATATAAGTAGAATTTCCACTGGTAAAAGAATTAGGAAAATTACTAATATGGTTGAGGAATATAATGGTGTATATAAAATGTAATCCGGAATCTTTATTTCTCTACTGTGATAGTTATTGAATAATAAACTTTGATCAAAATCCAAAATTCCATGAATGAAAGAAGATAATAGTCTTAAGAATAATTTTATTCAAAAAATTTTGGAGGATGAGGATTTGGATCTATGCAATATGGATGACGAGAAAAATTCAAAGGATATGTTCACTAAGGTGGAAGTCTATGAAATATTGATTCGACATTATACCTTAGTAGTTCTAGGGTGAATGGACAGAGAAGTAGAAACTTTGACAAGTGGACTAGTGGATTTTAAAAAGTATTGGATAGAGTTATTATGGGTTCCTTGAAATAGTCTTAAAGTGAAAGTTTTTTGATATTGTGAAGCCAATTATTTTAATTTACCAGATGAAATCTACCAAAAGGAGGTACTTTGGATGATGGTTGGGTCTGATGTTTAGTGCAAAAACAATGGTTGTCTTCAGTGGATGGAAATTTGGTTCGTTGATGCTATGTTTGATGTTTATGTACTAGGAAGTGTTCCGTTATTCAAATAATAGTGAATTAAACTTACAAATTTTGGGTAATTTTGAGTGTTCACTGAATTTAATGTTCATATACCAATAACAACATACGATCAGAGGTCACCGGGCTCAAATTTATGATTTTACCAGAATCTTGAATGGCGGTGCAAACATATAGCTGACTAGGACACACTATATAAGTGGGGTGGGACCAATTGAACATCTATTCTTCGAAAATGGAAAAAAAGTTATCTATTTTTGAATAATATTTTTTATTGAGATTGTAAACCTCTGTATCATTCAATATTAATGAAAATTCCAACAATTTTCTCTTATGGATATAGGACTTAATTAATCAATCCATGTAATGTAAAAGTGTTCCTTTTTCCTTAATTTAACGTTCATTCATGTGTTGAGTTGTACAGAGTGTGTTTAAAAAGTGTATGACTTTGTATAGTGAGTAGTGTGAGTTAACTTCCAATTTTATGGTACATTAAGTTGGTAGGGTAATGTCTGATTGGAGGAGAATCTAAGTCTTATTTTGTTTGTTTTTCATAGTATATGGAGGGGTGTTTCTTGTGGATCAGTGGTGTGATTCTACCCCAACACAATAATGGTAGTTTCACTTATTAATGGGAAAAAACAAAAAATCAAAATCTCATAGGTGGACCTCATCCACTTCCTCTACATATATGAAAATATGGTGAGATTACTATAGACATTATAACTAGTATATTAAGATATTCTATGGTTTAGGATGTAGTTTGGATAATTATAGATCTCCGAACCAAGATGACTAACTTTTTAAGATTAATCCTCTACTGTTGATGAGAATGGAAAGTTAAATATCATATAAATAGTAAATCTTCATATAATAACAGATAGTATTATCTTGGATTGAGACTAGATGTTCATGTCTTAACTCTGGAGAGGGTTGAAATAAGATATGGGTACCCAAGAAAAAATGTGTATAGATAATCACATTCAATTTGATGGTTATTCAATTTTAACCATTAATATGCTTAAATGTATGCTATAATATTTCACTATTGACTTTAGTGGCTCATGGGAGGGTCCTCTCTCATGGGTAGAATTCTATAACAATAGCAGTTACTAGTTTTCCATTCAAACAAATATTTTTTAGGCCCATTATAGTAGGGATTATTTTTCCCATCTCTATTGAACCAAAATTCTAGAATCATTATTAATTGGACCTAATATAGTTTAATAGATGAAAAAGCACGTGAAATTGATTAAAAATGTCTAACCACTATAAAAATCATCCAAAATTCCTACACTAATTACAGATTACCTTTGTATTTTAAGATCATTTATCATTTTTTTCTTTTCATTGACACTAATATTGGGTCACCAATGAATGTGTAAGAAATGAAAGTTTAATTTAATATGTGTTATAAATTTTGATATCTAATGAATAATTATATAAATAGATTATCAGGTTTCCTTACCAGCAAAATTTAATGATAAGAAGAATATATTCCTTATTTTAAAACTAAAATAAAACATACCTAGCCTAGCTTATATTTTTTATTTTGATGATATTGAATTTTTGGTTAATGCTTCATATTGATATCAAAATGTATGTGTTTTAAACCAAAGTAAGAAAGTTCTGATGTAACACCCCGAGATTTTATGAAAAATATTCTTTTTAGTTTTATTGATGTCTTGTGTTGTACGTTACAACAAAGGAGTCTTGCACAACACGCAACCCTAACTTGGTTGCATTACACGCAATCGTGACCTTACTCGATATCGTGTGTTGTACGCAATACCGAGTTTCACTAAACAATGATATGCTATTAAAATATTATTAAAACTAGCCGTTATGAATAGTAATAACCAATTTTTGAAATTTTGTAAATTTCAACTTTCAAAATGGACTTTATTTTTGGATTCGGAATATCGAAATTAGCCTAGGGTGAAATTTTGGTATTTTTCTGAAAACATTCAATTTTTGATGAATAGTGAAAACACTGGGTTACTATTTAAAAACCGACTTTTTATTTAAATAATTATTTATTTTATTTAAATTTATTTTAGGTCAAAATTGACACATAATACCTATATAAGTTCAATGTAATTCATTGGAGTAATTTTATAATAATTTTAGATATATAAAAATTTTATTGAACTTTTGACCGTCTTTTACCCACCTCCTAGGAGAATTTGCCAATTTACATAAAACTTAATTTTACCACTTTTGTGAATGGAATTTCAAAAATCTGAGACACACGGTTGATGTCAGTAAGTAAAATGTGGTTCAATGAGAAGAAAATAATTTTTGGTGAATAGTAACTTTTTACTTTTATTTACCACGGTTAAAAGTAAATAGGGTAATTAAGGGTAAAAATGATATTATTATTACCATAAAACATGTCCTAATTCTATTGGATAAGTGTAATTCCACCAAAAAAAACCTTAGGAATAAAATATGACCATTTAGACCCACTTGGATTAGATTAGGACATTTAATATTATTTTATTTAAAGAAGGGTTAAAATAGTTAAAATCAAAGTTTAATAAGTAAATAATTTTTAATATAGGGTAATACATAATAAAAATTTGACTATAAATATTAATTACAAATATAAAAATATTTTCTACATAATGGTATTTTATTTATAATTTTTAGACATTAAATAATTTAATTTATTTTTGACACAACGATGATGTATTAATTATCTTATTAATGAAATATTGACATAATTGATGTTATAAATACCCAAATAAATGTAATTTGAGACTTTTTATGAAGTACACTAATTTTATAGGTTAATATGACATGTTAGTATTGATTTAGTTAACTTTTTTAGAACTAATCATTTTGTTATGATTTTCACAAAAATCAATTACCAAATAGTGTCGAAATTGACATAAAATAGTTTTTAAAATAAATATTATATTATTAATTGTTATTTTATTCCTAAAAATATAAGGTTCAGAAAAATGACTTAGATAAGGTTATATATATTAATAATAAACAACTTCGGGTTATTTTGGCTTTTTATAGTAAGTTTATTAACCTTATATTGTAAGAACACAAAAAGACACGGTAAAAGTAAAATTATCTAACTTAAAGTTAAATCTAAATGATAAGATTAAAATAGTAAACTACACTTGTCCAAATTCTATTGGATGATATTATTTCGACCCATCCCCACCTTAGCTTTGAAATAAATCAATTTTTGAGCTATTTAAAACCAAATATGGCTTTATAATAAAATAATATTTTTAGTTTTTCCAAAGGTGCCCCTCTCCTCCCTTATAAAAGGGCACCTCCTCCCTCTCTTCCACACACCACTTTGAGCCTCCATGCTCGGAAAAACCCTGACAAATTCTATTCTCTACTTCCCTAGAAACATCTTAGAGGTCCTGGTCTTCTTCAAAGAGCAATTTTAGTGCCCTAAGTGGGGGTCTCAAAGAGGCGCTTCAAAGAAGAGGTAATGTCCGTTACCTATTCTTTCAACTTTATTTCTTCTTCCACTTATTCTTCTTTCGTCATTTCATTATGAAGTAATAACATCAGTATCACTCACATACTGATATGTTATTATAAGTATGAAACAACCATATTTCACCATATATCCATCCTATGGAAAACGAAATCACCCCGCGTGCGTACGTACGGAATACCGTCTCCACGCCGTGGTGTAATCTATTTTCCACCACCACCTTACTTGGATGAGTATAATGGTTAAAGTAATGAATATATATGATTATTGTAAAGTGATATTGATTCTGTAATATTATACATACACTTTAATACAATTCAACGATCATGGGAATGATATCATCGCTCGTGCGTACGTACGGACTACCGTCTCCACGAACGCGATGAGATTCATTTTCCATGATTAACCATTCGAAAACGATTATAAAGTATATATAATGAATAATAATGAAATATATGACATAATAATGTTACTGGATTTATGTATATATAAGTTTGTCATCTATTTAATTTCATTCAATTCAATAAGGAAATGAAAACATTGTTCATGCGTACGTACGGCCTACCGTCTCCATGAACGGTGTATTTTATTTATTTTTATAGATCTATAATATATATGTATATGATGAATATATGTTATATATAAATCATGTTTTACACTCTGGAATTATTCAAATTAGTATATAAGTAATAATATCAAGAACGACAAGTCGAAACACATACGATAAATGAAATGATTTTACCCAAAACGCTACTTTAACATGGAATTTACAAAAGAGCAGGTAATATAAAGTCATAAGTGAAACATATATGACATCATAACAATGAATATGATTATGTAATAACTCACTGACATTATTTAAATCATTATACAGGAGGTTTGGATCCATATGAATCATATCTTACCTAAGGTAAGGGATAAATTTTCAATCTCATTTTTATCCGAGATTTCTTATACGTAAGTATTCACTAGGGTTATGTTTATCATCCATGACCATGTTTTCAAAAAAAAATTCATAAAATGTTAACTATTCTTACATGAATTTTTAAAGTCATTTTTACCCTTTATTGACTTTTTACCACATTGTATGAATGGAATATTTCATTTGGTTACCATATAAGGTACTTTTTTTACTTTTCCGGCAACTGTACGAGAAGAATGTTTTTTTTAACTTATACGGCATGAAAGGATTTTTACGGATTTATAAAGTCTTCTTTTCATGAAGCTTCCTCCAAAAGCTTTCATGACTATTTTAAATAAAATCCTTTCCTTTTAAAAATGCATGACATTTTGTGAAAAGAAAATGATTTTAAAGAAGAAAGGATATTTTCCTCAAGAATTCATTTCAAGTGTTTTATCAAAACCATTTTCCATATAAGATGAAATTATTTAATATGTGTATGTTCCAAGTTTAATGTCTCTATGATTTACATGGTTTCACTTTTCTTATGATGAAATATCCATTTGTTTTATATGGATTATGTGATGATGGGATGATGTTTATGAAACCCATTTTATTCTTTGGGTTATGATGAATGTTTTAAGTTTATTTTGTGGCACAAGTAAGAATGATTTCATTATGAGATGGGTGGGACCTATATCTCCCTCCAATGCATTGGGTAAAGATTTATATCTCATGAGATAGACATGGCTGGAATGGTAAGTTAATCCGGTTCAGTGTTACAGGACTGAAACGAGGAGTGAACTCGATTCAGAAAGGGACTTCGTCCACTAAGATAGTCTTGGAAGCAATGCCTTGGCTACTATGGAATTTATAACAAGTGTTGAATGGTTTCCACAATTACATGTTTTATTCCCATTCTATTTTGTCATGATTTATGTTCCATTATGATCTATGCCTTATGTACTTCCATGTTTTATGTCGTTGCTCAAGATTTTGATGTTTAAACATTATGTTCATGTTTTTAAGTTCAAATGTATATGGTATGTTTTATTTTATGCATGCTTAGCCTTAATGAGCATTTGAGCTCACCCTTTTTATGTTTTATTTTCCCCCGGTATTAAAAGAAAGGTTTTAGGTAAGGAAACAAAAGTGGAATACCTTTATGGGAGATGTTGAAGATTTTTCACCACGATAAGAATATTGTGTTCCAAGTTTCCAAAGACACTAAACTATTACGGTCCTTGTGTGTCTGTATTTGTTATGTATTAATTATTCCGCCAAAGTAATGTAATATCCATGTATGTCAAGCTTTGGGTCTCTACAATTGGTATCAGAGGAAAGGTTTAGTCAACCTTTGGAAACTAGGATGCAAAAACATTAGTGATATCCCTAGAGATATTTCTAAGGTATGTATAGGGATGTCCCTAAGGTTAAGTATACGTATAGGTTATAGTCCTAGAATTGAGCTAACGATATTATAATTAAACCTAAGATGTTTGATGTTGAAGGTACTCCCCATTTATTATGTAGTTTTCCCTAGCATGGTATTTGCCTCTCACACTATTATTTTTGGGTTTTAGATGATGGATGGAACCCGAAGGAACCTTGTTGATCAATGTAATGGACAATGAAATGATTTTCCTCCTGACCAAACCAATTTCATGGGAGATGGAGTGCACAATCTTATTTATATACTTACACAGGCTATGAATCATTCTGGATTTCAAAATGAGCAGAGAAAGGAGCAACATTCTGTTGAACCCTTCATGAGGTAGCGTCCACCTTCTTTCAGTGGGTCGTGTGATCCCTTAGTGGCTGAACAATAGACCAGTACTACTGAAAAGATATTTTCAGTTCTACAATGTTCTGAGCATGATAAAGTCATCTTAGTAGTATATTTTTTGGAAGGTGATGTTGATCAATGGTGGAATCTTATCAAGAATACGAGGCAAAGAGATGAAATTGAGTCCATGGAATGGGACGAGTTCAAGAACTTTTTTTTCAGTAAGTACTTCCCTCGTATTCTTTGAGCAAAGATGGAAAAGGAGTTTCTTGAGATTTAGCAGAAGGATGATGAATCGGTTGGTATATATGAAGCGAATTTTACAAGACTTGAAAGGTATGCATCTGGCTTTATCATCCAACCTGAAAGTAAAGTTGATAGATTTTTTAGTGGCTTAAAACCAAGTCTTCGAAGGGCATAAGCTATAAGAGACTTCAGTAGCTATGAAGAAATTGTGTGTTGTGCTATCAAGGTAGAACTGGAAGTTGGTTTAACATATCCATCTCATGGTTTTGAAAAGAAACTAAAGATGGAGTTCAAGGAGAAATCTCAGAACAATGGTGAAAAGAAGATGAATGTTTCTTTATTCTCAAAGTGTGGAAAGAAGCATGGTGGAGATTTCCAAAAAGGTACTAGAAAATGTTTTAAGTGTGGAAAATAAGGTCATCGAGCAGTTGATTGTCAAAGTAATGGGAAAAAGGTTTCTAATGATGTGAATAGAGAAAAGACTACAGAGAACTCTCCACCAACACTTCAATGCTTCAAGTGCAAGGAAATGTGGCATTTTGCTAATAAATGCCCTAATCCATGGGTTAATTATGATCAACGTGAGAAACCTCTTAAGGCAAAGGATAAAGGGAAGTCTCATGCAATCACTATTTATGATTTTGAGTATGAAAATGATGTTGTGTAATGATTAAGTGTTTATGTAATGGGATTTCAAAATAGTATCATGGAATCTCATTAATGGTATTGTGGAATTTTGGAATATCTATGTATTGGTTTTCAATAATTATATGGTACTGGTAACCATGAAAAGGTGATTGAAATATTTTTAGAAAGCAGATGAAATGCGCATAATGAAGGGATAAGGAGAAAATAATATGATAGTGATCATGAGCTCATGACTGATACAAGGACTAAGTGATATTATGGTTTCTGTATATAGAATTTTTGGGATTTTGGTGTGTGGAAAGTGTTAAAATTTAACAACATTAATGTTTTCACTAAGGTTCAATGGGTATTCATTCTTCAAGAGAATAAATGATTAAGGTATTCACATGTTTGTAATTTTACCAAAAAGATATATCTTATGATATATGGGGGATAAATGATGGCATTCACGTGATTGTTATGTGACATTTCAAGTAATCATTTTCTTTATACTATGAGCTTGGGCCGAAGTATTTTAGATAAGTATAAAGATTGGAAAGGATTATATTGGACATAAGTTAGTTTGATATTATTGATGGGATGTTATAGTAATGTAGTTTTAGAAAAAGGACAACCTGCAGGACCGGTGACAGCCCATCGCGTCAGACAAGGCTGTGGGAATCGAACCCACAACTGAAGTGTGACTAGCCTTTATCGCCTACCATTGGCCTATAGGAAGTCCCTGGTTAGTAGAAACTAGTTTTAATTTATTAAGCGATATTATATATGAATTATAAGTTCATTTTTGGAACCATATACGATTAATCTAACCATAAGATGGACTTATAACTTTTGCTAACCTTTTGTTTGAAACAGATGGAATGACCCATCATTCTATCACATGATCTTCTAACACATCACGAATAACAAATTAAACTTCATTTATTTAAGGGATGAAGTGGAAATTGTTCAATTCATGAACAACAGTGATATTGTACCAAAATCATGTAAGTATTTCTTTTAATTCATCAACTTTAGGGAAATGATCTTGAAAACCAAAAATGTTGTCCTAGTTCCCTTATATCCGATGAAGCAGATGGTACCTTATATCATCACAAATCTATATCTTTGTGATTGTTGGATTTTTCATAGCCATGTTCTCTACCACTCTCCATCAGAACATGATGGTTAGGTTTCTCTTCCATATCCATATTTTCACCTATGTTCTCCTATGTGGAAATCCAGTGATTAGTTAATTTGGGTAACCGTTATGTTTCATACTTTAGTTTTTAAAGATTGGTTTTGGTATTCCTTTTTACGATGTGGGTTTCTATTAAAGAAACTTTCGAGTAGTAAACCATTTATAACCCCGATGAATTTTGAGGGCGAAATTCATTTTAAGGGGGGTAGAATGTAACACCCCGAGATTTTATGAAAAATATTCTTTTTAATTTTATTGATATCTTGTGTTGTACGTTACAACAAAGGAGTCTTGCACAATACTCAACCCTAACTTGGCTGCATTAAACACAATTGCGACCTTCCTCGATAGCGTGTGTTGTACGCAATACCGAGTTTTACTAAACAACGATATGCTATTAAAATATTATTAAAACTAGCCGTTATGAATAGTAATAACCACTTTTTGAAATTTGGTAAATTTAATCTTTCAAAATGGACTTCATTTTTGGATTCATAATATCAAAATTAGCCTAGGGTGAAATTTTGGTATTTTTCTGAAAACTTTCAATTTTTGATGAATAGTGAAAACACTGGGTTACTATTTAAAAACCGACTTTTTATTTAAATAATTATTTATTTTATTTAAATTTATTTTAGGTCAAAATTGACACATAATACCTATATAATTTCAATGTAATTCATTGGGGTCATTTTATAATAATTTTAGATATATAAAAATTTTATTGAACTTTTGACCATCTTTTACCCACCTCCTAGGAGAATTTGCAAATTTACATAAAACTTAATTTTACCACTTTTGTGAATGGAATTTAAAAAATCTGAGAGACACAATTTATGTCAGTAAGTAAAATGTGGTTCAATGAGATGAAAATAATTTTTGGTGAATAGTAACTTTTTACTTTTATTTACCACAGTTAAAAGTAAATAAGGTAATTAAGGGTAAAAATGATATTATTATTACCCTAAAACATGTCCTAATTCTATTGGATAAGTTTAATTCGACAAAAAGACAACCGTAGGAATACAATATGACCATTTAGGCCCACTTGGATTAGATTAGGACATTTAATATTAATTTATTTAAAGAAGGGTTAAAATAGTTAAAATCAAAGTTTAATAAGTAAATAATTTTTAATATAGGGTTATACATAAGATAAATACGACTATAAATATTCATTAGAAATATAAAAAGATTTTATACATAATTGTCTTTTATATATAATTTTTAGATAATAAATAATTTAATTTATATTTGACACAATGATGATGTAGTAATTATCTTATTAATGAAATATTGACATAATAGATGTTATAAATACCCAAATAAATGTAATTTGAGACTTTGTATGAATTCCACTAATTTTCTAGGTTAATATGACATGTTAGTATTGATTTAGTTAACTTTTTTCGAACTAATAATTCTGTTATGATTTTCACAAAAATCAATTACCAAATAGTGTCAAAATTGACATAAAATAGTTTTTAAAACAAATATTATATTATTAATTGTTATTTTATTCCTAAAAATCTAAGGTTCAGTAAAATAACTTAGATAAGGTTATATATATTAATAATAAACAACTTGGGGTTCGTTTGTCTTGTTATAGTAAGTTTATTAACCTTATAGTGTAAGAACACAAAAAGACACGGTAAAAGTAAAATTATCTAACTTAAAGTTAAATCTAAATGATAAGATTAAAATAGTAAACTAAACTTGTCCAAATTCTATTGGATGAGATGATTTCGACCCATCCCCACCTTATCTTTTAAATAAATCAGTTTGAAGCAATTTAAAACCGAATATGGCTTTATAATAAAATAATATTTTTAGTTTTTCCAAAGGTTCCCCTCTCCTCCTTTATAAAAGGGCACCTCCTCCCTCTCTTTCTCACACCACTTGGAGCCTTCAAGATCGGACAACCCCTGACAAATTATCTTCTACACTTCCCTAGAAACATCCTAGAGGTCCTATTCTTCTTCAAAGAGCAATTTTAGTGCCCTAAGAGGAGGTCTCAAAGAGGCGCTTCAAAGAAGAGATAATGTCTGTTACCGATTCTTTCAACTTTATTTCTTCTTCCACTTCTTCTGCTTTAGTTGTTTCATTATGAGGTAATAACATCAGTATCACTCATATACTTATATGTTATTATAAGTATGAAACAACCATATTTCACCATCTATCCATACTACGGAAAACGAAATCACCGTGTGTGCGTACGTACGGAATACCGTCTCCACGCCGTGGTATAATCTATTTTCCACCACCACCTTACTTGTATGAGTATAATGGTGAAAGTAATGAATATATATGATTATTGTAAAGTGATATTTATTCTTTAATATTATACATACACTTTAATACAAATCCACGATCATGGGAATGATATCATCGCTCATGCGTACGTACGGACTACCGTCTCCACGAACGCGATGTGATTCATTTTCCATGATTAACCATTCAAAAACGATTATAAAGTATATATAATGAATAATAATGAAATATATGACATAATAATTCTACTGGATTTATGTATATATATTTATGTCATCTATTTAATTTCATTCAATTCAATAAGGAAACAAAAACATCGTTCATGCGTACGTACGGCCTACCGTCTCCATGAACGGTGTATTTCCTTTATTTTTATAGATCTATAATATATATTTATATGATGAATATATGTTATATATAAACCATGTTTTACACTATAGAATTATGTAAATCATTATATAAGTAATAATATCAAGAACGAAAAGTCGAAACACATACGATAAATAAAATGATTTTACCCAAAACGCTACTTTAACATGGAATTTACAAAAGAACGGGTAATATAAAGTCATAAGTGAAACATATATGATATCATAAAAATGAAAATGATTATGTAATAAGTCAATGAAATTATTTAAATCATTATACAGGAGGTTCGGATCCATACGAAACATATCGGACCTAAGGTAAGGGATAAATTTTCAATCTCATTTTTATCCGAGATTGTTTATACGTAAGTATTTACTGGGGTTACGTTTATCATCCATGACCATGTTTTCTAAAAATGTTTTCATAATATGTTAACTATTCTTCCATGAATGTTTAAATTCATTTTTACACTTTATTGACTTTTTACCACATTGTATGAATGGAATCTTTCCTTTGGTTACCATATAAGGTACTTTTTTGACTTTTCCGGCAACTGTACGAGAAGAATTTTTTTTAACTTATACGACATGAAAGGATTTTTACGGTCTTATAAAGCCTTATTTTCATGAAGCTTCCTCTAAAATATTTCATGACTATTTTCAATAAAATAATTTCCTTTTAAAAATGCATGACATTTTGTGAAAAGAAAATGATTTTAAAGAAGAAAGTATATTTTCCTCAAGAATTCATTTCAAGTCTTTTATCAAAACCATTTTCCATCTAAGATGACATTATTTCATATGTGTATGTTTCAATTTTAATGTATCTATGATTTACATGGTTTCACTTTTCTTATGATGAAATATCCATTTGTTTTATATGGATTATGTGATGATGGGATGATGTTTATGAAACCCATTTTATTCTTTGGGTTATGATGAATGTTTTAAGTTTATTTTGTGGCACAAGTAAGAATGATTTAATTATGATACGGGTGGGACCTATATCTCCCTCTAATTCATTGGATAAAGATTTATATCTCATGATATAGACATGGATGGAATGGTAAGTTAATCTGGTTCAGTGTTACAGGACTGAAACGAGGAGTGAACTCGATTCAGAAAGGGACTTTGTCCACTAAGATTGTCTTGGCAACAATGCCTTAGATACTATGGAAATCATTACAAGTGTTGTATGGTTTCCACAATTAAATGTTTTATTCCCATTCTATTTTATCATGATTTATGTTCTACTATGATTTATGCCTTATGTACTTCCATGTTTTATGTCGTTGCTCAAGATTTTGATGTTTAAACATTATGTTCATGTTTTTAAGTTCAAATGTATATGGTATGTTTTATTTTATCCATTCTTACCCTTTCTGAGCATTTGAGCTCACCCTTTTTATGTTTTATTTTCCCCCAGGATTAAAAGAAAGGTTTTAGGTAAGGAAACAAAAGTGGAAGATCTTTATGGGAGATGTTGAAGATCTTTCACCATGATTATAAGATTACATTCCAAGTTTACAAAGACACTAAACTATTATGGTCCTTGTGTGTCTGTATTTGTTATGTATTAAGTATTCCGCCAAAGTAATGTAATATCCATGTATGTCAAGCTTCGGGTCTCTACATATGAGGGGAAAGTAAATTTATCTAGATTGAATCTGATAGAAACATGGAAGGATTCTATATGAAACATGTGAGTGATTGGCTGAAATAAATTTTTAATGGCCAAAATATTTTCCTGCAGATGTTCATTAAAGAATATCAAGGAAAAGAAACCTAATAGTGGGGAGTTGTTAATATCCCCCATATTTTTAAATTGGTTTTATTTTTTAAATTCAATTTTTTAGTTTCTAATATGTTGTAATTTTAAGTTGTATGGAGGTTAAAGGATTTTTTTTGTGAAGTGAAATGAGTTTGAGAAAGGGGAGTGGGTAAAATAATAGCATCAAGTACTCATTGTTGTGGAACCAAGTTCCCGATGGTATCTAGTGGGCTACAAGAACTCTATCAGCACCACTAGGAACCTAGTGGGATTAGACTGGGTATCTGGTAGCCTTTTCATTTTCTTTTTGAAAATAAAATGTTACTTGGGTATTTTAAATTCAAATCTAAATCATTAAATTTTTCTTGGATCATTATTTTTTCTCATTTTGGACATAGATCTCATACTTGGAGTCTCTTTTTACTCTTATTCAAATGCTAAAAAAGCAATCTCAATTCTTGTTCAAATCACTTATAAGAGGCCATGGGATCTCGTATTTGACAAATAATTAGTTAGTAATTCATATAATCACCTCTTATCTATTATTTCTTTAAGTTAATAGATTTAATTTATAAATACTTTTATATAATTTTTGAAAAATACTTTATTTTTTATTGAATTTATTCTTCCAAGTTGTTGACATTGGTAAATCCATAGTTTTACTTTTGAATTTATCTCCTTCTATTTATAGTGGTAAAATCCTTAAAATTCCTCATGTTAGGTTCATTTAAATCCTTTTGTGGTTGCATATTCTCTTCTTATGGGCCTTGAAATATTGTCCTACGTTAGTTTTGGTTAGTTATCCCAACTCTATTACATATTATCAAAGTGTTTGGGATAGAAGTGGTATAGGTTTGAGTGATTTCAATTAAGAATTTCTATTTAAAATTAATAATGGTTTTTTAAATTTTTTCACTAAGAATTCAATAATTTTTTACTATATTGAACTATTTTTTCATACTATAATGACATCACATTTTATTATACCATAATTTATACATAGAGAGTCTACGATAGTGTTTATTTATTATACATACAATTTTATGATTATTTAATGTATTGGAAGGGGGTATATGGTTGTTATGAATTACATGAGTAGGTCCTTAAGATATTGATGAATAGGTTGTTGAAATGGTATGAGATTTCAATGCCCTGCCTTACCATACCACATAATTTTATTCTTATAGGGATAGGATATAATATTTCCCTAACTTGGTATACATGATCCCCTTTCCCATGGGATTATTTTTATTCATTAACTTAGTTGTTTCCTTTTTACAAAACTTTCATTCTAGTCCCAGAGATGGTGAAATAGTTTTGGATCTTCCCTATATTGGGAGTTACATATTATTATTGATATCCATGTTTGAAATTCATGAAAAACCTTTTATATATATTTTTTTACTTATAGATGTACTTTTTATTGAAACTATATGAAATTGAGTTTATGACTAGTAGGTAAGGATAATGTAGTGAATTATTAATGGGTAAGATATACTTACACACTACACATGTCACTTTGGGATGTGTTTAGGTCATTTTATACATGATCCAGACAATGGTAAGGTAGTGGATCATAGGAATTCATAGTTTATGGTGTAAAAAGTTGGTTTTGATCTTTTTATAGATTTTGATTTTCCATCTGGGATAAGAAGATTCAAGTTAGACTGGCTTATTTTATGAAGGTTATTCCACTCAAGGAGCTTACTATTGTACCTAATAGATGTCCATTTAGTTCACATAGAACTAGAGTATACTATATATGAGTAGTAATGTGTTTAGGATGATTTTCATTATGTTTTTGAATGATTTATGTACATTGATGCATGTTCATGTAGTTTCATGGATTATTAGAGATGTCTAATTATAAAAATTATCATCAGTGTACAGGTACCTTAACTAAGATAAAAGTTATATGTTTCTTTTATCCAGTTCCTGTAAAAGTCATGTCAAATTTTCAGAGTGAAACTTCACTAATTAGCCCGACTTTAAAGAAGAAAACCCATTTTCCAAATTATTATAATCCATCCCTTGGTGTTTCTTCCAACATCTAAATATCTCGATGTGTTTTTGAGGTATTATTGTGGTTTAATTTAGGTATTATCTGGGAATATAATAAATGTTCATTTTAATCATACATGATTCCACTTGATATATTTTCCATACAACCTTCTTTGGAGTGGGGCACTAGTTAAGAAACTGAATGGGAACCAGTTAGGGAATTGAGTATCATATTTCACCCACTAGTTGGAACTTTAAATTTGATATTTTACCCTCTATGTCATCCACGTCTCTTAAAGTTCCACATTCCTCGTATTAGGGAACTGATTGGGGGTCCCATATAGTGATTTTTTAATTAGTCATCTAATGATTTACTAACACTTTTTCTAAGAAACATAAGTCATTAGAAACCATAAAACCAAGATCACCATGCATGAAACTAAAATCGTGTATAAAAAATGAATAATAGTGTTGTGTAACTTTCACTGATAAATAGAACTACTACAATATTTATCTATATGATTTAAGAAGATTGCTAAGAGGAAATCATCATACTCTATCCACCATTGTGTATCTATGGGATAAACCAAGTCACTAAATTCTTGGGTGGGATCCTCCCACCTTCCATGATTTTCGAGTATCTTAAGTAGAAAATAGAGTAGGATAGAGAGCTTCAAGTATGGGAGAATTAGTAGGAACATGGGAATGTAAGAACTCACACCATCTAAATTGTAGTGTAAGATAATATAGCCATCAATACATTCATGAGTGTTCAAGAATTGAATCGTATCTTATGAAACATAAGATTTATGCATGCAATTACAAATGATTTTTTACCCTTGGCTAATATAATTTCTTTCATGTTTTAAATTATGAAATATTTGATAATAACTATATCTAACATCGAATATATTCAAATTTTAACCCTTAACATTTTACTACCATGATAATTATAAGATTATATTATTTTTACATAATAAAAATTGCAACATTACAATATATCCATGATAGTGTCTATGATGTCACTATATCATTTATAATATCTTGTCAAAACCAAAACATAAAAAATAAATTTTATATATATATATATATATTCCTAAATTAAACTATAAAGTGTAACCTCATGGTACTTTATATCATTAAAAACAAATAAAAATTCATAAATTCATAGATGTTAGTAAATAGAGTCTTTAGAAAAGTATTAATGTTACTCAATCTATAAAGGGATTTAATACGATCTCCATCAAACACTTGTTTCTATATACCTGTGTCCGCCAGGTACATCATATGAAAGTATGAATAGTAATATAATATATTTTTTCATGATAATTAGTGATCATGGTACATGAAGAATGTAAATCCCATATAATCAACTCATTAATTATTCATTATTTAATTATAGATTAACCATGTTGATGAATACATCACATTTCATTTATCTGAGTGGATGATCATACCACATTCCCCCCACCCAAATAGATAAGTTCATCACATGTACCTTGCCTTGGTGTGTACATACACTTACTCAGACTATCTCAATTGAGGGCCTAGATTTGATACTAGCCATATGTGATGATAAATCCCATCATGGTTATGCTCCAATTAGTGACATGATCAGTAACATACCCAACCATACCCTAATTATCTAAACCTCGATGCTTGAAAAAGTAAGGTATCAATGTATAAAGGTTCTCACAATGATTATCTCTCCAAAAATTGGTATGGGTATTAAAACCCGAAATATGAACCCTAATAATACTAAATTCAAAGTGGATGAAACTCCATGCGGTATAATTGGCAATCCATCTAGAAGAAAAAAACTTGTTTTGTATCTCATTAGTATATTATATATCTTGGTACATGAATCCTAATCACGATAAACTTAATAATTTTATATGAACTATAATACCCCACGATGAACACTGGTTAGGGATAACTCAAAGTTGTTCTTTGATAAGTTAATTACCATTATACTTTATGGGTGTATGCATACAATGTAAAAGAATGATATAGTGGATATTACCCTCAATAAAAAATGTCATAATTTATATTCTTAAAATCTTTCAAGAACACCAACAACACCATATATACATTTCTATTACATTATATCACATATAATAGACTAGCATATTAACCTTATGTTTTAAACACTTTTTGAATTTTTTTAAACTCATTACATCTCTATGTAATTCCAACCACGTCTCCATATGACCATCGTATAAAATTCTCCCAATAAACTCTTTCATGAGGGAAATCTATGATGAAATACATCTTGAATAATGGTGGGAATTGGGAATCATATTCTTAATATACAACTCCTTAAACATAGTATCCAAACTTCTTTACTCCACAACCTCAAATGTTAGGATGTTAATAACATATATTGTCTACTTATGACCCTTTAAAATTTCATAATCACCATTTTTTAAGGAACATTTTCCATAAAAAAATTCTTGAGATCATTTTAGTAATAATATATAACTCTGTGAATTTTTTTAACTATCCCATTATAAACTCCTTTAACATTTAATTTATCTATATCTAAATATACTCCCAATATCTTATTAAAAAATATATTCTCTTCATAATATCATGATAAGGTATAAAAACTAATTTGGTTTTAGGGAAAAACACTTATTTTTTTGTTGGGAATATTTAAACAACAATATACAAATAATAAATTATATTATATATGTTTGGAGAATTTTTAAAAATAAGAACTTATTTTTTAAAATATGTCATAGATGGGTGGTCAGATCATATCCTTAATATTTTAATGAATACATCAAAGAAACTATTTATCCTGGATAGAATTAATTTTATCCTTATATTTTTATCAAATATGTTATAGAATATTATAAATCATAAACCATATATAGAATATGTTTTATACATAACAAATATTTGTTAGAAAACAACATCTCATGTCATATATGATAAATGAGATAAAATATGAGTTTATCATCTAGATATATGTGAGTTTAATATATATTCCTTTACATTGAATTCCATGAATAATAAGTCCTTTTCATTATCATTTGAAAAAAACTATAATATCTATCAATTCTTACCTTGATTTTAAATTTTTTATACTCATAACATTTGTAAAGTATGCATTTTTAAAATGGATTGGGGTCAACCTCCTTTTTATAAAACAAAGGAAACACCCATTTTTACCTAGACTCAGGTGGAACCCATTACATGACGCATAGGCCCAAAGGAACAATAACCTAAGAAATACACGTACTGAAGGCAATATATGGTCTATAGGACCCAAATAAACTAGTCTGAAGGTACAAGGAACCATATAGCCCTAAAACTATCCCAAAGTCCCCAAGATTGTGGGACCTAAATTGAAATAAAGGCTCAATATCAAGCTTTATCCTTGGCCTCCTCTTTTTTGTCCTATCCCACTCTACCAACAACCAACCTTGCTCATGCCTACCCACACCCACTCTTTCACTTCCCCTATTGAAACCCTCTCTCTCTCACTACATCTACCACCATCCTTCACACATGCGCATGGTAGAAATACATCTACCTCAAAAACAATAGGTGGAATAAATGATAGGAGGTCATGTAAATGGATTTTATCAAACACCTTAAAGAATTCCATATAAGCCCATCTCAAATAAAAATACTTCTTGTCCTTCTATACACCTTCTTAAGGATTCAATGACCAAATATGACTATCGTAAAATCCAATCCTTTCCTTATGACTTAAAACTTTTTCATTTTTTACTATTAGCATAGAACATGATACTATAAACCACATTTCAAATCCATTATATGGATTCATTAAAAATTATTCTTAAAGTAACCTATTCCTATTAGGGTCTCCTAGAAAAGTGTAACCCAAAGAAAAAATTAAAAATGGGAACCTAATTCTTTTAGAATCACTCATTACTTGTTTTCCTTACACAAGATAATCCAGGGGCAACTAGATTTGGCCCGACCTACCTAGTTAGTTGATTGAGTACTTGACAAGTCTTCACTTTGGAAGGAATATAAACTTGGTATTTTAAAAGGATTTAATTTCAAAATATTATATCATGTATTTGCTTTTATATGTATTCATGTTAATAATGATTAAGTTTGGAATATTATTTTTTCAATAAATCAATATGTCTGTACCACATTGATGTGAAACACTTTACACAACTCATTTCTTATATTACTCACACAAATTAAAATACAACTATATTCATACATGTAAAAATAAATCTCATAAATAAGGTACATGAAAACTTTTTATGTAAAGGCGTATAATCATATGAAATCAACATTCCCCGCAATTGTAAGCTTGGAGAACATATATAAAACCCTCACTTTTCTAGACAAGGCATATATAAAAACCATGCTCTTTATTTCACATTAAAACATGATTTATTACATAAAATTACACTTAATACAACCCAGAATATTGAGAGGTATATTTTATTTAGGAAATTAGGTACATTACTTAACAACTTAAAACATGAAAAACAGCATCATTATTGAAAAATTCATTAACATGATCAAAATTTTCCTTCATACTTAACACTTCATGGGAAAACATAAAGACATATATAGGAAACGGGTGAGCTATAAAGCCCAATAAGGGAATAAATAGGGTATAAAAGGAATAAGATGAGACTTTTTAGACAATAGGAATATTAATGGATCATAAAAGCAACATGAATAATATGGCATGATATAGCAAGATAATCATAACAAGTGAAATGTGGCAACAACTTAAAATACATAATCATAAATATAGGTCAAGGTTAAACCCGCAAAGACATCATAGTGGAAAAATACCCATAAAAGAATCAGGTAAACTCCCAATCCCAATGTGACTAATCTTGATACTAACCATTACCCAATGCATTGCGGTGCTATATAATTTCAGGTTCACCTATCACTTTCATTTCATTCTCATGCTTAAGTGTGCCACATAGATTACTCAACATGGATTCATTCATCAAAATAATTTATTCCAAGATAAAAAAGTGTGGAATAAATAAATTTAATTCCAAAATAATATAATTATATGTGTACAAAGGTGAATACCCATGATAGATATTAGGCATGGTATTCACTACACAATTGTTTTGGAATGGAAAACCGCGAGGCAATTTCGATAGCACAATGGTGTCACATAAAAAATAAAAAAATGGGTTGATGAGAGATAAATTGGTATCTCATAATTTAGATATAAAATTTACAATAACATAGACATTTAAATACATGTACCAACATATGTAATTGGAAAAATAAGGTGTAACATAATAAAGAAAGTTGAAGAAAATAGAGAACGGAAAGAACCCTTACTTGAATTTGTGATTCCAAAGGCTTGGGAGGGGCTTATTGAAAGCTTGGGGGAACCTTGGGAGGACTATAGGGAGTGGTTGTAAGAGTTTTGACATTCTAAAAGAATATTTAGTGAACACAAATGGGGGATTGGGTGGGTTTATTTAGTAAAAGAATGGGATTTCTTTATTATTTAGGTTTTAGACTCTACAAAATAAAATAACCAAAACCATAAACTATCCCATGTTTTTTTCCCATGGTTTCTAAAAAATGTGAGTGGTTTACATTATTATTTAAGGATGGGGTCCGAAATTATTAAAATATAACCATTGGTGATGTGGAGGTTAGTCCCACTCTTAAAGAAATGATTTTAAAATATTAAACAAAATAAGTCTTGGAGGATTCATAATGGCTGTACAAAATACATAAAATAAACATAAAATCACATTATTTTAAATGGAAAACATATATTCGGTCATGTATCCTATTTATATTACTTATTACATCACTTTTGGGTCATTGTGATGTCATAAAACACAAACTATATTTATACGGTATTTAATTTTTACTAGAAAATTATACTATCTCAAAAAATTATGAAAAAAATTCATTGTTGTATAATTTCATCATCCTGATTCAAAAAAAACATTTCATCTAAATAATTTTGTAAATAATTTAATTTTTTATTTTAAAATAAAAACCGACATTTATTGAAAATGACTGGTTTTTGACAATAACATTTTTTAACCCTTATAAAAAATTACATTTGACTTCATAAAAATTACATGATCATTTATATTTGATAAAAATTATTGAATAATAATATTTTATTAAAACATTATTTATTTCATAAATCCATTAATTCACAAATTCATTAATTGAATTTGAATATTAACCAAAATTACAATTTTTTCTTTAAAAATAATTTATAAAGTAATAATAATGGGATTAAAATATATTCATTATTTTATAAAAAATAATGTATAAATTCCAAATTATAGATTCTTGATACATATCCCTTTAATACACCATCATACACCCTAAGAGTGAGGTGTGTGATAGTGGGGCTTTCATGGGGTTGTTCGAAAAACATGGTTTGGGTCATGATCTCGATGATCTTGAACTTCTCCCGTAAATGGTTTTGCTCATGCTTAAGTTCTTGGATCTTAGCTTGGGATTCGTCAAGGAAAAGACCTAGAAATACTCTCTCACTTGTAAGTACTAACAGATGGGCTTCATAAGGTACGATCCAACTAGTTGAGGCCATCACTTCCTTTTTCTATGTCAAAGGTATTGGTCAAAACTCCTACATTTATACTAGTCATGTGATCATTGTTCAATGACTATATTATCAATGATAATGATACTTAACAGTCATCTAAATCCAATTGAATATAATAAAACAAAATGAGTGAATGTGTTTTCTATAACCATAAGACATTTAATTAAATCAAAAAGGTGAATTTCATTCATAACATTTTGAGTCGTTACAATCCTCCCCCCTCTAGAAATTTCACCCTCAAAATTTTAGTTTCCCACACTAAAACAGATGAGGGTAACTCTTATTCATCACACCCTCCGGTTACCATTTTTCTTCTTTAGAATTTTTTTTCAACATAAAACTTTGATGAGAGGAATTGTATTATTTCATATAACTTTTACTCTTTTATCTAATATCTTCACTGAATTCTATTCATAAGAAAGTTCATTCCCCAATTGTACCACCTCTGGACTGAGTACATGTGAGGGTTTTGGTATGTACTTTCTCAATAAGGATATATGGAATACATCATATAATTGAGATAGGTTCTATTGGAGTTCTAGTCGATAGGCCATTGCTCTGATGAAATCAAGGATCTCAAAAGGGTTGATGTACCTTGTACTAAGCTTTTATTTCTTCTCAAATATCCTCACTTCCTTCCATAGAGATATGAAGATGAATTCCATGTATCTGACATCAAACGGTAGGTCTCATCAATGATTTTCAACATAGCTCTTTTATAAACTCTGAGAAGCTTTGATGTGATGTCAAATGGTTTTTGCCTTCTCCACCATTTCCTTAACCATTTTTGGACCTAGAAGTCTTTTCCCTTAACTTCATCCTAAAATGTTTGTGTTATGAACCACTTCCCATAAAGGGATTAATAGGGAGCAATTTGGATGTTTGAGTAGAAACTATTGTTGTAAGATAACTCAACCAAAGGAAGATTTTGGTCCCATCTACCTTTGAATTTCATATAACATGATAAAAACATTTTTTCTAGTGTCTAAATAGCCTGCTCAGATTAGCCATCAGTTTGAGGATGATAGGTTGTAGTGAAATTCAACTCAATGTTTAGATCCTCTTAGTGAATTTTCTATGACTTAAAGGTGAATATTGTAACTCAATCAAATGCAATTGATAGTGGTATTCCATGCAACCGTACCACTTCTCTGATGTATATCCATGATAGTTAATCCAGTGATAAATCCTCTCAAATCACAATTAAGTGTATAGTTTTTGTTATACAATCCACAACAACCTAGATAACATTGTTTAATTTGGATGTCTTTATAAGTATGGTGAAAAAATCCCTGGTGATGTTTTCTCATTTCCATGTTGGTATGAATCATGGTTTCATCATCCCTTTACACTTATTCATTTCATACTTTACTTACTGAAATACCAAGAACTTTTATGAATATTCAGTGATCTATTTATCCATGTTGTCCCACTAATAGTGCTTTTAGAGATATTGATACCTCTTTGTGTTTCCTTAGTGAATAGAGAAATTTAACCTATATGCATCATCCCATGAGTATGGGGCCAGTTCTAGATGTTTATTTCTCTGATGATAGATCTCCTTAATTGGAATACTCATGGTTTGGGTTCTCAAGTAAATTCATATTTCATCTCTAAATAATTCCATTCTAAATATTTTTCAATGCTTTCAATGTTGGAACACAAACAGTTCCCTTATAAATTCAAGGATTTCGCTCATTGCCTAAGATTCCATTTATTTATCAATGGATCTCCTATTAATTATCGTATTTGGTTGTTTTGGTAGGCTAGAATATTGGTGAATTTTCTTTCTTCTTCTGGCCAATTTATAAGTACCAGAGATATTGTGGGAACTAGATAATTCATTCTGTCAGTTGTTTATGCCAAGTGTGATGTCTTTGTTAGAGAAATTTTATGGAATGATTTATGTTCTATTAATCCAAGTGATGTTCCTTGGATTGTTAGGGGAGACTTCAACATAATGGTTACTTGGGGGATAAGAGAGGTTTAGTTCCCTTTCCCAGGAGGTCTAGTCAAGAGTTTGTGGAGTTTATGGCTATGAACGGTCTCGTAGATGTGGTTTTCTCTAGAGACCCATTCACTAGGTGTAATAACTAGTTATGAACCCATCATTCTTGAAATTGTACTGATATATGTATTATGAAGGGGGTGGTTATTTCTTTATTTCCTAACATCAAATTTTTTCACCTAGCTAGAGCTCTTTCAGATCACTCACCTCTTAGAGTCCTAATGAAGTCTGGAAATGTTTATGATGACATATTCCATTTCTCCTCCTTGTGGAATGATAAATCATATTTTTGGTATATTTTGAGGGATTTCTAGGTCATTAATACTAGTGGTAATCCATGTATTTCCCTACATAATAGATTAAGGATTCTAAAAGAAAAGCTTCATGGTTGGGCTAAGAATCTTTCCCCAGAGGTTCATGAATTTGAGAGGGTTAACAGGGACATTAATATTTTAGAGGTGATGCTGGAGAATGTCTGGGATGAAGATTTCTTTGTGGATTAGAGAACCAAGAAGTATTATTTAGTTGATCTATTCTTGAAGTAAGAATGAATTTCTTGTCAAAAATCTTGAGTGAAATGGTTATGCTTGGGATATATAAATATCGGGTATTCCATGCTTGTATAATAGAAAAACACACACACTTTACTCCCAATATTCTTTTGAAATACGGATCTTACTCCAATGATATGGAGGTGGTTAGAAAAATGGAAAATATTTTCTGTAAGTCACTTTTAGAATCTCCTAATTCAAACATGATAGGGGGATACTTGAATGTCCAGTCTAAAATCTTTGATGTAATTACTTGCACTATGTCTGAGGAATTTAATGATATGATGAACGATATTCTGGGAGAGTTGGTAATTAATGAGGTGGTGTGTTCTCTCAATCCAGCCAGTGTGCCTAGGCCAGATTCCTTTCCAACTGTATTCTATAGGTCTTCTTGGGATACTATCAAGAGGATTCTGATTGATGTTGTGCAAGATTTTTTACATGGGGGAATCATCCTAGGGTGTCTTGTGTAACCAAAACTATGTTAGTTACCAAGATCAATGACCCTTTATCACTGAATCATTATTTACCCATAAGTTTTTGTAATGTTCCCTATAGATTACTGGCTATAATTATCAATAGAAGGATTTCCCTATTCCTTCCTCAGTGGGTGTCGGATGAGAAAAATGGGTTTTTGAAGGGCCGTACCATACACAGGTCTGTTGGATTAGCTCGAGAACTGATCGGTGATATCAATAGGAATCTTCTTGGTAGAAATTTGGCCATCAAACTGGATATAAGAAAATAATATAATAGAGTTGAATGGAGATACATCAATAGGGTCATTGCTTGTATGGTGTTTTCTACGTGGGTCACTAATATACTCTTTCCACGCTTTAGATCTCCTTAGTTGTGAGTTTAATTTACAGAAAAATAGTTTGGGATATTTAAAGTAGTTAAGGGATTTAGGTAGGTAGATCCCCTCTCCCACTCTATGTTTTTCAATTTCCCAATATGTCGTTAATAGGTTCCTTTCTTACTGTATTAATGTGGGAAAGTTCATACCCTTATGACACAAATGAATGGTTGGTGGTATCTCTCATATAATGTTCATATACGATACAAATCTCTTTTTCAATAGTGGAAGAAGGTCTATTTAGGGGTTGAATGGGGATTTAGAGGTGTATAGTGCTTGGAGTAGGTAAGTTATCAACCATGAGAAGAGTATATTTTTTGTACCCAACAAATTCTCATAGAGGTGGATTAAGGTTTTGGAAGATAGCCACAATATGTACGAAGACTTATTTCCTGTAAACTACTTCAGTGCTCCAGTTTCCCCTAATTCTCTCCTCATTAAACACTTTTATATGGTTATCGAGAGGTTTATGAGTCACATTGTCAATTGTAAACACAGATTTTTATCTTTTGGAGGTTTGATTACTCTGATAAATTCTGTGATTTCCTCCATTCCGATGCATATCTTGTCCACTTTGAAGGGTCTGAAGAAGGTGATTTCCAATATTAAGAGATATCTAATTTCCATTTTGTGGGATGGACATTCTGAAATGAAATTTCATGGGTCCCCCTAGAACTAGCTTTCTAAACCTATTATCATATGGGGTATTAACATAAAAAGTATCTATAGAACTATAATTGGTCTCCATTCTAAGATATCTTGGGAAATTGTTTATAGGAAATCTATATGGGGAAAGTATATGTAGGATACTTATGGGAGTGAAGGTCATTTTTTCATAGGAAAATTCTCTAAGATTCATAAGATGGTTTAGCCTTATTTTACAATCCTTCAATATCATTCTCGATGGATTATTGGTAGGGGGATGTTAGTTTCCAGAACCATAACTAGTCGAGTGATATCTTGGGTTTTCCAAGATATCCCATTCTAGGTATCAGTTTCAGAGAGGCCAGTAAGTATCACAACTTTATCTACGCCACCATGGATGATAACTAGAGGAATAGTTTCAATATAATTGTGCTAAATAATGATCTGGATAGATATATTTTCATGGGGTCGATATTTGGTTCTTTATCTATCAGATATTTTTATAATACTCAAGCAGTGAATTCTTATCAGGATCAATGGAGAGAGTTTTTATGGTGTAGGGAGGTACTTTTTAAGTAAAATTTTCTTATTTGGTGTGTCCAAAACAATGTTTCGCCCTCTGAGGTGTGTATCTAGTGGTGTGTAATTAGTTTATCATCCAAGTATTTTTGTTGTAGGGTGTTGGGAACCAAATACATGGAACACCTATTTTTCAGTAGTGAATGGGAGAAGGTGGTCTGGGGGGAATTTATTCAGTTCACTGGATGGACTGACCAGGATGCTTTTGTAGAGCTCTTCTTCCATATTTGGTTTTGTGGAGCGGACAGTCCCGAAGCAGAGAGGAAGTCTAGGGCCTTGATATTCACTACATTTTATTGGGTTCTTTGGTCATCTAGGAAAAATATGAGGTTGAATTCTACTTTGGTTTCCCAAACAGAGATTATTTTTAGGACCATAAACCTATTTTTGGATTTATATAGGCTATGCCGAAATATGGGGAGCACCCCTTCCATTATGTATTTGGACCCTCGGGACTTCTCTAGAAACAATATCATAGGCCAATGGAAATGGATCAAATGGGTGCCTCCATTAGCAGGGATCAAGTTAAACATCGGCGGTTCTTGTGGTTTGGGTTCTATCCAAGGTGGTGGGGTGGCCAGAGATACCAGAGGTTTGGTTGTGGCTTCTTTCTCAGCCTTTTTGGGAGTAGTGATTCACTTCAAGTAGAATCTCATGAGATACTTTCAAGTCTTCTTATCTGCAACTAGAGAAGAATACCTATTAGAGAGGTTGAGACTAATTTGTTAGTAGTTTATAATGATTTATCATGTAAGGATCATGTTCCAAGGTCTATTGAATATCTGATTAGAGGATGAAAGCATATAATCAACAATTTCATAATAATTCTTCACATTTGGATTGAGGTAAATCTTGTGCAAAACTTCCTTGCTTCAAAAGCATCTCAAAATTATGGGATCTTGATCTTTTCCATCCCGGTATCTTTTCCACCTGAGGGCATGGAGTTTTATTCGGGGTGATTCCATGGGGTTACATTATTTTAGGCCCCCTTAATTTTATCTTGTAGGTTCTTTTTACTTTTCTCTTTTTAATAAAATAAAAAAGTATTTTCTTTCATTCTTTATTCACATTGAACTCTGAGGATTTCCCTTTCATTTTAGTTTCAACTCTCTTCTAAATTCCCACATCATCTTTTTGAGGACCCTTTAACCTTTCAAAAAGAGGTGGTTGAGCAATCATTTGTGAAAGGATTAATTATGTTCCTTTCTTTATGATTCCCATGTCCATCCTCTTTAAATCCAAGAAGATCAGATCCATCTCAATTCTCATCAATGATAGAATTATCGGTTCCTTTCTACTTAGATCATCTTCCACCTTATTTTCTTTACCTGGACGATAGTGGATTGATTAGTTTTAATACTTGATGAGCTCTAACCATCTTCACCGGTTTATATTAGTCACTTTCTATGTGAATATATATTTGTGGCTCTTGTGATCAGTCTAAATCTCAAACTTCTCCCCATAGAGATAATGTTTCTAGATTTTCAATGCATAGATCACAGCTTCCAACTCTAGATCAAATGTGGGATAGTTTTTATCTGTAATTTTGAATTTCCTTGAGGCATAAGCAATGAATTTTTTATTTTTCATCAACACACATCTCAATCCCATCTACAAAGCATCACTAAAAATTACAACAAGTTCCCCACTTGTGGTTAGTGTGATCATAGGGGTAGTGATAAGCCTCATTTTAAACTCCATGAAGTTTATTCAAATTAATAATTATAATAAAATGTGACTCCCTTATAAGTTATCTTGGTAATAGGGTTTGAAAATCGTGAAAAATTTCTCATATATCAAAGATATATCCTTCTAACCCAAAGAAGCCATGGATATCTATCATGAATGTTGGCCTTGGACATCCTTCAATTGATTTTATCTTTGAAATTTTTTGTGATGATATTCCCCAATAATGAGAATTTTTTAAACCAAAACTCACACTTGTTCTACTTTTAATAGAGCCTCCCCTTTCTCAAGGTCTTTAGCATAGTGCTCAGATGCTTCTCATGGTCCTTGGTTTTGGAGTATATTAAAATATCATTTATAAAGACTATAAAAAATTTGTCAAGGTAATCTCTCAAGGTTATATTCATCAAGTGTATAAAGATTATTGTAGAATTAGGGAGTTAGAATATCATCAGTGTGAACTCATATTTCTCGTACCATGTACAAAAAATAGTCTTGGGGATATATTCCTTATTCAACCTCACTTGATAATATCCCAATTGAACATCCACCATGGATAAGTATTATGATTTCTGTATCTGATCGAACAATTAATAAATCCTGGGTATAAGATACACGTTCTTTATCAAGATCCTGTTGAGATCCTGATAATCAATACAAAGGCGCATTGACCCATCCTTCTTCTTAATAAAGTGGACTTGTACACCCCATGGGGAAGCACTTGGTCATATGAATACTTTGTCCAGATTATCCTATAGTTGTTTCTTTAACTCATCAAGTTCCACAATAGCCATTCTACATGGATTTTAGAATATTGGTAATGCCCTAGAAATAATCTCAATGGAAAATCCAACCTCTTGACTAGAAACAATACTAAACAATTCCTTAGGAAACAAATCAGCATATTACCTCACAATAAGAATATCTTTAATGATGGTTCTTTCTGTATAATCAAACATTTTATCTAGATATACATGATCATAGGGAAGTAATATCCATTCTTGAAATGATGGTTCTAAAGAAGATTCAACCTCCTCCTTTCACTTGTAAAGAATCTTAGGCCAATTAACCATATGGAGAGTGATTTCCTTCTCACAGAAATTTATTTTGGATCTATATAGGGAAAGTAAATCCATGCCCAAAATTGCATCAAATCCTAACAAAGGGAGTATGAAAAGTTTCACCAAGAGTTTCAACCCAAAAATGTTGATAGGGGGAGGTATATAGTTGGGAGGCAACAATTTCCCCATTTTCCATTTTCACAAACATCTCTACTTCCATGATTTTTGGTGGTGTTTATGTTGATAGGGGGGAGGTATGTAGTTGGGAGGAAATAATTTCCCCATTTTACATTTTCACTGACATCTATACTTCCATGATTGGTGGTGGTGTTTGAATTGTTCTACTAAAAATTCATGATATAAAGGAATGCATAGAACCAGAATCAAAAACTATATTCACTATTCTTGAATAAATAACTATCATTCCTATCACCACTTTATTATAGGGATCCACCTCGACAGTCGTGATATCAAAATCTCTCCCTTTCTACCTCATATATTGTTGGTTACCTCTGAAAATCCTTGGATTAGTGAACTAGTTCGCAAAATTCCATGGTTCCTTGTAGTTAAAGTAGTGAACAACACATTGAGGGTTAATTGGATCATTCCCTTCCTCTACCACAATGGTGGGTTTCTCATGTTAGAAATCATTGGACCGGTTCCCTTCTCTTCTACACCTAAATCATTTCCTTGTTCCCCTTAGGCAATTTTTGGGGTGCTTCTTTCCACCCATTTGACTAGTCGGATGGTGAAATTTATTAGCACCGTTGGATTTATCCATCAAACTACCAAAATTAAAATCCAACTTCCACTTATTATCTCTATAATACCCTTATTATTATTTGATCTCTATTTCAACTTTGTGGGAACATCAGAAAATTTCCTTATAGCTATCAAAGTTTCGGATCGCTAGAGTTTTTCATAGACTAGGATTTAGCCCACCAAAAGACGCATTCAACCTTACATTTGAGGGTAACAAAAAAGGTAGAGGCATATTATAAAAGTATTTTAAAAAAAATCACTTAAGAACTGATATATTTGTCATTTTTTTACTTAAGTTCAGGGAAATCCCTTTCCATTTTAAGATGAAGAGTGTGAGGAAAATATTTATCACAAAAAAATCGTAAATTCCTTCCACTCCATTATTTCAATCTCTTCCTCGGGCTTCATATTATTGATCAATTTCCACCATTGATCAGATTCTACCTCCATATGTAAACATCTAGAAGAACCTTCTCCTGTTAAAAACATTGAAGGGTGGAGAAGATATTCTCAATGGAGTTGATCCATTGTTCCGCGATTAAGGGATCAGATGATCTATTGAAAGTAGGGGGCCTTTATCTCATGAACCACTTAATTGTGTCTTATTAACTCTTAGGAAGTTTGGGAACTCCTCTTGATCCAGGATTCTATTCAATACATGAGTTAGCTGAGAGGGTATCATGACAAAGTTTGTGATTCCAGCTCCCATCAAGATGGGTATCTTGTTGGGACAATCATCACATTTACCTTCGCATTGATTTTTAACTTGATTGCTATTATTACCAGACATTAGGTAGAATAGAGGGAAAATTAGGGATGAGTATTTTAAAATATTAAACATATAAAGGGGAATGTAATGACATTAAATGGATGAATTATAAATTACATTTATCACCTTAAATTATGAGTTTCTAGGCTTTAATCTATGTTATCCATGATCTATTTCCTAACACATATTTTTATGGGAATTTTTTTTGTTCCCTTAAATATGGTTTGTAATGAGCTTATGAATTTACCAAAGAATATCCCCCAGGAGTTTCAAACCAAGTGTGCAGTAAGGCTTATTTTCATGTACCAGATTACCCTCACTTAGGCTCGGAACATCTTGTCTAAGTTATTACACCTAGGTACATATGTGCTAGAACCACATCCATTTCTAGTATCAAAACTGGGATGTATTTTATTGATAAACATATTACTCTATTCTAACCATATTTTAGGTAAGTTTTCCTTTACTTGGTCTTATTCATAAGGCTTTCACCAAATTTTTCTAATCCTAATCCTAAAAATAAGTAAACTTATCCTTTGATACCAAATATAACAACCTTGCTATTTATTTCACATTTAAAAATGATTTATTACATATAATTAAACTTAATACAACTTGTAATATCAATGTAAGAACCTGTTTTGTTTTGCTGAGAAAGACTTTGGAATATTCTTGATAATATTCCAGAGCAGTGCCTTCAGACGGCGTGCGATTCTGAGCCCAGGAGTGGCCGGAATTAAATTTTCAGTGCGTTCACACTGGAAATGATAAATAAATGAGATAACTCCTAAACGAAGTTCCGGATCAGGGATCCGAGTGTACGGATGGGTCCGTAATGGGGTTTTTACCCTATTAATGACATAAAACTTGTCGGCGCGGGATGTTTGGACCCCTCGCCCGCTCCCGGAACGTTAAACGGATGAATAAATTAATTAATTTATTCGTTTAATGGATAAATGCTAGTATCTCTTAAACGGTGGCTCGGATTGGAAAACTAAGGGCACCTTTGAGTTCGGAGCGTTCCGTTTACCCTAGGAGGGGTGTAAGTTTCACGGGCACGGGCCGTTTGTGAAAAATGGCCCCAGGGGCGTTTTCGTAATTTGGCAGCCTCGGGCGCTAGGTTTAGTAACTTTTGAATGGGGCCTCGGAATAAAATTATGAGACCGCCGTTGTGCTCAGAGCGTGGTTCTTAGCCTAGGGGAGGCTAAATCCCGACCCCGTCGGGAGTTCGGGTTCGGGGCTGTCGGGCGGGCATTTAAGTGATTTGTACTTAAACACCCCCCCCCCCACATTTCTCCTTCTTCTTCTTCTTCTTCCTCAAGCCCTCCTCCCCCTACTTCACCGCCGGCGAGGCGAGCTCCGGCGAGGCGACTCCGGCAAGGTGCGGTGGTGCCGGCGGATCGACGCGAAGCTCCGGGCGAAGCCCAGCGAAGTAGGTGGTGTTGTTTGAGTTTTAAATCTCGAACCCCACTTTGAACCCCAATTTTAGCATCGCATTATCTTTTAATCTTCGAACAAATTCCATGGTCGTGTAGTATGCATTTTTCTCTTTTCGAAACTTGTTTTGGATTCAAAATCGGAGTTCAGAGACGTTCGCAATCGATCGTCGAAGTTTGTGGGTTTTTGGAGGTTTTCCGGCCAGTTTGGGAGCTCCGGTGGAAGGAGGCGCGGCGGCCCGACTTCGGTCCGAGGAGGCGGCCGCTGGGCATCGTGGTGGTTCGGCGGCCAGGCGGAGCAGCTCCAGCTGGTGGCGGCGTTTTGCGGTGCTGGCGGTGGGCGGCGGCCTTTGGCTCGGCGGCGGCAGGCCGAGGGCGCCGGCACGGGACGGCGACCCGGGGTCGCGGCGCGGCGCGACCTCGGTGGACAGAGACCCGCGAACCGCGGGTCTCCGCGGGGGCGCAGCGAGACCGGCCATCCGGGCTGGTCGGATGTCGGCAGGCCGCGGCCAGCTGGCCGCGGCGAGGTGAGCCGGGCCCGCGGCCGGGCCACGGGCCGGCTGTGGGCGGACCGGCCGGACCGGGCCGCTCCGGCCCAAGGGGTGCCCCCCCCCTTCTAACTTCCGACGTCCGTAGCTATCGCTACGGACGTCCGTTTTGCGCGCCGTCTGTGGCGGCGCGAGGCTGACGCAGAGGCAGGACTTTTGAGATTGTTTGGGGAATTTTTAATTCCCGAAACGAGAGACCGCGGAGCCACGACGCGTCTTTAAGTGGTTTTTCGTTTTCCAAGGGAAAATTGTTTTGGGCGGCGCGGACGCATCGGACGTCCGTTTTGAGCGCCGTTAGTTGCGTTGGGACCCTGGCGTCGGGACGAAGTTTTCCAGGGTGGTTTCGGGCATTGATTCCGAAGTTGAGGTGTGGGGCCCACGACCCGTCTTTCGAGCTGTGTGCAGCGTTTCACGACTTTTTTATCGGACGTCCGTTCGGGGCGTGTGAGCGGTCGATGTTGGGAGTTTTTCCGAGGGCATCGCGTTGGCGCAGTCTGCCCGCTGTAATTCCGCACAATGTGGTGGGCCCCGCGAGGGCCGTTTTGGGAGTTGACGGTGATTTCCAGCTTTATCATCGGGCGACCGTTTTGGACGAGTGAGTAGTCCATTTCATGTACTTTTTCGAGAGGATCGCAACGGTGCGATCCGTTCGTTGGGTTTCGGGACCGGGATGCGGGTCCCACGTGGAACTGCTCGTGTGTGGTGTGCCGGGATGCATATTTTTCTCCGGATATCCATTCCACTCATGTGGGTAGTTCTTTTGACATGTTTTCCCGAGGGGATCGAAATTGTGCGATGCGCCCGACTGTTTTCGGGGTCGAGGCTCGGGATCACGGGACGTCGTTCGGGCGTGAGGCGGTGTTGGTGACTTTTCCGTCGGGTATCCGTTGGAGGCGAGTAAGTAGTCGATCTCGCATGTTTTTCCGCGAGGATTACAACAGTGTGCTCTGTTTGGTTGTGCGGACCCTCTTGCACGATCTTGTTAAATGTGGAAATGTGGAGGTGCCCCGGTGGCGGTCCTTCTACCGTGTTTGTAGCGGACCTTTGGAGAGTGATCGCGTGCACTCCCATGTGAGTGATGTAAATTCTTGAAGTGATGTGGTTGGTCGTGCCTGGGCCTTTGAGGTGGAGTTGTTACATCACGCCTTCATGTTGACGTTGGGTGTCGTGTGCACGATAGCCCTTGGGCTGGGGACGTGGTATACTCTGGGAGTATACGAGAGTGCCTGGAGGTATGTGTGGTTCGTACCTGAGACGTTCGTGCGCTTGGTTGGGGTTGACTTGGGGCCACACGTCGTGTGGGCCCCAAGTGCGTGTTGTGTTATGCTTTGCGTACTTGGACCTATCGCAGTGTAGAGGGTCCCTTTGTGCTTGTTTGTTTGGTTATCAGGGTGGAGTGTATTTCCCCTGGCTTTGGGATCGTTTGTTTCACCAGCAGGGTTGAGTTGTCTCCCCCTGTTTTCGTTCTCGATGGATCGGCCAGTAGCGGTGCTAGTGGCACCCCGTGATGGAACAGGCGCTGAACCCCTTGGGGTGAGTTGTGCTAGAGTTGGGTGGTTGCGCGATACCCACTCCGTGTTTGGTTGTCCAGTGTTGTACCCTCCAGTGGATATGGCCAGAGCAGTTCTGAGTTTTACCCTCCAGCGGGGCTGGGCAGTGGTTTACTCATCGGCTTCCAGGTCTACCCTCCAGCGGAGATTGGGCAGTGGGTCACCCGACTCTCTTAGGGTCTACCCTCCAGCGGGGATGGGCAGTGGGTCACCCGACGCACTTAGGGCCTACCCTCCAGCAGAGACTGGGAAGTGGGTCACCCGAAGACCTCTTAGGGTCTACCCTCCAGCAGGGCTGGGCAGTGGGTCACCCGTCGTCTAATTCCAGGTCTACCCTCCAGCAAGGATGGGCAGTGGGCCGCCTGTCGACTTATTCCAGGTCTACCCTCCAGCGAGGATGGGCAGTGGGTCGCCTGATGATGTATTATGGTTTACCCTTCAGCAGGGCTGGGAAGTGGGTCACCCAGTATCTTATTATGGTTTACCCTCTAGTGGGGCTGGGCAGTGGGTCGCCTGACGATGTATTAGGGTTTACGCTCCAGCAGGGCTGGGCAGTGGGACACCCGATATCTGGTTATGAATTACCCTCCAGCAGGGCTGGGCAGTGGGACACCCGTTGATATTCTAGACTCAGTCCTTCCTTCTAGGCTAGTCTGTGGATTTCCTCTGTGACCACCGGAGCCGGACCCTTGGTTGTACGGGTCGGTGATGGAACGTTTATGGCTTTGAGGAGACCTCTCGACTGCAGGGCAGTGACGAGGTGTGGTTTGACTTTCCCTAGAACTCTCAAGTACAAGGGGCACTTTCCCCACTGAGATAAGTTCTTGTGGTGCGATCTAAAACCATGTGGGCGAGTCAGTGCCACCCAAAGCGGATAGTGTCGAGGTGCGGTGATTGAGCCCCTTGGCTTGCGGTTCGGGGTAGACGTGCGGGATGCTGGGCATCAATGGAGTTTACTTCTAGGACTGTTGGCGACTCTTTTCTTGGGCTGAGATACGGGACGAAGATCCCCTTACGACGTTGTTTGGGCTTCTTGTTTGAGCATATGGACATGTATATACCTTGTTTCCGGTACCCACTTCTTGGGTTTGGTTACTCTCCTTCCAGGTGAGGCGAAGACGCGCGGGGTATGCCACGTGCTTTCCGTGTATAGCTTCTCATGGTTGGATGAGTCTACTCTCCTGCTATAGGTAGAGAAGACTCGACGGTAAGTTAATCTTATCACTATTTCCAGCTCCTTGTGCCTGGACGAGTCTACTTCCTTCCTCTTGTTGGGTTGAGTTGGACTCTTTACTGCTCCCTCGGTTGGACTCCTTTACTTTCCCTGTTCGCTCTACTGCTCACCCTTCGGTACCTCCTTTGTTGCTCCCTCAAGCCTTTAGGGTATCTTACTGAGTATTTTTATACTCACCCCGGCTTGTGCTTTGCCCGCACTTGGTGTGCCCTTGCAGACGACGGACAGGTTGGTCGTGACTTCAGTGGAGCGTAGGAGCTCAGGAGCTTGGACCGCGTGCGGTGGTCGTGGCCGGGTTCCAGGTGGGAGACCCGTCAGCTATTTCTTTTTGTTTACTTGTTGCTGGGTCGTGGCACTTTTTGGTTGGGTGCATGTTTTGCCCCTTTTCTTTTCAGTTTTTACTTTGTACTGTTAGAGGTCGATGCACACCGTGGTTTATATATAGCAGTTTCCATTTTTCTTTACTTGCCTTTACTTTTACTCTGCACTGTTGTGTTGAGTTTGCTGCGTGTGTGTGTATAGGTTCTTAGGCAAATGCCTCCCCGAGTTATTGTGCCTTCGGCGCTGGTCGTCAGCCCCTGGCCTATGGAGGCGGGCTTGGGGTAGTTGCGGCTCGAGCCTGGGTAGGGTCGGGTCGTGACAAAGTGGTATCAGAGGTGGTTCGTTCCTTGGGATGTTGTGTGGACATCCCTAAAAGAGGAATTGGTTGGGATATAGGGCAACAGTTTTAACGTGTCTCGAGAGCGGCTCTTAGGCCAGGGAGTCTAGTGATGGTGCGGCGGCCGACGTATCCATTCACCAGGACCTTGATAACCCGCTTTTCGACTCGGCATGATGAGACACTTGTTGCAGGGAAATTGGATTGTGCATCACATAGGATTGAGTCTTTGACTGTCTTTCTTGAGTCAGCTCCCCATCGTTTGTATTGGTATATACATTTATGCTCATCTGACCGCGGCACTCCTTGATAATATTCAGGATGTCTCCGCGAGGACAGTCAACCAGGATACCAGCTTTGGTTCATGACGACGACCTTGTGAGCTACGAGTCCACAGTCCAGGACCCATCATGCGAGCCCCTTTCTCCGGGTGGGCTGGTAGCATCCCCCCCACCTGTTGAGCAGCAGGCAGTTTCATCAGAGCAGGCTGAGCTTGAGCGCAGGTTGAGCACGCTCCGTGAGTTCTAGCGGCAGAGACCGCTGAGGTTCAGTGGTGAGCCAGACCCTCAGGCAGCAGAGGTTTGGCTCGAGGCAGTGGTTCTCCTTTTCAGGCTTGTTCAGACGCCGACAGATCAGAGAGTGGCTTTGGCAGCCACCCTTTTTCATGGAGTAGCTTGGCGTTGGTGGAGTCTGGTGACTCAGTTTCTTAGCGAGTCGTCGCTTTCATGGGGAGACTTTCAGTTTTTGTTCTGTGAGAATTTTTTCCCCTCCTGCTTGCGCTCCTTTCGGATTCAGGAGCTCCTGCAGTTTCAGCAGGGAGGGATGATGGTGGTCGAGTACGTGGCTAGTTTGGCAGACCGTGCACGCTTTTACCCGGACTCGGTCCATGGCGACAACATCCGAGAATGGAAGTTTGAGCAGGGTCTCTGCCGAGAGATTCGTGCTGTCATAGTACCCTTGGGCATTTCCACGTATTTCGGGGTGCTAGAGCAGGCTCTGGTGACAGAGGGATTCCTATCATGTTTTGTTGTTGGTATTGGCAGTGGGCGTGACGGAGTCGGGACGTCTTCCATAGCTAGCAGGCGCCGGAGGATAGGATCTCGATGCAGGTGGCCTTCCCACTGCCGGTTTCAGAGACGTGGTCATATACCACTGTGGCAAAAAGTCGCAGGGCCTCAGCCGAGGATGCCCTTCCGTGAGTGGATCCAGGGCCGGTGGTCATACACCACAGTGGCACCGGAGGGCACTAGGGTAGCCCAGATAGAGTCGGTGCTATGCTTGTGACGGGCGAGGTCACTTGGCACGAGACTGCCCGACCTGAGTTTCTGAGAGCTTCGGGCAGGCAGTAGGTGCACCACCACGGCAGAGGCAGTGCCGTGATCGGAGTAGCGGCCAGAGGGGTGGTGCTAGCAGAGGAGCGAAAGGAGCTGGAGGTGGGGGATGATGTTACAAGATCTCCCCATCACCACTAGGCGGTCCACGTCAGGCTCCGGGAGCTGACGGTTGGGACCGTGGGTAGCCGCGAACTTTGGTTGTCTACTATCCTGCAGAGCATGAGGTGATAAGAGGTACACTCTACAGCTCTTCTACTTTTTTCAGTAGAATTGTTAAGCTCTACGTGTGAAATTCTTTTCTCCCTGCTCTTTGCTTGAGGTGTTACCGGGGTGACACGGGGCGTCGGTGTAACCCTGGGATGGTAAGGTAAAAGGTGTGGGACCTTTTCTTTAGTCGATGGTGTTGACTCCTTCGCTTATGAGCGTGTAAGAGAGTCTTGGTTGAGAGACATCGATTTTGAAATCTCGCGTGACCAGATATCCTTGGGTGTTTCACCATATGGATATTTTTAAGGAAGGAATCATCGGGCCTTGTTTCAGGTGCGGGCGGTGATTCCAGTCGCAACATGCGACGTAGAGGTTTGACCGGGGAGGTGAGCTACCCCCGAGGGCCTTCGGGCCATTTGAGACCGTGCAAAGGGATGGCGAGGTACCCTACCGCTTTGTCCTAACCCCAAAGTCTAGAGTGGGTGCACGACGTTGGCATGGGCCGGCCTCGCATGAATAGATCAATCCTTTGGTCTGTGTGGGGTGACGCAGGGCTGTGTGTGGGTTCTTCCGGGTATGGGGAAGCCAGGAGTGGGCTTAGGACCCTGTGTTGCTCCCTAGTTTTTCTTTTCGAGGAAGAAAAGATTAAAGGATGGAATGATATAAGAACCCATTTTTTTCTAAGAAAGACTTTGGAATATTCTTGATAATATTCCAGAGTAGTGCCTTTAGACGGCGTGCGATTCCGAGCCCCGGAGTGTCCGGAATTAAATTTTCAGTGCGTTCACACTGGAAATGCTAAATAAATGAGATAACTCCTAAACGGAGTTCTAGCTCAGAGATCCGAGTGTACGGATGGGTCCGGAATGGGGTTTTTACCCTAGTAACGACATAAAACTTGTCGGCGCGGGATGTTTGGACCCCTCGCCCGCTCCCAGAACGTTAAACGAATGAATAAATTAATTAATTTATTCGTTTAATGGAGAAATGATAGTATCTCTTAAACGGTGGCTCGGATTGAAAAACTGAGGGCACCGTTGAGTTCGGAGCGTGCCGTTTACCCTAGAAGGTGTGTAAGTTTCGCGGGCGCGGGCCGTTTGTGAAAAATGGCCCCAGGGGCGTTTTCGTAATTTGGCGGCCTCAGGCGCTAAGTTTAGTAACTTTGAACGGGGTCTCGGAATAAAATTCTGAGACCTTCGTTGCGCTCAGAGCGTGGTTCTTAGCCTAGGGTAGGCTAAATCCCGACCCCGTCGGGAGTTCGGGTTTGGGGCTGTCGGGCGGGCGTTTAAGTGATTTGTACTTAAACACCCCCACCCCACCCCCCCCCCACCCCTTCTTCTTCTTCTTCTTCTTCCTCAAACCCTCCTCCACCTCCTTCACCTCCGGCGAGGTGAGATCTGGCGAGGCGAGATCCGGCGAGGCCACTCCGGAAAGGTGCGGTGGTGTCGGCGGATCGACGCGAAGCCCAGCGAAGTAGGTGGTGTTGTTTGAGTTTTAAATCCCGAACCCCCCTTTGAACCCCAATTTTAGCATCGGATTTTCATTTAATCTTAGAAAAAATTCCATGGTCATGTATTATGCATTTTTCTATTTCCGACGCTTGTTTTGGATTTGACATCGGAGTTCGGAGGAGTTCGCAGTCGATCGCCGAAGTTTGCGGGTTTTTGGAGGTTTTCCGACCGGTTTGGGAGATCCGGTGGAAGGAGGCGCGGCGGCCCGGCTTCGGTCCGAGGAGGCGGCCGCGGGGCATCGCGGTGGTTTGGTGGCCAGGAGGAGCGTCTCCAGCTGGCGGCGGCGTTTTCCGGAGCTGGCGGTGGGCGGCGGCCTTTGGCTCGGCGGCGGCAGGCCGAGGGCGCCGGCACGAGACGGCGACCCGGGGTCGCGGCGCGGCGCGTCCTCGGTGGACAGAGACCCGCAAAGCACGGGTCTCCGCGGGGGCGGAGCGAGACCGCCCATCAGGGCCGGTCGGATGGCGGCAGGCCACGGCCAGCTGGCCGCGGCGAGGTGATCCGGGCCCGCGGCCGGGCCACGGGCCGGCTGTGGGCGGACCGGCCGAACCGGGCCGATCCGGCCCAAGGGGTCCCCCCCCCTTTTCTAACTTCTGACATTCGTAGCATTCTCTACCGACGTCCGTTTTTCACTCCGTCTACGGAGGCGCAGGCCTGACGCAGAGGCAGGACTTTTGAGATGGTTTCGGGAATTTTTAAATCCCGAAACGAGGGGTCGTGGAGGCACGACACGTCTTTAAGTGGTTTATCGTTTTCTGGGGGAAACTTGTTTTGGGCGGCGCGGACGCATCAGACGTCTGTTTTGAGCGCCTTCAGTTGCGTTGGGACCCTGGCGTCGGGGCGAAGTTTTCCAGGGTGGTTTCGGGCGTTGAAACCGAAGTTGATGAGTGGGCCCCACGACCCGTCTTTCGAGCTGCGTGCAGCGTTTCACGACTTTTTTGTCGGACATCCGTTCAGGGCGTGTGAGCAGTCGATGTTGGGTGTTTTTCCGAGGGAATCGCGTTGGCACAGTCTGCCCGCTATAATTCCGCACGATGGTGCGGGCCCCGCAAGGGCCGTTTCGAGAGTTGACGGTGATTTCCAGCTTTATCACCGGACGACCATTTTGGACGAGTGAGTAGTCCATTTCGTGTACTTTTTCGAGAGGATCGCAACGGTGCAATCCGTTCGTTGGGTTTCGGGACTGGGATGCCGGTCCCATGTGGCACTGCTCGTGTGCGGTGCGCCGGGATACATCTTTTTCTCCAGATATCCATTGCACTCATGTGGGTAGTGCTTTGGACGTGTTTTCCCGAGGGGATCGCAGTGGTGCGATGCGCCCGACTGTTTTCAGGGCCGAGGCTCGGGATCACGGGACGTCGTTCGAGCGTGAGGCGGTGTTGGTGAATTTTCCGTTGGGTATTCGTTGGAGGGGAGTAAGTAGTCGACATCGCGTGTTTTTTCGCGAGGATTACAACGGTGCACTCTGTTTGGTTGTGCGGAGCCTCTTGCACAATCTTGTTAAATGTGGAAATGTGGAGGTGCCCCGGTGGCGGTCCTTCTACCGTGTTTGTAGAGGACCTTTGGCGAGTGATCGCGTGCACTCTCGTGTGAGTGATGTAAATGCTTGAAGTGATGTGTTTGGCCGTGCCTAGGCCTTTGAGGTGGAGTTGTTACGTCACGCCTTCGCGTTGACGTTGGGTGTCGTGTGCACGATAGCCCTTGGTTTGGAAACGTGGTATACTATGGGAGTATACGAGAGCGCTTGGAGGTACGTGTGGTTCATACCTGAGACGTTCATGCGCTTGGTTGGGGTTGACTTGGGGCCACACATCGTGTGGGCCTCAAGTGTGTGTTGTGTTCTGCTTTGCTTACTTGGACCTATCACGGTGTAGAGGGTCCCTTTGTGCTCGTTTGTTTGGTTATCAGGGTAGAGTGTATTTTCCAATGGCTTTGTGCTCGTTTGTTTTACCAGCAGGGTTGAGTGGTCTCCCCCTGGTTTCGTTCTTGATGGATCAGCCAGTAGCGGTGCTAGTGGCACCCCGTGATGGAATAGGCGCTGAACCCCTCGGGGTGATTTGTGCTGGAGTTGGGTGGTTGCGCGATACCCACTCCGTGTTTGGTTGGCCAGTGTTGTACCCTCCAGTGGATATGGCCAGAGCAGTTCTGAGTTTTACCCTCCAGCGGGGCTGGGCAGTGGGTTACTCATCGGCTTCCAGGTCTACCCTCTAGCGGAGACTGGGCAGTGGGTCACTCGACGCTCTTAGGGTCTACCCTCCAGCGGGCTAGGAAGTGGGTCACCCGACGCACTTAGGGTCTACCCTCCATCAGAGACTGGGCAGTGGGTCACCCGACGACCTCTTAGGGTCTACCCTCCAGCAGGGCTGGGCAGTGGGTCACCCGTCGTCTAGTTCCAGGTCTACCCTCCAGCAAGGCTGGGCAGTGGGTCGTCTGTCGACTTATTCCAGGTCTACCCTCCAACAGGGATGGGTAGTGGGTCTTCTGATGATGTATTATGGTTTACCCTCCAGTAGGGCTGGGCAGTGGGTCACCCAGTATCTTATTATGGTTTACCCTCCAGCGGGGCTGGGCAGTGGGTCGCCTGACGATGTATTAGGGTTTACCCTCCAGCAGGGCTGGGTTGTGGGACACCCGATATCTGGTTATGAATTACCCTCCAGCAGGGCTGGGCAGTGGGACACCCGTTGATATTTCAGACTCAGTCCTTCCTACTAGACTAGTCTATGGCTTTCCTCCGTGACCACCGGAGCGGGACCCTTGGTTGTATGGGTCGGTGATGGAACGACTATGGCTTTGAGGAGACCTCTCGACTGCAGGGCAGTGACGAGGTGTGGTTTGACTTTCCCTAGAACTCTCAAGTATGAGGGGCACTTTCCCCACTGAGATGCGTTCTTGTGACGCGATCTAAAACCGTGCGGGCGAGTCAGTGCCGCCCAAAGCGGATAGTGTCGAGGTGCGGTGATTGAGCCCCTTGGCTTGCGGTTCGGGGTAGACGTGTGGGATGCTGGGCATCGATGGAATTTACTTCTGGGACTGTTGGCGACTCTTTTCTTGGGCTGAGCTACGAGACGGAGATCCCCTTACGACGTTGTTCGGGCTTCTTGTTTGAGCATATGGACATGTATATACCTTGTTTCTGGTACCCACTTCTTGGGTTTGGTTACTCTCCTTCCATGTGAGGCGAAGACGCGTGGGGTATTCCACGTGCTTTCCGTGTCTAGATTCTCGTGGTTAGACGAGTCTATTCTCCTGCTATAGGTAGCGAAGACTCGACGGGAAGTTCATCTTCTCACCGTTTCCAGCTCCTTGTGCCTGGACGAGTCTACTTCCTTCCTCTTGTTGGGTTGAGCTGGACTCTTTACTGCACCCTCGGTTGGACTCCTTTACTTTCCTTGTTCTCTCTACTGCTCACCCTTCGGTACCTCCTTTGTTGCTCCCTCGAGCCTTCGGGGTATCCTACTAAGTATTTTTATACTCACCTCTGCTTGGGATTTGCCCGCACTCGGTGTGCCCTTGCAGACGACGGACATGTTGGTCGTGACTTTAGTGGAGCGTAGGAGCTCGGGAGCTTGGACCGCATGCGGTGGTCGTGACCAGGTTCCAGGTGGGAGACCCGTCAGCTGTTTCTTTTTGTTTACCTGTTGCCGGGTTGTGGCACTTTTTGGTTGGGCCCGTGTTTTGCCCCTTTTCTTTTCAGTTTGTACTTTGTACTATTAGAGCTCGATGCACACTGTGGTTTATATATAGCAGTTCCCCTTTTTCTTTACTTGCCTTTACTTTTACTCTGCACTGTTGCATTGAGTTTGTTGCGTGTGTGTGTACAGGTACATAGGCAAAGGCCTCCCCGAGTTATTGTGCCTTCGGCGCTGGTCGCCAGCCCCTGGCCTATGGAGGCGGTCTTGGGGTAGTTGCGGCTCGATCCCGGGTAGGGTCGGGTCATGACAATCAAGGTCTAGTGTATTTGGGAAATTAGGTACATTAAAGAACAACCTAAAACATGAAAAACAAAATCTTTATTGAAAACTTCTTTAACATGACCAAAACGTTCCTTCTTTCTTGATACTACATGGGATGACTTGAGGATATAAATAAAAAATGGTTGAGATATAAATACTTGTAAGGGAATAAACAAGGAATAACATGAAGAAGATGATACATGTTAGACAATAGGAATATCTATAGAGAATAAAATAAACGTGACTAATAATGCATGATATAGCATGATAATAATAACATGGGAAATGTGGCAATAACTTAAAACATTACATCATAAACATAGGTCAAGGATAAACCTACCAAGACATCATAGTGGAAAAATTCCCATAAATTAATTAGCTAAAAAACCCATCCCAACATAACGTATCATGATACTAACCATTACCAAATGCATTGCAGTGCTGTATAATTCTGAGCACACCCGTCACTTTCATTTCATTTCCATGATTTAGTGTGCCACATAGATCAATCAACATGGATTCATTCATCATCATAATTTATTCCAAGATCAAGGACTATAGAATAAATATATTTAATTCCATAATTAAATAATTATAAGTGTATAAAGTTGAATAGCCCTGATAGAAAGTGGTAATGGTATTCACTACACAATTGTTTTGGAATATAAAATCACAATACAATTTTGGAAGCATAATAATGTCAAATAAAATTAATAAAATGGGTTTATGAGAGATAAAGGAGTAAATAATCATTTATATGTTACATGGAAAGTAATATGTACATATAAAGCATGTACCGAAATAAGGAATTGGGAAAAGAATGTGTACCATAATAAAGAAACTTGAAGAAAGATGAGAATGAAAAGTACCCTTACTTCAATGTGTGATTCCAAAGGATTGGGAGAGGTTTCTTGAAAGCCTGGTGAACCTTGAGAGGACTATAAGGAGTGTAGGGAAGATTTTGGATGTTATCCAAGGATTTTTATTGAAGATAAATTGGGGATCAGGTGGGTTTATATAGGAATGGTGGGGGGGTTTCTATATTATTTAGGCTTTGGATTCTACATAATAAAATATCAAAAAAACAAAAACCATACCGCCATTTTTTCCCATAGTTTCTAATAAATGGTATTTTATAACATTATTTTTTAAGGTAAAGGTCTGAACATATTAAAATATTACCATTTTTTTATGTTGAGTGAGTCACGCTCTTAAAGAAATGATTTTAAAATCTTAAAATATATTATAAGTCTTGGAAGATTCATAATGAATTTACAAAAAAATAAAATAAACATAAAATCAAATTATTTTAAATTTAAAAAATATATTTGGTCATGGATATTATTTATATTACTTATTACATCACTTTTGAGACATTTTTATGTCATAAAACACGATGTATATTTATATGGTATTTAATTTTTACCTGAAAATTCGACTATCTTAGAAAATTATGAAAAATTCATCGTTGGATAATTTCAACACAATGATTCAAAAAATAATATTAATTATATAAAAATAATTTCATAAATATGGGTATTTTCAATTTCAAAATAAAAAATCAACATTTATTGAATGAGGTGCGCAATGGTGGGGGTTTATGGGGTTGTTTGGTGAACATGGTTTGGGTCGTGATTTTGATGAGCTTGAACTTATCATGTAAAAGATTTCTCTCATGATTAATTTGTTGGATATCATCTTGGGATTTGTCAAGGAAAAATCCTATAAATTATATCTCCCTTAAAATCTCATATAAAAGGGATACATAGGGTATGATCCTATTATTTGATAATATCACTTCCTTTTCCTGTGTTAAAAGGATTTGTTAAAATCCTGATATTTATAAAAGTTATGTGATCACTGTTCAACGAAAATATTATTAATGGTAATGATACTTAATGGTCCTCTAAATCCAACTATATATAATACAAAATGATTGCATGTATTGTCTATAAAAATAAGACAATTAATTAAATCAAAACGGGAAATTTTATTCGTAATAGTTTGGGTTGTTATTGCATAAGCCTCAAGGACAGTGAGTAGTATAACCCAAAGTCTTTCTACCCAAGGATATTTTACTCAAGTAAGACTTCAATACCACTATTATTCTAACATATAATATGTATAAACTAAAATTGACTTCTTAATTAAATCTATTAACCTAGTATAATCCAAATTCAAGTTAGAAGAGAACTAAATCAATTATCATACATAGTGTCTTACAACTTGGATGCATGTATGATAATTTATAAAATAAAGTTAATACTTTAGGAAAAAAATAAATCCATCCATAATATAAAAATTATATCCATGAATAATAAACAAGTGAATAAACTAAATAAATGAATAACTAAAAAATTTAAACATAATATAAACAATTTATGAACAAGTCATAAATTAAATAATTATAAACACTTTAAATTATAATCATTTCTCATGGAAATTTCATAATTAGAAAAATATAAATACATTATATTGATTTCAAATATGTGCTCCTTCATATTATTCATTATCTGTAGTCTTATTAAATATATGATATCTAAAATGTTAACATTTTACACATGAACTATTCATATATATTATATAAACTTCCAAAATATTACATATTTATTATTTAAACATTGATCATATAAAATATAAAACTTTTTTTGATATGGTTTAAATAATTTCTTAAAAATTAATTTAATTTGAACATTTCAAACTAAATATTATGAAAAATTCATAATTTTAAATGTAAACTTTTATATTTGGCTTTATTTTGTAATTTATAAAAATTTTATAAATAACACTTACATTTCAATATAAACATTTCATATTGAAATTATAAGTAATTATATATAAATAAAAAAATATATTTAATATTGTGAATATTTATTTGATAAATGTTTCATAAACATTTAAGTATAAATTGTAAAAAATATATAATTAATTAATTAACAAAAAAATAAAATTAAATAAATATCCCAAAATACCATTTTCTATAATGTATAAACAATTTATAAATGATAAAATTAATTCCTCATTGAAAATGTAGAAAAAATAAAAAAAAATCATATTTTCAATATAAATTATATTGTAGGGAAAATTGTGTTCATTAGATATCATATTTTATGATAAATAATGACTGGTTGTGACGTAATTTCTCAGTGCATAAGTTTTATATCTTATGATATTTTCTATATCATAAGGCTGATAAGATGGTCTATTGTTTAAAATGTATATTGATGTCATCATCCCATACATTATCCCCTATAATACACAATGATACATGAAAAATTGAAAGAATTGAACTGTGAAACCACCTATAGTACCCCATATCATATGGCATGAAAATATCACATCTTACGATATTTTATATCAAATAGCTAGTTGAAAAAAACCAATCATTTTAAATGTTAAGTAATTCAATAACACTATGAAATGTAAAAAAACATCATTTCCAACATTATTTCATGAATCAAACAATATAGTAATGCTCTGAAGCCACTGCTAAGTTTCTAAGGATTGAATAAGACTTGTTTTAAGTAGTTCAAGTGATTTGAAACCATGAGACCATGATCAGCATGCATGAAACTGAATGTAATGGTATGAACCTTTATTACCCATTCCTTTACGTGCTTAATGAGTTAGAGGTTAGAGCAAATATTTCAATTGGAAAAGGTAGGTCACAATATGGTCTTATGTAGTTCTTATTCATAGTGTGGCAGGGTGTATTGTGACACGATGGATTTTATTTGGAAATTTGTAGATACTTATGAAGTTTTAATGAAACTTACATTGGATTTATTAAACCTTGTTAAGTAATCTTTTCCTATTTCTTTCTTCTTACATGAGGTTTGAGTTCATGGTGAAACATGTCTTAGTAGTGATGAATATGTTTTGTGGATGGGTTCAATTGTGCATCCCTAGATGCCATAATGTATATCATGGGGGTCGAGGTTCGATGATTCTAGCAAGAGTATCATCATTAAATGGTTCTTAGATTCATGGTGAAACACTTCCTTGATTGTATTGGACTTTAAATTTTGATTGATCCTTGAATGGAGAAGATATGGGATATTTTTTGTGAAATTTACAAGGGGTTTAGTGGAATTTTACCATAATAGTAAGACTATGGTCTATCATTCCATGATGAAACAGTTTCCAACCCATATATAAATTCAAGATTCTACACAAATGATTTAATTTTACCTTGATTTCTCTAAACCCTGATGACTATAGGTGAAACCCTAGACACCCTTGAACACTTATTGATTGGCTTTAGCCCTTGTCTTCTAGATATCGGTCATTTGTAATTTTAGGTGAGTTCCCATATCTATTTTTCTTGAATACCTCTTTATTTTATCTTCTCATGAGGTCATTATAGTGGTGCTAGTTTTATTTTGGAGATGTGAGGCTAAGGATTTTGGTGGATTTTTTTTTTGATTTATGTTGATTGGGGTTCTTCTTGTGCATGATTACTCTTGTAGACATCCTTTCCATTATTTCTTTCCCAATAGTTCTACAAGCATCATTTGAGGTATGGTATTTCATATCTCTCTTCTATTTTGTGTATAATATGGAACTAGTATGCTTTTACTTTCATTGGGTGGATAGTATGAATTATCTTTACAAAGATATAGAACCTGATTTGATAAAACGAAATTGATGGTGTGATATGTATATGTTTCTAGGATTTGGTTATGTTTATTATGTGATTGATGTATAATTATGGTTACTAATATAAATTGATGTTATTATTGATATAATTATTCTCCTTTTCTTAATTAAACTAATGGAAACACCCTTTATAAATGGTTAATCATGTAAATATGGTAATGATTCAGTTGTGTAAAATCTGGTAGATTTTTTTGTTATCATTCATAAAAGAGATACTGGAATTAATCTATAATTCTATTGAAAAATAAGGAAATTTGGAACTATTTAATATAAAAAAAATTGTTATGTTGTCATTGGATTTCTTGTTTTGTGGTTATGATTGTATAAACATGGTTGGTAATATTTTTTTGGATGGTTCCTCTAGGTTTTTTGGGTAATTTTTGTAGTGAGATGCGGATTCATTTCCATGGTTAGTGATGGTATTGTGGTGTGTGTCGGTTATTGTGGATAGTTACTATGGTTGGTATAGAATGTGTTGTTTGGTGGTTTCATAATGGTCAATATAGGGTTTTGGGGATATTTTATGGTGGAATATGATGGGTAATGACAAACTTAAAAATAAATGTAGTCGGTAATTAGATAAATTTAGTGTTTTAAAGGAAATGTAAATGTTTGAAATGGAAGAGTAATGGATAAAATTAAATGTGGGTATTCTTTAGAGAATAGTTTATCATTAAATATGGAAATAAATAGTGTAATAAATGTAATGTGGCTGGTAAATGGTAAATCTAGAAATGGTGACATGATATGATTAAATGGTAAATGTTATGGATATTTAACATAGGAAGTGGAGATGGCTTGGGGTTTAGTATGATAAGGATGGTAGTGCAAAGACATGGTGTTTTAGTGGTCACTTGTAGAAAAATAGGATTCCTCATCAAAAGTATAAAATTTGTTTTTCCAAAACCGACATCACAATGCATGTGGGTGGACTTTTAACATCAAATTTAAATAAAACAATGCTAAAAACCTACATGGTATAACTTTGATGACAATTTTTTATAAAAACAGATGTAAAAGGTATCTAAATTACCTTTTATAATCATATTTTTAGAAAAAATAATGCCATTTTTTTGAACTTTTAGCATCGGTTTTCATGAAACCCGATGTAAAAAAATTTAAAACAAAATCACATATATTTTTATTAAAAAAAATAAAAACATTTAAAAAGACATATAAAATGGGATTCACCTTATTCATTAATCAATATTTTTTAGAGACCCTTTTCAGTGTGACTCATGACTCTCAACCCCACTTCTTCAACCATAGTCGTCCCCCTTCAATCTACTTTTTTTACTTCTTTTTCATCATTCTCCTTGTCCATTAAATCCTCATGCCCCAACCTTTGCTTTATTTTTTCCAAAAATATTAATTTCATTTATCTTTTTTATGTTTCACAGTGGTTGGATTTTGTATCTATTTTAAGCCATATTTTTTCATTACTTGAAATACGAAGTTTATTGATCATTATTTTGGATCTCTTGGTCTCTGATTTTTAGCATGGATCTCTTTATTTGGAAAGTATAATTTTTATTTTTTATTTTCAGAATATTTATTTACTGTTTGATTGTTATAAATTGTATTCATTCATTTATTTGTTTATATATACATCTTTCTCAATTATAAATTATTGAGGTTATAATTAGTTTCAAAGTATAAATTTCTTTACGATAAATTTTTTTTGTTATTATGGTAAAATTAATTGGAATTATTTGTATTAATAATTATTTATTTTTATAAAAAAATTATTGTAAAATTTTTTATAGTTAACCTTGTTGAAAATTAGATAATTAATGTTAGATATTTTAAGATTGAGTAGGATGATTTGATATTATGTATTGGTAAATAATCTTGATAAGTGATATTTAGATAATGATTAATATAGATTTTTAGATTAAGTTTTATGTCTTGATATTAGATATTGTTAGAAAATATTAATAACTATGATTAATTCTATCATTCTTTTGAATTTTAAAAACTCTTCTAAGGTAGGTGTATCTAAATTTTTTTAAATTTTTTTATTATTTTTTGTTTTAATTAAATAGTTTTCAATAAATAGTTAATTGATTGTTTTGATTAAAGGTTTTTATGTTTTAAATTTATCTATTTATATATGTTTTAAATGTTTATATGTTTAAACATATTAACCTTTAATATTTTTATCTTAGGTAAATAATGGATCATAATTGGATAAATGTATGAAAAGAATCTAATGAATATGAAAAATTAGTTGACGATTTCTTTAAATTTTTTAAAGAAAATATTTTAAAAAATTGATTTTATGTCCATACATGAAGTTTTTTAATATAAGAAAGTTAAATTCCTCAGAAATCAGAGATTGTATGATTTTATAAGGTTTTAATCATAATTATATATGTTGTATTTGGCATGTTGAAAGAAAAAAATTCATCATCTAATGTGAATAAATATATTCATCATGAGACAATGGATCGTATTGAATAACTTATTCATGATCTTAGAAATGAAACCATTAAAAACTGAAATTATTGAATGATTATATGGGGATGATAAGAAACCACTATTCTTAGAATATATTAAATTTATAGTGTTATTAGTAGTGCTGAGATTAGTTAACTTGAATGTAAGAAATAAGTGGATTAATAAAAGTTTCACTAAATTTATTAAACTTTTAAATTAGATACATCAAGAAGTAAAATGGCTTCTAGATTCAAATTATGACACAAAAAAATATTATTCCCAATGGGATTAGGGAATAATGATATACATGATTTCCCCAATGATTCTTTTTTGTATAATAATGAACATAAAAATATTTCAAAATTTCCTAAATGTGGGACATCATGATATAATATGGATGGAAAAGTCAAATATGCATATATATGAGCACATATCTGATGGACACTTATGTTACCATTCAGAATCAACACAATAGATCTAATTTGATAAAAAAATTCTAATTTTGGATGTCAAGATAGAAATCTCAGAATGGGACTATGCACGGATGAAATGAATCCATATTGAAGCCTCAGTATCCAACATAGATCATGCCCTCCTACGTTGTTTGTTTATAACTTTTCCCCATATATATATATGAAGGAAAAATATTTTATGATGATCTTGATGATTTTTGGTACAAAATACCAAGGAAATGATATTGATACTTATCTATCACCATTGATTGATTATTTTAAATTTATATGAGGGACTAGTGTTATAATTTTTTATGAATACAAGAAAGAATGTTTTCTTTTAAAATCTATGATAATTTTCACTATAAAAACTTTCCTACATTTGGAAACTTATCTAGATATAGTGATAAGGGACATAAATCTTATCCAATTTATGAATATAAGACTAAATATTATCAATTTTAGGAAGGAAAAAAGATATTGTACATGAGACATAGAATATGTGTACAATGGATTGTCTTTATCAAATATTGAAAAAGGAATTTAAAGGTTTAAAAGAGTATAACATCCTTACATAACCATTTTCATTTGAATAATATTATGAAAATGTGAAAAATATTGATTTCCCACTTAGAAAGAAAATAAGTTTTGATCACCAAAAATACCTAGAAGATATATTCTATCTTATTCAAGCTTCCTTATTATATATTTTTAGAGATAAAAAATAAATTTTATGTTATATATATCAAAAAAAACATATGTGAGTGTTTGATTGGAACTTTTTTAGGAATAAAAGTAAAGAAAAAAATATATATTTTATGCAAGATTGGACTTAATATCCACGGGAATAAGTTTGGATATAGCTCCCACTATGAAAGGAAACATAACATCTTTAAATTTGGCTTGACACACATTAAGAAAGTATGAAAATATGGATTATAGTTATAATATAGATTTCATTGAAGTACCCAGTGAATATTATTCAAATTTAAATAATTTAGTGGCATTGAAGGATTAAAAACTAACAGGTCTAAAATATCATGATTGTCATATATTAATACAACAACTGGCATTGGTCGCACTACATGGTATATTGACAATACCTATTATAAATTTTATCATAAATTAATGTGACTTTTTTAAATTCTTTTGTATCAATGTTATTGATCAAAATTTTTTAGATGTGTTGGAGAATGAAGTTTCACTCATTCTTTTACAGATAGAAATATATTTACCACTAATGTTTATTGATATAATGGTTCATCTAGTGATTAATTGTTTTAAGAGATAAGAATATATGGGACCTCTTATTCACATTGGGCGTATCCTTTTGAAAGATATATTAAAAAATTTAAGGGATATGTCAAAATTACTCATTGTTTAAAGGCCTATATTGTTCAAAATATATATTAGAAGGGGTGATAGTAAAGGTAGAGGGATTCATGGATTAAAGGTAAAGTTAATTCCACAGGATGAAGTGATACAAGCACATTTAAAAATTTAGAACAACATAGATAAGATTAAACCATGTATATCATCACATATTTTTGGATTAAAGGTACAATATCTAAAAATAAATGAAAATTGGTTGATGATAGTGCATAAAAATACATTCATTTCATGGTTTAAAGATAAATTCAACACATATTTATCTGCATTAAAAAAACTAAATTTTTAGTTGGGGGACCATCTCTTAATGTGATTATATGGTTTGGTTTTGATATTAATGGTTTCACATTTTACAAAGAAAATCAGGATAACAAGAGTACCATTAAAAATAGTGGGGAAATTTTCAGTGTTTAATCACAAAATTTTTCGAGTGAAAAAGATAAAAACACAATTTCTATATTAATGATATATTTTGGAGTTGTTAAGGATATATGGGAAGTTGATTATAATAAATTTTGAGTAACCATGTTTAAGTGTTACTAGGTTGAGAGTAATAGTGGTGTGAAACATGATTATTATGGATTTAAACTCATTGATTTTAAAATATTTAATTACAAAAAGGAACCATTAATCATAGAGAAACATGTGAAGTGGATATTTTATGTTACTGGCCCATCGAATGATTAGTGGTCAATCATTTTTCAAGGGAAAATAATTCGGTTTTGTGATGAGGATGATGATTATTTTATGTATTTATGTAGTTTTTCTTCATCGATTACATTATTTCCCAATGATAAGAAGGATTATAACATAGAGATATTCCATGTTGTATGAAATGGTATTGTTAAAGGGATATGGGAAAAAACTGAATTACTGTCCTAATTATTCATGTAAATATTTAACTTATTTTATTTTTTAAATTTACATATGTAAAAACTCTATTTTTTTAATTTGTATGTTTATATATATATATATATTATTTCTATGTTTTTTGTGTTAAATTTTATATTAAAAAATTCTAGTAATTCATTTTTTGATTGAAAAACTTAATGTATATCATTATTTTTTGGTTTAATTTACACATATAAAAACATTTTTTTATAATTTTGATGTTGAAATTTATAAATAGTGATCATTTATATGATTTTTAAATTGATTTTCACAATTATAAGTTTAATTTATATATTTTTTATTACGAATCATGAAATCAATACTTTTTTGTGAAACTGAAACATGTATTAACACTATTTGTTTATTGGTTATTTTTGTATTCATGGTTTTCAAATATTCACTTTTATAATAATATATAGGTACATAAAATATCATTACATTCCTCTATTTATATAATAGTTATAGCGGCATAGGAAAATTTATTGAGGTATATGTATGTTTTTCATATTATTAAATATTCAATAATTAAATTATTTAATGAAATTAAGCTTTTAGTTTTTCAAATAAAATTATAGGACAACTAGTGAGCATCCTATGATGGAATATTCTTCTTCTTCTCCAGAGAACATGATTCCTAGAGTTTTTAGATGTGGAATTACATTTCTACTTAAAATTTTACTTGTTCATGGAGAACAAAATATACATATTAAATTTTATGATTATAATAACCCAAATATCCTAAATACAACTTGGTTTTAGAGTTAAATCACTATTTTGAATCATTACAAGATTAAAATTTCATATCTTGATTGGAATTATATCAAAAATAAAACAAAAGAGCAGTTATAGGATCCCTTAATGGTAAAATATCTCAATTGGTTTATTTTTTTTCTTATTCTTAAAATACTATATATTTAATTTGACTAATATTTAATTTATTCTTTTATAGAAGACATTTTACTTTCAATAAATGAAGGAAATTAAGAACAGGTGTCTATATTTAGTGGTGGTTCGATGGAGATATTTTAAAACAAAATAGAAAAAAATATGTTTTTGGAAAGTTACAGAATGAAACCCCATTCCTAATGTATGATTTTTTAGATTCATAGACATGGACTAAATTTATCATCAATTAACATGATGAAGCATTTATGGAATGTTAATTATTGTATATTATAAATTTTTTTGTATTTTACCTAATTACTTATTTTTTTTGTTTTTATGTAATAGTCCTCCAAGATATCTCACCAAGAGATCCAATTGTATAATATATACCATCATACTTTATCATCTAGAGGGTATCATTTACTGGAGGTTTCAAATTTAGAATCATTAAGATATAAATCTAGTAGTTGTTTATATGATGTCCAATTTTGTCATTTGTCTTCTCTAACTATCCATGAAACTGAAAAAAGGTAATAATGAGAAAAAATGAAAATTTTATTATGGATGGATATAAACAAGTAATTGACAGAGTTATAGGAAATTAATTATTATTTTTATTGAATAATTGTGTTTTTAAAATTGTTATCACTAATATATCATTTTAATATATCCTTTCAGGATGACCTTCAGGAGCAAGTGACAAAAGGGAATTTTATCCCTATGGGTAGGATGAACATTCTAGCAATTTATTTAGGAAATATAGAACACTCACTCCATATAAGTGGATAAAAGGGGGTGTCGGTATTGGGAAATTTTATGGTCATCCAAGTAAGAAATCGAGCGATATAGAAATAGATTACTTAATATCTAAGGTGGAAGACCTAAAATATTTTGTGGGTAATAAAATTAAATTAGTTGTTGAGGATATGTTTGAATAAATGATGAGACAGTCATATCCTGGGTAGTCTACCTACTCAAATCCTCTACTTCCTCATTCGAACTAGACCTTATACTGTGAGTTGTAGGTTGGGGATCCCCATGTACATATTCTAGTGTATGAAGAAATATATATTTTTTTGGATTTTTTACATAACCATCCTATGAAATTGGTCTGTGTTGGAATAATGTTCCATGATATTTTTAGTTACTCGGGCATTGTCTTGTAAGACTTTGGAATATTTTTACATATATTTCTAGAGCTAGGTGTTGAGACGACGTGCAATTTCAAGGCCCGGTGTGCCTGGAATAAATTTTATAAAAATATTAAGTATTTATATACTATGAACATGAAATAAATTGGTAATCTATTAAATCGTTTCTCAAATCATAAAATGGATACCACGGTTGAGTCTAGAGCATGTCGTTTACCCTGGGCAGGTTATAAATTATCTGGGCACAGGCCTTCTGTGAAAAACATTATTGAGGGAATTTTTATAAACACATTAAATTAATTTAATTTTGATGTTGAATCAAATAACTCCTAAAAAAAGTCTGGGATCAAATTTCTCAGATAGCTATTGAGTCCGAAACACCGTCTTTACCCTAGGTGAGATGTAAGTTTAGTCGGTGTCGGGTGTCGGTTTGAGGTGTAATTGGGTGTTAATAGGGTATTGTTTTATTACAATTAAAACAAATCATATCCCCCTCTCCTTATTCCAAATTAGTGCATGCAGGAATCTTGTCCCTCTCCCTCATTAGTGACAAACTTGCCAAATTGACAAAATGAGGTGTTTTCGGACTTTGATCTTGACGGTGATCGCTCCCGGATCATGCAGCAACAGCATCTTTGGAGCAAATATCTACACTTTAAGCTTCATCATTTCACCCCAAGGTAGGGAGTGTTGAGTTTTAATCCTGATACCATAGTTTTTTTCTTTTTTCTTCATTTCATCATCAGATCTTTGTAGATCCGGATCTAGGGATCTAGGATATGTCCTCGTTACTTTTTTCCGGCCATTGGGGTGCTTCCAGTGGTCCGTAGAAGCTCCGACATCATTTCCAATGAGTAGGTAGCTCTAGATAAAGTTGGAGTGGTGGATGATGGAGGAGTTAAGCAATGTAGTGTCTCTCTAGAAGTGTGGTGTGGGGGTTCATGGGTGCAAGGCGGTGTGGCTAAGCAGAGGAGGTTGTGGCTGGAGCAGGTCATGGAGGCGACGTAGAGCACTGGGAGGGCCAGCCGGCGGTGTGCTAAATGCATGAGCCACAAAGGGGGTGGCCATGACTAGGATATGAGCCACACATGGCTAGGCCGTAGGCTGTTCTAGACAAAAAGAACCGGCCAGAGTAGTCTGGTCCATCTGTAATGGGCAATAACGGGTCGGGGTGTTTTAAACTACCATATCTCTCAAACCGGGTGTCCGATTTTCATGCCATCTATGTACATGCATTCCTATCATCAAGGAAAATATTTTTATATTTTTTTGAGGAATTTATGTCTTGAGATTGAGTCACGATGACCCAAAATGTCCAATTTTAATAATAATAATAATATAATTATTAATTTTTGGTGATTCTTATGTCAGACGTATCTCCGGTGTCTGATGTCCAACCTACAAGCCATTAGAAGTGTTGTGAGCCTGAATTTAGTGCATTATTTTCATGAATGATTTTGGGTGCTTAAACTAGAATCTAGGTGTGGGCCTCAGGAGGATCGTTTAGGGCAGTTGTGGTGAAATGTGACTTTTCACTGAGTGGTCATTTTGGGAAAGTAAATAGCCTATCCTGAGTGTTTTTTTACAAAGAATGCAATGGTGGACTATGGATTGATGGAATCCTTACATAGTTGGTGTTGGACCATTACCTTTGGGTAGTTTCTTCCAGGGTTTTTACTCCCCTGGTATATCAGGGCCCAGGTTTCCCCTTAATGTTTGTGTAGTTGGACTGCTCCCCTGTCATGTCAGTGCATAGGTTCTCCAATATCATTGGATGGTAGGGTCTAAACTCCCCTGCATTTCTATAGATCGGTCCCTCTACCCTTATAATGGTGCAACCCCACTATTGGTTCAGGCTCATGTTTCATAGATTGGTTCTCCCCGGTAATGGGTGTGGGACCATGTCTCTCACGGTGCTTCTCCCCTATCGTTGGGTGCAGGATCATGTTTTCTAGAATGGTTCTCCCCTACCATATTAGGTTGTGGGATCACATTTCTCATAGTGGTACTCCCCTATCATACCATGGTGTGGGTCCATTCCTATTGAGTATTATTCTTCCCTCTTTGAGGAGTAGTGGGGAGCGGGCCCCTCCACCTATTATGCCTGATTCCTAGTTCGAAGTTATTTCTCCATCGATGATCTAAGGCTTGGGACCCTCCATATAGGAGAAAATGAGGTTTATCATATTGTTTTAGGAGTTATTACTCCCTCGACTCTAGGGTCGTGGTAAGGTGAAGGACTCTCTACTTGGGTACTTTCAACCGTGATCAGGGCGCAGTTCAGCATTAGTAGGACCTCTGGAATTAGGCATTAGTTTTGGGCCTAGTGCGTTGTTATAAAAAGAGCCTTGAATAGAACATGTTGCAGGTTATGAGGTTGGAAACTCCTGAGGCTTGGTGCCTGAGATGAGTATAACTGGTGTGTTTTATGTGTTTCCCTTACGGTGTTGTCACTTCTTGATTGACTCACCCAATGGTTTGATCTAACTAATCGTGCTTAGCTGAGGATGGTCTTGAGATAGAGTTCCTTTCTCGTTTGGGTTCCCTCTGGCTAATATTAGTGGACTGAGGCCTATAATTTGGTCCTTTTCTTTTGGTTATTTTAGGTAACCTACTGAGTATCTTTATACTCACCCCTACACAGGATTTCCCTCACATTTTTTCATCTTATGCAGACTACAGGCCTTTCGACGGAGTCCTAGGAGGACCCAGAGTAGGAGGAGATTAGCGATCCAGACTGATCAAGGATTTTACCAGAGCTTAGATGAGGATATTTATAGTGGGTGAATTTGATAGATATCCCCTTCATCTGAGTAGGTTGGACGCTTTTTTTTTGTGGGACCTATTTTTCTCTTTTTATTCTTCTATACCTTGGTTGGGAATAGATGTACGCATTCATTCCTTTTTGATTTTTATATATCACTACACTTGAAAGTATTTTTATGTGGGTGTGTGTGTGTCTATATATACAAAAGGCTAAGGGCTCCATTGTGTGTGATAGCATGATCAGTGCTAGTCGCCATCCCCTGGCCTATTGTAGGCTAGCTTGGGGAGTTTCAGCTTGAGCCCCATCAATTCAGGTCATGGAAGAGTGGTGTCATAGTAGGTTTCACCTTTGGGAATCAAGAGTTTAGTTGGTCTAGATATGATCTTGTTTTCGGTTGCATAGAGATGGTTTTAGAGAGTTTCAAGTTCAGTTTTCAGGATAGGGACTCTAGTGTTGGTGTGGCGGCCGACTTATAAATTCACTAGGACTCTAATAACCTACCTTTTGAATCAACACATAAGGACTCTAGTCATGGGAAAATAATGGTACATGTATTATATAGGACTGGGTTTTTTTTCCTACCCTTCTTGAGGCAGCTTCCCAGATATACTCTTTGACAGTGGTGCAACTTAATGTGATTTTAGGATTACTCTATGATAACAGCCAGATAGGGTTCCACTGAGGGATTATGATGAAAATCCTCCCTGAGTAGAGGCTTCAGAGTAGGGCTTGGGTTCTGATGCTAAACCTCAATGTAGTCCTCCAGGTGATCCACCACCTATCGAGTAGTGGGTTGTGCCGGCAGTGAAGGATAAGTATGTGTGCAGGTTGAGTGTGCTATATGACTTCTAGAGGAAGTGACCTATGAGGTTCTAAAGTGACCCAATCCCCCAAGTAGCTGATGATAGGCTTTCGGTAGTCACTCGATTTTTTTCCTAGTGAGGACACCTCCCAATTAGATTGTGGTCCTAGTGGTGATCCCTTTTCAGGGTTCGGTCGAGCGCCAATGGATTCTCATGATACGTATTAGGAGACGATCACCTAGGCTAATTTTGAGTGTCTCTTTAGGAATGAGTTTTATCCAGCCATGCTAAGGTCAATGCGGATCTAGGAGTTTCTACAGCTTTAGCAGGGTAGAATGACTATGGTGGGGAACTCAGTGAAGTTTAATGAATTGTCACACTACACCCTAGACATGGTTTGAGACCCGTTATTTAGGGTTCATACCATCGAGTATAACCTCCATAGAGATGTTTGAGAATGTGTGGTCTCCTTGTTCCTTCCCACCTATCTAGGGATACTAGATTTTTCTCTGGTGGTCAAGAGATTTATGGCGGTGTGACAGGTAAGCTTCGCCCGTAGTGGGGTTTTTGAGGTTGACACTTCATCCATAACTGGGAGATAGAAAGAGTGTGGATCGAAGCACAAGAGTTATACCCATTACTAGACTAAGGAATGTGGGTATGAGGGGGAGGAGAAAGTCTAGGGTTCTAATCATTAGCAGGAGAGGAGCTGATATGCTTGCGACAGTAAGGGACATATTGCTAGAGATAATCTCACATGTTGTGCTGCTGAGAGGGAGACAGTCGACGGACCACCTTTGAATAGGCAGTGTATCAAGAACGAATATACATATAGTGGTTTATTTGGTGGAGGAGAGGGTGTAGCGGTGGGAGGTTCCAGATGGTACAAGTTGCCACCACCACCACCAGGTGGTCCACGCTAGGCTCAGGGAGCCGGAGGATGGGGGCAGGGACAACTAAAGGTCATAGAGGTCATAGATCTAGAGGCTCTGTGGGGGGGTATAGAGGTATGCTCTGGGAATTTTCTACTTTCTATAGTATTTTTTATATACATTTTTAAGAGATACTATATTCTTTATACTGTTTTCTTGAGGTTTTTTCGGAGTGACACGGGGCATCGGTAAGACCATGTGTCAGTGTTATTCACCGTAACTTTTAATTCATGAGGAATATAGATCATTCCCCCATTGAGACATGTTTTTTTATGCAACTAAAACTATGTGGTCGAGTTTGTGTCACCCAAAGTGGACAGTGTCGAGGTAAAGTGGACAATTACCTTTGACTTGTGTGTTTGGGGTGGGGGTTGCGTGTTGGAGTTTTCGTTGAGGGTCAGTGAGACCCAATGTTCATTGGATAACCATATTTTGTTTATTTTTACCCCAATGTGTTTGGTGTCACCTTTTTATGTGAGTTTCTTTGGGAGGTCGTGGTGTGGTTTTATGTGCCTTCATACTCACAAGAATGAAGGACGCTTTCCCCACAAAGACGCATTCTTGAGATGCGATGAAAAATCATGCGGGCAAGTCAGTGCTGCCCAAAGTGGATAATATTGAGATGTTTTGGTTGATTCCATTTTAATTGAGTGTTCATATTTGGTTTTTTTAGTCCATTCATCAGGTTAGTGAGGTGGCGTACCACTATACCCTATGACTGTAGGAGACCAGGCACTTGGTGTTTCCCACCTATCGCAGCTAAGGAGACATGTTCCCAGTAGAACAATGTCAACCTAGGATGAGTAGGATATGGGGGGGGGTATCCCTTGTGGTTCCCTTGAGTGTGTTCTTATCAACAGCATGAGAACCATTGGTGGATTTTTGGTGGTTTTGGTGAACTTTCTATAATGGGAGACCCAGGTGAGAGTTTAGTTTATTTCCCTTGTTCCAAGACTTTGGCTTTTAAGGGACAAAAATTCTTAAGGTGAGGAGGATTTAGGGACTTGGAAATTTCCTTTTAAGACTTTGGAATATTTCTACATATATTTTCAGATCTAGGCGCTAAGACTGCATTCAATTCTGAGGCCTGGTGTGTTGGGAATAAATTTTATAAAAATATTAAGTATTTTTATACTATACATGTGGCGAAAATGGGTTATCTCCAAAATGATAGCTTGGATCAGAAAACAAAGTTCATTTTTGAGTTTGAATCATGTCTTTTACACTAGGTGGGGTAAAAGTTTTATGTGTGTGTATTAGTACAATAGGCTAAGGCCTCCCATGTGTGTGATATCCTACTCAGTGCTAGTCGCCATCCCTCGATCTAGTGGAGGTGGGATTGGGGAGTCGGAACTAGAACTCCTTTGGGTCTGGTCATGATAGAGTGGTATCATAGGAGGTTCCACATTTTGGGCCCTAGAGTGCAATTGGTCTAACTATGAGCTTGGTTTGGGTTTCATAGAGATAGTGTTATAGTGTTTCGAGTTCGGATTTTAGGCCATGGACCCCAGTGTTGGTGTGGCGGTCGACGTATCCATTCATAAATACTCTGATAGCCTACCTTTTGACTTGGAACATTATAACATTGGTCACAAAAAAATAATGGTATATGAATCATATAGGACTGGGTTTTTTGTTTTTCCTATCCTTCTTCAGTCAACTTTCCAGATATACTCTTTGATTGTGGTGCGTCTTGATGTGATTTTAGGATGCCTCCATAATGACAACCAGATAGGGTTTGGTGTCAGGATTGTGATAACGATCCACCATGAGTACATGATTTAGATCAGGGCATGGGTTCTATGTCTAGACCTCTTGGTGGTCTTCCTGTTGATCCACCACCATTCAAGTAGTAGGTTGTTCCAGCAGTACAGGATGAGGATGCATGCAGGTTGAGTGCGCTTCAAGTGTTCTAGGGGTAGAAAACTCTAAGGTTTTGGGGTTACCTAGACCCCTAGGATGCTGATAACAAGATTTTAGTAATCACCCAAGTATTCCACCTAGTAAGGAATCCAACCAATCAGATGGTGGTCCTTGTGGTGAACCTTTTTCATGGTTTGGTCGGCCGTTAGTGGAGTCTTATGACATAGACCCACGATGAGGAGATGCTTACCTAGACTGAGTTTGAGAGGATCTTCAAAGAGGATTTTAATCCAGTCACACTAAGGTTTGTGTGGATCCAGGAGATTCTGTATCTTTGGTATGGTAGCATGACCGTGGAGGAGTAATCGGTGAATTTTACCGACTTGTCATGCTACTCTCTGGACGTGGTTCAAGACCCTTTCTTCAATGATCAGAACTTCAAGAAGTGCCTATGTAGATACGTATGAGTAGGTGTGCTCTCCTTGTACCTTCCCACCTATGTGGGGGTACTAGAGTAGGCTCTCGTGATCAAGGGCTTCCTGGAAGAGGCCCAAGTGGACTTCGCCTATAGTGGGGTTTTGAGGTTGAGACTTCAGTCGTAGTTGGGAGATGGAAAGTGTTTAGATCAAAGCACAAGAGTCATACCCATGACTAGATTAAGGCACATGGGTATGAGGGGCAGGATCTAGGCTATGGTTCTGCTAAACAATAGAAGAGTCACTGTTACTCTTTCAATGGATAGCAACATCTTACTAGAGATTTTCCAACCCATCATGTTGCTGAAAAGGAGATGGTCAACCGACCACCTTGAAAGATGTAGCATTTTGATCATAGAGGTCTATAGGGTAGTGAATGTGGTGGAGGATTAGGTGTAGCAGAGGGAGGTGGAAAACAGTATGAGTTACCACCACCACCCAAAGGTGATCCATGCTAGTCTTAGGGATTTGGAGGATGGGGGCGGGGACAACTTCAGGTCATAGAGTCCATTGACCCAAAGGCTCCAAAGAGGGATATCGGTACACTCTATGTCCTTTATATTTTCTATAGTAGTTCTTATAGACACTGTTAAGAGGTACTATTTTCTTTCCATTATTTGCTCGTGGATTTTTTGAAGTGACACAGGGCATCAGTAAGACCATGTGTCGGTATTATTCATCCTAGATTTGAATGCACGAGGAATATGGATCCTTCCCCCACCAAGAGGCATTTTTTTATCTGAGTAAACCATGTGGGTAAGTTAGTGTCGCCCAAAGCGGGAAGTTTCTAGTTGTGGTGGATGAGTCCCTTTGTCTTGTGTGTTCGGGGTGGGGGATTTGTGTTAGAGTTTTCACTGAAGGCCAGTGATACCCATTGTTCATTGGAGAGCCTTGTTTTGTTCATTTTTACCCACACATGTTTGGAATAATCTTGGTATCTAAGTCACTTTAAGAGTTCGTGATGCGGTTTGATATGTATTTGGACTCATAAGAATGAGGGACTCTTTCCCCACCAGGACACGTTCTTGAGTCGCAATGAAAAATTGTGCAGACGAGTTTGTGCTACCCAAAGTGGATAATATCGAGGTTTAGTGGATGAGTCCCTTTGACTTGAGTGTTTGTAGTAGGTTGCTTTGGTCTTTGCATGAGGTTAGCGAGGTGATGTACCACTAGACCCTGTGACTCTAGGAGACTGGGTTCTTGGTGTTTCCCACCTATCGTAGCTGAGGATGCATGTTCCCAGTTACACAATTTCGACCTGGGATTCATTAGACATGGGTGGTATAGACCTTTTGGTTCCCTTGAGTGTGCGATTTTAGGCATCATGAGAACCCTTGGTGGATTTTTGGTGGTTTTGGTGAACTCACCGGTGTGGGAGACCCAGGTCAGAGTTCAATTTCTTTCCCTCGTGCCTAGACTTTGGATTTTTAGGGACAAAAATTCTTAAGGTGAGGAGGATTTAGTGACTCAGGCTTTTCCTTGTAAGACTTTAGAATATTTGTATATATATTTACAAATCTAATCACTGAGAATGCATGCAATTATGAGGCCCCATGTGTCCGGAATAAATTTTATAAAAATATTAAGTATTTTTATACTATGAACGTGGTGGAAATAGGTTATTTGTTAAACAAAATCTTGGATCATAAAACTGATTCCACGGTTGAGTCTGAAGTGTGTAGTTTACCCAAAGTGGGGTATAAGTTTTCTAGGCTTAGGCCTTCTATGGAAAAAACTTTTTAGGGTGTTTTCATAAATAAAATAAATTTATTTATGTTGGATTCTAGATTTAATAACTACTGAACAGAGTATTGAATTGAATTTCTAAGACTATGGTTGAGTCTGGAATATAGTTTTTAACCTAGGTGCAATTTAAGTTTAGTCGGCACTTGGTGTCGGGTCGGTGTGGTAACAGGATATTGTTTTATTAAAAATAAAATAAATCCCCCCTCCCCTTCTTTACTGTTGGTGTGGGAAGGCATCCCCTACCTCTCCCTCATTGGCTATGAATCAGCCAAATTGATGAAATGAGGAGATGTCGGACTCTGATCCTGACAGTCATCTATCCCAGATCGTACAACAATAGCTTTGGAGCATGGATCTAGCATTGAATATTTTTTGTTTCTCCCCAAGGTAGGCCGTTTTGAATTTTAATCATGGTCCCCTAGTTTTTTCTTTTTTTCATTTCATCACCATGTTTGTGTATATCGAGATATGGGGATCCTAGATTTATCCTCATTACATTTTTCTGACCACCGAGGTGCTTCTGATGGTTCATGGAAGCTCTGGAGGCGTCTCCAGCAAGGTGAAGGCTCTGTTGGAAGGAGGTATAGAAGATTCTGGCAGAGGGTAGTGGGGTGAAGACTCACCAGGAGCATGAGGGTGGAGCTCAGCTGTGGGGTGGTGCATCCAGGCGGAGGTGACAATGGAAAGAGTAGGTCGCGGGGGCAGTGCAGACCTCCAGGGGGACAAGTTGAGGGGCGCTGGGCACACGGTCCATGGGGGGTCTGGCCATGGTTGGGTTATGGAATACTGTGCCAAGCCAAACCAATCATAGCGGTCTAGTCCGGGGAAAACGGATCGGCCAGAGTGGTCTGGTCAAGCTGTGATGGGCCAGAACGAGCTAGGGATGTTTTAAACCCCTATATCTCTCAAATCGGATGTCCAATCTACGTGTCGTCTATGTCCTCACATTCCTATCATCAAGGTGGATCTGTTGAGACTGATTTTAGGACTTTATGTCTCAAGATCGAGGCTCGATGACATGAAATGCCCAATTTTAATAATAATAATAATATAATTATTATTATTATTGGGAAATTTTTATGTCGGGCGTATCTCAAGCGTCTGATGTCCAAATAATGCACCGATAGTGGCATTGTGAATCTGAATTTAGTGTGAAAGTTTCAAGACTGATTTTGGGTGCTTAAAACAGAATTGATTTATAGGCCCCATGAGCCTTGGTTTGGACAGTTGTAGTGAAATGTGACTTATTCACCGGGTGACCATTTTGGACAAGTACATAGCTTATCATGAGTGTATTTTCACATAGAATGCGATTTTGTCCTATAATATAGATTGCATGACTCTGCATGTTCTGGGAATGGGACTGTTACCATTGGGTAGTTTCTTCCGCGGTTATTACTCCCCTGATGGATTAGGGTGTGGGTTTCCCCATGATGTTTGTGCAGTTGGAATGCTCCCCTACCATGTTAGGAAATGGGATATCCAATCCTGTTAGATGATAGGGTTGTTACTTCCCTTCTATGCCAGGGATCGGGTCCTCTACCTTTATAGTGGTGCTCCCCTACCGTGGGTGCAGGCTCATGTTTCATAGAGTTTATTTCCCCTATCATGGGTGTGGTCTCACGTCTCTTTCGGTGGTTCTCCCTTATCACTGGGTGAGGGCTTACATTTTATGGAATGGTTCTCCCCTACCATGTTAGGGTGCAGGCTCACATTTCTTAGGGTGGTAATCCCCTATCGTACTAGGGCACGGGTCCATGCCTATATAGTAGTGCTCCTCCATCTTCGTGGTGTAGTGGGGAGCGGACCCCTCCACATTTTATGTGTGATTCTTAGTTCAGAGTTAGTGTTCCCTCGATGGTCTAAGGTGTGGGACCTTCCATATAAGAGTGATTGAGATTTATCGGGTTGGTTTAGGAGTTAGTAATACCTTGACTATGGGGTAGCGGTGTGGTGTGGGACTCTCCACTTGGATATTTTCAACCTTGTTCATGCTGCAGGTCAGCGTTGGTCGGACCTCTAGTGTTGGGAACTAGGGTTTCACATAGTACATTGTTGCAGAAAGAGTCTCTAATCGAACATGTCGCAGGCGATAAGGTCGGAACTTTCTGAGGCTTAGTGCCTGAGATGAGTATAACTGGTGTGTTTTCTGGGTTTCCCTTGTGGTGTTGTCACTTCTTCATTGACACACCAAATAATTTGATATGACTAGTCATTTTTATCCAAGAATGGTCTCGAGATAGATCTCCTCTCTCATTTGGGTTCCCAATGGATGGGATTAGTGGACTGATTCATTTCAGTTTTTCCTTTTCTTTTGGGGTTTTTGGGGCGCCTACTGAGTATCTTTATACTCACCCCTGCATGGGCTTTACCTGCATATGTTTTGTGTCTTGTGAATACCAAATTCCTTTTAACGGAGTCTCAGGAGGACCTGGAGAAGGTATATCTTAACGAGACGAACTGACTAAGGTGTTTATCAAAACTTAGTTGCGGAGCTTTCCAGTGGGTGAATTTGATAGTGATCCCCTCTCTCTAAGCAAGATGGATTATTTTGAATTTTTCTTTTGGTGGGCACTATTTTTTCCTTTTTTGTTATACTTTACTCTGTTTTGGAATAGATGTATGCATATATTCCTTTTCAGTTTTTATATATCTATTCACTTTTATAGAGGTGTATGTGGGTGCATGTGTACAGGTATGATAGGATAAGGCCTCCACTGTGTGTGATATCCCACTTGGCACTAGTCACCAGCCCCAGGACTATTAGAGGTGGTCTTGGGGAGTCATGGATCAAGCCTCGTTGGGTCGGTTCGTGATAATATTATTGATCTAAATACTCTAGTTCTATTGAATATAGAGGAGGTTTTCATAGTTGTAGATTATGTGGTTCTTTTTTTTACTCTAGCCAACTATCCTTCTTCATCATCTGGAATAGGAGGTATGCGTTGCTTTTAAAATTTTATTTACTTTTTATTTAAATTTACTTATAATGTTTTCTTATATTTAATTTATACATGAGTATATTAAATAAAAATAATTAGCACAAAGTAAAAAAAAAAGTTTCAGAAACCAATAACTTGGGATACTTATAAGTTTTCTGATGGGATAAAAGGATTATCCTATATTTTTTCTCTCTTGGAGCCTTTTTATGGTTTTTTTTATGAAATTCAATATATTTGTAAGAGACTATAAATTAAGAATATTCAAAAAAGATATCATGGATCTCATGATTTTTTATCATCTCACCGTACATGTATTGTAGTTGTTTTTCATGTTAGTAAATTTAAATTTCAGTTCATCTTTCTTTAAATAAATTTTATATGATGTATATTAATTTAATACATTTAATTAGGTATATCAACATGATTTTCATTAAAATGAGAACACAGTATTTTAAGGTTTTATGAATCCATAATAATTTTCTATGGTTGTGATATATCAGAATGATGATGCTAGAGTTATATATATATGTAAAAAAATAAAAAATACAGATATTAGGTATCAGGTTTTTTCATTACTTGATGGGTAAGAAGACTAATATATTTATGAAATAATATTCATTATAATTTCATTAATTTCTAAATTTTTATATTTTAGTGTTCCTTGGATTTTAGGTGAATTCTGACTACATGAATACACAATAAATTGGTTTTTCTCTTTATTATGTAGAGTTTATAAAATTTTGAAAAATCGTTAAAAAATTAAGTTTTACTCTTTTTATAATTTATTTAATAGTAAATATTCTTATTACACATGTTTTGTTAGTTCATATATGAAAATATAGGATATGGGAAAAGTTTAATGATAATCACTTGTATAGGAAGAAGAAAAATTAAATTAAATGCAAGAAAATATAGGTAAATGAATTTTATATTGGATAATATTTGATTTTTATTATATATATATTTGTTGGTTTTTATTTTCAATTTAATGTTCATAATAACAATTACATCATTAAAAAGTAAATTTGGAATGTTTTTATTATGTTTTAAGATTCATGCTTGAGATCATCACAACCAGGATGATGACCGAGTTTAATAAGGTTGGTTCTATTATTAATTATAGGATTTATATGAAAATATTATATAATTTATTCTTATAAAATTCATTAGTTTTATATTTTCAATGATGTTGAATTGTATATAGATGAATTCCATACCCACAATCAAAAAACTTTTGCAGACTATTTTTATGTACGGTTAATTTTTAATTTTAGTATCATTAATTTCACTTTTAATTAAAGTTTAAAAATGATTATTTAGAAAAAAAATCTCATTTATGTTGTTTTTTTCACTTCAAAACATTTCACAGGTTTTTGGGGAATGTATTTTGTTTTTTATTTTTATAAAATTAGAACTTTCTATATCGGTTAATAAAAAAATCTATGTGGATCCTAAAATATAGTATCTTTCGATGTTGTTTTAAACCCAAAACTGACATTAAAAGCTGCTTTCCATGTTTGTTTTTTAACATAATTAACATGGAAATCTAATATAATTTTTTTAGCACTTTCCTTGTCATTTTTTTGGTAAACAAGCATGGAAAGAAAGAAAAAAAATATGGATTTCCATGATGTTTATATGTTAAAACTGACATGGAAATCCTCATTCAATGTTTTTTTAAATGGATGTTGAAATTATTATTTCTCCTGTATCAACATCAGTTAAAAACTGATGTTCAAAATTTAAAAAAACTGATGTTAAAATATTTTTTCCCACTAGTGAATTATGGTAATATGGTAGTGCTATTTTGGAATAGACTCCTTAGGTTGGGATCATGTGCGTGGATATATATATATATATAATATATTTTTCATTTTAATTCTATGCACACCCCACCTGAGTCGGATACCCTTACCAATGCATAAATATTTTGGTTTTTTTTCTAAAGATTCGGTTTAGTGGGGATGAATGGTCCATTACTCCCTCTTCCTCACTCTCACTTTTAAGTGTAGTGTGGTTTATATTGGATCAAGTAAGGTATGATCATGAATTGTATCATGTGGTGTATTTAAAGACCCTATCGGTTATTTGTGTGATTAGATAGGTGGGGGTCAGGCATGGTAGGCTAATGGGAAAAGGTTGATGACCTTCATGTTCAAAATACACTAATACATTAGAAATATGATGTACGGTTGGGATATGGTATGTGGTGGTGGATATGTGATGATGATGATGATGATGTTAAGGTGATTTGTGACATGGTTTTGATATGAGATATAGTGTGTTGAGGCATGGATACAGAAGGTATTGAGAGCATAGGACGATTTATATTGGGGTGTGAGAGTGGAAAACCCATGGGGATGTAGTTATGAGGAACCTTGTTGATATATATTAGATATTATGTTATCGTACTTGGATATAATATTGAGTGATATATCCTTGTCAAGGATGGGTGATAGTTGACCTTGCATAGGTAAATATTAATTCAGTTTTTATTCACTAAATCATTGGTCTGCTTCTTCTAAATTTTCATTAGAGTTATTTAAGAGGATAATACTTAGTATACTTCCCATGCACACCACAATATATATAAAAATATTTTATTTATTTCTGGGATGGATCCGGTGACCAACCTAGATGGTACTATCTTAGATCTTTGGATTATTATTAGTGCCACTAACTAGGAATTTACTTTAGTATTTTATCTTAGTATTTGTATACGTATGATGTTACTTGAATTTTTTTGATATTTTTTTACTTATATAATGTTGTGAATAATGGTTTTATTTATTTATTACTAGGATATATAAGGTAAATTACTCAAAAAAATTGATTATACTATTTGTGTTAGTCACCACCCCATGTCCTATTGGCGGTGAGATATGAGGATCACTCTCAATCTCACTATAGGCCCGTGAGGGGTTCCCAGTGGGGATGGGTTATAGAAAAGTGGTGTCAAATATTTATTTGAGAGTTAAGTTGAAGTTTAGAGTTAATAAATGGTGATGGTTTCATGGGTTGGTAGGGAAACATTATCAGTTGAACTCAGCCTGTGACATGTGTAAGGGAAATCATCTAGGTTGTCGGGTTTTAGGTCCCCCTCTGATCTGATGCAATGACCCTTGGTTCACTAAATGTACTAAGTGAATTTATGACTCGTATAGGGAGTATAATTATTATAGGTACAAGAATTGTAATGTTTTCACATGTATTTTAACTAGGATGATTTGGATAAATTAAATAAATTGAATTGAATGAAATTGGTTAAAAGGTTATATACTACTTGGATTAGGAATTTTCTCTTTCTTAAAGAGATGCATGTTTGTCATATTTTGTGTATGGTTCAGATTAGAAAGGTTTTTCTAAATGATATGGTTAATATCCAGAAGATCAACTCAATTTAGGTAGATAATATTTAGAGGATAACATTTTGTGAGTGCTAATTCTAGTGATTATCTAGGTATGAGGGGTGCATATATGATTTAGAGACAGAGAGCTAGGTTAAGGAACTTGAGATTCCCTTTAGTTTGATTCGTGATAGGTAGGGTATCAAGTTATAAAATTCTTTATTTTAATGATAGGAATAGTGTGATAGTGGTGGATTTTCTATCTTAGTGAGTGGAAGGAAGCGGATGTTTCTTAGAATGATTTATAGAGGCATTTTCATTCATAGTTTCTATCATTAATGATGAGGGTAGTGAAGAGGCAAGAGTTATTATATCTTTAGTAGGGAATCCTAAATTTTAAGGATCTTAGATTCAAATTTAAGAACCCCCTTTCATTCAACCCTGATTTATTCCCTAATGAGGAATTGAGAGTGTATATTTTGGAGGGAGTGATACACCTACCTATTCAATATACATTCACCCCATTTACATTGGTTGCGTGTTTGGAGGTGCAGAAGAATTTTGAGGTCATTGATATTATTCATGCTCATTAAAGATTATCTTGATAAGGTATCCATCAGAGTTCCTCAAGGAGTGGAGGTGTTAGGCAAGGATATCAGGTATACGGATCATCGAGGTTCTTACCAAAATAGATTCATCCTCAACTATTTCCTTGTAATTTTTCTAGGGCTAATAATACTAATGCATCTATCATGATCTTTCATCTAGTGTGTCTTTCTTATGGGAGGCATGTTCATTGATAGTTTCAGTGCCCAGCCATCCTTAGGGATCAACATGGTATGAGTGGTCTATTTTTGTTCCAAACTCAATATTGGTTACCTTAGAGGTTGTATCGATATAGAGACCAGTCGTCCATTGTTCAGAAAATATAATATGAAGCTAGTAGAGTACATCCCAATGGTGTTCCCTAATCTTAGATACATAAGGATAAGTTTGGTTGTGTAGGTGGTCTTCGGCAGTAAGGATGATGATTAGAACATGGACATTTGCATGTTATGGATGTGCCATCACTTGATGGGTCAAATATCATTTGAGGTAGCATATGTTTATCCTCCACATTGGATTATTATTTTTTTGATTCTATATCAACACTCAACTTTATTATACCTTCAATATTCCATGCCTTAGGAAACAAGGGGGAGAGGCCTCTAGTGCCCCTAATGTTTAAAATTCCATTTGGATGTCAGATGATTATTCTTGATGTGTTCCAAGGTTATGGGATTATTATGGGCCAATATCTATCAACTAGGTATTTCTTTATACTATATATATAGCAATATGATGTCATTCTTGGCATCGACTAGTTTTTTTGTACATAAAGTTATTTATTTTTTTAGGAGAATTGTTTTACATGATAAATAGGTTAAACATATAGTATTCTTTAGATAGAAAGATCATTTTCTGAGTCATATATGTTTAGATTCTTTTTATATTAGCTAAAAACCTTATCATTATATTAAAATGAGGCATAAGAAGTGGATTTTCCCAGATTTATAGCGGATTTTCCAGATTTTTTTACTAGGGTTATTGTAAACCTACCCCCTCAATGTGATATCGAGTTTAGGATAGATTCGAAACTTGGTGTCACTTTAATTTAAATGGATCCCTATTATTAAAAAATTCCTTATTATAGGATTTTTGAATTCATATTCGTGATTTTGTATAGAAGGGTTTTATATAACCTAATGTTTCATCATAAGGTGATCTAGTGTTTTTTTCTAAGAAGGAAGAAGATGATCTAAGGTTGTGTGTAGATTATCAGTAACTAAATCAAGTGGCAATCAAGAATAGTTACCCACTCCTAAGTATAAACGATCTATTTGACCATTTTAATGGATCTATTTGGTTTTTGAATATTGACTTGTAGTTTGGATAACATCATATGAAAGTGAGGGAGTAATATATTATGAAACTTAAAGTTCATAGAAATTACATTTGGTGTCACAAATTCACTAATTATTTTCATAAGTCTCTAAAATACATGTTTTATGTGTTTTTAGATCAGTTTTTGGTAGTTTTTATGGATGATGTACTAATATATTCAAAGTCAATGGTGGATCATGTTGAGAACCTCAGGGTTGTTTTACAATTACTTCAACACTACCAACTCTATGTGATGTTTTCCAAGTTTAATTTTTGGATGTGGAAGGTATATTTCCACATGAATATGGTGTCCCAATAGGGATTAGTAGTAGATCCATTGAAGATTAAGGTAGTTGTTTCTTAGGTAGCACCTAAGAATGTAGTAGAGGTCTATATCATTCTTGGTCTTGTAAGCTACTTTCAGAGGTTTGTGTCTGATTTATATTAGATTGTAACCTCAAGATAGCCCTGACTAATAAGGGAGTATCTTTTATTTATAGAGATCAGTGTTAGTTATCTTTTTACTACATGAAGGAGAGGTTTATCAGCGCTCCTATTCTCTAGTTACCATAGTAGAGAGTGATGTTTTAGGTATTCAATGATGTATCCTTTTTCAATTTGGGATGTGTATTGATTCAATAGAGAGTGGTGATGTCATATGTGTTGTACTCCTCCTACTTGATCGTGTTTTAATGCTCAAAAATCAATCAAATCATGAAAATTATTCTAATCATGTTTAAATCATGTTTAGATCTTGTTGGTATCCTTATGATTCCATACTTACTATTTCTAATTCAGAATCTCAAAATTTATGCTTAATATTGTTCTATTAGGTTTTATTATACCAATAATTTAGTTTAATCCATTTTGTGAAAATTACTGCTTAACACTGTTTGTAGATTTCGGTCTAAGTCTACGAGACAACAAGTTTGCTTCCGGTTCTGGATTTTGGAAAAGTCCCTAGCACCGTAACCCTGACACCATAATGTTGATACCATAACCCAGACACCGTAATGTTGATATCCTGACCCTCACACCATAAACATGACATTGTAATGCTAATATCAGGACCCTGAAACTATAATTTGGATACTGTAATTCTTATATTGTGACTCATACATCACTCAAAGTTTTAATCAATAACTATACAACGCTAATAGAGATATTGTGATACTAACACTGCATTTGCGATACCGGTTCCATATGTCAACGCATCTGTGGCACTGTAGCTATCTCACCAATCAAAGGGAAAGGAGAAGACACCATTTCCAAGTGATACCATTTCAAGACAAACTATGACAATGTTCCTTTATCTTTTTTGTAGTTTTCAATTTAATTTATAATGGTCAAATTCGAGTTATTTAATGGTAGTGAAATTATTAATGTTTCTTTGTAGGCATGTCACCTGATAGTATGTGGTACGGGGTGTAGAATACATGCATCATTTCATCTCCAGCATGTGCACCCCTAATTAAAAAGAAGATAAGTGTGGCTCAAAAAATATATAGAAGCGAGCATTTGAAAAGATAACTCATGCATGAAACAATATACTACTGAATAACACAAGAAGAACACTCAATCCTTCAAGGATGAACTACTGTAGATCAGATCCTCAAACATCTTTTCAGTACCAACTCAAATAATAACACGAGCTACATAGCTCACTTTATCGAACTGGAAACCAGAGAACCAGACTTGTGATACTCTATTCTAACAAGAGAACTCAGGAATCACATCTTTGACATCTTACAAGTCTGTAGCTGCATATAATAACACGCAGATAACTTCTAACCCTTTCTCGTCATATTTTCTTTGTTGTGTATTGTAGTTACTAATTTTTAGCAGTGTGTGAATCTGTATTAAAACACACATTGTCTCATGCATTAAACTGAAGGATACAAGATATCCACTCTCTAGTATTGTTCTACTCTTTACTTCACCCATGCATAATTGTGGAAGAGGTCCTATATGACATGGTTGTTTATTTTCCCACGCAAAAATGTGGTAGAGGTCATGTGGTCGGGACAGTCGGTGTACTGTTGTTTTACCCCGATCCAAGGTGTGGATCAATCTCTTATCTATAAATATTTCTTGATGGTAGGTGATCACCAAGTGGATGGATTATGTATTGTCTTGAGACTGAACCACTTGTTTTATCCATTGTGTCTTTTAATTTGGTTTTTCTCTACTTTACTTTATATTTCAAAAAACTAGATTTTACTTTGATAGCCATACTTGGATAGAAGCTATAACTATTTTTCACTATTAGAGTAGCTTCAAAAGTTGTATCAATAACTCACATTGATATTACTGAGAATTAATCAATCTTTTGATAAGTTATTTGAATAGTCAAACTATTATAACTGTATTTCCTTTATTAAATGGCCTATATTCATTTTTATTGGGGATAATTTTAAGTGAAATTTTTAAAATAAATTTTTAGAGAATACTCAATTCACCCCCCCCCCCTTCTTGAGTACTCTACTCCGACCAACATTTGGTATCAAAGGGAGGTTATTCTTGTAAAGGCCCTGTTTTAAATTCTTTTCATCTAGGATTTTAGTTTTACTTTAAAGATATGCAAATTTATGTTAGTTCTAAATTTCTATCTCTTTAAAAGTGTTTCTTTATTATGGATAGTAGACTAGATGGTGATTCTACAATAGACCTCCATTTTTCAATGGAACTAATTATGCACAATGGAATATTAAAATGAAAATGCACTTAGAAAGTATGAGTTTTGAGATTTTGTATTCAATAATAGATGTCTATAAGATTTCTGATACTACTAGAACCACTTGGTATGACCCAACCAAGGCTCCACATAACAATAACTATAAAGAAATGAATTCCCTATACTATGCCTTAGGAGATGAATAATTTAATAGAATTTATACATGTAAAATTACCTATGAAATCTAGGAAACTATCTCTGTTTTGCATGAGGGAACCACTAATGTGAAATAAATAAGACTTAATAGTTATACTATTAAGTATGATAACTTTAAAATGAAGCCTGATGAGCCTATTTATGATATGTATCACAGGTTCAACGAAATTTTAAACACAATGATCTATCTCAGAAGAGAAGTTACAACCAAATAGAACATCATGAGGATTTTGTGATGCTTACCAGAGAGATGGGGAGGAACTTCTGTCTCTATTAGAGAATCGTGTGACATCAGCAAACAACCTATCAAAGAAATCATTGAGAAACTAAGGATGTATGAAGGAGAGCTTAAATTAAACAAGGAATATGAGGTTGAACCCAAAAGAAAATCTATTTAATTTAAGACCACTACCTCTAAACATAAAAAAAATGAGAAACTATAAGCCTCTATAGAAAGTTCCAGTAATGAAAAATCATTACCCGATAGTGATGAGGTGATGGATCAATTATCCAGAAGGTTTAATAAATTTTACAAAATGAAGTATTTTTTTTCAAAAAACCTAATTTCAATGGAAGATATTATCAAAATAGAATATGGAAGAAGGATTGGAAAACAAATGAAAAGTCAGATGAGATGGTATGTTATGAATGTAAGCGAAAGGGACATGTAAAGGCTGACTGTCCCAAGATCAAGTATAAAAATAAATATGAGTAAAAAGATAGAAAGTATAAAAAGTAAATGAAAGAAACTTGGAGTGATTTTGAGGATAGTTCAAGTGACTCAGAGTCTTCAAATGATGAACAGGATAACAAATCCAATATGTGTTTCATGACAAACACATCTGAGGTAATCCTGGAATCTCCTGTAAAAAATCTTATTATTCTGGAGATCAAAGTGATTCTAAAAATATGTCTAAAGAATACATGTTTCATTATTGAAATATGCTTGAAGAGACATGTAATGAACTAAAAGATAAATACAAGTCTTTAAATATATAGTATAATCTTACCATAACTATTAAATCTATACTTGTTGTAGAAAGAGATAAAAATGTTCAATTACTCAAAGAAAACAATGAATTAAATTTATTTAATGAGAAATTAAAAAAGGACCTTGAAAGATTTACTAATGGTAAATATATATTGGTAAAAATTATAGCTAAACAAGTTACCCCTAAATACACTACTCATATTGGCAATAAACCTAGTAAAAGAAATTTTGGAAAAACCAATTTTGTTTCTAAATATAGAACATACATCTTTATTCCTAGTTCAGGAAAACATTATTCTAGTTCAAACTCTGATACATCCTCTACTATTTCAATTTTTTCTAGAACAAATAAATTTTATTTATAAAATACTTTACATAATGCTTATAAAAAACCAATGAGGTAGATGTGGGTTCCTAAAGCACTAGTTACTAATATTACTAGACCCAAACAAATATGGGTACCAAAGTCTATTTTTATTTGAATATTTTTTAGTAAATTGTTTTAATAGCTCTTGTAAAAGCTTATGGTACTTGGGCAGTGGGTGTTCAAGACACATGACAGTATATTATTCATGTTTCATGAACCTAATAAAGATTTATGGTGGGCATGTCACTTTTGGTGATAATGATAAAGGAAAAATCATTAACCTAGGCCAAATTGGTAACTCTAACTCAGTTTTAATTTCTAAAGTAATTTTTTTATGGACTAAAATATAATCTGTTTAGTATTTCACAACTATGTGATGATGTATTTTATGTTAAATTTGAAAATGATGCTTGAAATGTTTCTAATTCTAAAAATGAATTAGTATTTTCTGCATTAATAAATGAAAATGTATATTCTCTTAACTTAGATTCTTCAGTTTCTCAAAATGTCTCATATTTAAGTGTATTTCACAAAGATTCTTGGATTTGGCATAGAATACTAGGACACCAAAATATTCACTCCCTTAGAAAGCTATCTTGAAAAAGTTTAGTCAAAGATCTACCTAAACTAAAGTTTTTAAATGATAAACTGTACAATCCTTGTCAAAAGGGAAAGCTACACAAAATTTACATCAAACTAAAGAAATAAGTCTCAACTTCTCAACCTCTCGATTTGGTTCACATGGATTTTTTTGTACCATCAACAGTTTCTATTTTAAATTGGAAGTACTATGTTTATGTTCTTGTAGATGACTTTTATAGGTATACTTGGACCATCTTCTTGGATCACAAAAGTGAATCCTGTTCTCATTTCACCAAGTATGATAAAACTATAGAAAATATTAGTGGACTTCGAATTAAATCTCTAATAAGTGACTATAGACGTCAGTTTGAAAATCAAGAGTTTGAATCCTTTTTCTCAAAAATGGCTATATCCATAATTTCTATTCCCCTAGAACACATCAAAAAAATGGAGTTGTAGAATGAAGAAATAGGACCTTTCAAGAAATTACTAGAACCATACTTAGTGAATATAACTTACCTATTTATTTTTGGGCTGAAGCTATAAATATAGCATGCTATATTATTAATAGAGTGTTGAATAAACCTATTCTTAAAAGAACTCTATATGAGTTGTGAAACAATAGAAAACCCAAAGTGAAATACTTCAAAGTATTTGGTTTCCAAGTCTATATCTTTAATACCAAGGAAAATATTGAAAAAATTTCATCCAATGGGGATGAAGGAATCTTTCTAGGATATTTAATATCTAGTAAATCCTATAGAGTTTTTAACAAAAGAACTAAATGGGTGGAGGAATCTATCCATGTCAAGTTTTATGAGATAGATCCACATGAGCCTAAGACCTCTCTATAAAATCATGAGGATGATATGTCAAATCTAGACATCAATTCTAAATCTTCTAACCATATTATGAAGGAATCTACTAAAATGTCCAGTTCTAGAAATTATCCAGATTCAATCTATAATGAACTCGAACCTGTTAAAGGTCCGGAAATCACTTTCCCTTTTTTTTCTAGATCTATTAGAAGTCTTAAGAACCATACTTTAGATGCGGTTGTTGGATATTTAGATAAAGTAACACAAACTAGAGCCTCTCTAAGAAATCAAGTTGAACATCAAGCTTTCTTATCACAACTTTCACCTAAAAACATCAATGATGCTATCAATGATGGATTTTGGGTGATGGATATGCAAGAAGAACTTAATCAGTTTGAAAAGAACAAAGTTTGGAAACTTGTTGATATAACCAAAGAAATTTTAACCTTAGGAACTAAGTTGGTGTTCAAAAATAAATTATATGAATTTGGTAACATAGTTATAAACAAAGCTATATTGGTTGCACAAGGATATATTCAAGAAGAAGGAATTGACTTTGAGGATACCATTTCACCAATATCTAGACTTAAAGCCATTAGAATCTTTCTTGTATATGCAAAACATCTGAATTTAAAACTATATCAAATGGATTTCACGATTTCATTACTAAATGGGTATATAGTTGAGGATGTTCTTGTTGAACAACCCCCAGGCTTCACCAATCCTAACTTTCAAAATCATTTTTTTAAATTATCAAAAGCTTTTTAGGGTTTAAAACAATCTCCAAGAGCTTGGTATGATAGATTAAGTACTTTTCTTATTTCCAAAGGATTTACAAAAGGTATAGCTAATCCTACTCTTTTTATAAAATGAATTTCCAATGATGTTTTAGTAGTTCAAATTTATGTAGATGATATTATTTTTTGATCTTTAAAAAATTCTTTATGTGTTGATTTTTCTAAAATAATGCAAAATGAATTTGTAATGAGTTTAATGGGTGAACTAAAATTATTTATTGGATTTCAAATATTTCAAAATAAATATTGTATTATTAAAAATCAAATAAAATATAAAAAATATGTTCTAAAAATTTTTTCCTTGGACATCACTAAAAGTAGTGATACTTCAATAAGTACTACTTGTAAGTTGGATCTTGATGAAGCTGGAAAATCTATTGATCAAACCACTTACAGAGGAATGAGTGGAAGCTTACTCTACTTAACTGTTAGATGACCTGGTGTTATGTTTAGTTTATCTATGTGTTCTCTCTTTCAATAAAAACCTAAAGTGTCTCATTTAAATGTTGTTAAAAGGATTTTCAAATACCTCAAACATACACTCAATCTTGGATTTTTCTATCCTAGAGGGAAGTCATTTGAGTTAGTTAGCTATCCTGATGCTGATTTTGGTGGTTGTAAGTTGGATAGAAAAATAACCTCTAGAACATGTAATATTTTAGGCAAGTCTCTAGTGTCATGGTGTAGTAAGAAAAAAACTCTATTTCATTATCTACTGCAGAAAATGAATACATAGCTGCTGTTAGTTGTTGTGTAAAAATTTTTTGGATGAAACAAACATTACTAGACTATGGATATCAATTCAGACATATACCAATAAATTGTGACAATACAAGTGCTATTAACATTTCAAAGAATCTTTTTTAACACTCTAAGACAAAACATATTGATGTAAGACATCACTTTTTTAGAGACCATTATCTAAATGGTGATATCACTTTGAATTCATTGGAACTGAACATCATATTTCTGATATATTCACTAAACCATTAAATTCTGAAAGGATAAATTACATCATACAAGAATTAGTGATGATAAGTCATAAGTGAAAGGCTTATGGTCTTGAACTTACTGTTTCATGATTTACGGTTTCACAAATTATTATCTCACACTTGTTGTTTCACTTTTACGGTCTCAGATGTTATGAATTTGGAATTATTGTTTCACTTTTACAGTCTCATAGGAACTGTCTTACAGTTACTATCTCAATATTACAATCGCGCCATTTTCTATCACACCATAATAATGAAACCGTGATGACATATTCCGGTATCACAGTAAATACCTATATGTTTTTTATTATTTATTTATTTCTCTTATCACTGTATCCAATATTTTACTTTACTTCAATTTTTTTACAATGTTTAGACTTCCTAAATGATAAAAAACCCAATATTTTTCACATCTCTCTTCACTTGATCTTTCCTCTCTTGAAACTGAAGCCCTTTCCTTCCAAATATCCTGCTCAACTTCAAATCGTTATCCTTCTCGAACCTGATGTTTGATGCCTAGAATGAAGTGACCCACTTCATCGACTCCTGAGAAGCAAAGGTATCACAATAAAGCAAGAAAGGTTCCATGAATATCACCTGAAGGACTGTGGAATCCTGGTCTTGTTTATAGAATAGATGTTCCTGAAAAAAAAGTATGTCCAAAGTAGATACTTCCACGTAAGTCACTTCTCTTGAAAGTTCTAACTGAACAAGGCTAGTTGGATTGGTTTAATAAGGAAAATTGACCCATCTATATAAATATTGTCTCCCAATTTTGTCAATATCTTCAATTCTCCACTGAGTCATAAGATAAGTTAGTTGTGAGAACTTGGATAAAGAGACAAAGCTGCACTTTTTCATCTAGGTTGTGGGATTCTTGTCTTAGAATACCACATGAAGGAATATGTGAGGATAATCAGTGAGGAACTCCTCCTAACAATTATATTTTCAACTAGGAAGAATATTTAGAAAGTCCAACTAGTAAAAATAAGGGAAGAATGCCAATTGCAGAAAAGCTAGATGGAGAAACAAGGCTACTGTTAAAATTCATTCAGAATATTATATGCCCCATGAAGGGAGATTTCGCAACCCTAAAGCATAAAGATGTTTTTCTAATAAATATCATGAAAAAAGGCCAGAAAATTAACTTATGTATTACATAATTCTTCATATTAGTGATATGATCAAGACTACTTAAAAATCAACCACACTGTTTTATGCAAGATTTATTTCTACTATGCTTGTTTCCAAAGGAGTAGTTGGTCCAAATGATGAAGTAATTGAGGAATATGAGTTATTTAACTCTAAAGATACACTCAGAAGAATGAAAATAAATTGGAATCCATGGAAACAATCTTTGTAGGAAGATAATGAAAGGTTGTATGAAAAGTTCAATCCCATTGAAAATCCTTCAAGACTAAAGGACAAGCATGGCCCAGGCCTAGAATCTGATGAGTTTGTGGAATACTCAAGTCAAGAAGTAGAGTATGAAAAAGTTACATCTGTGGATAGAACTACCTTAGAAGAATAGGATAGTGGCTTACCTGAACAATAATTTGATGAACAGCAAGTTGGTGAAAAAATAATTGATGAAAAAAAATTTGATACAGAAGGACCTGATGCTGGTTTGGAAGAGCAAGATGTTCCTGAGGAACATATAGAAGAACCTATTGTTGATAAAGGTCCTACAGTTGTGGAAAGGTCTGAAGAACAATTTGATCTAGAATTAATCTTGTCATCTAAAAAAAGAATGGACCAATCCAGTTGGAAAGAGAGAATAGAGATAGGTGAGCCTGACATTGATGCAAGTTTATAAATAGAGAAATAGACTGAGTCTCTCACTCTTAGAGATGATGCACTAATTTAGGGGGAGAAAAACCCCATTCTAGAAATTACTCAAGTACAAAGTTCTATTGAGAAGAGTCCTATGGACAATGTGTATAAGTTCACTAGCTATTTTGATGTCTCGAACTCTCAATTGGATTCAATGAGAAGAATAGATCTCACAAAAACTTTTCAATTGAAATATTTTTCTTTACCAAGAGTGATACCTGCTAAGAAGCCTGATGCTATTTTGGTTTTCAAACCACAGATTTCCAAAGAATCTCCAAGCTCTGTAATCCATGAGGATTTAAAAGTGTTTGGTGAAAATATTTTGGTTGGATTTGAGAAGCTTTTGAAAGCTCAAAATATTCCTGTAACTCATCTAAGAGAACTATATTCTAGTATGGTTTTGTAGAAACTTATATGGAAAACCCAACCTTGGATTTTTCATGAAATTAAAGAAGTAAGAATTGAAAATTGGTACCTCAGTGAGGAAGTTAAATCTTTAAGTTCTTTGATTGAGGAACTAAAGAAAGTGTTTGAAACAACTGAACCCCCTGTTACTTGATTCTGCACTGAATATGCTGACAATATAGCTAAAAAGGTAGTAGCACTGATCTAAAAAAATCGGTTCTATGTTGTTGAGAAAATAATTTCAAACAATGACAAGTTGGCAAAAGAAATTAGAAAATTGGCATACTCTATTAATGTAATGCCTGGTATTTTCAAGGACTCTATTGAAATTGTTGTCACGAGTCTTCCTGCACCCTCTACAGCCATCTCAACTCCTTCCTCCTCGGTCAAGCCTGATTAATCATCTTAGTTGTTAGAAAGTTTAGTTCGAAGAAAGGTTATTCCAGAAGAGCTTAAATATTTGAAAGGTCTATCTGTTCAAGAAAGCCTCTCTAAAATTGTTCAAAATCGTGAGCATGTCCAAAACATGGTTTGACTGTACTATAAGGAAGATTCTAAGGTCTATGATGAGATTATAAATAATTTGGATTTCTACTTCAAAAATATTTATACAAAAGTATGAATTTACAAGTCATTTCAAGTACCTTGTAGAGAATTTGAAAATGCCTCCTGTAAATCATGCATTTAAGGACCAAGTGCAGAAAATGAAAGAGTTCACACCTACCTTGGTGAATTTTATTGAGAATAAATATGATTTTGAAAAGGTTATTAAATATGGATGTGAAGTCATCATTTATTTTATCAACTTGTTTAATCCCTATTTCTATGTGCAAAGCACTGCTATAGTGGCTCATGCAGCTACTCCCTTGAGGCCTAGTTCCACCTATTCTTCTTCATCTACTCTAGATCCTACTAACATGTCTGTATCTCAGGATCTAAGCCAAATCGGACCTGTCATTCTTATGAAATCCTTACCTCAGTATTTGACCAAACCTACTCTTGTACCTTCTATTTTTGAAGTTGTGCATCTTTCTTCTCTCACCATTGGACCACTCTCAGATACCACCTCCTCTTTTTCATCTATGGAACCTTCTGCTGACTCTACCAAGGGAAAAGACAAGTCTACTACCTCTGAAGAGAAGTAAAGGATGTATATTTGATAGGAAGGTTATCTATTTTTTCCTATGTCTGTACTGGATTCTATATTATTTTTCAATTGAACGTGCCTTACTGTTGTTTGATTTTGTCCTTACACTTATTCATTTATTATTTTGTGCTTTATATTTTCTTTTTGATAATCCCAAAATGTGGAAAAATAAGAAAGGCTTTATTCAATTTTTAGATAGTTCATACATTTCATGATTTTTGATCATCAAAAAGGGGGAGATTTTCGGACTCCTCCTGTTTGATCATGTTTTAATGCTCAAAAATCATGCCAATCATGCAAATTATTCTAATCATGTTTAAATATTCTTTGGAATTTGTTGATCTCCTTATGATTCCATGATTTCTAGTTCTAATTCAGAATTGCAAAAAATGTGCTTAATCTTGTTCTATTATGTTTTATTATACCAATAATTAAGTTTAAAACATTAAATGAATATTACAACTTAATACTGTTTACAGATTCTTTGCTAGGTCTATGAGACAGTAAGTATGCTTCTAATTATGGATTTTGGAAAAGTCCCTGACATCGTAACCCTGACATGGTAATGCTGACACCGTAACCCCAACACTATAATTATGATATCGTGATCCTGACACCATAACCCTGACATCTTAATGTTGATATCGTGACCCTGACATTGTAACACTGATACTGTAATTCTGATATCATGACTCAAACACAGTTCAAAGTTTTAACAAAGGATTATACACCGCAACCAGAGAGAACGTGATCCTAACACCGCAAATGTGCTACCAGTTTTATATGTCAATGCAATTGTGGCACTGTGACTGTCTCACTGATCAAAGGAAAAGGACAAGACAATGTTTCCAACTGATAATTTTTTAAGACAAACTGTGACATCGTTCTTTAAAATTTTTCGTTTTTAATTTAATTTCTAATGGTCATATTCGAGTTATTTAATATCACTAATGTTATTAATGTTTCTTTGTAGATATGTCACCTGACAGTATGAGGTTCAAGGTGTAGAATACATACATTCTATCAGCTCCAACACGTGCACCCTTAATTAAAAATAAGATAAGTGTGGCTCAAAAAAGATAGAGAAGCGAGCATTTGAAAAGATAACCCATGCATGAAACAATATACAACTAAAGAAAACAAAAAGAACTCTTGATCCCTAAAGGCTAAACTACCGTAGATTAGAGCCTCAAACATCTTCACAGTACCAACTCAAAGAAGAACAAGAGCAACATATCTCACTTCATCAAACTAGAAACCAGAGCACCATACTTACGATATTCTATTTTCAAAAGAGAACTCAAGAATGACATCTGTAATATTCTACAAGTTCAGATCCGCATAGAATAAAACTCATAGCACTTATAACCCTTTATCATTATATTTTCCCTATTGTGTATTGTATTTGCTACTTTTCAAGTAGTGTGTGTATCTTTATTAAAACACAAATTGTCTCCGAAATTAAACTGGAGGACACAATATATCCTCTCGACAATATTGTTCTACTCTTTGATTCACCCATGAAAAACAATAGAAGAGGTCTTGTGTGACCTGGTAGTTCATTTTTCCCACACAGAACTGCGGTAGAGGTTGTGTGGCCTGGACAGTCTCTGTACTATTATTTTACCTAGATCTAGGGTGTGGATCAGTATTTTATCTATATAGACTTCTTGGTGGAAGGTGATCACCAAGTGGAGTGAATTAAGTCTCTGCTCAAGACTAAACCACTTGTTTTATCCACTATTTCTTTTAATTTTTTTTTTTCTCTAGTTTACTTTATATTTTAGAAAACTATATTTTACTTTGATAGTTAGTCTTGGATAGAAGTTATAACTATTTTTTCCTATTAGAGTAGCTTCAAAAGTTGTATTAATAACTCACATTGATATTACTAAGAATTAATCAATCTTATGAGAGATTATTTGAATAGTAAAACTATTATAACCGTATTACCTTGATTAACTATCCTATTTTCATTTTTATTGGGGATTCTTTTTAGGTAGAATTTTTAACAAAAATTTTTATAGAATATTCAATTCACCCCCCCCCCCTTCTTGACTGCTCTACTCTGACCAACAATATGTGTCTAAAAAATTGTATCCTTGTGAGTATAATTATGACACCCATGATCTTATATTGGAAATGGTAGTATTTTGTCTAAATATATGGCAACATTACCTCATTGGGGAGTATTTTTTATCCTTCATAAATCATAAGATCTATATGTATATTTTCTCTTAGCAGGATTTGAATCTACAAAAACTATATTAGATAGAGTTATTATTGTACTATTCCTTTGAGATATCATACACCTCAGGTAAGGGGAATGTAGTTGATGATGCGATGAGTATAAATTCATGTGGGGATGTTGTTCAAGGTTCAGTAGATACTTTTAGAGGGATGTAGGATCTTTTGGTGATTAATCTTAAGGAGAAAAAGTTTGGTGGTAGAGTTTTCCTATTTTTGATAATAGGGTAGTCCTCTTTGATGTAGTAGGTAGAGGATTCATAATAAAGATAATCAAAGGTATAGGTGATGTTTCATTCATGATGATGATCTTGAAGGATGGAGAGAGGATGGATGATGTTAAATGTTGTTCCGAGAGAGGATGTATGTTCTGTCAGTGATATGTAAGTAGGTTCTCTATGAGTTCCATATACTATTAGTGGAAAGGTATCATGATATATCTAAAATGTATCATTACATGAGGGGTTATATTTGATTACTAGGGATGAAGTGGTCTGTAGAAACTTTTGTATCGTGATGTATAGTCTATTAGCATGTAAAGGTAGAGCATCGTGTTCTAATAGATTTGTTACAACCATTGGATTTATCCAAGTGTAAATGTGATGAGATCTCAATATATTTCATCACCAGTTTACCTTGATCCTAGGGAGGATTTTGTAAATACCCCAACCCTATTATCCCAAATCCAATGGTTACATTATTACATTGATATATGGTATAAGTGATCGCATCCCAAAGGACCAAATAGTTTAGTAGTCTTGGTAAACTAGATACATAATTAAATCTCACATACATTTCAAAATATAAAATACAACAAATTATTTTCTTTGATAACATCATTATTCTCTCCAACATATCCTTTCATATTAATCATAGTACACTTCCTAGAATCATTGGGAAATAAAAAAAATAAGGGTGATCTCAAATGATCAATAAATAAAGATTAATAACAATGGAAAAGTAAATAACTTAAAACACGTGTCATTTAATCAATAACTTTAGCATGAAGAGTAATATGGTAGGAATAAATTATAATCAAATAATTCCATATAAATAATCACATGGTCTTGAAACTTATCCATGAATATCATAACTATTCAATTAACTAAATGGACATCAATAATCTATTTCATAATGACGTAATTAATAATTTTAGACATCTTAAACTTAACATTGAGGCCCCATTCAAAGACATCACAAATACACCATCAATTCTTTATCCCTAGACATCTTACACCAATGGGTAAGGCCTCATTTAATAACCAATTTTCTTTCTCATGATACCTAATGATGCATTGAGGGGATATGTAATTTTTGAGCCTACCCATCACTTAATAAGTCTAATGCATTAAACACATAAATAAATAATAAAACTTAATCAACATATATTAAAAATCAAAAATAGTCTATATAGTAAGAACTAGTATAAATAATGTCAATACCTTCCTCAATCAAACTGATTATAAACCATCCGGAGAAAAAATTAGGATTGTATCATTACAACATATCCCTAGTGTAGAATAAGTAAAATAATTGTTTTTTGTCATTGATTAATAAAAATAAAATAAAAAATATCATTAAAATCATTCTTAAGTGAAATACCCTTTTTTCTTTGAATATCACTTTTAAAAACTAAAAAATTCAAAATATTTGAAAAAAAAAGATTCTTCAAAAATAATTATGGGAAATTGTGAAGTAATATTCAAAGCATTGGGTGTTTATGATGGTATGAAACTTTTTTCATGAAATTTATATTAAAAAATATTTCTTTCACATTTTTGGTAAAAAGTCAAAAAGTATCTATTTTGAAAAATGATAAGAATATTCCTCTAAAACATTTTTATATAAATTATGAAGAACAATTGTGATTTTTTTTGTTTTAACAAAGTTTTTGTATTTTTTGATAAGTAACCTTTTTTAATAGAATATTTTTATTATTTAGAATTGTACATGTCCATCATAATGAGTTTTCATAAGAAAAATGAAAAGTTGTTGAATGTTTCTGAATCCAAACACAAAGGGAGTGAAAGGTTTTATCCCTAAAAAGTTTTTTTAGACATAGGTTTTCGAACTCAGGTTATCATACTGAGTAGAACCTAATGAAGAAGTGGTAAAAAGGTGAATTTGTTGATTAGAAGCACCATCAATCTCAGGAATAATCAATATTAGAATATATTGATTGAAACTGAAAGGTTGAAGTTGTGATACAAGGTGGAGTTAGTGGAAGAAAGGATAATGTGATGTAAAGTATTCTGGATACTGATCATCAGTATGAAAATCATCAGTTTGATAATACCATAATTCTAGAAGAATGAACATATTGAGTGAAGAAATTGTAAACTTATTGAAGAGTTTTTAAATAATATAATGAAGTCTTGAGTAAGAAATTTTTCATAATTTCAAACCTAAATCAGATGATGATTTTCTAGCCATGAAGTTCTCACAAATCATAAAAATTATCATCATAAAAGATTTTTAAGAAATAGAGGATTCATAATTATTGTATCGGTTCTAGAAACCTGAACATAGAAGATCGGATCAAGAAGTATCGAACATCAAAGTTTGTTAGAATTCTAAATGTCTAAAGCGGATGAAGTTTGATGTTTTTCAAAGTTGTAGAGTGGATTTTCCATCATTATGTGAAATCCATCATCATGGGAATTACATAATTATGAGGATTCCATAAAACAAAATCTTAGAATGAAATATAATCAGACTGAATCTGAGGAGGAAAGTTAGTCAGACTGAATCTGATTAGGAAAGTTAAATAGACTAAATCTGAGGAGTGAATCCAATCAGACTAACTCTGATAAAGAAATTAAGTTCATCATAATGAGATAAGTAAGTTCATAATAATGATCTAAGTAAGATAATTAGATCGTGATGAGAAGAGGAATATAATCATTTCATAATGATAATAGGAAGAAATTCATATTGTAATTAGAAAAGGAATAAAGGTAAATCATAATAAGATGGTAAATAAAGTAAAATCGTAATGATATAAGAAATGAAGGTATATCCTAATGAGATGAGAAATAAAGGAATATTGTAATGAAAAGAGGAAGTTAAAGCTAACAAAGTTCATCATAATGAGCAGTGCAAGAAATCTATATCGTAATTAGATAAGAAAGAAAGGTAGATCGTAATGAGAAGAGGAATCTCAGTCAGAAATCTTGATAAGGTTTGAAGAAGTCAAAGTGAAAGTTTAAATGTTAGTGTTTTGGGGAGTTTTAAATTTTTAGTAAGTGGGAAAGTTTTTTTATTTTCCCACCTTTTCTTTTCTGAATCACCTATAAATAGAGTCATAGTTCATTTAAATTTTTCAAATTTATTTACATGATTGAAAAAGTTTGAGCACTGAAGATTTGTGTCAAATTTATTTCCAGGCTAAGATCTCATAAGAAGGTTGGACTACTGAAAGATTTTTTTTATCATACTGAGGAATATCATATAGAGAATTTGATTAGAGCTTGAGTCTTTCATATTGAGTAGATAATATTGATTTTATCACACTGAGGAAGAACAAAATGAATTTTTGTATAGAGTTTGAGAAGTGCATATTGAGAAAGATAGGATCATATAGATTTGATCATACTGAGTTGATCGGACTGGGTTCATCGTACTCACGTTCATCGGACCAAGGAACTTTTGTGGTGTAGTTTCAAAAAATTCATTATTATTTTTTTATTGCTCAATTTTTTATAAGAAAACTTTTCAAACTGAGAGGAGTCAGTATAATCATTCCTATGGGGATAAAAAATGTGTCTAATAGTATTTGGCATAAGTTGTATTCACTTATTCATAATATTGAATTTTCATAGACTCACAGGAGTGGCTATGTTAAGGATGTAGGATCTCACACTAATGTTGAACCTTGTAAAAAAAAATTCTTTACTTTCTTTGTAAATTTTTCATGAATTATTGTTTACTAAAAGATGATAAAGAAATTAATCTTAACAAGATATAGGGGTTAAGTTTCTAAAAGTTTTTAAACTCATAAAAAGTAAACAACTGATTCATCCCCCCCCCCATTAGTTTTTTTCGATCCTTTAGAACTTCAACTCGTATCAGAGATGAAGGTACCCTTTTTTAATCTTTATCATGGATAATATCAATTCTATCAACAGTGGAGAAATTCCAACATTTTATGGAAAAACTATTAAGGTTAAAAAAATAATATGATTAGTTATCTCTTATCTCTTGTCCTTGAAGTTGTTCATGTTTCTAAAATTATTTTTCCATCTATTTATAAGTATCCCCAATGAATTTTCTGATAATAAAAATATCTAAGTTGATATAAAATCTCAAAATTTTATCCTTATTTCCTTATTATAAAATGTTTATATGAATTTTATGTGTCTCAAAACTTAAAAAATTATGTGGGACAAACTAGAAAGTATTTTCAAAGGGAATACTAAAGTGAAGGAAGAAAATATAAAAATAGGGCATAGTAAGTATGAATACATAAGGTTGGGAGATAAATAATCTATTAATAAATAATTCAGTAGATTAAATTAAATTATTTTCAACATCAAAGGATCCAGTGATGTCCTAGAATATTCTACAATTGTGAATAAACTTATGAGAAACTTTCCAAAAATGTTTGATTCTAAAATTTCCTATTTAGAAGATAAGGATTATTTATCTCTTGATGAATTTAAAAACTTCCATGTTTATTATGAAATGAGGAAATCTTTATTGTTCAAGAAGAATATAAAAGATGTAATTGATTTTGAAGCCATAAGAAAAATGAAAATTAAATTTGTTGAAGATTCTGATCCTTGTGAATCTGAAGATAAAGAGGATTATGAGTTGAACAAAAAAATCATGTCTCTTATTTCCAAGAACTATCAAAGTGTAAGAGTAAAGTATAGAGGAAAAATTCCTCTCAAATGTTTTGAGTGTGTAGGAATCATGCACTTTGTTTTGAATTGTCCCAAGAAGAGATTCAGAGAATATTAAGATGATATTATTAAAAACCTCGATAGAAGAAGTGGAAAAGAAGTTATAAAGAAGGAAATTCATCCAAAAAATATAATAAGAAGTTTATAGGATACAAAATTAGTATGTTGAGTGAGAAATTTTAATCAAACTCAACTGACAATAATTCTTCAGAGGATGAAAGTTTAGAAAAAATCATAACCTTCATTGCAAAAGCTGAGAAAACAAAATATTCCTTATATAATGAAGAAGGTGGTGAAGAATCATATAGATAGTATCAACTCAGAACATAAATTGTTTCTTGTCTTGATCAAAACAAAAATCTTAAGAAATAAGTTATAGTAATAAATAAAGATTGTGAATAAGTTTCTGAAGGAAGAAAATATATAATCAAGTTGGAGGAAGAATACATTTAAGATATCTTAAGTTACAAACATAGATTTGTTGAATAGGGAAAGATGGTTAAGGATTTGAGTAAGAAGCTAGAATATAAGGAAGAATAAGTTATAAAGTTTCAATGAAAACTTATTGAGTCTAAAGGTAACTTGAGGAATATTAATGAAAACATTCACAAAGATTAAGAAGTAAAAGTTAAGACTTTTAAAGTTGTTGAGAAAGTTCAAATCAAGAATTAGGTGAAATCCTCACCCACCAAATATAATGTTTCATATTTTTTTTTCAAACATTTCAAGTCCTATAAAAATTGTTAGGAAATCTTGGGTGGAAAAAGGATTTGAGAAACTTATCACATCTACCAAAGTTGAAAACCCACTCAGAAGGAATGATGGTCCACATCATGAGTATGATAGAGCATAAAGGAGTTATCAACCTCAACAAAGTTTCTACATAAAATATATTTCTTTAGTATAAAATAAAGATTTGATGTCTATTTTTGGTTTTGTTGAATCTATGGGAACATATCTTATAATTTGTTTCATACCTTTTCACTTACTATAATATGTTTTGAACAAGTAAAAAATAATGTTAGAATAAGGATGATTAAATTTACTAACTAATAGAAAGTTATAAAAGAAAAAACTCAAGATGTTAGGAACTTTCCAAGAAAAAATCAATTTTAATGTCTATAAGAAGTTTTTGGAATATTTAATCAGGCTAGTCATTATGCCAAATATGTATGACACACCTTTCGGAACAAGTTACTTATGGGAGAAATGAAAAGGAATATATAAAGAATAAAGTTAAAGAATAATCTTTTTTTGTTGAGACTACCTTGAAAGCAACTAAAAATAAAAAATCATGGATACTTGATAATGGTTGTTCTTTACACATGACAAGTAATTTAATAATCTTGATACATGTTGAAAATCATTATGCAGGTTCAGTGACCAATGGGAATGATAGTTCCTTAAAAATTAAAGGAATCAAAATGGTTGATATTGAAGTAGAAAAGTTTAAATATAAGGAGGTTTTATTTGTTGATGAGATAAAACATAACTTACCTATTATAATTATACTTTGTGATGATGGAAAATAATTAATCTTCAAAAAAAATTCTTATGTTATCAAAAGTGTAAAGGGTGGAAAATTTATTACAAAAGGAGAAAAAACTGGTGGTAATCTCTTCCAAATAGAAGAATTCAATAAACTCATGTTACTTAAGTACTGAAGATGAAAATAATTTGTGGAATTGAATAATTTTTCACCTTGGAAGAAAAACATGAACAAACTTTTTAAGGTTTATGTTGTTTGAAAATTTATATAATTAAAAATAAGATATGAAGATGTATGGGTTTCTTCTTAAAATGGAAAATGTCTAACAAAAGTCATAACAGAGTTGGGATTCAATCTACCATACATCTTGAGATTATTCATTTCAAATTATTTTTAATGGTGATAAAACAATTAAAAAGATAAGATTAATACTTTATCAATTTTATTGATGATTATACTCGAATTAAAAACATCATGTCTATGAACAGAAGTTATAGGATATTGAAATGTTCAGATTCTTCAGAAAAGATGTTGAGAAAGAAATTGGGGTTGATATAAAGAAGCTGATAAAAGATAATAGAATAGAGTTCATATCCAATACTTTTGAAACTTATCTAAGAAATCATGGAATAAAACATTAGTATATTTCCCCATATACCCCACAAAAAAATGGAGTAGTAAAAAGGAAGAATAGAAGTTTCATGAAAATGAGAAGAATAATGTTAGCAGAATACAACCATTAAAAGTTTTATTAGAGAGAATCTATTAGTACTAATATACATGTTCATAATAAAATTTTGTTGAGACTGAAATCAAAAATCACTTCCTATTAAATTTTATATAACAAAAAACCTTCATTTAAATACTTCAATGTTTTTCGAATTCCATGTTTACTAAAAATCAGAAATATAGATCTTGGAAAGTTTGATGAGAAATATGCGGAAGAAAATTTTATGGTTTATTCACTCTATGGAAGGAGATAAAAATGTTGGAAAAAATTTTAAAATGGTTTGTCGACTCATATATTGTTAAATTAATTGAAAATCAAAATTCCTTAACAAAATTTGTGGAGAATCCTGAGGAGGAAAACTAGAGATTTCCAATAATATTGAAAATAATTCAAAATATCCTCACCAAGATTCAGATGAATCATGTGATGAAAAAAGTGAATCTGGGAGAGAAACTTTGAAATTTCCTACCTTATAAAAACATTTATATTCTGAAAACATTATTGGAAATTAGAAGGCTACAGTTCAGAATAAAATAAAGTTGAGATTATAAAATCAGACCTCACTTATCTCAAAAGTTGAACCAGAATCAGTTTCATAAGCTATTCAACATGAATAATGGGTGGATGATATGAATGAATAGTTGGATCATATTGAGAAAAATGAAATATGGGAAATTATTTCATGGACACTAAATAAAAATGTTATCAGAAAAAAGTGGGTTTATAAAAAACAGTTGAATGAACATTGAGAAGTTTCAAGAAGCAAATATAGACTTGTTTGTAAATTTTATGCCTAAGTGTAAGGTGTGGATTTTGAATAAACCATTTCTGCCATTACAAGGTTAGAAACAATCAAAATGTTTCTAGTAGAGTCTATTCACTAGAATTACAAAGTATAATAAATCGATGTAAATTCATCATTTCTCAATAGAGAAATTGAAGAAGAATTTTACATTGAAAAACCTTGTGGGTTTCTACATAATGGGGATGAAAAAAAAGTTTTTAAATTGAAGAAATATTTGAATGGGATAAAACAATCTCTACATACATGGTATTCTAAGTTTAAAATTTTTTTGAGAATGTTGAATTTTTCTAAAGGAAAATCTGATATAAACTTATATGTGAAATATGTTGACTTTGGAAGTCTGATTTTAATTGTTTATGTAGATGATATAATTTCTTCTGGGGATATAGAAGATGTTTGTAAAACATTTTCTAAAGAAATGAATAATAATTTTGAAATTTCAATGTTGGGAGAATTAACTTTCTTCTTTGGTTTACAAGTTTAAAAAATAGAAAAATACAATTTTTTATCATAAGAATAGTATGTTTGAGGATTTTTAAAGAATTTTGAGATGGAAGAATCCAAAAAAGTTATTACTCGTATATCAATGAGTATAAAGTTGAGTAAATATGAGTTCATAAAAAGTGTCAAACAAAAGACTTTCGAAAGCAAATAGGAAGTCTACTTTACCTTACAGCCTCAAGGCATAATATTGTTTATTTTGTGACTTCATGTACCAGGTATCAAATTAATCTAAAAGAATCACATATGTTGGAATCAAATTGGATTATAAGATATGTCAAAGGAACAAATTCACATGGGTTTTTATAAAAAATAAATTGTGAGATGAATTTTTATGGTTATACAGATATTGATTGGGATGGAGAATATAATGAAATAAAATCAACCTTAGGAGGAACATTTTTCTTGGGCAAGTGTTGTGTGATTTGGAATAATAAGAAAAAAAGTCCATTTACTTTAAGTACAGCTGAATCCAAATATTTTGTATCTACACAATCCCATACTCAAATGTTGTGAATGAAATTTTATAAACCATTAAAGATACTTTGTGATAATTATAGTGTCATTGATCTTTCTAAAAAACATGTCCAATATTCAAGATCAAACCACATTGATATAAAGTTTCGGTTTATAAAATTGAAATATTTTTCAAGAGAATTTTTTTCTAATATATCTCAATGAAGTATCAAATTGATGATATCCTCATAAAGGCAATGTTGAAAGAAATGTATATTGAGTTTGGGATACAACTTCATGTTTAGCCTCCTTCAATGAATTCCTAAATCTCAAAAGGAAGAACCCCCACCATGATTTGGATTATATTGACAATGGGGGAGATAAAGTAAAAACTTTTTTACTTTCTAAGAATTTTTTACTTATCTTTCATTCGTGAATCTGAATCTCTGTTTATCATAAAACAGTGGAGAGAAAAGGAAAAGTGAGTAGAAAATATATAATTGAGGGGGGTTTACCTTAACATGTCTGCAATATTTTCTTTCCACTAGGGGATGTAATTCCTTAAAAACATTATTTTAACTAGTAGTGTGGTGTTAGAAAACTCTCTTTTGAGAAAGGTTATATTTTGATAAAAATAAAAAAAATGATTTTTTTATAAGAGTTTTGTTTGAGATAAAAATGTCAGAGTTAAAAAGTTGTTAACAAGGGTTGTAAACAAATTAAAATGGGGAGACTAAAGAACCTTTGTGACATTTTTTTGTGTTAACAGAGTTTTTGTATTTGTTTAAAAGTAACCTTTTCGTAAAAAATGTTTTTGTTCTTCAGGATCGGGCCTTTTCCGGCATAATGAGTTTTCATAAGAATGGTTGAAACTTTATTGAATGTTTCTGAATCCAAACACAAAGGGAGTGAATATTTTTTTCCTTAAAAAAAATTTTTCTAGATATAGGTTTCTAGACTCGAGTTATTGGACTGAACAACACCTAATGTAGAAGTGGGAAGAAATGTGGAGTTGTTGATCAAACTCACTATTGATCTAAGAAAGAAACGATCTTAGAATATGTTGAGTAAATCCGAAAGGTTCAAATTATGATATAATCTTGAGTTGGTAGAATAAAGGATAATATGATGTAAATTATTCTAGCTACTGATCATTGGAATAAGAATCATCGGTGTGAGAATATCAAAAGGCTGGAAGAATGATCGTTTTGAGTAAATAAGTCCTAATTTTTCTGAAGAGTTTTGAAATAAGATAGTGAAGTTAGGTGTAAGAAATTTTTCATACTTTCTAACCTAAATAAGATTATTTTTTTCTAGTCATGAAGTTATCACAAATAATGATAAATATCATGATAAAATCATTTGAATAAATTGAGGAATCGTAAATATTTCATCGATTCCAAAAAATTGAACATAGAAGATTGGATCCAAAAGTATCAGACACTAATGTTTTTCAAAATTCTGGATTTGTAATTATGATGAATTTTGAAGTTTTTAAAATTTATAGGGTGGAGTTTCCATCATTATGAGAAATAAATCTTAATGTTAATTCCATCGTTATAAGGATTCCATTGGACTAACACTGAGAAGTAAATATAATCGGACTGACCCTAAAGAGGAAATTCTATCGGACTAACTTTGAGGAGGAAAGTTAATCAAACTAACTTTGAGGAAGATATATAATCATACTAACTCTGATAAGGAAATTTAGTTCATCATAATGATATGAAGAAGTTCATATTAATGATATGAGGAATATAATCATATTTTAATAAGAAGTGGAATATATTTAGATCATAATGAGAAGATGAAGAATGTCAGATCGTAATGAGCAGAAGAATAAAGGTAGATTTTAATAATCTAAAAAAGAAAGTTCAATCATAATGAGATAATAAATAAAGGTAGATCATAATGATATGAGAAATAAATTTAGATCATAATGAGCATAGGAAGCTGAAGCTAAGGAAGTTCATCATAATGGGCAGTGTAATAAAGGAAGATCTTAATAAGATAAGAAAGAATGGAAGATTTTAAGGAGCAGGGGAATATGAAGATAAATTCTTGATAAGGTTTGAAGAAGCTAAAGTTAAAGTTTAAATGAGAGTTTTTCCATAGTTTTAAAATTTGTGTAAGAAAGAAGGAAGACAAGATGGGGGAGCTCTGCTCGAATGGAAAATTGAACCCTAGTGGATAACTAAAGATGATGCCCCCCCCCCCTTCCTCGAGGTGGGAAGGGGGAGGATGGTATGTTTCCACCTCTTAGGTCATGAACCCCCTTCGTACCTTTCTCTAATCCTTGGTATTTCTCAGAGTTCCTGGAGATAGCGGTAAGCCCAAAGGTTCCAGACCTTTATCTTGGTAATCCGCAACTCAATATTTCGGTGTCAGAGTTCTCTAAGGTTATGGGTTATCTTGATCTGACTCTGGTGGAAAGATTCAACTTTCATATACCGTCGTTTTATGATTTCGATCAATTTGTTTTTGTAAAATGGGATCTGCAAGATCGCGCGGTCATTGGCCATCGGGATAGTTGACATTTTATGATTCGTTACACCTCGGAGGAAGACCTGATACGTGTGTGGTCCAATGCACCCAGGCAATGAAACAGTTGTAAGTTTCTTCTCTTCTAGTGGAAGTTTGATCTTTGTATGAATCGTGACCCAACCTCCATCCCTATTTGGTTAAGTTTTCCTCATTTAACTTTACCATTCCAAAACCTCACAATTATACGCATGCTCAAGAATCTGGTAGGTCGGTTTTTGTGTTCAAATGTTCAAAAATTCACAGTGAGTCACCCGATCAATCTTCGGTTGTGTGTTGAGGTGGATATCTCGAGACTACCGGTGGAATGGGTCTGGATTTTGGTGGGTCAGGAATTCATATGGAAGAAGGTAGTGGTTTACGAATCGTGGATGGACTACTGCACAAGCTGCAATAGATTGGGGCACTTAGATGTTAGGTTTCATGGTGGTGTATCTAGAAGGAGGTCCCCAGGTCTAGATAAGAGGTTAGGAAAACCCTTTGATAGGATGAGGATGCCTGTTGTGGATACTCGAGTAGGCAATGCACCTGGGCCAGGTCCCCAGGTTGCATCTGTTCTGGAAAGTCTAGCTAAAGTTCCCGAAAATCCTTTGGGGTCTTCGGTGTTAAATAGACTGAAACAGGACCTAAACCGGGGGATTGGTGTCAAGAGATATGCTGACAGAAGTGATGTTGTAATGTCATCAATGTAACGCCCCGACCCCAGTTACCCAGAGTCGGTGCATTATTACATAACATTGGCATGATCACAAGAAAGATCAAATCTCGAAAGACCGATTGGTTTAGTAGCCTTGGATACACTAGATATATTCATAAGTTTTACATTATATCATAAAATTAAAAACTACTACAACAACATAATGTTTCCACAGTCCACACTATAATCCCCTCATAATATCCCTGCAGGTCATTCATAACTTACATCTTCACATCCTGGGAAAAATAAAACATAGAAAAGGGGTGAGCTCAAATGCCCAGTAAGGATAACAATATAGCGGAACATTCAAAAATAAGCATAAACATTTAAGGCAATGAATTACTAAAACAAAAGCCTTTTAAACTTGAACTTCAACATAGTATGTCAAAAGTAAAATGAAATAATGCCATTTACTTGTTCACATGGATATTCTACTAATTGAATAATCACATGCAAAATCAATAACCACTTTTATAATGTTGGAATGAATAATGCTAAACTTTAATTACTTTTCAAGGCCTCGTCCCAAGACCTTGGGGCTAACTATAACCGGAACCCAACCCGGAGTGCCTCTAATAACCGGACACCAACCCGGAGTGCCTCTAATAACCGGACACCAACCCGGAGTGCCTCTAATAACCGAACACCAACCCGGAGGGCTTACTTTTACCAGTCCCTAACCTGGAGGGCTTACTTTTACCAGTCCCCAACCTGGAGGGCTTACTTTAACCAGTCCCCAACCTGGAACATACTTGTCCAACACATTCATATGAAGTAAAGATTGAAATATAACATAAACATTCTTATTGGAACTAGCATACGAAATTTCAATACTTTCACCATAAACTATGAATGGTATAAAAATAGCACATCCACAGTCAAACATATCACAAAACCTTCAAAACAATATAGAAGTTTTGTATCATAATAAATCAACTTCAAATAATCTTAAAACCCATCAAAGGATGTTGACATAGATGAAATCAAAATTCTTTTTAAAGAAATATCTCCTTTTATTTTGAAATCATTTAAGATCCATATAAAATCAAACATTTTCTTTGAAAATAATCTTATAAGCTTTTAAGGGAAGCTTTGACGATTTTATAACGGCGGAAAATAACCGCACCCGCCGTATAAGTTAGAAAAAACATTCTTATCTTAATTCTGTCGAAAAGGTTAAAAAGCACCTTGTTTGGAAAACGACAGAAAGATTCCCTTATAAACCTCTTATAAAAAGTCAAACAAGGGTATAAATGACTTTAACCCATATTCGTTTAAATATTAAAAAAATTTTGAAATTCATTTTGAAGAAACATGGATGTGGATGATAACGAGATCCCAGTAGATTATTACGTATAAACAACCTCGGATAATGAAGAGATTGTGAAATAACCCTTACCAGTTTGGTAACTTATGAAACATACAACCCATGAAAGAGGTATCATACAATTAATATGTAAGTGCACATAAATTAGAGTGTATTACACAAAGAATATAATTATGGGCAGTACATACACCACACAAAAGGTAATGGTGGCAATATGGCATGAATCTCACGGGAATAAGGAGTGAGATGAAAACCCCTTACCACGTTAATCAACTGAGTCGTATGGCCAAAAGTTAATAACCACCAAATTATTTATAGAATAACATGAATATGATAATATATATCAAATGCCAGTACACAATACACCACTTTCAATAATTTAGTGGCGAATAATGGAAATCTCACGGAATTGAATGTGAGATAAGAAAAATCCCTTACCTTGTACTTTTCCTTGGTTGGGGTAGGTTAACCTCCTGTATAATGGTGAAATAATTGTTATTAAATTATACAAGAATCATATATATTAATATGATATCATATATGATCTTTTAATATTGATTTGATAATAATATCTTAGTATTATCGTTGTTTTAGGTGTTAACTTACTTGTTTTCTTTTGTATGTTTTGTTACGTAAGACATGTTTGTAAAGGATAGGTTGTATATTATTCAAATCCAGAATGGTATCAAGTCCTTAAACATCATTTTTAAATCATCAAATGATAATTATACTTGAATGGATACGATGGAGGATGAATCTCATCGCTTTCTTGGAGACGGTAGTCCGTACGTACGCACGAATGCAACTTCCATTTAATTTTTATTTTAAAAGAATTGAATCCAAATGATACTTAGGTATATTACTATTACAGTATAATATAATATTTTATATATGTTACTTAAGTTCATTAACACCATCCTTTATACGTTCCATGTGTGGTATGAACGAGTCATATCATTTTAAGGGGGCGGTAGTCCGCACTTCCTCAAATGAAATTATCGTATGTATATACAACATGAAACGAATAATGGTATGAAATAAAATGGAATTACAGAAGCTTATATATAAAATATATATCATTAATATCATATTTAATTACAGTGCCATCATAATGTCCACCATGAGAGGCGGTAAGATGTATTTGAACAATCATCGTTTCGTGAGGCGTTAATTTTCCATCCACAGAAACATTATGTTCATCATCCATTAGATGGAGTTGTGTGTATGTGTAGTTTGAATACTTCTTATAACAATATCCTAGTATATTTAGGATACTGGTGTTGTTACAAAAGAAATGAAATAAAAAGAGTTTGGGGGTTGGAGAAGCAAAATAAATGAAAATAATTTAAGAGAAATCGTTACCTTTAATTTAGGTAACTCACTTTGGTTGGAACCAAAGGACTTATTGAAATGCTTTCTGCCTAAGGGGAAGCTTCAAGGAGGAGGATAGGGATGTGGGGAACTTAGTTGGGCAGAGTTTGGACGAGCCAAGTGGCTTGAGAGGTGTGAGGAATGAGTAGAAGTGGTCTCCTTTTATAAGGGAGAGGAGGGGCTCTTTAGGAAAGAGTGAAAGTATTACTTTATAATATAATTATATTCGGTTTATAATGGTCCAAAAATCATTGAGGTCGAAGATAATATGACTCATATTCTAAATAACATCAACCAATAAGAATTGGACAGGTTTTAGATAATATTTTAATCATTATAATCTTATTTATTTAAATGATTTATTAATGAGGTAAACATTGCATCACTATTGTGTCATTAATAATTTAACTTATTTGATGTCTAAAAATTATAAATAAAATATCATTATGTAGGAAATCTTTTTATCTTTCTAATGAATATTTATAATCGAAAATACAACATGTATAACCCTATGTAAAAATTTTTCTTCTAAAAGATGTAAGGTTATGCCATTTTTATTTTTATTTTAACTTTATTAATATAAAGTGTCCCTACCACATACAAGTGGCTCCAAGGGGTCCCCAAATTGACCCAAGGATGATCATGGTCGGGTATGTGTCCACCAATAAGGTTAGGACACGTTTTAGGGTAATTTTGTATTATTATAATATTATTTTTTAACCCTTATTTACCGGATTTACCCTTAACCATGGTAAATAAAATATTTACCACAGTAATTATTCAAAATGTCTAAAAATAAAAGTTACCTATATACACAATTTGGACATCCTGATTCCAAATATGGAATCCATTTTTCTAAATTCAAAACACAGAAGTGGCAGAAATTAATTTAAAATTAATTCCCGCTGTCAAAACAAAAAGCGTGTTTTTAAGAGATAATAACTATCAAAAGATTGACACTTGTTTATGTTCGGTTTAATTGTAAAATTATGTCCAATGACCAACATTATATTAAATGGTAAAAATATATTCTAAATATACTTTAAAACTACTAAAATTCATAATTTATCACTATTAATTATTTTGATTAAAAAAGTTGTTTTTAATTAAAATTTAGTAATTTTCACTATTCATCAAAATATGAAAGTTATCCGAAAAGTACCAAAATTTCACCTTAGGCTAAATTTGATATTATGAATCCAAAAATGAAGTCCATTTTAAAATATAAAATATATATAACTTCAAAAAGTAGGTATTACTATTCATAACAGCTAGTTTGATTGGTTACGGTGTGTTAGAACTCGGTGTTGCGTACAACACACGCTAGCGTACCGTGGAAGCTTGGGATGTTTCATTTTAAATTTTTGATTTCCCCATTTAGTCAACAAGTTTAAAATATAGTATCTAAAAAGGTTTTACTATCAAAATTTGATAAAAGTGCAATACTGAAAATGAATCTGTTCTTGCATTATGACTAAGAAACTCATAATATGGATTCTAAAATTATAAGGATTATATAAAGTTAAAAATGTAGTTAATGTTATTCATGACCTTCTTTTAATGGCTTTTTTTTGGTAAGTCATGGTGCAATTGAACTTGGTGTTGCGTGTAGTGAAAGTTATTGAATTATTTTGAAGAAATAACACACTATAAAATCTTGGGGTGTTACATTCTCCCCTCCTTCAATAAATTGCGTCCTCGCAATTTGAAATTGTTCTTCGAAAATAAAAGGTTGAAAATAGATAATATATTTGTGGGAAACCCCACATCGGAAATTGGGTTACTAAAATTTAGTCTTAATATGAGGAAAAGAGAAATGAAAGGGTCACCACCAAATTATGATCTTGATTAGGAGAACATTGGTGGTAATTAGAGACATATAATTGGATAAAATCGTAAATATTTATAGGTAGTGATTGAGGTCATCAATCACAAAAAAGTATAAAATTGAGGTCCTTAAAATCATCAATCTATGATGATTTGAAATACCATCGGTTCAACAAAACATAGGGTATTGGGATAACACATTTTTGACATTTCAAAATATCTTAGTTGAAATCCCACATCGAAAAATGAATTAATGAGGCCTCTATTTAAAATAAAGAGTCGAAAGTATGAAGATTACCGAAAATAACACATACTAGGGTTCCATGTAGGAAAATATGGATATGGAAGAGAAATCTAACCATCAATTACCTAATGGAGAGTGGTAGAGAACATGGCTATGAAAAGGCCAACAATCCCAAAGCCATAAATTAGTGATGATTTAAGGTACCATCTAGGAAAACATTTTTGTTCTAATTTGCTTTTCTTAATATTGAGGAATTTTTTTATGAGATTGGATAAGATCATATAGAGATATACTTACTTTATAATTAGAGTTTTATCCATTAATAAATTTCTACCACATACTCATCTTTCACTCTAAAAGATAATAGAATGTAAAAAAATTCTATTTACACTATTCGTATAGGGTTCCAAAATAAACGAATTTATAATTCATCTAAAAGATATTTTAATAAAAACTACATTATTTAATCCAGGACATCTCGTGGGCCAGTGGTAGGTGATACACCCTTGTCGCCCTTCGGTTGCAGGATCAAGTCTCGCAGCCTTGCCGGACGCGACGGGTTGCCGCCCGACCTCCGGGTTTTCCTTTTATGGTAATCCAAAATAATCCAAACTAGAACTATCCAAAATACTTCTGTCCAAAATCACAGTCCAACATTTATAAGGAAGGTAAACATAATATAGATCCTTTTTACCCCGTAATAGCATATGAATACCTTCATCATGTATTACCATATTCCTTATTGATTACATTCATGCTCCCTTATTCCATATAGAATGCTGGATATACTTCATTAATCCAAAAATGGTTTAAACCCCAACAATGATGGAATATACAAATCATTAATCAGTTCCAAGGTAGTCAAGAATATCCAATATAATTTATCCAAAATAATCACATATTATTCCAAAATCACTACCTCAGTATCAGAACTATATTATGATTTATCATTCTCTCAACCATATATTTCCAAAAAGTTATCCTGCTATTGAGTCACTTTTCTTTGTTCCACACAATCTCAAGTCCTTAATGAAATAGTACTACAGCACAATCCTTATATACTCCATAATTATTATAACAAGTACATTGTTGATACAACACTCAATTGATATAATCAACATAATAACTCTAATCATTCCTCTTAATCTGTGGTAGTATCATAACTTGATTATTATCCAATAGCATCATTTGCGGCATAGTCTGATGACTGGGACATAGGTTCGCGTAGTGTCCAAACTCCTTGCAAATGAAGCATTGTACATTTGAAACCATTTTCTTACCCTTGCAGTCATGTACTTTGTGCCCTTTTCCTCCACACTTATAACAAACTCCCATTCCTTTCAGGCAAGTTCCAGGGTGTTTCTTTCCACAGTTACCACATATGGGAAAATTCTTCTTTTCCCTTTTCCCTTTATCCATCTTTCTCTCTTCCATCCTTTTCTTCTCTTGATTCCCTTCAAAGCCATAGGACTCAGTAAACTCTTTACTTATCTTATCAACACATGATATTATTTCTTCATATGATGATAATACATGAGAGACTATTTCTCTTGTAAATTTTGGCTTAAGACCATAAAATATATGTTCCTTCTTTCTCTTTGTATCATGTGCATTGATAGAGTTCTCATTCCTTCTACTGGGAGCCATTTCTAAACAATGGCATACACTAGATCAGTTTATAAATCAAAATACATAATCCCATACTTATAAAACACTTAACATAAATTGAACTATTTATGGATATAATCCATAATCATAAAAATGTTTTCTTTGAGGAAGTATATACTCATAAACCCTTCATAATGATTTGTAAAGAAAATGAGAGTTATCCTAAGCATATCCCACGGGAGTGTCGTAACCAAGAGTGCAGCAAGGCCCGTTGTCGTGCACTAGTTCCCGTTCGAGTCTAGCTCAAAGCGGTGTTTTTGGGTTTTACCCCTAGGTACATCTGTGCCAGAGCCGCCTCTACCTGCTCGTATCCAGACAGGGATGTATTGCTTGGAAAACTCACAAAATCTCTACAATACCAAAATTCTAGGAAGTTCTTCTATACTAATCCTCAAAGTTCATCTTAAGTCTACGTGCTCTAATCAGAGTTTATCTAAATCTAGCTTCCAAGGTTTGTACTAAACTTCCTTTGATACCAACTGTAACGCCCCGACCCCAGTTACCCAGAGTCGGTGCATTATTACATAACATTGGCATGATCACAAGAAAGATCAAATCTCGAAAGAACGATTGGTTTAGTAGCCTTGGAAACACTAGATATATTCATAAGTTTTACATTATATCATAAAATGAAAAACTACTACAACAACATAATGTTTCCACAGTCCACACTATAATCCCCTCATAATATCCCTGCAGGTCATTCATAACTTACATCTTCACATCCTGGGAAAAATAAAACATAGAAAAGGGGTGAGCTCAAATGCCCAGTAAGGATAACAATATAGCGGAACATTCAAAAATAAGCATAAACATTTAAGGCAATGAATTACTAAAACAAAAGCCTTTTAAACTTGAACTTCAACATAGTATGGCAAAAGTAAAATGAAATAATTCCATTTACTTGTTCACATGGATATTCTACTAATCGAATAATCACATGCAAAATCAATAACCACTTTCATAATGTTGGAATGCATAATGCTAAACTTTAATTACTTTTCAAGGCCTCGTCCCAAGACCTTGGGGCTAACTATAACCGGAACCCAACCCGGAGTGCCTCCAATAACCGGACACCAACCCGGAGTGCCTCTAATAACCGGACACCAACCCGGAGTGCCTCTAATAACCGGACACCAACCCGGAGGGCTTACTTTTACCAGTCCCTAACCTGGAGGGCTTACTTTTACCAGTCCCCAACCTGGAGGGCTTACTTTAACCAGTCCCCAACCTGGAACATACTTGTCCAACACATTCATATGAAGTAAAGATTGAAATATAACATAAACATTCTTATTGGAACTAGCATAAGAAATGTCAATACTTTCACCATAAACTATGAATGGTATAAAAATAGCACATCCACAGTAAAACATATCACAAAACCTTCAAAACAATATAGAAGTTTTGTATCATAATAAATCAACTTCAAATAATCTTAAAACCCATCAAAGGATGTTGACATAGATGAAATCAAAATTCTTTTTAAAGAAATATCTCCTTTTATTTTGAAATCATTTAAGATCCATATAAAATCAAACATTTTCTTTGAAAATAATCTTATAAGCTTTTAAGGGAAGCTTTGACGATTTTATAACGGCGGAAAATAACCGCACCCGCCGTATAAGTTAAAAAAAACATTCTTATCTTAATTCTGTCGAAAAGGTTAAAAAGCACCTTGTTTGGAAAACGACGGAAAGATTCCCTTATAAACCTCTTATAAAAAGTCAAACAAGGGTATAAATGACTTTAACCCATATTCTTTTAAATATTAAAAATGTTTTGAAATACATTTTGAAGAAACATGGATGTGGATGATAACGAGATCCCAGTAGATTATTACGTATAAACAACCTCGGATAATGAAGAGATTGTGAAATAACCCTTACCAGTTTGGTAACTTATGAAACATACAACCCATGAAAGAGGTATCATACAATGAATATGTAAGTACACATAAATTAGAGTGTATTACACAAAGAATATAATTATGGGCAGTACATACACCACACAAAAGGTAATGGTGGCAATATGGCATGAATCTCACGGGAATAAGGAGTGAGATGAAAACCCCTTACCACGTTAATCAACTGAGTCGTATGGCCAAAAGTTAATAACCACCAAATTATTTACAGAATAACATGAATATGATAATATATATCAAATGCCAGTACACAATACACCACTTTCAATAATTTAGTGGCGAATAATGGAAATCTCACGGAATTGAATGTGAGATAAGAAAAATCCCTTACCTTGTACTTTTCCTTGGTTGGGGTAGGTTAACCTCCTGTATAATGGTGAAATAATTGTTATTAAATTATACAAGAATCATATATATTAATATGATATCATATATGATCTTTTAATATTGATTTGATAATAATATCTTAGTATTATCGTTGTTTCGGGTGTTAACTTACTTGTTTTCTTTTGTATGTTTTGTTACGTAAGACATGTTTGTAAAGGATAGGTTGTATATTATTCAAATCCAGAATGGTATCAAGTCCTTAAAAATCATTTTTAAATCATCAAATGATAATTATACTTGAATGGATACGATGGAGGATGAATCTCATCGCGTTCGTGGAGACGGTAGTCCGTACGTACGCATGAACGCAACTTCCATTTAATTTTTATTTTAAAAGAATTGAATCCAAATGATACTTAGGTATATTACTATTACAGTATAATATAATATTTTATATATGTTACTTAAGTTCATTAACACCATCCTTTATACGTTCCATGTGTGGTATGAACGAGTCATATCATTTTAAGGGGGCGGTAGTCCGCACTTCCTCAAATGAAATTATCGTATGTATATACAACATGAAACGAATAATGGTATGAAATAAAATGGAATTACAGAAGCTTATATATAAAATATATATCATTAATATCATATTTAATTACAGTGCCATCATAATGGCCACCATGAGAGGCGGTAAGATGTATTTGAACAATCATCGTTTCGTGAGGCGTTAATTTTCCATCCACAAAAACATTATGTTCATCATCCATTAGATGGAGTTGTATGTATGTGTAGTTTTAATACTTCTTATAACAACATCCTATTATATTGAGGATACTGGTGTTGTTACAAAAGAAATGAAATAAAAAGAGTTTGGGGGTTGGAGAAGCAAAATAAATGAAAATAATTTAAGAGAAATCGTTACCTTTAATTTAGGTAACTCACTTTGGTTGGAACCAAAGGACTTCTTGAAATGCTTTCTGCCTAAGGGGAAGCTTCAAGGAGGAGGAGAGGGATGTGGGGAGCTTAGTTGGGCAGAGTTTGGATGAGCCAAGTGGCTTGAGAGGTGTGAGGAATGAGTAGAAGTGGTCTCCTTTTATAAGGGAGAGGAGGGGCTCTTTAGGAAAGAGTGAAAGTATTACTTTATAATATAATTATATTTGGTTTATAATGGTCCAAAAATCATTGAGGTCGAAGATAAGATGACTCATATTCTAAATAACATCAACCAATAAGAATTGGACAGGTTTTAGATAATATTTTAATCATTATAATCTTATTTATTTAAATGATTTATTAATGAGGTAAACATTGAATCACTATTGTGTCATTAATAATTTAACTTATTTGATGTCTAAAAATTATAAATAAAATATCATTATGTAGGAAATTATTTTATCTTTCTAATGAATATTTATAATATAAAATCCAACATGTATAACCCTATGTAAAAATTGTTCTTCTAAAAGATGTAAGCTTATGCCATTTTTATTTTTATTTTAACTTTATTAATATAAAGTGTCCCTACCACATACAAGTGGCTCCAAGGGGTCCCCAAATTGACCCAAGGATGATCATGGTCGGGTATGTGTCCACCAATAAGGTTAGGACACGTTTTAGGGTAATTTTGTATTATTATAATATTATTTTTTAACCCTTATTTACCGGATTTACCCTTAACCATGGTAAATAAAATATTTACCACAGTAATTATTCAAAATGTATAAAAATAAAAGTTACCTATTTACACAATTTGGACATCCTGATTCCAAATATGGAATCCATTTTTCTAAATTCAAAACACAGAAGTGGCAGAAATTAATTTAAAATTAATTCCCGCTGTCAAAACAAAAAGCGTGTTTTTAAGAGATAATAACTATCAAAAGATTGACACTTGTTTATGTTCGGTTTAATTGTAAAATTATGTCCAATGACCAACATTATATTAAATGGTAAAAATATATTCTAAATATACTTTAAAACTACTAAAATTCATAATTTATCACTATTAATTATTTTGATTAAAAAAGTTGTTTTTAATTAAAATTTAGTAATTTTCACTATTCATCAAAATATGAAAGTTATCCGAAAAGTACCAAAATTTCACCTTAGGCTAAATTTGATATTCTGAATCCAAAAATGAAGTCCATTTTAAAATATAAAATATATATAACTTCAAAAAGTAGGTATTACTATTCATAACAGCTAGTTTGATTGGTTACGGTGTGTTAGAACTCGGTGTTGCGTACAACACACGCTAGCGTACCGTGGAAGCTTGGGATGTTTCATTTTAAATTTTTGATGTCCCCATTTAGTCAACAAGTTTAAAATATAGTATCTAAAAAGGTTTCACTATCAAAATTTGATAAAAGTGCAATACTGAAAATGAATCTGTTCTTGCATTATGACTAAGAAACTCATAATATGGATTCTAAAATTATAAGGATTATATAAAGTTAAAAATGTAGTTAATGCTATTCATGACCTTCTTTTAATGGCTTTTTTTTTTGGTAAGTCATGGTGCAATTGAACTTGGTGTTGCGTGTAGTGAAAGTTATTGAATTATTTTGAAGAAATAACACACTATAAAATCTTGGGGTGTTACAATCAAGCACTCATGTGGCTGCAGGGGTGAGATAGCAGGATCCAAGGGTCATTAATGGACTGTATTTTCTTGATATCCGACGGGAGGAGGGAGGCTCACTTGATGGAGGTGTTGTTGTGGTAAAGAAATTCAGCAGTGGTAATTAGAGTAAAGGGAGGCAGGGGTCTTTGATGGAGGCTGAGTTTGACATGATATCTTTTGTAGTGGAGGACTATGGTGTTAGTGTGCCTGTGGGAGAGCCAGTGATCTGTGGACGGGCTTTTGAGGATGATGGTGTGATTTTTACGGTGTCGACGAGGAACTGTTTTCATGGGATGGAGAATGAAAGTGTGGAATCCAGTTTGCAGACTCATAATGAGGGTGCAGTGAATGAGGAAGTGGGAAATGGGTTATGTGCATGTCTGAATAAGGATACAATGAATGAAGAAGTGGAAAATGGGTTATGTTTAGGTTAGAAGGTGATGGAATAACTGCATTGTCCTGTAATGATTGACACAAATAGCCAGCCTCAGCAAAATTGAATGATGAAATATAAGCAAATCCAGGTTCCTAGTAAATTGGGGGATGTTTCTGATAGTGATATGGAAAATGAGGTTTGGGACAAACCCTTATACAGTGACATCGTTCAGGGGGCGAGGAAGTTATTGTCTAGAAATCAGGAGGATATGACTATCTCGCCACGAAGATGATCGAGGAAAGATTATTCTTATCTAATGAAACCAATGTCCACTAGATCCTCCATCCATAAAGAAGGTGGAGCAGTCCCCAGGCAAACTAATAATGAATTTCTTTCATTAGAGCATTTGAACCTTAGAAGGAAGTATGCCAAAGTCCTGAGGCACTGTGAAAGCTCGACTGGGAGTCGGCGTCTTCGAAGGAAGCTTTTTATCAAGGATATGGTGATCAGTTTGGTTTTGATGTGTTGTAGTTGTTGTGTTTGGTTTGTGGTTCTTGTTTACTGAATTTTTCCTTTCTTAATAAATGGTTAGAGGCTTTGCTCTGGCTATGCTTTTCTGGTAAAATTTTTGTAAGTGGGAAAAAATTTCAGTTTCCCTCTTTTTTTTCTAAGTCGCCTATAAATAGAGGCATTATTCACTAATATTTTGTATCTTTTTTGACATGATTGAAATAGGTGGAGCACTAAAGATTTGGGTCAAAGTTATTTTCGGACTGATATCTTAGAAGAAGGTTAGACTACTGAAAGTTTTGTTTACTAGACTGAGGAAGATCATATTGAGCAGTTGAGTAGAGTTTGATTTTTCATATTTAGTTAATCGTATTAAGTCTATTAGACTGAGGAAGATCAGAATGAATTTTTATTATAGTTTGATAAGTACATATTGTGAAAGAGATCATATTGATTCAATAATACAGAGCCGATCATATTGGGTTCATCTTATTGAATAACATTCGACTCACATTCATCAGACCTAGTAACTTTTCTGGAGCAGTTTGTATAAAGTCATTATTATTTTTTTGTGGATCAATTGTTTATAAGAAATATTATAAATTGAATGGAGTCGGTATAATCATTCATATCGAAATATGGAAGGTGTCTAATGGGATTTTTCATAAGTTTTATTCACTTATTCATAATATTGAATTTCCATAGACCCGCGGGAGTGGCTATGACAAGGACGTAGGATCTCACACTAAGGCTAACCTTATAAATTTTTGTGATTTACTCGTTATCCTGCTTTTTCATAAATTATTATTTACTAAAATATGATAAATAAATTAATCTTAACAGGTTTTAGGGGTTAAGTTTCTAAAAGTTTTGAAACTCATAAAAATTAAACAACTTATTCAACCCCCCACCCCTTCTAAGTTGTTTTTTATCCTTTGTAACTTCAATTAACATCAGAGCTGAAGGTTCCCATGTTGAATCCCTATCATGGATAATATTAATTCTATCAAAAGTTGAGGAAAATTTTCATTTGATAGCAAAGAATATTATTTATGGAAAAATAGGATGATCCTTATCTCCAATATCATAACCTAGAAGTTTTTTATGCTGCTACAATTGGTTTTCCAACTATTTATAAGGATTCCCCAATGAATTTTTCTAATAAGATAAATATCAAAGTAAATGAAAAATCTATTAATGTTATCCTCATATCCTTAATAGAAAATTTTATACAAAGGTGATGGGTCTCAAAACTTCAAAAAGTATGTGTTATAAGATGTAAATTGTTTTGGACTGGAATACTAAAGTAAAGAAAGAAAATCTAAAAATTTGTCACATTAAGTATGAAGGAATAAGGATAATAGATTAAGAAACTACTGATGAATACTTCATGAAATTAAATGAAATTTTTTTCAACATCATAAGATTCAGTGATGTCCTGGAAGATTATAAAATTTTTAATAAACTTATGATAAACTTTATAGATAGGCTTGATACTAAGATTTCCACGTTAGAAGATAAGGATGATTTATCTCTTGATTAATTTCATAACTTTATTATTACTTATGAAATGAGGAAAGCTCCACTATTTAAAAATAAGATTAAATATGAAATGGATTTTGAATCCATGAGAAAAATGAAAACACAAGATGTTAAAGATGTTGATCCTTATGACTCCAAAGATAAAGATGATGATGAGCTGAATAAAAAAATGCAACGCCCCAACCCCAGTTACCCAGAATCAGTGCATTATAACATAATATTGGATTGATCACAAGGGATTAAAATCCCAAAAGATCAATCAGTTTAGTAGCATTGTAAGTACAAGATACATTCATAAGTTTTACATTACATTATAAAATGAAAAAAAACAACATTTTCTCCATTGACCACATTAATCCCTTAGACTATCCCTATAGGTGAGTCATAATATACTTCTTCGCATCCTAGGAAAAATAAAACATAGAAAGGGGTGAGCTCAGATGCTCGATAAGGATAAAAATATAGCGGAAACTTTCAATAATAAGAATAAAAATTTAAGGCAATGTATAATACTAAAACACAAGACTTTTGAACTTAAAACTCATCATAATATTTAAAAGATAAATCAAATAATTCCATTTACTTATCCACATGGATATTCTACTAGTTGAATAATCACATGTAATATCAACAGCCAATTTCATAATGTGGTAATGCATAATGCCAGACTTCATATCCACATAGTCAAGGCCTTATGACAAGACTACAAATAAGATTTTGTCAAGGCCTTGTTCCAAACACTAGTTTGACTCATGAGACTTACCGATGCATCGAGGAGCTAAAATGGGCTTCACCCATCACTTACTAAGTCCAATGCATTCCTTGTATGAAAAGGTTTAAACATAACATAAACATTCGTATTAAAACTATCATATGAAATGTAAATAATTTATTCATAAACCATGAATGGTGTAAAAATAACACATCCACAGTCAAACATATCACAAAACCTTCAATATAATATGGAAGATTTGTATCATAATAAATCAACTTCAAACAAGCTTAAAATCCATCAAGGGATATTGACATAGATGAAATCAAAACTTTTTGTAGAGAAATATATATTTCTAATTTGGAATAATTTAAAATTCATATAATTATAAAAGAGAATATTTATTTTTAAAATATTCTTATAATCTTGAATGGGATGCTTCAATGATTTTATAATGGTGTAAAATATCTGCACCCGCCGTATAAATTAAAAAAAATACATTCTTACATTAATTTTGTTGAGAAGGTCATAAAGTGCCTTGTTTGGAAAATGAAAAAAAGGTTACTTTAAAAACATATGTGGTAAAATAAGGGTATAAATGAATTTAACCCATGGTCTAGTAAATAGTAAAAATTTTTTGAATTACATTTTAAAGAAAATATGGATGTGGATGAAAAAGAGGTCCCAGTAGATGCTTACATATTAACAACCCGGATAAGTAGAGAGATTTTAGAATTAACCCTTACCATGTAATTTTACTTAGTTGATGGTATGTTAACTTTATGTATAATAGTTAAAACATTTTTATTAAATTATACAATAACTATATACATAAATATGATATCATATATGATCCTATAATATTTCTTTGTTAATAATATTTCAGCAGTATTATCGTTTCTGGTGTTAACTGATTCGTTTTCTTTTATATGCTTGGTTAAGTAAGCCATGTTTGTTATGGATATGATGTATTTGATTCATATACAGAATTATACTATGTTCATAAACATTATTTTTAATCATAAAATGAAAATTATTCTTGAATAATTACGATGGGGAATGAATCTCATCGCGTTCGTGGAGACGGTAATCCATACGTACGCACGAGCGAAAATATCATTATATTGATGGAGAAATAATATGTAGTTTGATGGTATATCATATATACAAAATCATTAAAATGTTATATTTATTATTTAAATTAGTTATACTCATTATTATACCCATCCAAATAATAAAGTGTTTGAATAACAAACTACACCACGACGTGGAGACGGTAAGTCGTGCGTACGCATATATGATGACTTTGTCATTTATAGGATGGATAGAATAACGAATATGGTTGTGCCATATTTATAATAAAATCACAGTATGTAGATGGTACTGGAGTTATTATTTTGGTATGGAAAAAACAAATAAAGAGTAAGTGGAAGAAGAAAAGAACTTGAAAGAGGGTGGTGAAATTATTACCTCTTCTTCTGGTGTTTCCTTTTGAGTTGATCAAAAGGTCTCCTTAGGTTAGCTTTCTGATCAAAGTAAGGCATCTAGGTTGAGGGGAGGATAGTTTAGAGGATATTTGGGCAGGTTTTGGCTGATTAAAATGGCTTTGGAGGTGTGAAATTAATATAAGGGGAAGTACCCTTTTATAAGAGAGGTGAGGGTCACTTTAGGAAAAGCTTGAAAATTTGTTTTAAAATAATATAATTTTCAGTTTCTAATGGCTCCAAAATGATTTATTTAGAGGATAAGGTTGGTATGGGTTGAAAACCTCTCAACCAATTGGTTTTAAAAAAAATTAGGTCACCTTATTAACCTTATCTTTTAGATTTAACTCTTAGTTAAATAGCTTGACATTTACCATGTCTCATTGTATTTTTATATTATATGGTTAATAAACTTACTATAACAAGCCAAGAAAACCCCAAGTGGTTAATTATTAATTTATATAACCTTATTTAATTCTTTTTTCCAAACCTTAAATTTTTAGGAATATTATATCAATTAATAATACAGTATTAGTTTTCAAAACTCAATTATGTCAATTTTGACACTATTTAGTATTTGATTTTTTTGAAATCCATAAAAACTTTATCACTTCGAATAAAATTTATTTAATCAACCCTAACATGTCATATTAACCTATAAAATTATTTTAATTCATCTGAAGTCTCAATTAACATTTATTTGGATATTTATAATATCAATTATTTTAATATTTCTTTATTAAGGTAATTACTGCATTATCATTATGTCATAAATAAATTAAATTATTTAATGTATAAAAATTATAAATAAAACACAATTATTTAGGAAATATTTCTAGGTTTATAATGAATTTTTATAGCCGAATTTATATTGTAACACCCCAAGATTCCACAAAACGCATCTCTTTAAGTAATACAATAGCCTGCGATGTACGCAACACTGAGTTCAAGCACATCACGACCTATCAAACTATCCATTTAGAAAGTAGTTATGAATAGAAATAACCAAATTTTTTATTTTATATATATCCCATATAATTTTAAAATTCATATTTTGTGTTTCTTAGACATAACATAAGGACAAATTCAATTTTTCAGATAAAAGAAGTATTTTTCATAAAATGCAATTTTACCGCCCTTAAATGGCGAGCCATTTTTAAATCAAATATTTGACACTTTTATATATTAAATTTGACAAAATATAATTCTTCTTTAGAATAAGGATATAAAAATTTAGCTTTGATACATTTTTGGTGTTTTTCTGATAACTTTCATATTTGGGTGAATACTGAAAAATACTAACTTATAACTGAAGACAAATTTTTTAATAAAAATAATTTATAGTATTAAATTATACATTTGAATGGTTTGGAAGTATAATTAGATTATATTTTTATCATTTAATACAATTTTGTTCATTCTAAGTAATTTTACATTTAAATTTGACATAAACACATGTAAATCTTTTGATAGTTTTTACTTTTTAAAAACCCACTTTTTAGTTTTGAAAAAGGGAATTAATTTTAAATTAATAAATGAAAATTATATGTTTTTAATTTAGTAAAATATATATCATTTTTGGATTAGGAATATCAAAATTATCTTAGGGTAAATTTTTGGTACTTTTCTGAAAACATTCAATTTTTTATGAATAGTGAAAAAGTCTTCGTTATTGTTTAAAAAATGACTTTTTATTTAAATAGTTATTTGTTTTATTTAAATTAATTTTAATTAGAAATAGATACATAATACCTATATTAGTTTAATGTAATTTATTGGAGTCATTTTATAATATAATTAGATGTATAAAGTTTATTGAATTTTTTTAATGTTTTTTTACCCACCTTCTAAGAGCATTTGCAAATTTGCAAAAAAACATAATTTTAACACTTCTGTGAATTAAATTTAAAAACTCCAAATGTAAAGGTTGATATTATTAAGTAAAATTATGTTCAATAAGTTGAAAATAATTTTGGTTGAATAGTAACTTTTAACTTTTATTTTCCACGGTTAATAGTAAATAGGGTAATTAAGGGTAAAATGATATTATAATTACCATAACACATGTACTAATTATATTAGATAAGTATAATTAGACCAAAAATAACCTTATGAATAAAATATGATCCCATTTGGTCCACTTGGATAAGATTAGTACATTTATTATTATTTTATTTAAAGAAGAGTTAAAAGAGTTAAATTCAAAGTTTAATAACTAAACCATTTTTAATATAAATCTATATATAAGATAAATTTGAATATAAATATTAATTATAAATATAGAAATATTTTCTACATAATGGTATTTTATTTATAATTTTTAGACATTAAATAATTTAATTTATTTATTACACAATGATGATGCAGTAATTACCTTATTAATGAAATATTAAAATATTTGATATTATAAATATCTAAATAAATGTAATTTGATACTTTTGATGAATTAAACTAATTTTATAGGTTAATATGGAATTTTTGGGTCGATTAAATAATTTTTTTTGAAGTAATCATGTTGTTATGATTTTCACAAAAACCAAATACTAAATAGTGTCAAAAATGACATAATTGAGTTTTTAAAACAAATACTATATTATTAGTTGGTATAATATTACTAAAAATATAAGGTTTGGAAAAATGACTTATATAAGGTTATATATATTAATAACTAACCACTTGGGGTTCACTTGGCTTGTTATAGTAATATTATTAACCATATAATATAAAAATACAAAGAGATAAGGTAAATGTCAAACTATTTAACTAAGAGTTAAATCTAAAAGATAAGGTTAATATGGTGACCTAAACCTTTCTAAAACCTATTGTTTGAGAGGTTTTGGACCCATCCCCACCTTATCCTATAACTAAATCATTTTTGAGCCATTAGAAACCGAAAATAATTTTATTATAAAATAATGTTTCAAGTTTTCCTAAAGTGACCCTTGCCTCTCTTATAAAAGGGTATTTCCCCTTATCTTAATTTCACACCCCCAAATCCTTTTGTATCGGCCAAAACCTACCCAAATATCCTACAAAATTTACACCCTTAATCCTAGAGGCCTTCCTTTGGTCATAAAACCAACCTAAGGAGCCCTTTTGATCAAATCAAAAGGAATAACCCGAAGAAGAGGTAAATATTTCATCACCTCTTTCAAGTTCTTTTCTTATTCCACTTCCTATTTCTTTGATTATTACATACCAAAATAATAACTATAGTACCTAATACAGAATTTGATGTTATTAAAAATATGTTACAATCATATTCGTTATTCTATCCATCCTATAAATGACAAAGTCACCATATGTGTGTACGTACGACTTACCGTCTCCATGTCGTGGTGTCGTTTGTTATTCAAAAACTTCATTATTTGGATGGGTATAATAATGGGTATAAATGATTTAAATAATAAATATAACATGTTAATGATTCTTTATATATGATATTTCATCCAATTATATACAATTTCACCATCAAAATAATGATATTGTCGCTCGTGCGTACGTACGGCTTACCGTCTCCACGACGCGATGAGATGTCATTCCCCATCATAACCATTCAAGACTAATTTTCATTTTATGATTAAAAAAAAATTAAATACTTTATATCATTATGTATATTAATAAAATTCATCCTATCCATAACAAATATGACTTATGTAACAAAACATATAAAGGAAAATGAATCAGTTAACACCCGAAATAATGATACTACTAAAATATTATTAACAAAGAAATATTAGAAGATCATATATGATATAATATTTATGTATATGGTTATTTTATAATTTAATAACAATTATTTAACTATTATTAATGAGGATAACATACCCTCAACTAAGTGAAAGTACAAGGTAAGTGGTTTTCAACTCACTTTTATTCCCGTGAGATTCATGCTATATTTGCCACTATTACCTTTTGTGTGGTGTATGTACTACCCATGATTGTATTGTTTTTGTAATATAATTTAATTTATGGGTATTTACATCATCATTGGATTATCCTTATTTCATGGGGTGTATGTTTTGTAAGTTACCAAATCGGTAAGGGAATTTCAAATTTCAATTTCTACTCATTCGATTTTATGCAAACTTGATTGATTACTTTAATCCAAGATTATGTGTGAAATCACTATTTATTTACTTATGTAGTAATTTCTACTCCCCTTTATGGGGATATAATTTTTATACACACAATCACTCCATTGATAAATTATCAACTCATCGATATAAACTTGATAGGATTAATTTTAACTCAATTTCTATTCATTGAGATAAACATCCAAGTCATTGGTGTTGTTTTTACAAGAATATGTGTGAATGTCCTCTGATTGATTTACACTGAATATCCAATAATATTGAGTGTATTTATATTTTTCACACATAATTATGTCATTTATTTATCATTAACCTAAAGATACGGTCTTTATAAAGGAATTCATCTCAACTTACATTCCATTGAGACTTCTTTGTTATTATGCGCCAATACACTTTTATTTGGCGTATATACTGTACTTTGAAATAGTATATCATGAATCCCTTTATTCTCATGATATTATAAAGTTTTTATAACCTCAATTATTTTTACTCAAGCTTCTCTCATTTGGTTAGTAACTCTCACTAAAATATAATTTTAAATGTTTTAAAGATTTATTCTTATAAATATTTCTCATTAATGTCCATGTTTTAAAAATGGTTTAAAGGATTTATTTATATAAACATTAATGTTTTAAAATTAAAATTTATTTTAAATGTTTCAAATTGGTATGGGACACTTTGATTCCAAAATCTATTTTAAATGACTTCTTGGATAAATAGTGCGTCATTTAAATATTTTCAAGAAAAAAGGGATATTTCTCTAAAAAAAGTTTTAATGACTATTTTCATCTATGTCAATATTCTTCAGTGTATTTTATTCTTGATTGAGGTTGATTTATCATAATAAAATCATCCATAATGTATTTAATTATTTATGTTTTAATATGGATGTTCTTTTTTTATGCCATTCATGGTTTGTGGTTAAAATATTGACATTTTGTATGCTAGTTTTAATACGAATGTTTAGATTATGTTTCAACATTTCATATGAGAAATGCATTGGACTTAGTAAGTGACGGGTGGAGCCCACTATAGCTCCTCAATGCATCGGTAGGTCTCATGATACAACCTAGTGTCTTGGCACAAGGCCTTGACAAAATCTTATTTGTAGTCTTGGCACAAGGCCTTGACTATGTGGTTATGAAGTCTGGAATTATGCATTCTATCATTATGAAATTGGCTATTGATTTTTCATTTTATTATTCGACTAGTAGAATATCCATGTTAATAAGTAAATGGAATTATTTTGATTTATATTTTCCATATTATGATGAATTTTAAGTTTAAAAGGCTTTTGTTTTAGTCTTATACATTTCCTTAAATGTTTATGTTTATTTATGAAAGTTTCTGCAATATTGTTATCCTTAATGAGCATCTGAGCTCACCCCTTTCTATGTTTTATTTTTCACAGGATGTGAAGAAGTATATTATGACTAATCTCTAAGGATAGTCTAAGGGAAATGAATGTGGTCAAAGGAGAAATTGTTGTTGTTGTTTTTTATTTTATAATGTAATATAAAACTTATGAATGTATCTAGTACTTCCAAGGCTACTAAATAGATCAGTCTTTTAGGACATGATTCCTTGTATCATGCCAATGTTGTGTAATGAAGCACCGAATCTGGGTAACTGAGGTTGGGGCATTACATATATTGTGTGTAACCCTATATTAAAAATGGTTTAGTTATTAAACTTTGAATTTAACTCTTTTAACTCTTCTTTAAATAAAATAATAATAAATGTCCTAATTTAATCCAAGTGTACCAAAGTGGATCATATTTTATTCCAAAGGTTTTTTTTCAAATTACACTTATCCAATAGAATTAGTACATGTGTTAGGGTAGTTATAATATCATTTTTACCCTTAATTTCCCTATTTACGTTTAACCGTGGTAAATAGAAGTCAAAAGTTACTATTCACAAAAACTTATTTTCATCTTATTGAACCACATTTTACTTAATGATGTCAACAGTGTCTCTCATATTTTCGAATTTCAACTCACAGAAGTTATAAAATTATGTTTTATACAAATTTGAAAATGCTCCTAGAAGGTGGGTAAAAGACGGTAAAAAGTTCAATAAAATTTTATATATCTAAACTTATTATAAAATGACTCCAATGAATTAAATTGAACATATATAGGTATTATGTATCTATTTTAACCTAAAATAAATTAAAATAAAATAACTAATTACTTAAATAAAAATTCGGTTTTAAACAATAACGCTGTGTTTTTCACTATTCGTCAAAAATTGAAAGTTTTCATAAAAATACAAAAATTCACCCTAAGATAATTTCAATATTTTGAATTCCAAAATGAAGTCCATTTTAAAAAATAAAATTTATAAAATTTCAAAAAGTGGGTATTGATATTCATAATGGCTAGTTTGATTGGTCGTGGTGTGTTAAAACTCCAAGTTACGTACAACGCAAGCTACTGCATTTTTCAAAGGGAAACATACCATGGAAGCTTGGGGTGTTACATTCTCCCCTCCTTAAAATAATTTAGTTATTGAAACTTCAAAAATATTACTGCATAAAAAGATTTAGGTGGTTCTTCATCATAAGTTCCTCAGGTTCCCACATTGTCTCTTCCATCTTATGATTTCTCTATAGAACTTTTACCAGATGAGTCATCCAGTTTCTCAGCACTTGTTCTCTGGTATCAAGAATCTTAACAGGATCTTAACAATAAGATAGACCAGGTTCCAATTCAATTTCTTCATAGGTGAGTACATGTGTTGGTTCAGGCATATATATTCTCAATAGTGATACGTGGAACACATCATGAACTTTGGAGAGACTTGGACTCATTTCCAAACGATAAGCCACAACTCCAATTCATTCTAGAATTTTGAAAGGTCCAATGTACCTGGGACTCAATTTACCATTCTTTCCTAATCGTATAACACCCTTCCATGTAAATAACTTCAATAAAACATGATATCCTACTTGAAATTCCAAATCCTTCTTCCGATTATCGGCATAACACTTTTGCCTACTTTGAGCTCCTTTGATGTGGTTTTGGATAATCTTCAGCTTTTTCATTGTTTCCTCAAAAAGTTATGGGTCTATGATCTTTTTTTCACCAACATCATCCCAACAAGTTAGTGTGAAACATATCTTTCCATATAATGCTTCATATGGTGTAATCTGAATACTTGAATGGAAGCTATTATTATAGGAAAATTCTAACATAGGTAAATATTGATCTCACATACCTTTAAAGTAAAGTGAGAAAGTTCTCAACATGTATTCTAAGGTTTTAATAGTTCATTCTGATTTTCCATCGTTTTGAGGGTGGTAGGCAGTGCTCAAACGAAGTTCAGTATCCAAGGCCTTCGGAATAATTTTTCAAAATCTTGATGTAAAAGGGGGATCACTATTAGAAACAATCAATAGGGGTACACCAAGGAGTCTTACAACTTTATTAATATATAGTCTTTCAAGACATTCAAGTGGTAAATCTTATCTTATATCAAGAAAATCTGCTGACTTGGTAAGACGATCAATAATGACCCATATTGTATAATTCCCTCTAGGAGTATTTGGTAGACCCATGAAAAATTCCATCGTAATATTATCCCATTTTCACTCAGGTATGGGAAGAGGTTTCATGACTCCTCCAAGTTGTTGCCTTCTAGATTTCACTTGTTGACAAACCATACAACTTGACACAAAATCATCAATCTACCTCTTCATGTTGTCCCACCAAAAATGTTCCTTCAAATCTTTATACATCTTGGTTCTCTGAGGGTGTATATAGAAATTGGAGCTATGAGAATCATCCAACAATTCCCTTTTTAGATCAGGTATATTGGGAACACAGATTCTCTTCCCAAATTTCAAAATTATATCTTCATATACGAAGTCACTTAATCTCCCATCATTTACAGCTTTAATCTTCTATTGAAACTCCTCATCATTAGTCTGAGAACCTTTTATCCTTTCTAGTAAACATGGTTTGGCAACCCTTTGAAAAAGTATTGATGTTTCACCTTCCATGGTTATTCCCATATCCATATTTACTAGATCCAGGAAAATAGGATCTCTTTCAACTCTCATCTTGTTCAAAACTCCATGATCCTTTCTTTTCAAAGCATCTACCACCATATTTTCCTTCCTTGGGTGGTAGTGCATTATGCAATCATAATCCTTGAGTATTTTAATCCATATCCTTTGCCTCATGTTTATTTCTTTTTGTGATAAAATATACTTCAAACTCTTATGATCAGTATAAATCTACCATTTTTTACCATAGAGATAGTGTCTCTGTATCTTCAGAGCAAAGATTATAGTTTCTAACTCAAGATCGTGAGTGGGATAGTTTTGCTCATAAATTTTTATCTGTCGTGATGCATAGGCAATAACTCTATCATTCTGCATAAGGACACAACCAATTCCTTTCTTTAAAGAATCACTATAAATAACAAACCCATCAATCCATGATGGTATAGTCAAGATAGGATTGTCGACTAAACTTATCTTCAGTTCATAAAAATATTCTTCACACTCTTTTGTCCAAACAAATTTAACCCCTTTATGTGTGAGCTTGGTTAATGGGTTAGCCAACTGGGCAAAATTCTGGATGAAACGTCGATAATAACCTGCTAAGCCAATAAACCTACGTACCTCAATTATACACATCGGTGCTGGCTATTCTTGGATTTCCTTGTTCTTTGAAGGATCAACAGAGATTCCATTCTTAGAGACAATATGGTCAAGAAAAGAAATCTCTTAAAGCCGAAATTCACACTTGCTAAACTTACCATATAATTCATTTCTTCTAAGGGTTTTCAGAATAATGTGCTAGTGATTTTCATGATCTTTGTATCTTTTTCAATATACCAAGATATCATCAAAAAATACCACTACAAATTCATCAAGATATTCCTTGAAAATCCTATTCATTAAATCCATAAATACATTGGGTGCATTAGTCAATCCAAAAGGCCTTACTATAAACTTGTAATGCTCGTACCTTGTTCGAAATTTTGTTTTTGAAATGTATTTCTTCTTCACACACAACTGATGATATCCATATCGAAGTTCAATCTTTGAAAAATATTGATCTCTATGAAGTTGGATGAATAAATCATCAATGTGAGGTTGGGGATACTTGTTCTTTATTGTTATAGAATTGATCTCTCTATATTCATTGCACAACCTCATAGATCTATCTTTCTTCTTAACAAAAAGGACAGGGGATCACCATGGAGAAACACTATGGGGAATAATTCCCTTATTACTCAATTCCTATAGTTGTTTCTTTAGTTAGACTAATTCCACAGTGGCCATTCTATAATGTTTCTTCGATATGATCCTTGAACCAGGAATTAAATCAATGGAAAACTCAATTTCTTATTCAGGAGGATGTCCAGGTAAATCCTCTAGAAACTCATCTATATATTCTTGAACAATAGGTACATACTATATTCGAACATTATTTTCCTCACCCATAATTATTTCATTCTCTTGCTCCCAAATAATTTAATTTAGTAGAGCTGCTGGGGGTGGATCTAGATAAGAATCAGGTGGTGATGTTTCTGCTCTAAAGATAAGGTACTTATTATCATCGTCGAAAATTGTAACCTCCTTCTTCTTATAATAAATTTTCACATCATGGTCCAAAAGTTAATCCATTCTGAGGATTATATCAAATTCAATCATGTGTATGATTATGAGATCAGCAGATAAAGAACATTTATATGCCCTAATGGGAACTGATTCACAAAACTTTGTTGAGATGATACTTCCCTTAGGGGTTTTGACTCACAACTACCTTGTTAAGTAAAATTGAAAATATAAAATTTTCTTTAAAAACTAGGAATATATGAAACAATGTGATGATCCAAAATCAAATAAATCATTGGATAAACTTGAGTAAACCATTAAATTACCTGCCACCACGTCTTTTGGAGCTTCAACCTCAGCAGTAGTGATCCCATAATCTTTTCCTTGCTCCCTTGGCATTTTCTAAGGTAAGTTCCCTTGTATTATAGGACATTAATTTTCATAAAGTCCCTTTTCTCTATAATTATAGAATTCAGCATTGAAATCCTATTTCTTCCTCTTGTAATCACGAGCTTAGTGTCCTTTTTCACCACACTTGTAACAGACTCCCATTCCCTTTCGGAAAGTACTGGGGTATTTCTTCTTATATTTATCGTAGGATGGATATTCAACTTTTCCCTTCTACCCCTTATTTACATTTCCAGAGTGATAAGAAGATCTATTCTTCTCTTGCTTTTCTTTGAAGTCATAAGACTTAGAGAATTCCTTTTCTATCTTGATAGTGCATGAGACAATATCTTTGTACGATGAGAAGGATTTTGAGACTAATGATTAGTGGATAAATGGTTTTAACCCATTAAATAATCGGTCAATATTACTTCTTAGGTTACGTATATAATCTACTGCATGCCTTTCTAACCTTGTAAAGTTAGCCTCATACTTTGAGACATTCTCATTCTCCTTTTGCCTCAGACTCAGAAATTGTCTTTCCATATCCCCTCGATGGTCACGAGGAAAGTATTTTTATAATAAAATATATTTAAACTCTCTCTATTATATGTTCATTACTTATTCATCTTTCTTTGTGTTTTGGATTAATGACCACCATTGATATACATATCTCGTGAGGCGATAAACTGCCATAAAAAATTTTTCCCTTTAGCTACTCCCCAAGGCATAAAATATTTTCTCTAAGGAAATTATCCATTTCTCAGATACTAATGGATTTTTACACCCATTGAATGTTGGTGGTTGTTGCCTCATGAAGCGGTCTAACATTGATCCTCTGCGTTTTGGATCAAGGTGCTCCATACGGGTAAGGTTATTATTCATAACCTGAGTGAGTTTTCCCAGTATGGTGATAAGCTGATCAGCACCAGTTAAATCAATAGCTCCACTATAATTATATTGAGTAGGAGGTAAATTCCTACATGTATTACGTGCGTTGATATGGTTTCCATTCCTTCCACCAGGTTCCATTTCTAAACAATGGCATGCACAATATTACTTTATAAATCTCAATACATAATTCCAAACTTGTAAGACACTTAACATAAATTAAACAATTTATGGATATAATCCATAATAATAATAAAAAATTATTTGAGGAGTTATAAACTCATAAATACTTCATAATGGTTTGTAAAGAAAATGTGAATTGTCCCAAGCATATCCCCCAGGAGTGTCGTAACTAAGAGTGTAGCAAGGCTCGTTGTCATGTACCAGGATACCCTGGGTCAAGCCCGAAACTCCTTGTCGGAGTTTTCACTCCTAGGTATATCTGTGCCAGATCCACCTCTACTTTCCCGTTGTCAATTCATAATTACATAAAATTGGCATGATCACAAGGGATCAAATTCCTAAAAGACCGATCAGTTTAGTAGCCTTGGAAGTACTAGATACATTCATAAGTTTTACATGACATTATAAAATGAAAAACAACAACAACATTGTCTCCATTGACCACATTAATCCCTTAGAATATCCCTTCAGTTCAGTCATAATATACTTCTTAGTATCCTAGGAAAAATAAAACATAAAATGGGGTGAGCTCAGATGCTCAGTAAGGATAAAAATATAACAGAAACTTTCAAGAATAAGCATAAAAATTTAAGGAAATGTATAAGACTAAAACACATGCATTTTAAACTTAAAATTTATCATAATATGTCAAAGATAAATCAAATAATTCCATTGACTTATTCACAAGGATATTTTACTAGTCGAATAATCACATGTAATATCAATAGCCAATTTCATAATTTTGGAATGCGTAATGCCAGACTTCATAACCACATAGTCAAGGCCTTGTGCCAAGACTACAAATAAGATTTTGTCAAGTCCTTCTTCCAAGACACTATTTTGTCTCATGAGACCTACTGATTCATCGAGGAGCTATAGCGGGCTCCACCAGTCATTTACTAAGTCCAATGCATTCCTCATATGAAAAGGTTTGAACATAACATAAACATTCATATTAAAACAACATATGAAATGTCAATACTTTATCCATAAACCATGAATATACTAAAAATAACACATCCATAGTCAAACATATCACAAAACCTTCAATAAAATATGGAATTTTTGTATCATAATAAATCAACTTCAAACAAGCTAAAAATCCATCAAAGGATGTTGACATAGATGAAATCAAAACTTTTTGTAGAGAAATATCTCTTTCTATTTTGAAATCATTTAAAAGTCATATAATTATAAAATAAAACATTTATTTTGAAAATATTCTTATAATATTGTATGGGAAGCTTCGACGATGTTATAATGGAGAAAAATAGCTCCACCCGCCGTATAAGTTAAGAAAAGACATTTTTACCTTAATTTTGTCGAGAAGGTCATAAAGTACAATATTTGGAAAATGAAGGAAAGATTCCTTTAAAAAAATATGTGGTAGAATAAGGGTATAAATACTTTAACCCATAGTCTAGTAAATAGTAAAAATGTTTTGAATTATATTTTTAAGAAAACACAGATGTGGATGATAAAGAGGTCCAAGTAGATACTTACGTATTAACAACCTTGGATAAGTAAAGAGATTATAGAATTAACCCTCACCTTGTACTCTTCATTAGTAGATGGTATTTTAACCTCCTGTATAATAGTTAAAACATTTTTATTAAATTACAAAATAACTATATACATAAATATCATATAACATATGATCCTATAATTTTTCTTTGTTAATGATATTTCAGTAGTATCGTCATTACAGGTGTTAACTAATTCATTTTACTTTATATGATTAGTTATGTAATCCATGTTTGTTATGGATATGATGTATTTTATTCATATACATAATGATACTATGTTCATAATCATTATTTTTAATCATAAAATGAAAATTATTCTTGAATTATTACGATGGAGAATGAATCTCATCGTGTTCATGGAGATGGTAATCCGTACGTACGCACAACTGAAAATATCATTATATTGATGGTGAAATCATATATAATTTGATTTTATATCATATATACAGAATCATTAACATTTTATATTTATTATTTAAATTATTTACACTCATTATCATACCCATCCAAATAATGAAGTGTTTTAATAACAAACTACACCACGACGTGGAGACGGTAAGTCGTACATACGCACTTACGGTAACTTTTTCATTTATAGGATGGATAGAATAATGAATATGGTTGTACCATATTTATAATAACATCAAATTATGTATAAGGTACTATAGTAATCATTTTGGTATGGAAACAACAAAGAAAGAGGAAGTGGAAGAAGAAAAGAACTTGAAAGAGGATGATGAAATTATTACCTCTTCTTTGGGTGTTTCTTTTTGAGTTGATCAAAAGAGCTCCTTAGGTTGGATTTCTGATACAATTAAGGGCCTCTAGGTTTAAGGTTATAGATTTGAGAGGATATTTGGTCATGTTTTGGCTGATCCAAATGGATTTTGAGGTGTGAAATTAAGAGAAGGGGAAGTACCCTTTTATAAGAGAGGTGATGGTCACTTTAGGAAAAGTTTGAAATATTATTTTATAATAAAATAATTTCTGCTTTCTAAGGGATACAAAATGATTTATTTTGAGGATAAGGTGGTTATGGGTCGAAAAAATATCAACCAATAGGTTTTAGACAAGTTTAGGTCACCATAATAACCTTATTTGTTAGATTTAACCCTTAGTTAAATAGTTTGACATTTACCATGTCTCTTTGTATTTTTATATTATATGGTTAATAAACTTACTATAAAAATACAATAGAACCCCAAGTGGGTCATTATTAATATATATAATATTATATAAGTCCTTTTTCCGAACCATAGTTTTTTAAAAATATTATATCAATTAATAATATAGTTTTTTTTTAAAAAAACTCAATTATGTCAATTTTGACACTGTTTAGTATTTGATTTTTTTGAAAGACAAAAAAACTTTATCACTTTGAATAAAATTTATTTAATCAACCCTAACATGTCATAGTAACCTATAAAATTAGGTTAATTCATCATATATCTCAATTTACATTTATTTTTATATTTATAATATAAATTATTTTAATATTTCCTTATTAAGTTAATTACTGCATCATCATTGTGTCATGAATAAATTAAATTATTTGATGTATAAAAATTATAAATAAAATACCATAATTTAGGAAATATTTTTATATTTATAGTGAATATTTATAGTCCAATTTATATTGTTTGTAACCTAATATTAAAAATGGTTTAGTTATTAAACTTTGAATTTAACTCTTTTAACTCTTCTTTAAATAAAATAATAATAAATGTCCTAATCTAATCCAAGTGGACCAAAGAGGATAATATTTTATTCCTAATGTTGTTTTTGGTCGAATTACACTTATCCAATAGAATTAGGATATGTGTTAGGGTAATTATAATATTATTTTTACCCTTAATTACCCTATTTACTTTTAACCGTGGTAAATAAAAGTCAAAAGTTACTAGTCACCAAAAAAATATTTTCATCTTATTGAACCAAATTTTACTTACTAATTTCAACCATGTCAATTTTAGTTTTGAAATTCAACTCAAATAAGTGGTAAAATTAATTTTTATGCAAATTTTCAAATTCTCCTAGTAGGTGGGTAAAAGACGGTAAAAAGTTCAATAAAATTTTATATATCTAAACTTATTATAAAATGACTTCAATTAATTACATTAAACATATATAGGTATTATGTATCTATTTTTACCTAAAATAAATTAAAATAAAATAACTAATTACTTGAATAAAAATTCGGTTTTAAACAATAACGCAGTGTTTTTCACAATTCATCAAAAATTGAAAGTTTTTATAAAAATACACAAAAAAATCACCCTAAGATAATTTCGATATTCTAAATTCAAAAATTAAGTCCATTTGGAAAAATAAAATTTATAAAATTTCAAAAATTGGGTATTCATGTTCATAACGTTTTTTTGATTGGTCGTGGTGTGTTAAAACTCCAAGTTGCATACAACACAAGGTACTATATTATTCAACGGGAAACGTATCGTGGAAGATTTGGGTGTTATAAAAACATGCCTCTTATTTAAAAAAACTATCAAAGAGGAATAAGAAAGTATTGAGGTAAACTTCCTCTCAAATGTTTTCCTTATGGTTGAATTGGACACTTTTCTATGAATTGTCCCAAGAAGGGAGTCGGATAATATTGAGATGATCTTGATAAAAACCCTTGATAGAATAAGTGGAACAAAAGTTATAAATAAGGAAATTCATCCAAAAAAATATAAGAATAAGTTTATGTAAGAAAAAAGAAGTATGTTGAGTAATAAAGTTGAACCAGACTCAACTGAAAACAATTCTTTGGAATATGAAATTTCATAAAAATTTATAACCTTCGTGGAAAAAGTTGAGAAAACAAAGGATTCTTCAAATAGCGAATAAGGTGGTAAATAATCACATAGAAAGTACCATTTTAGAATATAACTTTTTTCTTGTCTTGATAAAAACCAAACTCTCAAGAAACAAATCAGAGTAATAAAGAAATATTCTGAAGAAGTTATTGAATAAAGAAAATATTTCATCAATAAGTAGAAAGAATACATTCATTGGACCTTAAGTTACAAACTTAGAATTGCTAAATAGGGAAAGACGTTTAAATATCTCAGTAATAAGTTGGAATATAAGGAAGAATAAGTTAAAAAGTATCAATAAAAACTTATCGATCCCAAAAGTACATTGAGGAATATTAATGAAAACTTTTACAAAGATTAAAAAGTAAAATTAAAGACTTCTAAAGTTACTAAAAAATCCAAATCAATAATCAGGTGAAATCCTCACCCACCAAAATTATTGATTCATTTGAATTTTCTAACATTTTAAGTACCATAAAAATTACTAAGAAATATTGGGTAGAAAAAAAGATGTGAGAAACCTATCACATCTAATAAAATTTGAAAACCCATTCATAAGGAAGTATGGTCTACATACTTAGTATGATAGGGCCTAAAGAAGTTATTAATCTCAACAAATTTTCTATAGAGAAAGATCTTTATTTTGTAGAAAATCAAGATTTTATGGATATTTCTAGTGGTATGGAATCTATATACATAGATATTATAATTGTTTTCATAACATTTCACTTCTCAGAAGAAGGTTTGAAAAAGTATAAAGTAATAGTGGAAGAAAGATAAGTATCTTTCCTGACCCACAAGAAGTTTGAAAACAAAAAACTCCATATGTTAGAAAATTTCCAAAAAAAAACAATTTTAATGTCTAGAGGAAGTTTTTAGAAGATGTTATCATGTTGTTCATCATTACATAAGATGTATGAAACTAATTTTGGAACAAGTTTCTTATGGGGGAAAATAAAATGGATTTGGAAAGAATAAATCTAAAGAAAGGTCCATTGTTGTTGAGATTTCCTTCAAAGTTAGTAAAAAGAACAAAACATGGATACTTGATAGTGGTTGTTCTTCACACATTATAGGTGAATTAAAAATATTGAAATTGTTTGAAAATCGCTATGGATTTTTCATTACATTTGGGAATTATAGTTCCTTAAAAATCATTGGAATTGGAGTAGATGAGATTGAAGTAGAAGAGTTGAAATCTAGGGAAGTTTTATTTTTTGGTGGGATAAAACATGACTTAATTAGTGTAAGTCAGCTTTATAATAACAGAAAAGAAGTAATATTCAGAAAATATTCTTTTGTTATAAAAATTTTAAAATATGGAAAAGTTATTACAAAAATAGAAATAAATAGTGGGAATCTTTACCAAATAGAAGAATTCAACAACTCTTGTTACTTAAGTGTTGAAGAAAAAAAATTCTGGCACTGAATACTTGATCACCTTATGTGTAAAAACATGAAAAAAATTTCTAAGTTTCATTCTATTCAAAACATTCCAAAATTGAAAATAAGATATGAAGTTGTTTTTATTACTTGTCAAAAGGGAAATATGATTAACAAAACTCATAAGATAGTTGAGATTAAATCTATCAGACCTCTTGGGCTTAATCATTTTGATTAATGTGGACTAATGAGACATCAATCAAAAACTGAGGTTTATACTTTATTAATTTTATTGATTATTTCACTTTGATTACAAACATAATATTTATGAAACACAATCCAGAGGCTATTTAAATGTTCATATTCTTCAGAAAATAAATTGATAAAGAAATGGGGGTTGATATAAAGAAGCTGAGAACAGATAATGGAATAGAGTTCACATCCAATAATTTTAAAGCTTATCTGAGAAATCATAGAATGAAACATTATAATAGTGCTCATTATACCCCCACAAAAAAATGGAGTATCAAAAAGGAAGAATAGAATTTGGGTGGAAATGGGAAGAAGCATGTTAGGAAATTAAAAACTTTTAAAGTTCTATTATAGAGAAGTTTTTAGTATTATTGTATATGTTCATAATAGATTTTTTTGAGACCAAAATCCACCATGAATTATTATAAAATGTGGTATAACCAAAAACCTTCATTGAAATTATTTTCAGTTTTTGTAATTCCAGGTTTACTAAAAATAAAAAATTCAGATCTGGTAAAGTTTGATGGGAAAGATGAGGAAGAAATTTGTATGGGTTATTTACCCAATAGAAGAAGTTAAAATGTTGGAACAAATGGTTACAAAGGTTGGTGCACTCATATGATGTGAAAGTAATTGAAAATAAAAATTCCTTAATAAAATTTTTTGAGAATTATGAGGAGTAAAGAATAAAGATTTCCAATAATAGTGAAAGTGATTCAAAACATCCTTACTAATATTCAGATGAATCATGGGATGTGGAAAGTGAATCTAAGAGATAAAATTTGAGATTTCCTACCATAAAAAAACATGTTGATTCATAAAACATTATTATAAATTATAAGAATCCAGTTCAAACCAGAAGAAACATGATATTATAAAATCATACTTTACTTATCTAAAAAGTTGAACTGGAATCAGTTTTAGAAGGTATTTAACATAAATAATGGGTGGATTCTATGACTCAAGAGTTAGATCATATTTAAGGAAATTAAACATGCGAATTTTTTCTATGTCTTACAAATAAAAAAGTTATCCAAACAAAGTGGGTTTACATAAACATTTTTAATGAACATAGAGAAGTTTCAAGAAACAAAGCTATACTTGTTTGTAAAGGTTATGTATAGGTTAAAGGTGTGGATTTTGATAAATCGTTCCCCCATTGAAATGTTAGAAACAATCATAATGTTTCTATAAGTGGATGATCATTGTAATTATAAAGTATAATAGATAGATGTAAATTCCTCATTTCTCAATGGAGAAATTTAAGTAGTTTACATTGAACAACCTTGTAGGTTTTTACTTGATGAGGATGAAAACAAAGTTTCTAAATTGAATAAATATCTGTATGGTCTAAAAAAATATCCACATGGATGGTAATATAAGGTTGAAATTTTTTTGAGAATGTTGAATTTTTTAAAGGAAAAGTTGATAGCAACTTATATGTAAAACATGTTGACTCCAAATATCTAGTTGTAATTGTTTATGCGGATGATATAATTTTCTTTTGGAAGAGAGAAGATGTTTGTAAAAAAAATTGAAAAAACGAAGAAGAATTTTGAAATGTAAATATGGGAGAATTAACTTTATTCCTTATTTTAAAATTTTAACATAGAGAAAAATATATTTTATTATCTCAAGAAAAGTATACTAGGAAATTGTTAAGGAATTTTGGGATAAAAGATTAAAAAGAATTTACTACTCCTATATCTATGAGCATAGTGTTGAGTAAAGACAAGTCTGTAAAAAGTGTGAATCAGAAATAATTATGGAAGATGATAGGAAGTTTGCTTTACCTTACAACCTTAAGGCCTAATATTGTTTATGTTATGACTTTGTGTGGAGAGTATCCAAGTAATCTAAAAGAATCACATATGTTGGAAGCAAAGATGATTTTGAGATATATTAAAGGAACAAATTCACATAAGTTATTATTGAAAAGAAATATTGAGATGATGTTTCATGGTTATACAAATTCTAATTGGATTGGAGATTGTAATGATATAAAATCAACCTCAGGAGGAAAATTTTTCTTGAGTGAGTATTGTGTGAGTTGGAATAGTAAGAAACAAAGTTCAGTTACTTAAAGCATAGTTGAATCTAAATATGTTACACCTACTCAGTCCTGTACTCAAGTGTTGTGGACGAAAGTTCAGCTAGAAGACTTGAAAGTGAACGTTTCTAAACCATTCTAGATACTTTGTGATAATCAGAGTGTCATTGATCTTTATAAAACTCATATACAAAATACAAGATCAAAACACATTAATTTAAAGTTTCAATTTATAAAAGAGAAATCTTCTACTGGAGATATTTTTCAGAAATATATCTCAACAAAGTATCAAATTTCTGATATCTTCACAAAGGAAATACTGAAAGAAAGGTTTTTTGAGTTGGGTTTATAACTTCAAGTTCATCCTCATCCAATGACTTCATAAATCTTATAAAGAATAACCCCCACCATGCTTTGGATTATACTGACAAAGGGGGAGAGAAATCAAAAACTTTTTACTTTGTAAGAAGTTTTTACTTATCTTTCTTAAATGAATCTAAAGTTGTGGTTATCATAAAATGGGGGAGATAAAAATAAAAATGAGAGGAAAAGATAAAAGTGAGAGGGATTTTATCTTAACATGTTTTCAATATTTTCTTTCCACTGAGGGATGGAATTAATTCAAAAAAACGTACTTTATCTAGTAGTGTGGTGTCAATACACTCTCTTTTGATGAAGGTTATGTTTTGATAAAAGTATAAAAACTTGAGTTGCTTGAAAAATACGAGTTTGTGAAAAAATTCTGAGAGTTAAAAAGTTGTTAACAAGGGTTTTACACAAATACAAAGGGGGATATTGAGGAACCTTTGTGATGTTTTATTATGTTAATAAAGTTTTTGAATTTTTTGAAAACTAACCTTTTGTAAAAGAATGTTTTTATTATTCAGAATCAGACTCAGTCTATCATAAAGAGTTTTTATTTAGAAAGGTGAAAATTTTTGAATGTGCTAAATCCAAACATAAATGGAGTGAAAGTTATGTCCTTAATAAAAAAAATTAACACAGGTTTCTAGACTCAGGTTATCGGACCAAGTATCACCTAATGTATAAGTGGTTATAAAGATGAAGTTATTGATCAAAAGCACCATTGATCTCAGGAAGAATCGATCTTAGAAGATGCTTAGTGAAACCTAAAGGTTGAAGTTATGATACAAGCTAGATTTGGTGGAAGAAAGGAGAATACTATGTAAAGTGTTCTGGATACTGATCATGGGTATGAGAATCATTGGTGTGACAATATTATAAGGTTGTAATAATGATCTTGCTGAGTGAAGAAGTCCTAATGTTGCTAAAGAGTTTTGAAAGAAGATAGTGAAGTTAGGAGTAAGAAAGTTTTCATACATTCTAACCTAAATCAAATTTTGATTTTCTAGTCATGAAGTCCACAAAAATAAATAAAACTATCATGATAAAATATTTTTAATAAATTAAGTAATCTTAAAGATCATATTGGTTCCAAAAACCTGAACATTGAATATCGGATCAAGAAGTATTGAACACCGAGGTTTGTCAGAAGTCTGAATGTGTAAATCTGATAAAGTTTGAAGTTTTTCAAATTTACAAAGTGGATTTTCTATCATTATGAGAAATAAATCATAATGGTAATTCCATCATTATGAGGATTCCATTAGACTAACTCTAAAAAAGAAAGATAATTGGACTAACTCTGTGGATAAAATTCAATCAGACTGACTCTGAGGGGGAAAGTCAATCAGACTAAATCAAAGGTCGAAATCTAATCAGACTAACTCTGATAAGAAAACTAAGTTTATCATAATGAGATGGGGAAGTTAATAATGATGATATGAGGAAGATAATAAAATTTTAATGAGAAGAGTGAGATAGTCAGATCATAATGAGAAGAGGAAGATATTCAAATCGAAATGAGAAGAGGAAGAAAGTCATATTATAATGAGAAGAGGAAGAAAGGAAAATCATAATAATATGTGAAAGAAAATCATATCGTAATGAGAAGATAAAGAAATAAATATTGTAATGAACTGAGAAAGAAAGGTAGATCATAATGAGCAGAGGAAGCTGAAGATGAGGAAGTTCATCATAATAAGTAATGTGAGAAAGGTAGATCATAATGATCTAAGAATGAAAGGTGGATCATAATGAGAAGAGGAATCTTAAGTTAAAATCTTGATAAGGTATTAAAAAGTCAAAGTTTAAGTTTAAATCTAAGTATTTTTAGAGTCTTAAAATTTGAGTAAGCAGGAAAAGTTTTTCAATTTCCCACTTTTTATTTTCTTAGTCGTCTATAAATAGAGACACAGTTCATTCACATTTTTCATCTTTTTTAACATGAGTGAAAAAAGGTAGAGCATTGAATATTTGTTTCAATGTTCTTTCCTAAATGAGATCTCAGAAGAGGGTCGAACTACTAAAGGTTTTTTTCAATTGACTGAGGAAGATCGTATTGAGAATTTGAGCAGAGTTTGAGTTTTTCATATTGAGTTAATCAAATTGAGTCTATCAGACTAAGGAAGATCAGTATGAGTTTTTTAGTAGGGTTTGAGAAGTTTATATTGAGAAAGAGAATATTTTATTGATTCGATCATACTAAGTAGATCATAATGGGTTCATTAGACTGAATAACATCATACTCATATTCATCAAACCCATGAAATTTTGTGGAGCAGTTTAAAAAAAGTCATTTTTTTTTGTGGATCAATTGTTTAGAAGAAAACCTCTTAACCTTATGGGAGTCAATATAATCATTCATATATGGAAAAAAGAAGGTGTCTAATGGGATTTGACACAAGTTGTATTCACCTCTTCGTAATCATGAATTTCCATAGACGCACGGGAGTGGCTATGGTAGGGATATAGGTTCTCGCACTGAGTTTGAACATTGTAAATAATGTGTGATTTACTTTCCTTCTTCCTTTTTCATCCATGGTTATTTACTAAAATATAATAAGTAAATTAATCTTAATAGTTTTTAGGGGTTAAGTTTCTAAAAGTTTTTAAAATCATAAAAAGTAAACAACTGATTCAACACCCCCCCCCCCCCCCATTCTCAGTTGTTTCAATCATTTGGAAATTCAAATTCAAATATGGGTAAAAATTACTTTAAAAAATCATAGTAGAATATTAAAAACATTCCTGAAAAAATTTTAATGAAAATATAGACATGGAAGAAATTCATTCCAGACTGAAGAGAAAAAAAGTCAATTTTACTTAAGAACATTATTTCGATATCTTGAGTACTTAAAAGAGGAAAATGAAAGGAAAATTTATAATTTTCATAAATAAACATAGGATAATAAAATATATTATTTTTAAGATATAGAGATTATATAATTACCCCAATTAATAGTTAAACATAAATAATCATGGATAATGATGAGATTGTGGGATAAACTCATACCGCTTTGGTAACTTTTGAATCATAACCCCCATCCTCCAATGGTTTGAAGGCCTTATATTTTAAAAAAACATTTTAAGGGAAGAAGGGGAACCGAAACATACTTCATAGACATAAAACATTACACTACCCAAGGATCAATAAAATAAAACTCAAACTAACAACTTGAAGCTACCTCTCCCCAGCAATTAAAACATTATAAATCTATCCACCATTGCAAGACTCTATAGATAACAAGTTTCATGTGTCAAAGCATAGGCCCGATACAATGGCTGATTCCATACCCTCTCAAACATTCAATTCTGTGAAGCCTAAAAAGGTGAATTGCCCACTCTAAATCCTCCTTTGAAGCATGTTCCTTGAGGTCGAGTCCAGAAGAATCTTCACAACTTGAGTCTCAAAAACCAACCCACCATTAAACTAAAAAAATACAAGCATACGTGAGCCCAAACAACACCATCAACTGCCATCCTGGACAAATCCCAATACACTCCACAAGACACCCCTACCACCACAGCTGTAGAAGCCCGAAAGACAATCCAAGAGACGTGAGTCCAAGCCATCATCACCTAGGACAGGATGTGCCAAACCCGCACCAATTAAAAACCACTGATGATAGGATCTTGGTCATATAGTAATAGAAATGCCACTCTAGGCATGGATCTACTCCAATTATAACCGCAGATTCACCCACACTGGGTTCTAAAGAAAGCCAGTCATGGTGGCAAGAGAAATCCAAGAAAGGCTAGATATGAACCACCAACGACAAACTAGAACAAACAATGAATCACCAAATACACACCCAAATCAACCAAAACCATTGAAAATAAAACCATAAAACTAGTAAAACACACATTAATTCCCAAATCAAGACCCCCCCCCCCCCCCCCTCAATGCTATTGCAGATCTGAAGCAAAGACACACTAGTAACCTATTGGACAGCACCTGGCCGCACCGAACGAACAATGAAACTGGAATCTAACCATCGACGCCAGACAGATCAAGCCGTACCGAACCAAACTAAGATCAGATAATTTCTAGGCCATTCTTTTGTTGGGATTCTGAGTCACGTTGTCTCCAGAATTCTAGGCCTCACCAGACCTACCGTTGTTGCTCCGCCGAGATTCGTTGCCACCGAAGACACAGAGACCAAGAAACCGCCAACTCTCTGTCACACCACACGGAGACCAAACACTCCCCACCAAGCACTACGGGAAAAATGGGTATTTGCGACGGGTTATTTGCGACGGGATTTATTCCCGTCGCAAATAGTCCCGTTAAAAACTTATTTGCGACGGGGGTATTTACCCGTCGCAAATAATTAGGCTTTTGCGACGGGATTGCTTTCCCCGTCGCAAATAGTTTTCCCGCGGTGCGCGCCAAATCACGGGAAAACTATTTGCAACGGGAATATCCCCCCGTCGCAAATAACCGGCGGCGGTAAAAGGTATTTGCGACGGTAATATTCCCCCGTCCCAAAAAGTATGCCGGCAGGTGGTTATTTGCGACGGGACCCGTCGCAAATAACTATTTACCGGTTGACCGTAATAAATGTTGGCTAAGGTATTTGCGACGGGCCCCGTCGCAAAAAATACTATTTGCGACGGGATACCCGTCGCAAATGGGCCCGTCGCAATTAATCTAACCTATAAATACCCCCATCCGTTTTTTTCATTTCATTGTCATTCCTTATCTTCTCCTTCTCTCAAAATTATATTTCTAGAGTTCAGTTTTTTTCCAGTTTAATTTTTTTCTCCGGAGCTGATATTAAAGTTTTGAAGAACGATCAGAGCAGATCAATTTTCAAGGTATTTATGTTCATTTTAATTTTTTATTTATTTTTAATTTTTTATTAGTTTCAAATATTATTAATTAGTTGTAATTTAATTATGTTTACATTGTTTTATTACTTAATAAATTTAAATTATTAGTATTGTTTATAGTTAATGGTAATTAGGAATAATTAGTAATAATTTTTAATAATTAAGAATAAATATTAATAATTAGTAATAAATATCAATAATTAGGAATAATAACATTATTACATTATTAGTTTATTTTATTATTAATATTAAAATAATATAATTTTTATATATATACAATTCTTTTTTCATCTGTGTGTTTGTTGTCTTCACATGTATTATTTGTATGTGGAGATAGAAAACGCACAGATGAAAGAAGAATTGTATGTAAATTAGAAAATTATATTATTTTAATATTAATAATAAAATATATTAATAATGTTATTATTTGTAATTATTGGTAATTATTTCTAATTATTGATAATTATTCATTTAATTACTAATAATTAGAGGAACAATTATCAATTATTATCAATAATTAAGAATAATTAGTAATAATTAGTAATAATTATCAATAATTAGTAATAATTACCAATAATTAGTAATAATTACCAATAAGTAGTAATAATTACCAATAAGTAGTAATAATTACCAATAATTAGTAATAATTACTAATAATTAGTAATAATTACCAATAATTAGTAATAATTACCAATAATTAACAATACTTAGTAATAATTACCAATAATTAGTAATAATTAGGAATAATTGGTAATAATTAGGAATAATTGGTAATAATTAGGAATAATTGGTAATAATTAGTAATAATTGGTAATAATTAGTAATAATTAGTAATAATTAGTAATAATTAGTAATAATTAGTAATAATTAGTAATAATTAGGAATAATTAGGAATAATTAGGAATAATTAGGAATAATTAGGAATAATTAGGAATAATTAGGAATAATTAGGAATAATTAGGAATAATTATCAATAATTAGGAATAATTAGGAATAATTGTCCATAATTGTCAATAATTGTCAATAATTGTCAATAATTGTCAATATTTAGTAAGAATTATCAATAATTAGGAATAATTAGGAACAATTATCAATAATTATCAATAATTAAGAATAATTAGGAATAATTAGGAATAATTAGTAATAATTAGTAAGAATTAGAAATAATTAGGAACAATTATCAATAATTATCAATAATTAAGAATAATTTGTAATAATTAGTAATAATTGTCAACAATTACCAATAATTAGGAATAAATAGGAATAATTAGGAATAATTAGGAATAATTAGGAATAATTAGGAACAATTAGGAATAATTAGGAATAATTAGTAATAATTAGGAATAATTAGAAATAATCCGTAATAATTAGGAATAATTATTAATAATTCGTAATAATTCGTAATAATTAGGAATAATTAGTAATAATTAGTAATAATTATTAGTAATTATTTATAATTATTAGTAATTATTTATAATTATTTATAATTACCAATAATTACCAATAATTAACAATAATTACCAATAATTAACAATAATTACCAATAATTACCAATAATTACCAATAATTACCAATAATTACCAATAATTACCAATAATTACCAATAATTACCAATAATTACCAATAATTACCAATAATTAGCAATAATTTGCAATAATTACCAATAATTAGTATTAATTAGGAATAATTAACAATAATTAGTATTAATTAGGAATAATTAACAATAATTAGTAATAATTGCCAATAATTACCAATAATTACCAATAATTTCCAATAATTACCAATAATTAGTAATAATTACGAATAATTGCCAATAATTACCAATAATTAGTAATAATTATGAATAATTAGTAATAATTACGAATAATTAGTAATAATTACCAATAATTATCAATAATTACTAATAATTATCAATAATTACTAATAATTATCAATAATTACTAATAATTATCAATAATTACTAATAATTATCAATAATTACTAATAATTAGTAATAATTACTAATAATTAGCAATAATTAGCAATAATTAGCAATAATTAGCAATAATTAGCAATAATTAGCAATAATTAGCAATAATTAGTAATAATTAGCAATAATTACTAATAATTAGTAATAATTAGTAATAATTAGTAATAATTAGTAATAATTAGTAATAATTAGTAATAATTAGTAATAATTAGGAATAATTAGTAATAATTAGGAATAATTAGGAATAATTAGGAATAATTAGGAATAATTAGGAATAATTAGGAATAATTAGGAATAATTAGGAATAATTAGGAATAATTAGGAATAATTAGGAATAATTATCAATAATTAGGAATAATTAGGAATAATTAGTATTAATTAGTATTAATTACCGATAATCACCAATAATTACCAATAATCACCAATAATTACCAATAATCACCAATAATTACCAATAATCACCAATATTTTCCAATAATTACCAATAATTACCAATATTTTCCAATAATTACCAATAATTACCAATATTTTCCAATAATTACCAATATTTACCAATAATTACCAATATTTACCAATAATTAGGAATAACTACCAAAAATTATGAATAACTACCAATAATTTGGAATAACTACCAATAATTTGGAATAATTACCAATAATTTGAAATAATTACCAATAATTAGGAATAATTACCTTATTACATTATTTGTATATTTTATTATTAATATTAAAATAATATAATTTTCTATATTATATACAATTCTCTTTTCTTCTGTGTTTTTTCTGTCTCCACATGTAATATTGGCATTCTTTTTCAAAATTATCAACCTACTCGCCAATGGAGAGGTGAAAGTGAATGTCAATATTACATGTGGAGACAGAATGTGAAACACACAGATGAAAGGAGAATTGTATATAATATAGAAAATTTTATTATTTTAATATTAATAATAAAATATACTAATAATGTAATGATATTATTATTATATAATTAATATTTATGAAAAAAATTATATATGTATTATTAAAAAAAAATAAAAAATCAATATAATATTAAAATTATCAATATTTGTAACAGGTTTTGCTTTATTCTCAATATATTCAATCCTTTCTTGTGTTTTTTCTAACAAATTATTCAAAACCAGTAATGCTTTTATATTTTATAGAAAAATATGGAACAACGAGGTCGTCAACAGTCATTATTAGATGACTGCATATGGATAAATCAACGTAGAAATCCAAATGATTCTGGTTTAAATCCAGTATATATAGAGGGTGTGGAGATTTTTTTATCATTTGCGGTATCAAATCCAGAATTTGTTTCAGAAGGAAAGATAAAATGCCCTTGTAGAAAATGTGCATTGAGAACGTTTGACACGTTTGACAAAGTGGGGGAACATCTCTTGCGTTTTGGTTTTCAAGCAGATTATGTTTTTTGGTATCAACACGGTGAACGCAGTTCCAGAGCAGGTGATACCAACTTGATTTCGGATCCATCCCAGTTTCAAGATTTAGTACATGATGTTGCAGGTTCATCTGTTCAACATACAGAAACTCCGGCTGATATAGCTTCAAATCCTGAGTTGGGACCGTCTGAATTTTATGAGTTGTTGAAGTCTGCTGAGGATGCATTATATCCTGGCTGCAAGATGAGAAAATTAGAAGCAGTTGCAAAATTTATGGCTATCAAATCAGATAACGGAATGTCAAACACCTGTTTTGACCAGATATTTTCTTTGCTGAAAACACTGTTACCCGAAGGAAATGTTTTACCTGCAAATTACTATGAAAGTAAGAGGTTGGTTCGAAATTTGGGACTTACTTGTCAGAAGATTCATGCATGTTCAAATGACTGCATTTTATATTCTGGGGAAAATGAGTCGTTGGATAGTTGTCCCACATGTGGGCAACTGAGATATAAAGAAGGACAACACGGGAAGTCTGGTTTGATTCCTATAAAACAGTTGAGATATTTTCCGCTTACATCCAGACTTCAGCGTTTATTCATGTCTAAGAATACAGCGACAATGATGTCATGGCATAAAGAGAATATTTCAACCGATAAAAGCTTCAATCATCCAGCCGATGGTGATTCATGGAAACATTTTGATAGAGTGCATCCATCCTTTGCTTTAGAAGCTAGAAATGTTCGACTGGGCCTTTCCACTGATGGTTTCTGTCCGTTTGGATCTTATGGTAGTCAATATTCATGTTGGCCTGTTTTTTTAACTCCGTACAATTTACCTCCATGGATGTTGATGAAGGAGCCATATATCTTTTTGACTTTACTAATTCCAGGACATCCGAAGAAAAATATTGATGTTTATTTGAATCCATTGATTGATGAATTAAATTTATTGTGGAGTACTGGTGTCAGTACATATGATGTTGCAACGAAACAGAATTTCATACTGAGAGCAGCATTGATGTGGACAATAAGTGACTTCCCGGCTTATGGGATGTTATCTGGCTGGAGTACACATGGTCAGAAATCATGTCCTTACTGTATGGGAGAGAACAAAGCATTTATGCTCATTCATGGAAAGAAACCTTGTTATTTTGACTGTCATCGCAGATTTCTTCCAGCTGATCATCCTTTTCGCAGAAACAGATCTCATTTCAGAAAAGGAACAGCTAAAAGGGATGGACCTCCAAAAATGCTATCAGGTTCGGAGTTAAAATCGGTTGTATTTTCATTACCTCCCATCACTTTTGGTCCAACAATAAACCAACAGGCATATCAAGTTTATTATGCAAAGTACTGTGCAACATCAAGAGACTTGACTGATTGGTGGAGTGTAATAAAAATAAAAATTCGAGACAATCAGTTTAGTCAAAGTGAATTTGCTTTCACTGATGTGAAAAGAATTGAAGTTTTTCAAGAGAGTACTCAAAATCAATCTTTTTTACAAGGAGACATAAGTATCGATGACGACACCCCACATTTAAGAGTCGGTGATGACGATGATGTTAATGATGTCACATATGAATTTGAAATGGTAAGAGATGAAGCAACTGTAACTCGAATGGATATCGATGATGTTGAGGAGGAATATGAAGATGACATTGACATATATGAAGATGATGATGAAGATGAACACTGATAGCATTCCATGGTATTTATATACAATCATAATATGTATATATGTATATATAATAGTAATTATCAATTATTTGCTAACATTAACATTTTCTGTTTCAGATGGACGAGGCCACATTTCGTGAGTTGACGGATGCTGACCTGCCTTTCGATGCGGATGAGTTGCTGGCAGATGACCCTCAGCCTGCAGGCGCTCTAGGGAGTACGCGGAGGGGGCGCGGTCTTGCACGATTGATGATTCCTGACCCCGTCCCCGAGCGACGCCCACGTCTTGGGTTTGATCCGCGCACCCGGAGGTGTGATAACCTGTGTGATAACATGTGGATTTGACTAAGATTTCATTAATCTATTCACATAATAAATGTTTATTATTTTTTCATTTTTTCGCATATAGCAGTCGGACAGGGCAGCGCTATTTTGCGCAACTATTTCTCTCAGTCGTGGACCACATGGGAGCAGATTCCCATTGATGTGCAGCAGGCCATGTTCGGCCATTGGTTGGTACGTACGTAAATAAATAATTTTTATTTTGAAAATTATTTCATTTCTAACTTGATATTTTGATTTATTTGTAGGGTTTATGGTATCCGATCGAGGATACCATGCGTGACGCCATCCACGAGGCACGGGAGGTGGCCATGCGTGATCGTCTTCGTCAGTTTTTGCACAATTTAAGAAAAGATGCGATGAAGAAAGCAGGAGTGTCAGATTTTGAGGAGTCATGTAGAGCACACCAACCAGAGTATATTTCATCCCATGTATGGGATGGATTATGTGCGCACTGGTTGAGTGGTGCCTTTCAGAGGAGATCATCTGTGGGGAGGCAGAATCAGGGGAGACAGGAGGTGACTCATCGAGCTGGGAGTCGTTCTTTCAGTACTCATAGACAGCATCTGGTACGTACATTATTTATAAATATTTTATATAACTATAAATATTAACAGTTTATTTTTTATTCTTATAGGCTGTCGAGCACCCCGATATTACAGAGTACGACGTATATCGGAGGATGTATAGTGATCCTGCTACTGGGGAGCTCAGAGGTGATCGTCAGCATCACATCATGGTCAGTATTATTTTTTTTCAAGTTTAAAAATTAACTGCATATAATATATTCACAATTTTAATTTTAAATTGCAACTATAGGAGTCATATGAGGCCGCAGCGGCACAGGCCCGGCCTGAGAGTCAGGCCGAGTCATCAGATCAGACCATTGCCCGTCAGTTTGATGAGGCGGCATGGATGCAGGCCACCCAGTATGCCTTCGAGAAGGGCCGGGTAGTTGGTATCGGCTCTCGACTGACTCCCAGAGATTATTATGGCAGTGCTGCGATGTCGGCGTCCAGCTCGAGAGGAGCTCGTGCATCTTCTTCTACATAGTATGAGGATCAGTTGCGATCTCAGACTGCACAGATAGAGAGTCTCCGACAGGAGCAGGATCAGATGCGTCAGCAGCATGAGGAGGAGCGTCGACGCCAGCAGCAGTTGTACGAGGAGCAGACGAGTCGGTGGCAGCAGCAGCATCAGGAGCAGATGGAGTACATGCGCCGACTCACTCATGCTTTAGGGATGGAGTTTCCTCCACCACCATCTGCAGATCCCCCACCTCCCCCCCTCCTCCTTCAGATTAGAGTTTGTATTTCTGTTATAAAATTTGTGAAATCAAAATATATTTTTTTTCTATTCGTAGTTTCTGTCTCATTATAAAATATTAATAATATTATATTTTTAAATAACAATATTAATATGAATAATAATATTATTTATATTTTATAATATTAAATTATATATATATATTAAAATTTTATATATATATTAAAATTTTATATATATATTAAAATTTTATAATATTAAAATTTAATTATTTTTTTTGTAATACTTGAATTATTTGAATATTTGAATGTAAAATAATTCTATTATTTTTATATTAATTAAAATAACTTATTAATATTTTTTTTATTTATAAATTATAATTGTAATATTATTATATTAATTAAATCATTTATTAATATTCTATTATTTTTTATTTTTGAATTATAATTCTACTATTATTATAGTAATTAAAATAATTTATTATTTTCATTTCTAAATTATAATTCTATTATTATATTAATTAAAATAATTTATTAATAATTTATTTTTTTTATTTTTTTTATAGTATTTGCGACGGGATACTATGTCCGTCGCAAATACTAGTATTATTAATAGTTTTTATTTTTTTTAAAAAAATAGTATTTGCGACGGGATACTACTCCCGTCGCAAATACTAGTATTATTAAATTTTTATTTATTTTTTAAAAAAATAGTTTTTGCGACGGAACCGTCGCAAAAGCGATTGCGATGGGACCCGTCGCAAAAGGTATTTGCGACGGGTCCCGTCGCAAAAACTATTTTAAAAGTTTTTTACAAAAATACGGAATAATATTTGCGATGGGGAGAATGTCCATCGCAAAAAAAGGCTTTAGCGACGGGCCCGTCGCAAATAAGTGTAGTTGCGACGGCGTTTTCAGCAACGGGCTATTTGCGACGGGACCCCGTCGCAAATGGCTATTTGCGACGGGATCCCGTCGCAAATACCTGTTTTTCTAGTAGTGAAGATGAAACCATATAATTCATTAATCATACCCTGGCCGGAGGGGGAATTGGTAATCACTTTAGATGAAACCCTTTCCGCCTCGGTTGGAGAAGATGACGCCACTCTAAGGCCTTATTCATATAACCCTCATGAAATAAATAAATTCAAATGAAACTTTAAATATAATGAGTATAAATGGAATCATGATTTATAATATTAAAGGTAATGTATATGAACCACATTAATGAAAAAAGTGGTGAATATAGAATATGTCTCATTTAAATAAAAGTGATATGAGAAACCCTTACCTTAGGTCTGACTTGCTTCATATTTGTTTGAACCCCCTATATAATAAATATAGATTTATTATATATATATATATATATATATATATATTCCATAACCATACTCATATATATAATTCCATATATTATTTACTTGTAACAATTTATCAACCATTTATTTATAATTATTTATTAAAAAAACTATTTCAAGTTATAATTGGTCCATTTTTCAAGTATGTTTCGGTTTGGTAGTTTCAGTCCCTAAAATTTGATCAAGGTTACTTAATTTATAGAATGTTAACCAGAATATAAATATTTTATATATTAATTATATATAGAGAGAGTCATCCATAAATTATAAAGAAATAAAAATTAATTACATTGTTTATGGAGATGGTAGGTCGTACGTATGTATAAACACTATTTTCACTTTTCGACAGATGGAATGAAATAAAGATAAATAACAATTCATATTTAGAAAATAATTATTATATTATAAATATTTATTAAACCTACCCTTATTACCATTCTTATAAATCTTAAATGAAAAAATAGATCACATCGCTTTATAGAGGTGGTAGTCCACACATACGCATGAGAGACATTGTCGTTTTCCAATGGATTGGAAGTTAAGAAAGTAGATATGGTATTATAATTACATAATAAAAATTATTTCATAGATATAATATATAAACATTAAAAGAATTATAATAACCATCCATGAATGATGGTGATGAAAAATGAATAGTATCTCAATGTGGAGGCAGTAGTCAATATGTATGCATGACAGATACCTTCTCTTGCCATTTTGATGGAAAATAGGGTGGATAATGGTTGTTTCATAATCATAAAAATATTTTAGTATATTTATGATACTTAATTTATTATTTTATGATAAATATCATATATTAAAAGGAGTTAAAAGAATAATTAAAAAAATAAAGTGATCAGGAAAGGTGATTACCTCTTCTTTGAAAGAACTCCTTTATATATCCTCTTAAGAACCATAGGGTGGGTATTTTCGGAAGACCATAACCTCTATAAAAAGCTTAATGATTTTTGTGAGTGATTTTTTAGTGTTTTTTTAAGATAAAAGGCTCAAAATTTGTGAATAAGGGAGGAGAGGAGGTTTCTTTTTATAATTGAGATGAGTGACACACTTGTAATTTTTCAAAGTTTTAAAATATTATTAAGTCGATTTCTTGGAGAAATGGTTCCAAGATGACTCATATTAGATAGTGATAAGTTTAAGGTCTAAATAAAACAAACCAATGGTCTTTAAGAATGTTTTTAGGTCATTTTAACACATAATTATTCAGATTAACCTCTAGTAAACTTGTTTTAACCTAAACCAAGATAATGACTTTTTAAATATTAAAGGGTTACAATTTTACTTATAAGTTAACAATTAGATCATAAATGGACAAGTGGTTACATTTTCAGACAATTATAATACTACTTTTCCTCTTAAAATATTTTTATTATTTTAAAATAATTTAATAAATTATTATTTTTCATAAAATATCATTAATATCATTATTACACTATTCATTTAATTTGACTTTAAATACATAAAGACAAAGATATAATTAGAATATAAACCTTCAAAACATCCTTAATATTTTATATTATTCTATAAATTTAAAAAACTCAATAATTCGTCAAATTTTTATTACTTTAAATATTTTTAAAATCAGTAATTTTATTTTTCTATTAATTTAATAAATATTGTAATTGTGTTATGTAAGAATTTAAGATAATTATTCAATCACTAAAAATATAAAATAAATTGGAATTATAAACAAAATAAATTTATATATCAAATAAACAATTATAACCAAACATATCCTCTTTTATCCTCACGTAAAAATTTTACATATATTAAATTCAAGAGAGTGGCATTCTATATTTATTATTTTCATAAAATTATATAGAGAACATAATCAAAGACCAATTTAACTATGTGTCCATGTATTAGATAATTGGATGTAAATGGATGAACTAAATACAAATAATAGGATAACCAAAAGTGTTATATAAATTTTAAAGCTTTATCCAAAAGTTTTAACTAGTTTTACCCATTTTACTCTTACTGGGGAAATAAATATTTACCAAGGTTACTGTCTATAATGACTAAAAATAAAATGAAACTATTAAAAAAATTATCCCATTGATTTAAAATATAGATTCCATTTTTCAAAATTCAATTCAAAAATTTGACAGAATTTAATTTAAAAAAACTGTAAAACATTATGAAGAGAAGCTTTCTAGAAAAAGAAATTTTTTCTAAAAAATAAATGTCTTTATACCAAAATCCTGAGATAAAATTAATTACAATTACATTAATTAGATTATTCCCAATATAATTTAACTAATTTTAATTTTAAAATAATTTTAAAACAAAATTGAACATTTTAAATTCCTTAAATGAAAAAACATATTTTAATAAAAAATATTATTTTTCACAATTCATCGAAAAATTAATCATTTGAGAAATTAATTATAAATTAACTGTAGGATATTTTTCAAATGATGATTTCAAAAATTAATTTCATTTTTAAAAATAAATTTTCTAAAAGTGGTGGAAATTATTTATATTATGAACTGATAAAAATATAGTAAAATTTATTTTTAAGGGAAAATGTATTTTTGAATCATAAAATGATTTTATTAAAAATTGAGTACTTATTTATCAATATTTTTTATTTATCTAAGAAAATTTTAAATAATTTTCAAAATTTGTATATTCCTATTCATAACGCCAGTTTTAACTGCTCAGTTAACAAACAAATTTAAATAATAATATTTTAATAGTATATCATGGTGTGATTAAGCTTGGTGTTGTGTGTAACACATGCTATCAAAGAAATTAAATTTATTTAAGGAGAGATATATTCTAAAATATTGTGGTGTTACATACTACCCCCCTTAAATAAAATTTTCCCTCAAAATTTTATCCAAGTCGTCAAATGTTCAATATTTGAAAATACCTATATTGAAACCCACATCATAGAGAGGGATAATAAAACATCCTTTAAAAAGGGAAAGTGAGAAATATAAAGGTTACCTAAAATAATACATAATCGGGTTCCTAGATAAGGGGAATATTAGTGGGAATTTAAACTATAGACGTGTTGAAGAAAAATAACATCCAAATACTAATAGAGATTGATAGAGAACAATGTCATGAGAAAGTTAACGAACACAAAATCATAAATTAGTAAGGGTTGAAAAGGTCATAAAATCATCAAAAATGAAGGTAAAAGTATAACATTTTTTATTTAAAGATCTTTTTCCTAAAGTCAAGAGATTATTTATCTATTAATATAAACAACATGGTAATTGTACTTACCTAATTTCTTTCCATTTTATAAGCACAATTTCATCCCTTGGTTGTGCTTCTATGAATTTATATTTCATCTCTTATTCAATGAAATGTATATTTAAGATGAATTTTTCATATGCGGAGCACTAAAATTTTCTTTTAACATATCATAATATTCATAAAACAATGAAAATTCATTCCTTATTTCTCTTAATATTAACCAAAACAAAAATGGTTAGCATAGGTTATCCAATATAGATCTCTAAAATATCAACAATAATACTAAAAGTTTAACTTAATGTAACACCCCAAGATTTCATAGTAAATTATTTTCTTTAAAATAATTCAATAGCTTGCATTACACGCAACACCAAGTTCGAGCGCACCACGACTTACCAAACTAACCATTAAAAAGGAAGTTATGAATAGTATTAACTGAATTTTAAATTTTATATACTCCATATAATTTTAATATCCATATTATGTGTTTCTTAGATATAATATAATAACAAATTCAATTTTTCAGATAAAATAAGTATTTTTCAAAAAATGCAATTTTACTGCCTTTTAATGGTGAACCCTTTTTAAATACAATATTTGACACTTTTATATATTCAATTTGACAAAATAAACTTCTTATTTAGAATCAAGACATAAAAAATTTAGTTTTGATAAATTTTTAGTGCTTTTCTGATAACTTTCATATTTTGATGAATAGTAAAAAATACAAAATTTTAATTGAAAACATATTTTTTAGTCAAAATAATTTATAGTGTTAAATTATACATTTGAATGGTTTTTAATTATAATTATATTTTATTTTTATTATTTAATCAAATATTCTTTATCGGAATTAATTTTATATTTAAATTGGACAAAAACACATATCAATCTTTTGATAGTTTTTACCTCTCAAAAACTCGCTTTCTGGTTTTGACAACGGGAATATTTTTTAAAATTAATTAATACAACTTCTATGTTTTGAATTTTGAAAAATAGACATCATTTTTGAATTTGTAATATCAAAATTATCTTTCGGTGAATTTTTGATATTTTTCTAAGAACATTCAATTTTTGATAAATAGTGAAAAACATTGCGTTATTGTTTAAAGCCAACTTTTTATTTTAATAATTATTTTTAATTTAAATTTATTTTAAAGTAAAAATAGATACATAATATGTATATAATTTCAATATAATTCATTAAAGTCATTTTATAATAAGATTAGATATATAAAATTTTATTGAACTTTTTACCGTCTTTTACCCACCTTCTAGGCACATTTGCAAATTTACAAAAAACGTAATTTTACTGCTTATGTGAATTTAATTTCAAAACTCCGAGAGACAAAGATGACATAAGTAAGTAAAATGTGGTTAAATAGGATGAAAATAATTTTTGGTGAATAGTAACTTTTGATTTTTATTTACCACGGTTAAAAATAAATAGGGCAAGTAAAGGTAAAAATGATATTATAATTACCCTAACACATGTCCTAATTCTATTGGAAAAGTGTATTTCGACCAAAATTAACCTTAGGAATATAATATTATCCTTTTTAATACACTTGGATTAGATTAGGACATTTATTATTATTTTATTTAAAGAATAGTTAAAAGTGTTAAATTCAAATTTTAATAACTAAACCATTTTTAATATAGGGTTATACATAAGATAAATTCGACTTTAAATATTAATAGGAAAGATAAAATTATTTCCTACATCATGGTATTTTATTTATAATTTTTAGACATTAAATAATTAAATTTATTTATGACACAATGATGATGCATTAATTACCTTATTAATGAAAGAATAAACTAATTGATATTATAAATATACAAATAAATGTAAATTGAGACTTTTTATGCATTCCACTAATTTTCTAGGTTAATATGACATGTTTGGGTTTATTTAATTTATTTTTTTCTAAGTAATAAATTTTTTTTGACATTAAAAAAACCAAATACTAAATAGTTTCAAAATTGACAAAAATGAGTTTTCAAAACAAATACTATATTATTAAATGATAAAATATTTCTAAAAATATAAGGTTCATCAAAAGGACTTATATAATGATATAAATGTCATTAATTAACCACTATATTTTCTCTTGTAATTTTATAGTAATTTTATTAACCATGTAATATAAAAATACAAGAAAACATTGTAAGAGTTAAACTATTTAACTAAGAATTAAATCTAAAAGATAAAGTTAATATGGTGACCTAAACTTGTCTAAAACCTATTGGTTAAGAACATTTCTAGCCATACCAACTTTATCCTAGAAATAAATCCTTTTGGTGCCATAATAAATCGAAAATGATTTTATAATAAAATAATATTTCAAGCTTTTCCTAAAGTGACCCTCACCTCTCTTATAAAAGGGTACTTCACCTTCTCTTAATTTCACACCTCCACAGATAATTTCCTAGGCCAAACCCTACTAAAATATACTTACAACTACCCTCACTTAAACTTAGTGACATTAATTTTATCATAAATACAATCTCAGTATCCCCTTTGATCAAATCAAAAGGAAGCACCCGAAGAAGAGGTAATAATTTCATCACCTCTTTCAAAGTTCTTTTCTTATTCCACTTCCTCTTTTTTTCATAAAAAATAATAAATACAGTACCTTATACATACTTTGATGTTATTATAAATATGGTACAACAACAGTCATTATTATATCCATCCTATGAATGAGAAAGTCACCATACATGCCTATGTACGGCTTACCATCTCCACGTCATGGTGTAGTTTTTTATTCAACACTTCCTTATTTGGATGGGTATAATAATGATGTATAATTGATGTAAATAATAAAAATAACATGTTAATGATTATTTATATGTAATATACCATCCAATTACATTCAATTTCACCATCAATAGAATGATATTGTCGCCCATGCGTATGTACGGATTATCGTCTCCACAAACTCAATGAGATTCATTCCCCATCGTAACCATTCAAGAATAATTTTCATTTTATGATTAAAAATAATGTTTAAGAACTTAATATAATTCTTTATATGAATCAAATACATCCTATCCATGACAAACATGACTTACGAGACAAAACATGTAAAGTAAAACGAATCAGTTGACACCCGAAACAATGATACTACTGAAATATTATTAACAAAGCAATATTAGAAGATCATTTATAATATAATATTAATGTATGTGGTTATTTTATAATTTAACAACAATTATTTTACTATTATAAAGTATTTTAACATACCCTTGACTAAGGAAAATTACAAGTTAAGGGTTTTTCATCTCACTTCTTATTCTCGTGAGATTCATGCTATATTGTCACTATTTCTTTTTGTGTGGTGTATGTACTACCCATGATTGTATTATTTGTGTAATATAATTTAATTTATGGGTATTTACATATTAATTGTATTATCCTTCTTTCATGGGGTGTATATTTCCTAAGTTACCAAATTGGTAAGGGAATTTCTAATTTTTATTTCCACTCATTGGGTTTTATGCAAACTTAATTGATTATTTTACTCCAAGATTATGTGTGAAATCACATTTTATTTAATTATGTAGTAATTTCCTCTTTAATTTGTGTTTATATACTTTTGATACACATAATCACTCCATTGATAAATTCTCAAGTCATCTATATGAACTTGATAAGAGTAATCTTAACTCAATTTCCATTCATTGCGTTAAACATCCAAGTCATTGGTGTTGTTTTTTTAAAAGAATATGTGTGAATATAATATGATTGATTTATACTTAATATCCAATAATATTGAGTGTATTTATATTTTTCACTCATAATTATGTCATTAATTTAACCTTAACCTAGGGATACGGTCTTTATAAGGGATTTCATCTCAATTTACATTCCATTGAGACTTTTTTTTGTTATGCACCAATTCACTTTTATAGGTGTACATACTTTAATTTGACATAGTATATCATGAATCCCTTTATTCTCATGATATTATAAAGTTTTTATTACCTCAATTATTTGTATTCAAGCATCTCTCATTTGGTTAGGAACTCTGACTAAAATATCACTTTAAATATTTTAAAGATTTATTCTTCAAAATCATTCTCATTAATGTCCATGTTTTAAAAATGGTTTCAATAATTTATTTATATGGAAATGAATGTTTTTAAATTAAAATTCCTTTCAAAAGTTTCAAAGTGGTATGTGACACTTTGATTCAAAAATCTCTTTTAAATAACTTCTTTGATAAATAGTGCGACTTTTAAATATTTTCAAGAAAAGGGGGATATTTCTATCAAATAGTTTTATTGATTATTTTAATCTATGTAAATATCCTTCATTGTGTTTTACTCTTGATTGAGGTTTATTTATTATAATAAAATCATCCATATTGTATTTAATGATTTATATTTTATTGTGGATGTGCTATTTTTATACCATTCATGGTTTATGGTTAAAGTATTAACATTTTGTATGCTAGTTTTAATATGAATGTTTATGTTATCTGTAAACCTATTCATATAAGGAATGCATTGGAATTAGTAATTGATGGGTGGATCCCACTATAGCTCCTCTATTCATTGGTAGGTCTTATGATACAAACTAGTATCTTGGCACAAGGCCTTGACAAAATCTTTATTTGTAGTCTTGGCATGAGGCCTCGACTATGTGGTTATGATGTCCGGCATTATGAATTCCATCATTATGAAATTATTTATTGATATTACATGTGATTATTCGACTAGTATAATATCCATGTGAATAAGTAAATGGAATTATTTATTTATATTTTCCATATTATTCTAGAGTTTAAGTTTAAAAGGCTTGTGTTTTAGTCTTATACATTGCCTTAAATGTTTATGCTTATTTATGAATATTTCCTCTATATTGTTATCCTTACTGAGCATTTTATATCACCCCTTTCTCTATTTTATCTTTCACAGAATGTGAAGAAGTATATTATGACTGACTTGTTGGGATAATCTAAGGGATATGAGTGTGTTCAAATGAGACACAATGTTGTTGTTTTTTCATTTCATAATGTAATGTAAAACTTATGTCTATATCTAGAACTTCCAAGGCTACTAAAGTGATCAATATTTAAGGATTTGATCCCTTGAGATCGTGAAAATGTTGCCTAATAATGCACGGACTCTGGGTAACGAGGTTTAGGGCGCTAAATTTGGTATCAAAGGAAGTTTAGTACAAACCTTGAAACTAGATTTAGAAAAACTATTATTAGAAAACATTACCCTAATATAGAATTCGAAGATTAGTATAGAATAAATTCTTATAATTTTGGTATTGTAGAGATTTTGTGAATTTTCCAAGCAATACATCCATGTCTGGATACGAGCAGGTAGAGGCAGCTCTAGCATATATGTATCTAGGGGTAAAACCTAAAAACACTGCATTGAGCTAGACTCGAACAGGAACTGGTGCACAACAACGGGTCTTGCTGCACTCTTGGTTACGACACTCCTGAGGGATATGCTTAGGATAATTCACATTTTCTTTACAAATCGATCTGAAGGATTTTAATATAATATGAGAATAAATAACATTGGTTAATCCTAAGGTGTTTTATATTGAAAATAATGTGTCATGATATTCTCTAAATGATTTTATGACTATTTTTACTCACACTATGCTTTACGGTTTTAGTCAATGGCTGGATTCCAAGGAATTCATAGTAACATTGAACATGATGTACAAGGTGGGAATGATAATGGAAATGAGCAACTATATATAATTTTGATAGACGTAAAAGATATTCTATTCATATCGAAGAAGGTTTCCAAAAATATGATCAACAACATATAAATTAACCAACTCCCAAAATCAACAAATAAGAGAAAGGCGGAGAATGATAAGATCTCCAACAGTGGAGACTGTGGAGAAAAGAAAGCTCAAATTCCATCATGCAGGAAATGTGGAAGGAGACACCCCGAAAAGCGTCTCAATGGAAGAAAGAAATGTTTTATGTGTGTGAAATAAGGACATAAAGTAAAAAATTGCTGAGTAAAAATGAAGAGTAATATAGAAGAAAATAAAAATGATCCTAAGAATCCATTTACAGTAATTTTCCGTAAATGTCGGGGGTCTGGGCATTACCCGAGTCAATTCCCTATTCTATAGGGTAACCACTAGGTCAAGGAAGAACCTATGTCGAAATAAATGGATGGAGAAATGTTTAAAAGTATTAATACTCTTTTTTTATGTGATTTCTTTGGAATACTTTTCTCTTGTATGTGTAACCCTGTAGTTCGTTCTGTGAAAATTATATTTGAGGAATAATTATCTTTTCTTTGTGGATATAGTTATAAAGAACCATTTGGGTTTATATGATCCTTGAATTTGAGAAAATTATAGGTTATCAATTTTTGGGATGAAAATGTGAGGTATGACATAACATTTAAGGTCAAATTATTTTATGGTTATTTTGAGGAATTTATCTCATTTTGGTAATGTTATAAAATATATTTTTTGAAAAAGGACAACACACAGACTACGTGAGAACCCGTCGTGTCGGACAAAGCTGCAGGAATCAAACCCACAACCAAAGAGCAACTGAGATTTATCGCCTACCATTGGACTATGTGAAGTCCCAGGTTAGAGTGACTGATTCTTTTTAGTTAAAAGATTTTATTGATCAATAATAATTTTATTTGGGATATTATGTTTTATCAAATGGATATCCATTGTATAAGAAAATTATTTTGTGATTAAGTGATAAGTGTTATTTTGGAAGATGTTTGCTCTATTGGGAACACTATATGCCTAAGGAAAATATAATACTATGGGATTTCATTTGAGGAGTAATGGTGGATTTTTATTTTGGAAGAATCTTTGTTTTTTATAGAGATTTAGGTTATTAATTTAAATGATTAACCTATCATAAAGAATATGTGATTTAGTTAATTACACTTCAGTATGAGACTTTAAGAGTAGTTTATGTTATTTGGAGATAAATGATAAGATTTACAATAAAATACTGTGTGATTAAGTTCTTCTAAGTTTTGGGTTTCAATCTTATTTTGGGTTATATTGAAGGACTTTAAAGACAATTTTTTATTTAATGGTCTTTATTGATCCTTCGGTATTATTTGTTTAATTTTGGAAATTAAGAATAGTATTTCTTTCTATAAAGTATTAACCATTTTGGGGATCGTCTAATCTTGTACTAGCCATTTTGGTTTTGTTTAATATCTAAAGACAAGGTAAATACATAGTTCATCCTTTGTAGATTATGTGATTCTCTAGAAGTTGATTCTAGCGCTTCAGGTGTGACCTAGTCATCTTGAATACTCGTTTTTTGGAGAAAATATAAGTTAGTGGTAGAAATTTATTAAAGGATGAAACTCTACTTGAAGAGTAAGTATATCTCTTTATGTTCTTATTTAATCTCATAAATAAATTCCTCAACTTTATGAAATGGAACTTAAAACAACAAACGTTGTCTGTTTACTTTCCCTACTGGGAAACTAATGACCATTTAACCCATCAAAATTTTGTGGTTTTCCTATTATTAACTTTATCTTGATCATGTTTTCTATCACTCTCCATAAAAACTTGACACATAATTTATCTTCCATGTTTGTGTTTTACTACATGGAATCCTATTATGGGTTATCTCAGGTCACCTTTGTACTTCTCTTTCTTTCTTATAAAGTGATATTTTTATTGACTCTTTTTCTGATGTGGGAAATTCAATGAAGTTCCCAAGACCAATTTTAAAATTACGAGAACACAATTTAAAAGAGGGGGGAATTATGTAACACCCCAAGATTTCATAGTAAGTTATTTTCTTTAAAGTAATTCAATATCTTGCGCTACACGCAACACCGAGTTCGAGCGCACTACAACTTAGCAAACTAGTCGTCCAAAAAGTGGTTATGAATAGAACTAACTAAATTTTGAATTTTATATAATTAATATAATTTTAATATCTATATTATGTGTTTCTTAGACATAATATAAGAACAAATTAAATTTTTCAGATAAAAGAAGTATTTTTTAAAAAAAATGCAATTTTACCACCTTTTAATGGAGAACCATTTTTAAATACAATATTTGATACTTTTATATATTAAATTTGAAAAAATAAACCTCTTATTTAGAATTAGAAGATAAAAATTTAGTTTTGATAAATTTTCAGTGCTTTTCTAATAACTTTCATATTTTGATGAATAGTGAAAAATACTAAATTTTAATTGAAAACAACTTTTTAAATCAAAATAACTTATAGTGTTAAATTATATATTTGAATGGTTTAGAAGTATCATTATGTTATATTTTTATAATTTAATCAAATTTTGGTCATTGGAAGTAATTTTACATTTAAATTAGACATAAACACATATCAATCTTTTGAGAGTTTTTACTTTTCAAAAACCCGCTTTTTGGTTTTGACAATGAGAATATTTTTTAAAATTAATTAATACAACTTCTATGTTTTTAATTTGGTAAAATAGATATCACTTTTGAATTTTTAATATCAAAATTATATTTGGGTGAATTTTTGGAATTTTTCTAAGAACTTTCAATTTTGATGAATAGTGAAAAACAATGCGTTATTGTTTAAAGATGGATTTTTATTTAAACAATTATTTTATATTTAAATTTATTTTTAACTCAAAATAGATAAATAATAGCTATATTATTTCAATTTAATTTATTGAAGTCATTTTATAATAATATTATATATATAATTTTATTTAACTTTTTACCGTCTTTTACCCACGTTCTAGGAGCATTTGCAAATTTGCATAAAACTTAATTTTACCACTTCTGTGAGTTGAGAATTATTTTTTGTTATGCGCCAATTCACTTTTATATGGTTTACATACTATACTTTGAGATAGTATATCATGAATCCCTTTATTCTCATGATATTATAAAGTTTTTATTACATCAATTATCTGTATTCAAGCGTCTCTCAATTATAAAGTCTCAATGGAATATAAATTGATTATTTTCATCTATTTCAATATCCTTCATTGTATTTTATTCTTTATTGAGGTTGATTTATTATAATACAATCGTCTATATTGTATTTAATGAGCTATGTTTGACAGTGGATTTGCAATTTTTATACCATTCATGGTTTATGGTTGAAGTATTAACATTTAGTATGTTAGTTATAATACGAATGATTATGTTATGTTTCAAATTTTTCATATTAAGAATGAATTAGACATAGTAAGTGATGGGTGGATCCCACTATATCTCATTGATTCATCGGTAGGTCTCATGAGACAAACTAGTGTCTTGGCACAAAGCCTTGACAAAATCTTTATTTATAGTCTTGGAACGTGGCCTTGACTATGTGGTTATGATGTCCAGCATTATGCATTCCATCATTATGAAATTTTCAATTGATATTACATGTAATTATTTGACTAGTAGAATATCAATGTGAATAAGTAAATTGAATTATTTGATTTATCTTTTCCATATTACTCTAAAGTTTAAGTTTAAAAGGCTTGTGTTTTAGTCTTATACATTGCCTTAAATGTTTATGCTCATTTATGAAAGTTTCTGCTATATTGTTATCCTTACTGAGCATCTGAGATCACCCCTTTCTATGACTTATTTTTTCCAGGATGTGAAGAAGGATATTATTACTGACTTGCTGGGATAATATAAGGGATATGAGTGTGTTCAAATGAGAAACAATGTTGTTGTTTTTAATTTCATAATGTAATGTAAAACTTATATATGTATCTAGTACTTCCAAGGATACTAAACTTATCGGTCTTTCATGATTTTATCCTATATGATCATGCCAATGTTATGTAATAATGCACTGACTCTGGGTAACTAGGGTTGGGGCATTACACTTAATCCATTCCATACATAATTAAAATTAAAACTCCCAAATTCATAACCTAAAAGTATGAAAGATTTTATCATTTAATTTAAGATCAATCTAACTATGATCTCCAAATAATATTAAACACTCATAAGTTTATATACCAAAAATTTATATACCCCATCCATATATTCCCCAATATATGCTAATTGTTGCCATAAATATCCAAAACCGCCATAAAACACAATAAAAACATATATGATTCTATAAATTAACTCATTCTTAATTACTCAAATTATGTTTACCTTAATCATATAATATTCCCAACATAGTGTACTTAAAATTAATCACTTAGTCACTAAAGAAAATTTCAATCCCATGGTTATCTATAAAATATATTCCCAAAATGTAAAAAAAAATAACCTAATCAACCATAATCACCTCAACATCAATGATCATATTAACCATAAAGGTTATCAATAACATTAAACTTATGTCCACAAAATATAAAATCATTATTCCTCAAATAATCTTTTCACTAAAACATATACTAAATAAAAGGTTTTTTTACCATAAATGTCTCTCAAAATATCCTTAATCATGTTAAAATCCCATCACATAAAACCTAAAAATGGGTATCTATACCTTTAAACTTATGATTAACCTTAGATTTATCAACCTAAGAAAACTTAGGTTTACTCATATCACTATGTCATATAATAGGACTGTATAGGTTTTATTCTCTCATTCATCATAATACTTCATAAATAAAATATGAATTAACCCTATAATATACCCTGAGAGTTTCAAACTGGGTTCACAATAAGGGTACACTCACCATGCACCATAATGATGGTCGAGATATATTTGACCAATTCTTTTTGGGTTTATTATCCCAAGAAACATATGTGTCAAAAGAAAATATACTTATAATATCCATACATGGATATATTGATTGGAAAACAATATAATTTATACCTTAGAAAAACTTTATGGTATTATCCTATAATTAGATATATCCTCAAAGTTTTTCATAGGGTTATGTTTGTAGTTCCCCAACTCGGATTCCACTTAAAATTTTTCTCTATGATGATTGGTCACTGATCCTTACGAATGCCTCCCTATATGATAAAGGTTTCTGACTAGCAGCGAGGGTTTGAGAGGTGATAGTGGGAGACAATACCCTCATGTGGTGATAATAATAATGGACTATATCTAAATATAGAAGTTGAATAAATACCATAAACAATATAACAAAAAAATAAACTCAACGTAACTATAACAAGACAACAGAAAGAATAACACCAAAACATGCCAAAAAGGCATGATACCATCTATAGATGAAACATACCATAACAATTCGTACATGAAAGATAATTAATTAGGTTATCCCATGGATGACCATCAGTACATATGTATATAAATCAAGCTAAACAAAAAAGGAAACTCTATCCTGATTTCAGAACCACCATGGTCTAATGATATCCATCTCATGCTATGTAGTGCAACTCGGTCATGAAAGTACATCTCTACAGCCTATCCCTTTACCTGATCTTAGAGACACAAATTCTAAACACATCCTGAGGGCCCATGTGGGTGTGAGAATAAATATCAGCAGGACACCACCAACGTGTTCCTATCTTACATCTATAATTATGTAAATGTATGATGAATATAAATAAAAAAGTCATTACACAATCATTTAAAAAAATAACTAGTTCTCTTGTGATCTTCATACATAAGGAATCAATCACCTACTTCATTAATCTCCAGAATAAGTCTTAACACAAACCCCCAATTATATATATAGAATATAGTAAATGTCTTTATATATATCATTGCAGTGGAGAGGATCCATAGATTAGTGCCCAAGGAATCCCTGATGAGTATCATACTAGGTGAACCCCTGGGATCCACCTATAATCATGTCACCCAAAACATAAAGCCATAAATCATCCAACATTCAAAAGGAATGCCCAATCAATAAGATCCAGGTCCCTTGGACCTCTTTTCAAAAGACCCCATTGGCTCTCAGCCCGACGTCCTGAGGTATGGCGATGTATTTCCTCCAATATATAATTACTTTAAACTCATCATCTAACACCCTAAGTCATGGTGATGTTCCTCCCCTCAATATCCCATCCCAATGGCCTTGAGTGTCACAGTGAGTCTCATCCTATAACTGGTGTTCTCAACACCATCAATCGATGGTCCATCACCATCCATAAGGATTTATATGGTGATCACCCCCAATGTATCTAATGGTGAATAAAATCACAAAAAGTCTTGTATTCTACAAGATCCCCCATACACAATAAGTGTTCATCACTACCTCAACTAATTCTTATCTGTGTGTACATGAATCCAACGGTGTGTTGGCCAACAAATGGTGAGCAGTAATTACCAAACAACCTAAGCCACATCATCTGCAACCTCGTTCCCTTATGACCATATTGCTAAATACTAATGGTCATCAATATCTCAAGTCCCATGGTCCATTCCCTCATATTGAAAACCTCATTTCCTCAAATCCTTATGAACAATTTTCCTTAACCTAGTGATCAGCATCACCCCAAGTATCTCAGGCCAAGCCCAAACTGAAAAACTATGTAACCACAGTCCAGGTGGTCAACATCACCTCAATCCTCAAGTATTCCCTATCATGTTCCCATGGAACCAGTCATATAAATTTAAAAAAATTAATTTAATTTAAATCATATGTCTAGTCTAAACTACCAAAGTTGGTCCAAGCCCCCTACTTGGCTTAACCATTTGTAGTGTATTAATAAAATGCCCATAGGAATATCATATTATAAAATTAAACATTTAAAAGAAAAAATTTAATTAATTAGGGTCTCACTCTTACAACCTACACGGGATTATTAGAATTAACCGCTAAAACACTCATGAAAACAAGAAGAAAGCTAGGAACCACCAACCTTGTACTAGTAGGCACTCGCTCTTTTGATATGGTCCACTAACTAAGGAAAAAACAAGAGAAAATGGTTTTTTAAATGAATTCCCTAAGAATAGGGAAAAGGAGATCACATGGATTTAGAACTCCATATAGATAGAAAAAAAGGAAATGGAAGATAGTGTATTAAAGGTATTACCAAGATGAATTTATATCCACCAACAGATCAAGAATTGAAGACCGGTCAAAGAAGTTGGTTCAAATCCTAAGTGGGAGAGAAAATAGAGGATCCCCCTACTTTATGAAGATGAAATTTGAGGAAAGGTAGAAAAAAAAGATAAATATAGGAAGGGAAAATGGTAATTTTTACCTTTTTAAAGACCCACACAATTTAGCTATATGGTTTGGATAACCGTGTGCCAATTGTGTGGTTATCTCTGCCTATACACCACATTGTTCATAGTTAGGTGAACATTTTTCCAAATCATACATATCTCATGTGTGACCTATCTATAAAAAATTTTATATGTGTTACACATCCATGAACCCCCACCTCCATGGTTGGACAAAACAGGCTCAATGCACCTGAAGGGCCATACGGTTACTCCTAGGAGGCCGCACGGTTTGATCAAACCATGCACCTTTGTCTACACTTTCCCAAAACTAAGCTCCTAAGTTCTGATAAACCCAAAACCATAAGGCACTTTATAAGTCTTAAATACTATCTAAAATAAGGACTTGGGTTAACCAAACTCTCAAAATTAGGTTCTAAAGATCAAGAGGAAGGTTGGTATGACCAATAAATAGAAAAAAAACAATCTATTTGGGTAATTTTGACCCGCTCAAAAAATTGAGATGTTACAGTCTCCCCACCATAACATATCTCATCCCCAATCTAGAAATATTTACCTATAGATGGTACCAAACCTACCTATATCATCTATATCAAACCGGTCTACCTCGGTTATCAAGTCACAAGTCAACTTCCCTCAAGGATCTCCCCACCTTAGGATTTACCTACCAAATCACTTATGACCCAAACAAAATATTCTGATGGTCCACCAACCATACATAGACTCAAAATTCCTCCCATGATGCATCGTCATTCCTATATATCATCAAGTTCTCAAATCTTTCTCATTTCATTCCTAACACTCATCAAGTCCCACATCTCATCAGATACCCATAAGTACCTGCATCTCAATAAATACCCAAGGATCCTGCATCACAACAGATGTTCAAAATAATCCTTCATAATATAATACATATGAATTCCCATAAAAATATTATTTCCTAAGAACCTCATATAGAATCTGCATCGCATCGATTCCCAAATGCCAACACACCTCATATATGAATCTGCATCGCATTAATACCCACAATAAGTCCCGATGCTAACGCACCTCATATATATTTGCATCATGACTGATGCCAATCCATTTACTAGTGTCTGTATAGTCTAAAAAATACTCATACACCTTTTGCACTAAAACCATCCGAACAAAAAAAAAGGAACCTTTTCATGCCCACTGTATACCTCTAACTATAATTGGCTCCCTAACCCGCTCTAACCCTAGCAGCTCAATAGCATGAAACTGGCCCAATGCCTGACTACATGAGGCATGGACTCCCTATCCAGCTCGTACCAAACCAGGTAATGATAAAATAATTCTTTTAATTTTTTAATTAGAAATTAAATAAAATTGACACTATATTCAATAATGTATATGATAAAACTAGTTTTATGGTTAAAAACATTGTTTTTCTAAAAAATAGTTTTACAGCCTTTTGATGGAGAACCCATTTTAAATCTAGTTTTTGATACTTTTATAAGTTTTATTTGATAAAATAAACTTATTATTTGGAATTTGGACATCAAAATTTACTTTTGTTGAATTTTTTATATTTTTCTGAAAAAATCATATTTTAATGAATAGTGAAAATACTGCATTTTAATTCAGAACTATTTTGTTTGTCTAATTTTTTACATTTTAAGATTAAAAATTTACTTGGTTTTAAGGTATAATTAGATTAATTTTTTTCAGAAAATACAATTTAGTTCATTGGAAGCAATTTCATATTAGAACTGAATAGAAAAACTATGTGAACTTTTGAACGTTTTATGCCAAAAAATCATTTTCTCATTCTATCAAAGGGATTAATTTTTAATTAATTTATGACAATTATTTTTTTTGAATTTGAAAAAATTTATTCTATATTTTTAATCATAAGTTGCAAATTTTTTAAATAGGTTCCTTTTATTTTTGGACATTATGAATAGTAACTTTACTAATTATTTTAATCATCATGGTTAAGGGTAATCAGGTAATAAAAGATTAAAATGATATTATAAATATTATAAAACTACCGTAACACTTGTCCTGATCTTATTTAATGAGTTATTTTCAACCAAGAAAATCTTTGGGAAGAAATTTTGGGCTTTGGAAGCCACTTGTGTGTGATTATAACACTTATAATATTTTATTTAATGTAAAGAGATAAATGTCATAATCATGTCTCTCATAAGTACAATAATTTTAATATGGTGTAATATAATTTATATCTTTTACTATAAATAATATTTATAAATATAAAATTATTATATACATCATGGTAATTTATTTATAATTTTTACTAAATAAATAATTAAATTAAATGGTGACATAATGATGATGGAGTAATTTCTTAATTAAAAAATGAATCAAATAAATGATATTATAAATTTTAAAATAAATATAATTTGATATAATTTATGAAATAAATGAATTTTATGGATTAATTTGACATATTGGTGATGATTTAACAGATTTGGTTCGAACTTATCTTGTTGTTATGATATTTTTTTAAAGTCAACAAATGAAGAGTGTCAAAATTGACACTATTGGTATTTTAAAATATAAATATTTTATTATATTTTATAAAATTTATAAAAATACAAGATTCATCCAAATAGTTTTGAAAATTCATAATATGTCATAAATGACTCTTTTATTGGTCTTTTTTCATGTTATGGTAACTTTATTAACTCATAAAGTGTAAATAACATGATATGACAGTAAGATTAAAATGGGTAAAATAAGTTTTAAAAAAAAAGATAAGGATTAAAAAATAATGAAAACGTTTTTAATTTTTATTTTATGAACATATTTAAACCCATAATCATCCTATATTCTAACTAAAGTAGTTATGACCAATTTTGAATAGAAAATGAATTTATATTAATTTAATACTTTTAATAATTCTAGGAGTACCCCTCCCCTCTAATAAAAAAATGTCATGATAAAATACAATTTTATTGAATATTTTATTGATAATAAATGAAATAATTTCCTCACATTGTGATAAATAAGTTAATTTATAGAATATTTGGGATTAGATCATTCATTTGAAAATTTCATAGAAATTCCAGTTTTACTCTTTGAAAATTCACTGTAGAATTTTGGGAATAAATTTTTTTATATAAATTATTTTGACTTAAAATTTTGTAACTATGTTCATGACTCAATAATATACAAATTCAATTTAGGAAAAGGGATATGGATCATGAATTTGAGTGGATTAAATTGTCCATGAAGACAAAGTTGGACGGAACTATCCAGATTAGATATCACTGCACCATTTGAGTTGTATCTTCTTCATTCAAAACTGGATGAGGCCCAAATTTTGAGGGAAGATTGGGGACATGATTCCGAACAAATGATCCCGCTATATGTCTGACTAATTAACGCGTTTTAGGGGCCAACAATGCAGTGAAACGTTGAGTAAAATATTTGGACGAATTTCTCTTTCACATTTTAAAAATATTTGTAACCCTAATCCTATCAAATTATATTTAAAGAATATTTTCACTATTTGGGAGGGTTGGTAGAGGATTTGGTAAGGTTTTTCAAAAAGGGTGGCTCTTGGGAACCCCTCACAACTCTTGGAAGAAGTAATGCCTTGTGCAAATATCTCTTCCAAAAAATGCTCTCCTCTCCCACCTCCACTTTGTTTCTCTTTGTTTTTATGATTTTAACGAGAGTTTTCTTAAATAAATATTATGTATTATTCAATTTTAATATTATTGTTTTTATTATTGGTCTGGAATCTAATATTTTATATGAGATTGGGTGTTCCCCTTTCAATCCATTGCTTATGCCAAACGTCTCCACGATGAACACTCTGCCCATGGAAGAGTGAAAATTTTAACCAAAAACTTAATAGAAAATACACAAAAAAACAAAAATAAAAAACCTAAATATATACCCCAAAATGTTATCCCCTATCCCACACTTAAAATATTGTATTTTATTCAATTTTAACCTATGAGATGATATGTTCACATGAAAAACAGAATTTTAAATAAGACAAATAATATAAAAGTGAAAGGGTTAGGAACAGCACGATATGATCAAGTGATAATGGGGTCATGCAGTGTAATAAAATCCATTGCATCAGTAGAAATCCCCTCAATGTATTTCTTCAATAGTTTCCCATTGACTGTGAAGCTCCTTCTAGTTTTCTCTTGCGAGATATTCACTGCACCATAAGGAAAAACATTAGATATAATAAAAGGACCCAACCATCTGGAACGCAACTTACCAGGCATCAGCTTCATTTTTGAATTATATAGAAGGACTTTCTCTCCAACATGATAATCCTTTTGTTAGATAATTTTATCATGAAATAATTTTTATCTCTCCTTGTATATCCTTGAGTTCTCATATATAGATAATCTAATCTCCTCATGCTCCTGAATTTGAAACTTCCTTTGGATTCCTACTTGGGCCAAATCCATGTTGCATTTCTTTACAGCCCAATAAGCTCGATGATCAACTTCCATAGGGAGATGACACGCTTTCCAAAAAATAATCTGAAATGGGGACATAGCGATGGGTGTCTTTTATGTTGTCCTATAAGCCCAAAGCGCATCATTCAAGCGCTTGCTTCAATCTTTCGTATTCAGTTGCACGGTTTTCTCCAAAATTTGTTTCAACTCCCTATTTAAAACCTCAACCTGGCCATTTGTTTGGGGTGGTATGTTGTTGATGTTTTATGTGTAACTCCATACTTCTAAATAAGGGAAGCAAGATTCCGATTGTAGAAGTGTGTCCCTTGGTCACTGATGATAGCCTTCGGTACTCCAAACCTGCAATAAATATGCGATTTGAGAAAGTCCACAACAACATGAGAATTATCAGTCCTGGTGGCCTTAGCCTCCACCAATTTACTCACATAATCAAAATAAACCAAAATATACAAAAATTCAAAGGAACTAGAAAAACGAACTACAAAATCAATTCCCCATACATCAAAAATCTCACAGAATAGTATGTGTTGTTAGGGTATCTCATGTCTCCTAGAAATGTTCCTAGTGTGTTGTCAATGAAAGCATGACTTACAAAACACATGGGCATCATGGAATAAGCTAGGCCAATATAATCCAGATTCTAAAACATTCCTATCTGTCTTTTGGGGTCCAAATTGTCCACTATAATCAAGTGTGTGACAAAAATGTAAAATAGACTCCAACTCATGATTAGGAACACACCTCTTAATAACTTGGTCACTACACATGCACCAAAGGTATGGATCATCCCAAACATAAAATCTTGACTCACTCTTTAACTTTTGGACTTGATGTTTCTATAAATTTGCAGGGATTTCAGAGACAACAAGGTAGTTAACTAAATCAATATACCAAGGATGCATACCTGAGATGGAATAAAGATGCTCATCAGGGAAAGTGTCCCAAAGTGGTACTTGGTCCAAGGTGTCATACACTAGTGTGTGAGTAAGCCTACTCATGTGGTAAGACACCAATTTTTCTGACCCATTCTTTTCCTTTATCTCAATACCAAATTCTTGAAGAAATAGAATCCATCGGATAAGTCTGTGCTTTACGTCTGGATTCTTCAAGAGGTACCTCAGAGTTGCATGGTCAGAAAAAAAAACTACTTTAGAGCCCAATAAATATGAACGGAATTTATTTAAAGCAAATATTATGGAAATAAACTCCTTTTCCATGGTTGTGTAGTTTGATTGGGCTGAATCTAGTGTCCATGATGCATAGGAAATCACATGTAAACATCCCTCCACCCTCTGAGATAAGTAAGCTCCAACCGCGAAGTTGGAGGCATCACACATAAGCTCAAAAGCAATGTCCCATTGTGGTGTTTGTATGATCAGTGGAGTGGTCAGACACTTCTTCATCTCATTAAATGCTACCCTTAATGAATCATAAAACACAAAATCAGAATCCTTTTCAAGTAATCACATCAAAGGAAGAGAAATCTCACTAAAATCTTTGATGAAGTGCTGATAAAAGCCTTCATGCCCTGGGAAAGATCTAATATCACTCACACATGAAGGATGTGGTAATGATGAAATGATATCTACCTTAGATCTATCAACCTCTATCCCATGTTTTGACACCACATGCCCTAAGACAATTCCATGCCCTACCATGAAATGACACTTTTCAAATTTCAAGACCAGATTCTTCTCAATAAAATGATTCAAAACCTTTCCCAAACTATTTAGACATTTATAAAATGAGGATCCATAAATTGTTAAATCATCCATAAATACCTCTATGTAGGTCTCAATAAAATCAGAAAAATACTCACCATGCATCTCTAGAAGGTACCTGGGGTGTTGAAAAGTCCAAATGGCTTCCTTCAGTAGGAAAATGTGCCAAAGGGATAGGTTAATGTAGTCTTATCTTGATCCTCTAGATCTATAGGAACCTAAAAATATTCATAAAATCCATCCAAGAAACAATAATGTGTCTTTCCAGCTAGTCTCTCAAGCATTTGATCAATAAATGGGAGGGGGAAATGGTCCTTGTGAGTGGACTGATTTAGTTTCCTATAATCAATACACCCACGCCAACTATTTTGAACCCTCATTGGAACTAACTCATCTTTATCATTTTTAACAACAGTAACACCACTTTTCTTAGGCATAAACTGAATGGGACTCACCCACTGGGAATCTGAAATGGGATAGATTATTCCTGCCTCGAGCAATTTTTCAACCACTTTTTTAACAACCTCTAAAAGTGTTGGATTGAGTATCCTTTGTGGCTGCCAAAACGGTTTATCCCTATCCTCCAAAAAAATCCTATGCATGCAAATGGAGGGGCTAATACCTTATATGTTAGCCAAGGTCCACCCGATTGCCTTAATGTTCTCCCTCAAAAGATTAAAAAGTTTTTCTTCATGTTAAAAATGGAGATTATTAACAACGATAATAGGTAATTTCTCACTAATTAACAAGTATTAGTATTTGATATTAGGTGGAAATGGCTTGAGTTCCAATGTAGGGGTGGTGTATGGATGGAGAAATTGAATGAACTGAAATATGTGCACAATGAACATGAGTATCAAAATATACGCCATCAAAATCAAAGAATAAATCATCAAATCCATCAGCATACTCCACAACCATGTTATAATCAGATTGAACATGATCAAAATCAAAATATGAATCCATTTCAAAATCAAATCTAAGAGAGTTTTGTGCATTATAAACAGGTGTTTAAGTACTCTTAGACATAAATCTAGAACCAATACTCACAATCTCCCTAAGCATATGACAATCAAATTCCACGGGGTTTTTATTTGGTGGTTCAAAATGGGAGATAACAAATGCAGAATGGTCCTATGAGGGGTACTTCATGGAGTCCATAACATTAAATATCACAAGTTCATCCCCAAAATCCATGGAAAGTTTACCATCATTGACATTTATGATATTTTTTGTAGTTTTGAGGAAGGGACTACCTATGATAATGGGGGCATGAGAACTTACCTGATTTTCCTCCATGTTAAGCATGTAGAAATCTACTGTAAAGATTATGTCTCTTACCCGGACAAGTATATCCTCAAGTACTCCTGATGGATATGTTGTAGCTCTATTTGCCAACTGCACCACTACTCTCATCGGCTTCAACTCACCAACATGTAAAGAAGAAAATACAGAGTGAGGAATTACATTTATGGAAGCTCCTAAATCAAAAAGTTCATTAGAAAAGTGCAACTCCCCTATGGTGCATGGGATAGTGAATGTCCTTGAATCCTTGCACTTGGTTGGTGTTGCTAGAGTTGGTGTAATGAGTGATGAGATGTTCTTTAAAGATGGATCCTTTCATTTCCCATGAACCCTCTTCGATTGGTAAAAGTTATTTTAAGAATTTGGAATACCTTGGTATTTGTTTAATAGATTCAAGTAGAGGTATTTTGATCTCCACATGCTTGAATGTGTCCAAAACCTCTTTTTGCGTCACCTCTTCTGCCATCTTTTTGGTTTATACAATTCTGTTTGGAAATGGAAGGGGTTTAGGAGGAATATCATCAATATTTTTCTTACCTTTATCTTTATCCTTTGGTTTCTCTTCATCTAGTCTTGAATGGGGCTTCTCTGGATTTTAGGTTAATTCTGCTGGAATGGTAGGTACAGATGTATCATTCATTTTCTTCCCACTTCTCAATGTGATGGCACTGATAGGGCACCCATTCATATCTATTTCTTACACTTCAAAAACTTTTTAGTTCAGACAAGATCTACCCAAAACCCTTATTATAATACCTCCCCACTTTCTTGAGGCCTTATATTTGGCATAAAACCCTCCTTATAGGTGTTGAGTTGTTTATCAAAGGTGATCAACTAAATAAGAGGTATCGTTTTTATTAAAGTGCTTCTATTTTATTTCTTCTTCCACTTTATTCAAATATTCTTCAACCATAATGATATAATAACTCTAGTATCCTTAATGTTATGATATTTTATTATGTTAATATCATCACCTAAATTCATCTCCACTTCCAAAAAATGGGAAAGAAATTAATCATTTGTGCGTACGTGTAAACTATCACCTCCACGAACCGATATAATTAGTTTTCTATAATTGTCTATCATGACTGGTTATAATAATGGATTTAATGTTCATATATGATATTCATGAAATATTAATCATTATTATATAATAATATATCAATTAGGTTCTTACTTTCCATGTGCATAAAAATGATAATGTCGTTCGTGTGTACGTGTGAACTATCACCCCCGCAAAGTGATGTGATTCATTTTTATTCATTAAATCACTTTTATGATATATATAAGTATATATAAATGATTAATATTATGTTAATTATATTTTTATCATTGTTAAAAGATAAAATAACAATTACCTTCTTTCCATAATGATCATTGAAAAATGGAAATGTAACTCATGCGTACATACAGCCTACTATCTTCATGATTATAACATTGTTCGTTTTTCATAACCATGAATAAATGGTTTGATTTAAAAGTATAATTGATTTATAAAAGTGATCATTATTTCATGAAAATTTTTCTAGAGATTATGGAACCATAGCCAATTTGACTAATTTCATTATAACAAAGTCTTCTTGAGCTCAAGTATAGAATATTTATAAAACACCCGATGTGAGTTTAAATAATTAAGTAGTTTTTATAATGTTATAATATGTGATATAAAAGGAATAATAAACTTGAAAAAGGTTCTAAAGAAATTATAATTTAACCTAATTTTATTATTCAGGAATATAAATATTGTATGTGATGAGTCGAATTCAATGTAAGGGACTTCATCTCAATCTCCTTTAATTGAGGCATATTATGATGTTATACACCACCGTATTTTATAAGGTGTATAGTCAACCCATTTTATTTTTACTTTCATTAAAATGTTTTAAAAAATAATATTTTTATATGAATCGTTTTACTAGATTAAAATGTAATGTTTTTAACATATATGGTGACAATGACTTTTTCGTCATCATGACCATTATTTGATATTTGGCTTCCTCTACAAGCCGCAATGTTTTTAAAAGAAAAATAAAAAATGTATTCCCTTTTCAGGTATTTTTTATTGAAAATGTTTTTTTGAATATATTGATTATATCAATATCTTGACATGATATCTTGTGATTGCAAAGTGTAAATTTTATTCTTTCCTTTATTCTTATTTTATGTGTTATGATTATGTTAAGGTTCTTGGGCACTGTTTATGTATATTGGTGGTTCTATGTTAAACTGATGGCGGGTGATCCTATGATAACTCTCCAGTGCATTAAGTAATGATATGGAGTTAACTAGTTGAGTTTCTCCAAATATATTTAGAGAATATACTGTGATGGGTATTCCAAATGTAACTATGAATGTTAATCACTATGTATTCATGAAAGATACAATATAAGAATGATATGGATGTCACGAGTTACCTTTATGATTTATGATTTATATGGAGTTTTATAGGATTATTATTATTTAATGAGTCAAGTTAAAGGTTTTATGTTTTATGGGTGAAAATAATGATTTTGTGAAAAAAAATCATGAGTTTAAAATACTCATGGACTAAAGGTTTCTTTCATTATTTTATGCCCCTTACAAATCTTTTTGTACTCATACCAAGTTTTTGAAATGTTTTCCACGTGCTATAGGGGTGGTTAATAGTAAATAAGAAGTCAAGATTAAGGTTATAAAGATTTTTATCAAGAAAAATAATTCATTTTTTATATTAAAATGTTTTAGATTATGCAAAAATTTATACTGAGTAGACTTTTCTACTCTATAATATTTGAGTTGTTATGTAATAGTTATGGAATAATTATATAAAACTATAAACTTGAAAATATACTCAATTTTAATTAATGTAAATTCTTGAATTAACTCAATATTATGTAATGTTTAAGGTCGGGGCCTTATTGTTGGTATCAGAGGTTGGTTTATAAAACTTTAGGGGTTACGATATTGTTGATAGGATATCCATAAATGATTTTTACTTTATGGTAAAATTTAAATTATATAACATTTTAAGATTACCATGTTTCTTCATCTAATATATGTATATAAAGAATGGTTATCCATGGAGGAAATGGGGAAGATATGTTGGGATGGAATCCAGAGGAAAACAACCTTCCAAATTAGCAATCTAAGATGGTTGGAATCAGAACTAAATAGTTTATTGCAGTGATGGTAGAGTTGACACCAGCTATAAATGGAGGTGGAATCCCTGAATGAGATCAACTAGATCAACTATAGAGGAATATGTTAGTAGTGGAAAATTTCATGAGGCAACATCCTCCATCATTTATAGGATCATCTGACCTTGTGCTAGTTGAAGGTTGGATTAAATACCTAGAAAATATTTTTGATGTCGAAGGGTGTTCAAACAATCAAAAGGTTAGACTTTTTATTTACTGTTTTGAATGTGAAGCCAATAAGTGTTGGTTGATGGTTAAGAATATTAGGTACAATGAGAAGATTGATTATATTTAGTGGGATTAATTCAAAAATATTTTTCTTTAGAAATATTTTCCTAAGGTGGTACGACATAGGACAGAAAAAAAATTCTTGGAATTGAGAAAATTTGAGGATTAAATGTATGAATATGAAGAAAAATTCACTCGACTCTCATGTTACACTCCAAAATTCATCTGATATCTTGATAATAAAATCAATCTTTTTTACTCGGGATTAAAAACAAAGTATCAAAGGGTATTGGCTTCTCATGAGTTAAAAAGTTATAAAAAACTTATTCGATGTGCGAAGAAGGTTAAAATGGAGTTTTCTGGTGATCATGTGTTCTTTAAAAACTAGTAGAAAAATAGGTGAAGGTGGCGGGTGAAAGGAAATAATTCATCAAAAAGTTATAATTGTAAGAAAATTAATTTTATAGTTTGTGATAATTGTGGTAAAAAACACACTGGTGAATGCCTTTTGAATTATAGTAAGTTCTTTTAATGTTGTAAAATGGGAGATAAGGCTCATAATTTAAATGAAAAAGATAATGGTAGTGGTAAGACAAAATCTAATTTACAGTCAGTAAAATGTTTTAAGTATAATGAGATGGGTCATTATGAAAACGACTGTCTGATGAAGAACTTGAATGTTGAGAATCATACAAACTATAAGCAGAAAGGTGTGGTGAAATCCTTTGTAACTACTTAAGAGAATGTTTGGTCATCAAATGAAGTGTTATCAGGTACATTGTTTGTTTATTCAGATTATATCAATGTGTTGTTTTATTCAGGGTCTACACATTCTTTCATTTCTAATAAATTTTCTACTAAATTGGAAATTCCACCTCAAGAAATGAATCTAGAACTTATGGTAAAAACACCTGGGGGAAATGTTGAGGCAAAAATAAATTATAAGAATCTTCATGTCCTTATATGTGGAAATAATTTACCTAAAAACCTTGTTTTTGTCCTAGTAGAGTTTTATGTTATTCTTGGTATGGATTGGATTTCTGTTTACCATGCTAATATTGACTATTGAGCTAAAGAAATTTCCTTTCAGAAAGAATTTCATTTTTTGTACAAGAATAAACCCTTAATATTGATAACATATCAGGAAGATGAGAAACTATTAAAAGATGTAAATGAATGTTATCCTACACATATTGTTGAAAATAAAGGAACTGTTCAAATTAATGATGTGTTAGTGGTAAATGAGTACCTTTATATTTTTTATAATCAGTTCCCTGTTATTATACCTGATCGAGAAGTTAAATTTATTGTTGACTTACTTCCTGGTGCTAATCCAATTTCAAAACCACCTCATCAAATAGCTTAAATTTAACTTTTTGAGTTGAATACTCAATTGTAGGAGTTATTAGATAATGGTTTAATTTCACCTAGAACATCACCATGGGGTGGTCCTGTCTTGTTTGTTAAAAACAAATATAGTTCAATGAGACTTTGCATTGATTATATAGCCTTGAATAACATCACTATTAAGAACAAGTATCTTTTTCATCATATCGATGATTCGTTTGATCATCTATAGGTATCATAATATTTTTTGAAGGTTGACTTGAGTTTAGGGTACCATCAGTTTAAATTAAAGGAAGCAAACATTCCAAAGAATGCATTTCAAACTAGATATATACATTATGAATTTGAAGTTATTTCATTTGGGTTAAATAATGAACCTATTTTATTCATGGATCTTATGAATAGAATATTACATGAGTTCCTGGATAAGTTTCTGGTTGTATTTTTTGATGACATTCTGGTATATTTTAAAAGTAAAGAGGAGCATGAAAGTCAACAAGGGTTTGTTTTGAAAACCTTAAAAGAAAAGAAACTGTATGGGAAATTTAGAAAGTGTGAGTATTCGTTGCAACAAATTTCTTTCCTTGGTCATCTTATTTATAAATATGGAATAACTATTGATCATTCTAAAATGAAAGTTATTGAATAATATCCAAGACCAATAAATATAACCAAGATTTATAGTTTTCTTAGTTTATTAGGCTATTAGTGGAGGTTTGTTGAAAAAGTTTCACAGTTATCTAGCCCATTGACTAAGTTAACTCGAAAAGGTGTTAACATAATCTATAAAAAATAATGTGATGATTATTTTCAAGAATTGAAAAAAAAGATTGGTAAATGCTCTAGTTCCAGCCCTGCCTTCTATAAATAGTGAATTCTTCATCAACAGTGATGCTTCTTTAAAAGTACTTGGTTTTATCCTAATGAATAATGATTAGGTAATTTCTAATAATTAACATCAGATGAAACCTCGTAAGTTAAATTACCCAATAAATGATTTGTAAATTAGTTTCTATTGTTTTTGCTTAAAAAAAATAGAGTCATAATCTATATGGATTATAATGTGAAATATATACGAAACATAAAATTTTAAAGTATATATTCACTTAGAAATAATTAAACATGATACATAGAATATGGTTGGAACTAATCAAGAATTATGATTACACAATTCATTACTATCTGGGAAAAGAAAACAAAGCGGTTGATGCTTTGAGATGAAAAAGTAATACAACATTAAACATGTTACATTTAGAACATGAACCTTTCATTAATTATTTGATAAACATTGTATTGGAAGTTTTTTGTGTATGAAATTGTTATTTTTTGTTTCAGGTTTCAATGAAATCATATCTATCAAACATAATTAAGAAATCATAGAAGGAAAATGGTGAATTGTAGAAAAAGGTAGAATTGGTTCAAAAGGGTAAGTTTCCTGAATTTAACATTGATAAATATTGTTTTTTGAGATTTCGGAATATGTTATGTGTGAATTGTGATTCGCAGTTTAAGAAAGTGTTATTATGTGAAGCTCATAGTTATCTATTTTTAGTTCATCCTTACAGTACTGATTTTTATGGAGACCTTTGGGAGTTTTACTAGTGGGATAGAATAAAAAGAGATATTGATGACTTTAGTGTGAATTGTTTGACTTATCAATAGGTTAAAGAAGAACAAAAATTGTCAAAGGGTATGCTTCATCCTTTTCTAGTTCTAGAGTGGAAATGGAAAAATATATCCATGGATTTTGTAGTGGGATTACCAATGACTTCTTGAGGTAACAATGAGATTTGGGTTACTATTAATTGATTGACTAAATCTGGTCTACTTCTTCTGATTCAAGATATATTGTATCTAGATCAACATTCTTGGATTTATATTAAAGAATTAGTTAGGTTAAATGGAGTTCCTCTCTCCATTATATCTGATTGTGATCCCATATTCACTTATAACTTTTGGAAAGGCCTTTAGAAGTCATTGGGTACTGAATTAAATTTCAGTACATCTTTTCTTCCTCAATCAGATGGGCAGTCAGAGTGAAAAATTATGACATTGGAAGATATGCTATGTGCTTCTTCAATAGATTACCAGGAAATTTGGGATCAATATCTTTCTTTGGTTGAATTTTTTTATAATAATAGTTTTCATTCGAGTATACATATAACACCATTTGAGTCATTATATGGAAAGTAGTGTCAAACTCAAGCTTTTTGGGATGATGTTGGAGAAAGGAATTGATGGAACTAGAGTTGGTAGAGGAAATGGTAGAGAAAGTTTAATTGATTCAGTAACATATGAGAATAGCTTATAGCAGGTAGAAATTTTTTTCAGATAACTGGAGGAATGATCTTTCTTTTGAGGTAGGTGATCAGGTCATTCTAAAATATTCTCCATGGAAAAGTGTGATGTGTTAGGGTAAGAATGGGAATATGAGTTCACAGTTCATTTGACCCTATGAAATTTTATATAAATTTGGATAATTTTCCTAGTGAGTGGATTTTCCTATGATTTTATCCTAGGTACACAATGTTTTTCATGTTTCAATGTTAAGAAAGTATATGCCATATTCATCTCATGTTTTGAGTCCAGAAGTCGTTCAATTGGAAGAGAATCTTTCTTATGAGGAACAACCAGTCCAAGTTCTTAAACGTATAGATAAAGTGTTGCAGAATAAGTTTATCCATCAGGTTAAGTTTTTGTGGAAAACTCATATGTTTAAAGAGAAAACATGGGAATCTGAAAATGCTATTAAGGAAAAATACACCCACTTGTTTGATAAGTGAATAAAATTCTGAGGATGAAATTTCCAAAAGGGGTAAAGAATGTAACAACCCAGATAATGATAAAATAAGTCTTTTAATTTATTAATTATTAATTAAATAAAATATACACTACATTCAATAATGTATATGACAAAACTAGATTTATAGTTAAAAACATTATTTTTCTAAAAACAGTTTTACCACCTTTTTGTGGTGATCCCATTTTAAATGTATTTTTTGATATTTTATAAGTTATATTTTACAAAATAAACTTCTTATTTTGAAATGGGACATAAAAATTTACTTTGGCTTAATTTTTGATATTTTTCTAATAAAATCTATATTTTAATGAATAGTAAAAAATACTGCATTTTAATTTAGAACTGCTTTTTCATCTAATTTTGTTATATTTTTATATTATCCATTTACTTAGTTTTAAGGTATAATTAGATTAATTTTTTATCATTAAATACAATGTAGTTCATTGGAAGAAATTTCAAATTGAAATTGAATAGAAAAACTATGTGAACTTTTGAATGTTTCATGTTAAAAACCCTTTTTTCATTTCATCAAAGAGATTAATTTTTAATGAATTTATGCCAATTATGTGTTTTAAACTTAGAAAAATGGATTCCATATTATTAATCATAAGTTCCAAATTATATAAATATGTCCCTTTTATTTTTGGACATTATGAATAGTAACTTTAGTAATTATTTTTATTACCAGGGTTAAGGGTAAATCGGGAAATTAAATGTTAAAATTATATTATAAATATTATAAAAATACCCTAAAACTTTTAATAATATTTATAGATTAGTTATTTTTTACCAAGAAAATACTTGGGCATAAATTATGTCCTTTTGGAAGCCACTTGGGTGTGATTATGACACTTATGATATTTTATTTGAAGTAAAGACAAATATTTCATAATCATGTCTCTCATAAATATATAAATTTTAATATAGGGCTATATAAGTGATATATTTGAATATAAATAGTATTTATAAATATAAAATGATTATCTATAGAATGTTAATTTCTTTATAATTTTTAATAAAAAAAATAATTAAATTAAATGGTGACATAATGATGATGCAGTAATTTCTTAATAATGAAATAATCAAATAAATGATATTATAAATTTTAAAATAAATATAATTTGACATAATTTATGTCATAAAATAATTTTATGGATGAATTTTACAAGTTGTTAATGATTTTAAGGTGTTTTTTAGAACTTATATTTATTTATGATATTTTTTAAAAGTCAACTAATGGATAGTGTCAACATTTTCACTATTGGTATTTTAAAATATAAAATATTTTATTAAATGGTATAAAATTTATAAAAATACTAGATTCATCTAAATAGTTGGTAAATGTACTAATATATCATAAATGACTCTTTTATTGGTATTTTTTCATGTTATGATAATTATATTAACCCAAAAATTGTAAATAACATGATATCACAATGAGATTAAAAAGGGTAAAATAAGTGTTAGACAATAGTATATGGATTAAAAAATAATAAAAACATGACTAATATTTATTAGAGGGATGGATTTATACCCATAATCATACTATATTTTTACTAAATCAATTAGGATCCATTTGGAATAGAAAATGATATTATATTAATTTAATACTTTTAATAATTCCAAGAGTACCCCTCCCCTCTCCTATAAAAGTGCACCCATTCATCTCTATTCCATACACTTCAAAAAAATCAGAAACATATCTACCCAAAAACCTTTATAGAATACCTCCCCACTTTCTTTAGGCCATATATTAGGCATAACACCCTCCTTATAGGTCTTAAGGTGTTCATCAAAGGTGATCAATCAAAGAAGATGTATCGTTTTTATTTAAGTGTTTCTATTTTATTTATTCTTCAAATTTATTCAAATATTCTTCAGCCATTATGATATAATAACTCCATTATCCTCGATATAATTATACTTTATTATGTTAATATAATTACCTAAATCCATATCCACTTCCATCAAATTGGAAAGGAATTAATCGTTCGTGCATACGTGCAAACTATCACCTCCACGAGGCGACGTGATTCATTTTTATTCATTAAATCACTTGTATGATATATATACGTATATATAAATGATTAATATGATTTTAATGATATTATTATAATTATTAAAATATAAAATAATAATTACCATATTTCTATAATTATCATTGAAAAATGGAAATGTAACTCATGTGTACATACGGCCTACCATCTCCATGATTATAATGTTTTTCATTTTTCATAAGCATGCATAATGGTTTGATTTAAAAGAATAATTTTTGTATAAAAGTTATCATTATTTCATGAAAAAATTTCTAGATATGATGGAATCATGACCACTTTGACTAATAACGTTATACCAAAGTCCTCTTGAGCTCAAGTACTGAATATTGAAAAAATGTCTGATGTGAGTTTAAATAATTAGGTAATTTTTATAAAATTTTAATAAGTGATATAAAAATAATAATAAACTTGAAAATTTTTATCAAGAAAATATAAATTTACCTAACTTTATTATTTAGGTATATAAATATTGTACATGACAAGTTAGACTCAAGGTAAGGGAATTCGTCTCAATCTCCTTTCATTGAGGAATATTTTGATGTTATACCCCACCTTCTTTTATAAGTTTTATAATCATCCCATTTGAATTTTAATTTCATTCAAAGGTTTTCAAAAGGAATATTTTTATACAAAAATATTTTACTAAATGAAAAATGGAATGTTTTTTAATTTATACAGCAACAATGACTTTTCCACCGCCGAGACCATTATTTCATATTTGGATTCTTATACAATCCATAATGTTTTTAAAATAAAAATAAATACCATATTTAATTTTCATGTATTTTGGTATTGAAAATGGATTTGATAATTTATTTATTATATCAATATCTTGAAATTATATCTTGTGATTACAAAGTGGAAAAGTTATTTTTTTCTTTATCCTTGTTTTATATGTTATGATTATATTAAGGTTCTTGGGAATTATTTATGTATATGGGTGGTTCTATGATAAATCAAGGATGGGGGATCCTATGATAGCTCTTTATTTTATTAGGTAATGTGATAGAGTTAACTGGTTAGGTTTCTCTTAAGAGATTTAAATAATATATCGTGATGGATATTCCAAATGTAACCATGAAGGTTACTCCCTATGTAGTTGTGAAAACTAAAATGTAAGAATGGTATGGATTCCACAAGTTACCTTTATGATTCATGACTTATATAAAGTTTTATAGGAATATTTTTATTTCATTTGGTAAGTTAAAGTGTTTATGTTTTGTGGATTAAAATTATGATTTTGTGAAAAAAATCATGAATTTAAAATATTCATGGACAAACGGTTTCTTTACTTATTTTATGCCCCTTACTGAGATTTTTGTCCTTATCCCAAGTTTTTTTAATTTTTTCCATAGGGTATAAGGATGATTAAGAGAAATTAATAATTCAAGATTAATGTTATGAATATTTTTATCAAGAAAACGAATTCATGTTTTATTTTAAAATGTTTTAGACAATGAATAAATGGATAGTGAGTAGACTTTTATACTTGGTAATATTTGATTTGTTATGTAATAGTTATGGCCTAATTCTCTAAAACTCTAAACCTGAAAATATCCTCAATGTTAATGAATGTAAATTCTTGTCTTAACTCAATATTATGTAACATTTAAGGTTGGTTCCTTATATAGCTACACTAGTTATCGACCACTAACTACACTACTAAGTCCCACTACATTTTCCATGACCTTCACATGCAGTTGAATCTTGGATACCAGCTCCTGGTACTGCTCTAGGTCTGACCTCAAATCCTTGAGACTAACCAAGTCCCTCGCTTCTAACTACCTAAGAAGGCTTCTTTCATAACCTCACCAAATTTTCCATCTGGTCGCACACTTAACACTCCTTCAAATCCTAATCACACTGGGTTCAAATGTGCTTGGAATTCCCATACTGTAAAAACACTACTGAATACCCACTACTTGGTGTTATACTTGAATATATGGCCTCACCGCCCTATTGATATTCCTCACAACCCCAATTCTTTCTACATGAAGCATCATTGCTAAGCTCACCTGGAACAATCACCCATCTCGAATAAGACTGGTCCTTTAAGTTTCCCTCAACTATTAGTGACTGATTGACTACCTCTGAGAATAAGTTTTCCTAATGATGTTAACCTTCATTCTAATGACATGCCTCAATAAATCCTCAAAGCGTCGTTCCCTAGAAATTTTTTCACCCACCATATTAGGTGAAAATAAAGATAGATCTGTGAAGCTCAACACATATTCCATGACAAATATATCCCCCTACTAGAGATTCATGAACTCATGAGATCGGTCCACCCTCAGTGTCTTTGGGAAGAAGTTCTCTAAGAACCTCATCTTAAAGTCCTTCAAATATAGTCCCTCAGTTCTTCCTTCCTAAACTTATACACCCCACTAGTGATTTTCTAATCCTTTGAGCATGTATGTCACCATCTTCACCCTTTGACCTAGGGATTTCTTAGGCTGGTGGAAGATGGTATGGACTAACATGATTCTATTATTTGTTATTTGTATTCCACCATCACCCTGAAACAAAGGTGGGTGTTGAGGCCAGAACTCCCGAGTCAGATAATCCATAGATGGATCAGTTCCCTGAGTTCCTCAGTCAATACCTTGAATGACCCAAATCAATCTCGCCCTGATATACTCATCTAACCATGGCCCAAATTCTTCCATATGTAGCTATCCTGCCTTTACCAAAGCCTATACCTATGAATCATGATCCAACCCAACCCTTCGGGGCCTCATACTGATCTTCAAGGAAATCATCTTGTGCACACTCATGTAACACTTTATCATTTCACTCCTAAGGCTCCACTAGAATCCATCTCAGTGTAATCCTACTGAATATGAATCACAATGTTAAAACATCAATAACAGTATATATAAAAATATTTCATATATAGAAATATTTAACAAGAAACTCATCTCATCACTCTTACACTCCCCTATTGCACCATTTAACATGACATCTGGCCTTAAGGCCCCTTACCTACCCATATCAGGGTCATATATCAAGTATTATCCCACATTATGGCCCCATTCCTACCCACATTAGAGTAATGTATCACATAAAATATGTCCTCATGGACCCATGCCTACCCATAAAGGATTTAGGCATCACATATCATCTATCAATATGAGGTAGCTAAGTATAATTCCACCAAAGAGGGTATACATTAAAATTATTTTTAGGTTGTTTATTCACACTTTAAACAACTCACCCATTATAATCATATTTTCCTACCATTATCAGGATCAAGACTATATATCACATGAATATATAATAACATAAAAAACTCATTGGAACTATATGACTACGCTAATTGAATAGAATGACACCAAAAGAGACTAAGCAGAAAAACACTACTTATCTTATTTGTTGACACTTTAAACTACCCAAACCCTCTTAACATGTTCCAAGTTCCCAATGATAATCATGAGAAAGTATACATAATAGGAACCTAAGTTCCTATAATTATGCATAAAAAACCCCCCTTTCCATATTAGGATAATGGTCAAACCACATGACAGATAACCATTACACCAAAGTGCGCCACTCGAGGTGGAAAACAAATCAACTATAAAAACTTGGTATGTTCCTTGTGTATGGGGTTGCAAGCACCCAAACGTGATCTTTGTACCCATTCCAAACTACATCCTAGTATCTATTCTTCCATAGTCTTAATATTAAGACAAAAATTAAAAGTAAAATCATTTGATTCCATTTAACATACCCCAACCCAAATTCCACTTAAAATGATGCTCTAGGCCGGTTGGCCACTAGGCATTAGGTGTGTCTCCCCATATGCTGAAGGATATAGACTAGCAGTGAGGGTCTAAGAGGTGATAGTGGGGTGAGTATACCCTTAGGTGGTGATAATAATAATGGTATATATAAAAATATTTAAGTGGAAGAAAGACCCTAAATAGTATAAGAAACAAATAAACTCAACAAAAGTAGAACAAGATTGCTGAAATAATTTTACCAAAACATGAAAAAAAATGAATAACACCATTTGAAGATGAAACTTACCATAAAAGGTCATAAATGATAGATAATAAATTATGGTATCTCATGGATAACCATTAATACATACATATATATATATATATCATGTTGAACAAAAAAACTTTATCCGGATGAAAGAACCACCATGGTTCAATGCCATATATCCCATATGAAGAAGTTAAACTAAATCATGAAGGTCCATATCTAGAGTTTGAACCCTTACCTGATCTTAGAGACATAAATTATACACACATCCTGAGGGGCCCATGTAGGGTTTGAGAATAAATCTCATTAGGTCACTATAAAAGTGTGTCTCTCTTATATCCATAATTATGCAGGTGTATAGTGAATATAAATAAAACGAAATTTCAAACTCATTTAATAAAATATGTGATTCCATATTATTAGAATCCAAAAAGAATTTATCACCATCTTTTTCCATCATTGGAATAAGTTTGAACATGTACCCCCAATTATATATATGGAATACAGAACATGTCTGCATATATATAATTTTAGTAGTGAGGATCCATGGTTTAGTGCTCAAGGAATCCCCTGATGAGTATCATAATAAGTGAACCCCTAGTTTCCACCTATGATCATGTTACCTGAAACCTCATTCCATCAATAATCCAATATCCAAAAGGCATTCCTAATCAAAAAGATCCAGGTCCCTCGTATCGCCGCTCAAAAGTCCATGTCGGCTCTTAGCCCAATATCATCAGGCACAGTAATGTATTTCCTCCAATATATAATCAATTTCATCTCAACAGTCAACATCCTAAGGCATGGTGATGTATGTCCCCTCAATATCCTGGACCAATGGCCTCAAGTATCATGGCGAGTATCAACCCCCAACTGATGGTCTCAACACTATCAACTAATGGTCTATCACCATCCACGTGACTTTCTATGGTGAGCACCCACAATGTCTTTGATGGTCAACACTATCACCTAATATTTATAATCTAATGGGACCTCCACCCACAATGAGTGTTCAAAACCACATTGACTAAGTCCTATCCATGTCCACATGACTCCAAAGGTGCATCGACCAACAAACGGTGAGTGGAAATCACCAAATAACCTAAGACACATCATCCAGAGCCTCATACCCCTATGACCATGTCCCTAAATTCTGATGGGAAACACCATATCAAGTACCATGTTCCATTCCCAAATCTTGATGAACTTAGCTCCTAAAATATTAATGACCAGTTTTCCTCAACATGGTGATCATCATCACCCCAAGTATCCTGGTCCAAGCCCAACCTAATGAACTATGCCACCTCAGTCCTGGTGATCAACATCACTGCAATCCTAAATCCTTTCCCATAACATTCCCACGGAACCAATAATATCAATACCAAAAAACATTAAGTCATATTCCAAGCCAAAATTACCCATGCTGGTTCAAGTACCTTACCCGGCTTAACATTTGTACTGTAGTAAGATAATTCTCATAGGCATCTCATATGATCAATTTAAAAAATTAAAAGAAAACATTTAATTAATTAGGGTCTAATTTAGAAAAACCACATGGAAGTATTATAATACACCAAAAAACACTTCAAAATTGATTATAAAGATAAGAACCACCTACCTTGTACTAGTAGACGCTCTCTCATCTGATATTGATCACTAACTCAATCCAAAATGAGAGAAAATGGAGTTTTAGGAAAACACCCTAAAAATAGGGGAAAATATCTTTCATGGATTTAGATCTATGTATAGAAATAAAAATATAAAATATAATTTAGGAGATTTAAGGTCTTATGGAGATCAAACTATATCCACTAAGGGATCAAGAATTAGAGTCTAGTCGGGGAAGTTAACTCAAATCATAAGCAGGAGAGAAAGTAGAATAGCCCCCTACTACGTGCAGATAAAATGGGAGGAAAGGGAGGAAAAATATACATATGGGGAGGGGGAATTTTTATTTTTATTTTTTAAATACCCTCATGGTTTGGCCGCATGGTTTGTCTAGTTGTACGCCAATCGTGTGGTTCTCTATGCCTAAAAACTACACTATGCACTGTTAGGTGCACGGTTCTCCAAGTTGTGCACAAATTGTGTGTGAGACCTCTATAAAAAGTTAAAGAGTGTTTCACGACCATAAACCCCCACCTAAAAAATTGAAAAAGTTGTGTTCAGTTCACATGGAGGTCCATATGGTTACTCTTTGGAGGCCACAAAGTTTGAACAAACTGTGTTCCTTTGTCTGTACTTTCCCAAAACTGAGTTCCTGGGTTATGATGCTCATAAAAATTACTTGAAACCCCAAGGAGATTTTTAGGACTTAAATACCATATAATAAAAAGACCTTTGGTCAATAAAACTCCCAAAATTAGGTTCAAAATATCAACATAAAGGCTAGTCTAACTACCAAACACAAAAATTCTAACATGTTGGGGAATTTCACCTTCCTCAAAAACATAGTAAGTCACAATGTTCTATAATCTACATTTTCCTAAATATAGTTCTCAAGGTTTATACTAAATTTTCTATTATACCAACTGTAAATAACATGATCCCAATAGTTCATAGTTATTGGTTACTTTATTACATTGGAATAAGATAAAAGAGATCATATCCTAGAGGACTGAATAGTTTATTATTCTTGGTAAACTAGATACATACTTGAATCACATATGCATTTAAAAACATAAAATATAACAAAGTATTTTCTCTAAGAGCATAATTATTCTCCCTAGAATATCCTTTAATATCAATCATAGAACACTTCCTGGAATCCTAGGGAAAGGATACAAAATAAGGGTGAGCTCAAATTCTTAGTAAGTATTGAGGACAATGGAAGTGATTTTTAGTAAATAAAAAATAATCAATATATAAAGGTAAATAATTTAAAACATGTGTCATTTAATCAATAACTTGAGCACAAATAATAATATGATCAGAATAAATGATAAAAAAATAATTACATATAAATAATCACATGATCTTAAATCTTATCTATAGATATCATAACTATTAAAATAATCATATGGATGTCAATAATTGATTTCATATTGATGGAATTCATAATTTTGGAATCTTAAACTTACCATTGAGTACTCATGCCAAGAAATAATAAACATACTGTCAAGGCCTCATGCCTAGACATCTTATATAAATGGGTAAGGCCTCTCTTAAATACCCAATATGTTTTATAACATGAGACCTACTAATTAATCGAGAGGACTATAATTATAGGACCCACTTTTCACTAAATAATTCCAATGTATTAATCATATGAATAAATAATACCACTTAATCAACATGACTTAATAATCAAAAACTGTATGTATATGATGAAATATCATATGAAATTTCAATAACTTCCTTAGTAAAATTGATCATAAGCCATCCAGAGAAATAATAAGAATGGTATCATTTAAACATATCTCTAGTGGGAAAATAGGGATAATATCTTTTTTCACTTTGAAAATCACTTTTAAAAATAGAAAAAAAAATCCAAAATATTAGGAATGATATTTTATTTTAAAATAAACATTTAAAATTATAGATAAATCTTCAAATAATTTTATTTTCATACTATTGGTAAATTCTTTTCATGCTGGTTACATTAAATCAAATATTCCTTTCACATTTTTTGGTAGAAATTCCAAAAGTGTCTCGTTTGGAAAATGAAAACAAGATACCTTTGAAAAAAATTTATAGAAACTAAAATATGGATAAAAATGAATTTAAATGATAATTTATAATATTAAAACATTCTTAAAAATATTTTAATGAAAATATGGACATGGAAGAAACAGATTCTAGAGTGAATACAAAATATAGTCAGTTTTTCATAAAAGCATTCTTTCGGAATATTAAGTACTTAAAAGATTAAAATGAAAAAAAAACTTATAATTTTAAAAAAAACTAGAGAATAATAAAATATATTTGGTTTAAGGTAGAAAGATCATATAATTTCCCTAATGGATACTTAAACATAAACAATCCCTAATAATTATGAGATTGTGAAATAAACCCTTACTTCTTTAGGAACTTTTGAATCATAACACCCATGAAATAAATAACTTCAAATGAAACTTGAAATATAATGAGTATAAATATAATAATTATATATCAAATAAAAGTGTAATTATATACACCACAATAAATAAACAATTGGTGACTATGCCATATGTCTCATGGAAACAAAAGTGAGACGAGAAACCCTTACCTTAAGTCTGAATTGCATTTTATGTGTTCAAAACTCCTATATAATAAATATAGATTTATTATATATCTATTACAAAACCATAATCATATATATAATACCATATATTATTTAATTATAACATTTTATCACCCATTTCTTAACAATTATTTATTAAAAACACTGTTTCAGGTGATAACTACTTTGTTATTCACGTATGTTTCGGTTCAGTAGTTTTTTTCCTTGTGCATTGATCATGGTTCATTAATTTATATAAATTTTTACATGATATAAATATCATATATATTCATTATATATCTATGTATATTCATCCAAAAAATATAGAGTTATACAAATGAATTACATCGTTCATGGAGACAGTAGGCCATATGTACGCATGAACATTTTTTCACTTTTTAACGAATGGAAAGATAGAAAGGTAAATAATAATTCTACTTCATAGAATAATTTTTATATTATATGTATAATATATATTTATTAAATCAATATTTATTACCATCCATGTAAATCATAAATGAAAAAAATGATCAAATCACTTCATGGAGGTGGTAGTCCACACATACGCATGAGTGATGTTATAAATTTCCAACAGATTGGAAGGTAAGATGGTAGATATTGTCACACCTAGTTTTTCATCTCTATATCATGTTCTAGTTTATTGGTAATCTATGTCTTTCTCTCAATTTTTAGGTGTGATGGGGGTTAAATTTTTAAGTGTTTCTTTGTATAGTTTTTATTATGTGGTTGGTCCTCAATTATTTTGGGAGTTCATGGAGAAACATTTGGATTTTTGGCTTGGTAGTGGAATTTACACATTTGGGGCATAGTTTGGGAAACCATGTGGCCGAACCTAGGTAACTATGCGGCAGGTAGTGGTTTTGGGAAGAATATACAACATGATTTTCACACAGTAGGTGAAAACATGTGGGTAGGCCATGTGTTAGATCTTCTCTCAGGCAGTGGCTATCACACAGTTGGTGTAGGTTTGGTAAATTGTTCATCCAAACCATATGAGTTTCCCAGATCAAAAATTTATTGAAATTAAAACTTTTCCCCCTTATTATTTTTTACCCAAAATGCATATTTTCCCCCTCTCCTGGTTCCTGTGACCCAAAGGGGCCTTCCCCCTTTCTCTCCAAGCCTCCACTTCTCCTCCCTTGGTTTAGATCTAAGGATTATTCAATTTGGGGCTATATTTATTAAGGTAAACCCTCTCCTCTCTTCTCACACTTCTTCTTTATTCTATTTTCTCTTGATTCCCTCTTCTCCTATGGTCATGTTGATGTACAGTTTTGGTTTCCCTCAATTTATATTGGGGATTTTGTGTGTTTAGGGTTCTTTATCATATATCTTGGATTTTTGAGCCCTCATGGAGTGATTTCAGGCATGTTTTGTTGGTGTGCCATAGATTTAAGGTAGGTTTCCCATGCACTTTCCATTTTTAATTTAAGAATATTTTATTTTATGCCTTTCTTACCACTCTTATATGATGAATATTTATGTTTTTCCTTTTAAATTCTTATTGGGTGTGCAAAGTGGTGTTTTGTTCCCTGTTATGTGATAAATAGAACTGTTTTTCAAAATATTACACACCACATGTTTGATGAAATGACTGGTTTTCTTTTGTGAGAAATTAATTGTATGTAAAGAATGGTTTGTATTTTTTTAATAAATATGTGTCTTGATAAATGATGAATTTGGGTTTCTTGAAATATTTTCAAGTGGTTTCAAGTTTAAAATAAGTGTGTGTTTAGATTTGAAAGGGGTTTGACATGTGATGATGGGTTGCGGCCCATTCGAAATATTTATAAAATATATATTTGGCATGAAAATGTGATTTTAATGTTTTAAAATAAATTTTTAAATTATTTTGAAGTGGTAAATGATGTGTTACACTCCTTATTACAGGTGGATTTGGGTCTTTGACAATATTGGATTTATGGAAAATGCTTGAAGGCCCATTTGGAAATTTCGTGAAAATGATAAAATTATTTGTTATGAAAACCTCTATTGGATGATTTGCATTACTTATCAATGTTTAATGGATGTGATTTCCCTTCTTTGTAATCCTTATGACCTATTATAATAATTATAGTTCCTCGGTATATACCCCTTGGGTTCTATTTGGTATATGTAATGAGAGTGATCCTTGGGGTGGCTTAGGGTAAGGCCTGTTGAATTATTATTATATATGAATGTGATTGGATGCTCAGTTTTAATTGGTTGTATCACCCCCTTTATACATGAGACATGGGAACATATCACAGTGAGATAATTCTCTGAGAACGATTATTGCACTGGCTAGGTTATGTACTAGCTATTGGCCCATAGCAGGTGGATATATTGGGTTTATTGTAATGGGATTTTCCCCTCAACCTATCCTGAGTTAGGGTGGTTGGGAGTTTAGGGTGGTTTTTATTTCATCATGTGAGGCGTGCTTCTGGGGATAGTTCTCATGTATTAGTATGTTCTAGATTATTCACGATCTTCTAGGTTCACCCATGTCTATTAGCACTTAGCTACTTATAGTAATGATTGAGATACTCGGTTACTCTTGTATGTTCATTTCCATTTCCCTCATTATATGATTATTATGGTTCTATCATGTGTGGTTCATTTCATGTAAAGTGATGTGTTGTCTTCCAAATATTTATGAAAAATGTTTTTTTAAGTAAAAGTGTTTTATATTCTCTTGTTCCATTTGAAAATGAAAGCAACACTTTCCCCTTGTAAATGTTAATGACTCACTATTGGAAATGAACCTAGTTTTTGAAATGAAGTAAGGAAATTGAACGTAGTTTTTTTTAAGTAAAATTTGTAGAAAATATTACTTTTATATATTTTATTTCAAAATTAAAGTTGATGTTTCTTTTATTTTAAAGGAAGTGCATAGTGAATATATTTATTTGGGCTTACCGACTGAGTTTTAATACTCATCCCTATATTTTCTTCTTGTTTTTTTCCTTTGGTGAAGGTTTCAACTTGAATTCGGTAATCTTGGGTGATGGTTGACCTTTGTGTTGGAGATTTACCCACAAGGTCACATTGAGATCATATATTTATCTTTTTTGGTAGGTTTTAATGTATAGTTGTTATACCTTTTAGACTTATATAAAAGATGTTTAGTTTGGTACCATTTATGTATTGGGCTATTGGGTTTTCTTTCCAATGTTCCGTTTATTTATTTATTCCTAGATTAAATAATTCCATTTGTGTACTATGTTGATGTATGGAACTATTTTACATCCTGTGTGGATCGGTAACACCCTTCGAGCCATGCCACAGATCAGCTCGAGTGACCGGTTCAAGGTTGGCCTAGGTTGGTTCGACACAAAATGGTATCAGAGAAGGTCGGTTCTTGGAGGAACTTTCTTTTTAGACCACCATTTATTACTTGGGGATGTCAAGGTAAATGGATAAGGATTTTCGGGACTTGATATTTAGGAACGGGAAGGACTACATGAACCCTCGCTTGTTCTAATCCTCAAGTTTCCATGGGAAGTCTGGTTTTTCATGTTTCTTTGGTCCTTGTGGAATATTTGGTGTTTGGTATACGAAAAGGGAGTTGGGTTAGTGGTCTCTATAAGATCCAAGGACTTGGAAATCCATGTAGAGCTGGTGGAATGGTCCTAGAAGGCACTCTTTGATGGTGGTGTGTTTGGAATATGGTCAAACACCATATGGCCAAGTCACCCATTGACACTAGTTTCCCCCTTTTTAGCATCTTTGAGTCTTACATGATTTTGATTTTTTTTAAACCCTTGTGTTGGAACTATGAAAGCGGGGTTTTAGTGGTAATGGTTGGATTTTAGAATGTTGCAAAAATGATTTTTAAGAATTAACTATGTGAAAGGTTTTAAAAAAATGATTTTTTATAGAATGGCCTATTGGTGATAAAATTGAAATGATTTAATGAAATTGGGATTTTGTAATCAAAACTTGGGGTTTATGGAAAATAGCTATTTGAAAACAGATGTGTGTTTTGTAATTTTTTTAAAATAAAAATGAGTGGGTTTTTAATTAAAAGGTTTTTGATGAAATGAGATTTGATGGGCTATTAGAAAATGTTTTGAATGAAACAAATTGAATTTTTGGGATGTAAATTCCTAGGATTTTTTTTTGATTATGGATTAATGGATTGAAACATGGAATATGAAAATGGTTTTTGAATTGGTGGTTTGTGAGCCTTTGTAAGGTTTCAGGAAATTTTGAATTGGTTTGATTGATTTGTTTTGGAAAATGAGGATTTTTTGTATTAGCCTTTAGTGTTCTCATGGGTGCTCACATGCTTGGTTGTATATGGAAATGTGGAAGGGTTTATAGTATGGAATGGTTGATGAGTGTACAGGGTGGCACGGAAATGTGCATGTGAGTGAGACACTGAGGGATACCAATGGAGAGTGTTCAACCCAATGAGTGTGTTTTAAATAAAAAATGTTTTCAAAAGTTAATTTTTTATATTAACAGTGTCTTGTTTTCCAATGTTCAAAGCTTGTCACCTATGTGGTGTTTACACTTGAGGATTTATGTTTATGAGTTGTCCTTGGTTTAGTTCTTGGATTTATGTTTTCCAACGATTTCCCCCATAGAGCTTTGATGGGTGATCTAGATGCAGCTACGGGTGATTCCTCATTAGTAGGATTTCCATTTTATCAACCTAAGTATTTCATTCTTTAGTCTCAAAGGATAAATCCACCTCTCTTGTATGGATAAATGGATCCTCTTGAAGTCGAAGTGTGGATGTGAAATATCAAAAGTAACTTTAGCCTCATTGAGTTCCCTGAGTTGTTGAAGTTTAATTTTGTAACTTTCATGCATGAAGGTTCACCATGGAAGTGGTGGAAGTCGGTGTCTTGAAACAAGTCTTGTGAATATATTACATGGGAGTTCTTCAAGGATTCGTTCATTCGTCGGTATTTTTCTAAGAAAGAAAGGGTGAGAAAGGGAATGGAAAAGTGATTTTTTCAACTGAGTGATGGATCGTTGTTGGAGTATTTTCATCATTTTTTGGAGCTAGTTCCTTACCTTACAGAGTATTTTGGGGATGATCCCATGAAGGATCGACATTTCAAGTTTGGGATTCCTCCTGATCTGTAGTCAAAGGTGTCAGAGTTCAATATGACCTCTTTTTTCGATGTGGTGAGGCATTGTTTTCATGTTAAATCTATAATGGTGGGAGTTATTGAGGTATTCCTCTATCCTTCAATCCTAGAAAGTAGTGGGGGAAATTCTAGTAAGGAGATAGGAAAGTGGCTGAAAGATGTTGGAGTTGGTCATGGAATCAAAAGGCCTCAGAATCTTTCATCAACCAATTTTTTTCATGAGATCCTATTGTGTTATTAGTGTGTCAAGTCTGGTCACAAGAAGATTATGTGTCCTAATACTCCAAAACCCTTCCATGCTTGTGGACTCTTGGGTCACTTGTAGTGGTTTTTTCGGGGCATTTCTACAAAGTTTCAAGGGGCCAATTCTTAGAAGTTATGTTTTGATGGGAACTCATTTAAAGTTTATTTGATGTAAGTGTGTATCCAGTGGTAAGGGTTCTTTTGTTGTGGTGGTTGTGCTGGTAGTGTTTTGGTGTCTGAAATGTAAGGGAATGTTGTGAAAATTTTAATGAATTCCTATTTTCAATTGAAGTGTGTTTTTCATTACAGAATTACATTTTTTTCCTTTTATCTAATGTTTGATCACATGTTCTTTGTTGGGATTATCAATTCTTAATTGCAATGCATCAAATTCTTCAAACATCAGATCTCTATCCATAGGCCTCGAATTGAAGCTAGAGTGTGGTTAGAAGACCATCTGGGGTGCGGGGAGTGTTGGCTCAGTTCTTGTCCCCTCTATTCAGGAGTGAGTGGTTTAAGTGATCTTGATGTTTCCTTCTTAGCCTTGGTTGGTATTCCTCTGTGGAAGAGTTTTGGTTGTCCAATGTGGAAAAACCTGTTGTTGGATTGTGTTGAATTTTGATTTGGTCGGTGCTGGTTAGTTCTTAATGGGGGGTAGACTTGTCGTGGGTCTCGTTGAGTTTTCTCTTAAGAAGTTTTTGGGTTCTTGTTGTTTCTTAATGGTGGGGAGTCCATTCTGTAATCCCTTAAATTTTTTCTTTCTTGTGTTATATTTAGTTTGTGTGAGCATTTGGATTCATGGGAGAGGGATCAACGGCCTTATTTTAGGAATGTGTGGATGTTGTGGCTTGGTCTTTCCCACTGATTTTCAAGAAATCATTGCGGTTTTTTTCTGTTTCGGGCAATAGGAATAAGTTCTGTTGGCAGTGGATGAGATCTTCATGGTTCAAGAGGTTGGGTAATGTTCTTATGGAATCCTTATTTGTTTATTGGTCAACTAGAAAGTGTTATGTATTTATAGGGGAGGAAGGCGTTAATGGTGGGGAGAATTGTCACACCCGGTTTTCATCTCTTTCTTATGTTCTGGTTCGTTGAGAATCTCTAGATTTCTCTTGAGTTTCGAGTGTGATGAGGGTTAAATTATGATGTGTTTCTTTGTCTAGTTATTATTTTGTGGTTGAACCTCAGTTCATTTGGAAGTTCTTGGATAAAAATTAGGATTTTTGGCTTAGTGGTGGCTTGTGCACAGTTGGCGCACGTTTTTGGAAACTGTGTGGCCAAACCTAGGTAATTGTGCCACAGGTGGTGGTTTAGGGTAGAACCTACCACATGGTCTATGCATGGTGGGTGAAAATGTGGGGGTTGGTCATGTGGTCAATTTTATCTAGGGCAGTGACTACCGTATGGTTAGTGCACAGTTTGGTAAACCACACAAGTTTCCCATATCTAAAATATCTTAAAATTCCAACATTTACCCCTTATTATTTTTAACAAAAAAGTCCTATTTTCCCATTATCCTAGTTCAAGCGACCCTAATTGAATTTTCATTTTTCCCTCCAAGCCTCCACTCCTCCTCCCTTAGTGTATATCTAAGGATTATTCAAGTTAGGGCTAGATTTCTCAAGGTAAAACCTCTCTTATCTTCTCCCTCTTCCTCTTTATTCTATTTTCTATTGATTTCCTATTCTTCTATGGTCATGTAGACCTAGGGTTTTGGTTTACCAAAATTTATGTTTGTTGTTTTTTTTAGGGTTTCTATTCTTAGATCTTGGATTTTGGAACCCTCATGGAGAGATTTCGGGTGTGCATTGTTGATGCACCATGGATTTGAGGTAGGTTTCCCATGCACTTTCCCTTCTTAATTTAATAATTTTTGATTTCATGCATTTATCACCACACTTATATGATAAATATTTATGTGTTTCCTTTGAAATGTTTATTGGGTGTGCAAAGTGGTGTTTTGTTCCTTGTTATGTGATAAATAGAATCGTTTTCTTAAATATTGCACACCACGTGATCTGTGAAATGCCCAGTTAGATTTTGTGAGTAATTCAAGGTATGTAAAGCATGGTTTGGCTTTGTTAATAAATATGTGGATTGGAAAATGACGAATTTGGGTTTCTTGAAATATTTTCAAGTGGATTCAAGTTTAAAAGAAGTGTGTGTTTGTCTTTGAAAGGAGTTTGACATGTGAAGATGGGTTGTAGTCCATTTGGAATTTTTATAAAATAGATTTGGCATGAAAATGTGATGTGAATGTTTTAAAAGGTGTTTGTAAATGATTTTTAAGTGTAAAATAGTGTGTTTACACCCCTTATTAATGGTGGATTTGGGTCTTTGACAATGTCAATTTTTTGGAAAAATCTTAAAGGTCGTTTGTAAATTTTGTGAAAATAGTAAAAGTATTTTGTTATGAAAACATCCATTAGATTATTCTCATGCCTTATCAATGTCTAATGGATGGTATTTCCTTTATGTGTAATCCTTTTGATTCATTATGATAATTAGAGTTCCTCAATATAGACTCATTGGGTTCTATTTCTTCTATGGCATGAGAGTGACCCTTGGGGTGGCTCGGGGTGAGGCTTGTTGTTGAATTATTATTATATATACATGTGATTGGATGGTCATTTGTAATCGGTTGGCTAACCCCCTTTATACATAAGAAATGGGAACCTAGCATAGTGAGAGAATTTTTTGAGAACGATTGTTACAATGGCTAGGTTATGCACTAGATGGTGGCCCATATCAGGTAGATATATTGGGTTTATTGTTATGGGATTTTCCCCTCAGTCTATTCGGAGTTATAATGGTGGGAGTTTAGGGTGATTTTGATTTCATCGGGTGAGGCATGCTTCTAATGATGGGTCTCATGTATTAGTATATTCTGGATTATTCAAGATATACTAGGTTCACCCATGTCTATTAGCACTTATGTTTTTGCAGTAATGATTGAGATGCTTGGTTACTCTTGTATGTTCATTTCCATTTCCCTCATTATATGATTATTTTGGTGATCTCATGGGTGGTTTCTTTCTTTGAAAGTGATGTTTTTTCTTCAAAAAGTTTATAAAAAATGTTTTTTAAGTAAAAGTGTTTTATATTATCTTGTGCCATTTTAAAATGAAATCAGCACTTTCCACCTTGGAAATTTTAATGTCTCACTATTGGAAATGAACCTAGTTTTGAAATGAATTAAGGTAATGGACCGTAGTTTGTTTTCAAGTAAAACATGTAGAAAAGATTACTTTTATATATTGTCTTTTAAAACTATAGTTGATGTTACTTTTATTTTAAAGTAATTGCATTATGAATATATTTATTCAGGATTACCTTCTAAGTTTTAATACTCATTCATGTAGTTTCTTATTGTTTTTAGCCTTTGGTGTAGGTTTCATCTTGAGTTCAATTGCCTTGGATAATGGTTGACCTTTGTGTTGGATAGTGATCCGCGAAGTCACATGGAGATCATGTAGTCATCTTGTTAGGTGGTTTTTATTGTATAGTTGTTATACTTTTCAGTATTATGTAAAAGATGTTTAGTTTGGTACTGTTTAGGTATTGGGATGTTGGGTTTTCTTTCTGTTATTCTGTTTATTTATTTATTCTTGGTAGAAATCATTCCCTTTGTATACTATTTTGATGTGTGACACTAGTTTCTAGACCATGGGGGTCGGGAATTCCCTTTGGGCCATGCCCTAGATCGGATCAGGTGACCGGTTTAGGGTTGACCCCATTTGGTTCATGACAGATATTATATTATAATTACATAAGAGAAAATATGTCATAAACTTAATATATAAACATTAAACCCATCATAATAAACATCCATTAAATATGGTTATGTAAAATGAATTCTATCATTATGTAGAGATGGTAGTCCACACGTATGCATGAATAAACTTTCAATTTCCATTTGATAGAAAATTTGGTGGGTAATTGGGGTTTTATTATCATAATAACATTTAATTATATTGATGATACTGAATTTATTATTTTATAACAAATATCATATATTAATATTAGGTAAACTAAGAAGTAAAAAAAGTTATTGGTTAAGCAAATTACCACTTCTTTGAAAGAACTCTTTTAGATTTCCTTTTAAGGACCTTAATGTTGGTATTTTGGGAAGGCTAAATCCTATAGAACATGGATAAGGATGTTTTTGGATGAATTTTTTAGGGTTTTTTAGATCTAAATGCCTCAAAATTTTTGAATAAGTGAGGATAGGAGTTTCCCTTTTATAATTGAGGTGAGTGGTACACTTGTAATATTTCAAATTTTTAAAATATTATTAAGTCACCTTCTTCAAACATGGATCCAAAATAATTAATATTCTATGGTGATAAGTTTAAGGTAAAAATCCAACCAACCAATTGCATTTAAGAAATTTTTTAGGTCATTTAAACCTTTATTTTTTTAGATTAACCCTCAGTAAACCTATTTTAACCTTAATTGTGGTAATAACTTTTTCAATATTAAAGGGTTATAAATATACTTATAAGTTATTAATTGGATCATAAATTTCCAATAGATAACATTTTAGATCAATTATCATCCTACTTATACTCTTGAAATATTTTTATGCCTTTAAAGTAATTTAATAAAATATTATTTTTCATAAAATATCATAAATGTCATTTTTGACACAATTCATTTAATTTGACTTTAAAGACATCAAGAAAAACATGGAATTAAAATATAAACCTTTTTCACATACCTATTATATTATATTCAACTATAAAATTCATAGAACGTAATAATTTTGGATTGATAATGATAGAAATAATGACTAGTGTGGGCTTAATTGTCATTTAAAAAAACAAAAGACAAAAATTCAGAGTTTAAAAAATAATGATTTGTATTGAGTGTTGTGTTATTGAAATAAAGTTCTGAATAACTAAAATGAAAAAAAAACATAAATCTTTATAGTAGTTTGGAACACAAATATCCTTGTCTACTCCTCAACTTTCTCTACTCCATGAGATGATTGGTACCCACTAAGAACCTCACTTTTAAAGGTTTGAGAACCCATTACAGACATTTCCATTTAAAATAACCCAGAGGAACAACCAAGTATTTTTATAGGAGACCAAACCTTAGTTTGTGACCTATCTTTTGATAGAGAGACACAACCCAGGATTCTTTTTTGGTGATTCAATAACCAAACAATGCAATAATTTTTTTATTGGGAAAAGCAAAAACGAGGATTGAATAATTACAAATAAAATAAATAAAATATTATATGAAGAAAAAAATACAGTGAAACTATATTATGATAAAAATATTTCTAAGATGATGAAGATTGATGATCTTTGATCACTTGAATGGAAGAAGGTCAAGCATTGAAGTTATTTTGTGATTGTATCCAGAGTACATAAGTCATAGAAGTTTCTTGAATGAATGAGTATAGCAAGTGTTGTGTCAAATTTGTATCACACACACCTTTAAAATGATCCAAATTGGAATTATTTTTATTGATTCAACATGTCTCTAATAAATTAACCTCACTTCATTAAAAAAATTATCTTCCAGAAGAATATATAAAACCAATATCTGCATGACACTTGTTAGCGCATAAAAATAAAAAAAAAAAAAAAAAAAAACATCTAAAAAATAAGCATAAAACATTTAAAAAAGTGTAAAAATAAAAATTGCAAACATAAAAAATAAAAATATAAAAACATTTAAAAAGAAGTGTCATGTAGATATTGCAAATGTCGTGCAGAATAAAAATAAAAAATGCACTCTATATTTTTTCATGAAAATAAAAATATAAAACATTTAAAACATTAAGTATAAAAAATTTATAATTTATAATTATAAAATAGTTAAAATAAACTAAATAAACTTCTTGTTTATTAAGATAATTAATATGTTGTAAAACGAATCATCGTATGAAATTAAACTACATGCATATATGTACATAAAATATACTCAAATATTTATTACAAAACATACAATTATATTTTAACAAAATATAATAAAACATTTATATAAATATTTATTTTAAAACCATCAATTAACATATATGAAAAACAATTAAAAAATTATTTTGAATTAACGGTGGATGTAGATACTTGGAGGTAGATATATCTACCATTTTTTAGTAGTATATTGATCTACCAGTGGTGTCAATAAATATATGTCAGTGGTATCAAAAAATATCTATCATTGAAGATTAGAATAGAGGATTTATCATTGATGTCTAATGATAGATTGATCTATCTATGGTGTCTAGCGGTTGACTATTGAAATGATAAACCGGTGATAGACAAACATTAAAAATAGAAAAAATGATCAAGTTTAATATTATCTAATATTATTTAGAAATAATAGAATTAAAGGAAACAAAAAACATAACAAATATTATTTTTGATTTTTCAATCAGAAAAATTTATGTTAGAATAAAACACATTTTGATCTTTATAAAAACATGTTAAAACTATCCAAATAACTTCAAATAGGTTTTATATAATTAATATGAATTTATGAATTTATCCTAAAAATTTAAATATATTACATGAACATGTATAAAATATAAATATAAAGAAAAATGAAAAATAAATATCATTATGTATCCTATTGGAATTTTCATTAAGCAACATATCCAAATTCATTAAGGGGTTTTTCATGTAGGTTTTTACTATACATAAGCAATCTGGCCAAGTAGGAGAATCAATGTAAGGGATTCACTATATAGTTATTTAAAATATGGGAATCATGTAATTGGTCCACTATATAAGGGAATCTACATAGTTTAATTCCTCCTATTGAAAATTCACATAAGGGAATTCCTAAAAACTCGAAATAGATTGCCTTTTCAAAATTTAAGAGCTAAAAAGAAACTTGATAAATGTGGAATTAACTTTGGGTACCTTTTACTTATATTTTTAAAATTTCATTATATTTCAAAATAAATAATAATCACCTTAATCAAATATATAAAACTCAAATCATCATTAAATAAAGTAGAAAAATGGTTTATAAAAACAGCTTAAAACTGACTTAAAACATTCAATAAATTCCAAAGAAATTTAAGAAATTATAAATATCTATTCAGAATTTGATTTATTCTAATAAAATTTATATAATTTTTTATATTTCCAAAAAAAGAATCACTCAATTTTGACTTTTTTATCCTGAGATATTGTCAAAATATATAGGAAAACTCAATTTAAGAAATCAGCAACTTGATTTTCAAAAATAGCTATGTGAATCAGAAATCGGCCATGTGGATATCCATTTGGATACATAGGGAAAATGTTTTCTGCTATATGATATCATTCAAAAACACTTATAAATTATATTTGAAGGTCCAAAAAGACTTATTTATCCTACAAACTCAAAATAAAACTTGTAAAACATGTTATGGAAAATAAAAACATGATATCTAAATAGATTTTAAGTAAAGAAATATTATGATATAATTAACATTAAGTAAACTTTAATAAAATCACATTTAAAAGATATAAGATATAGAATGAGTTTAAAACATGTAATTGAACACAACTAATCATTTAAATGTCTGATAATATTAAGCAAGAATGAGAGGATTTTTTATCAATCAAAAATAAAAATACAAGCAGGCACATATGCAAACAATATACCCCTTTTATTATTAAAAAACTGAACATCCATGACCAAAACACTCTCCAAATTTGTAAATAAACAAAAGGTGCATTAAAATGTAATTTAAAAATAATTACCCATTTAAATAGTATTATCTAATTAATTCTAATTAAAGAAAAAAACATTCAATTACAAAACACATGTTAATAGAAAAAAATTATATAAAAACAATGAATATATTAAAGTGAAATTTTTAAGCTTCTAACATTACCAATTCAAAATTCATTTTATCAAATTTAATAGAGTCTAAAGGTTTAGTGAAATTTTTAGCTAATTGTTTTTAGTAAGAAAAATTATCAATATATATCACCTTTATTTACATGATTCCTAAGAAAATAAAATCTAACATATATGTGTTTTTTCTAGAGTGTTGTAGTGGGTTTTTAGAAATTGAAATAGCACTTGAATTATCAAAAAAAAATGGAATTTTTTCAAAACATATATTAAAATCATACGGTATTTTTTTAATCTATATACTCAGTGAACAACAACTATCAATAGAAATATATTCATCCTCGGCTATTGACAGTTCCACTAAAAAAATTCTTAGAACTCCATGAAATTAAACTTTTACCTAGAAAATGACACATACCTGGGGTGATTTACTAGTCAAGTCTAAAACCTCCAAATTCAAAGAAAAATTAATATAGAAAATCACAACAATTATCATTAGAATAGAATCTTCCTGTACAAATAGTTCCCTTGATATATATAATTACTCTTTTAATAGCTTTAGGGTGAATTTATATAGGGTTGGACTGAAACTTGCACACACAAAAACTTATAACATTATGTCTGGTTGAGATCTAGTGTGATATAATAGACTGCATATCATACCTCTATACATTTTAATATCAACTAACTTTCTAGATTGATCTAAATCCAATTCATAATTTTTACTCATTTTAGTTTTCTTAGTATTACTAGAATCAATTCCAAACCTCTTTACTAGTTCTTTAGCATAATTAGATTGATTTATTAAAATACCATATTTCCTTTGAATAATTTTTAATCCAAGAAAGAATTTTTATTCTACCATTAAGCTCATGTCGAATTCACTTATCATTAATTTTGATAAATCATTACACAGTAAATCTTTTATTGAACCAAATATTATATCATCAAAATAAATCTATATAATCAGTACATCATTTGAAGATATTTTTATAAATAAAGTTCGATCAACCTTACCTTGGGAAAAAAATTGTAATAAAAATTGTGCTAGTCTTTCATAATTAACTCATGGAGCTTTCTTAAGACCATATAAATATTTATTAAGTTTAAAAACATGATTTGGAAACTTAACATTTTCAAACCCAACAGGTTGTTTAACATAGACTTCTTCTGAGATTATTCTATTTAAAAAAGAACTTTTTTACATACATTTAAAATAATTTGATATTTTGAGAACAAGTAAAGGATAATATAATTCCAATTGCTTCTATACTAGCTACAGGATAAAAGTAATCTTAAAAATCAATTCCCTCTTCTTGGTAATAACCTTCATCTACTAGTCTTTATTTATTTTTAACTATGTTTCGTGCTTCACCAAGCTTATTATGAAAAAACCATTTAGTTCCTATTATAGGTTTATGTTGGGGTAAATCAAATAAATATCATACTTTATTTCTTTTAAACGGATTAAAATTATCATGCATGACCTTAATCCAACTTGAATAAACTAAATCATTATCAATATTGACAAGAAAAAAATCATCAACAAAAGTAGAGTTTGTATAGTAAAGTAAAACATATTTTCTAGTTTGTATTCAAGATTCTACATTACCAAATTATATTTCAATTTGATGACATTTAAGTGTTTTTTATTCATTATGATCAATTTGAGAAGAGCTATGCTCGTCATCAATAGGTTCATTATCATTATATTGGTCATTATATTCCCCAAAATTTAATTCTATAAATACATCATTGTATTTTCTTATAATATAATCCTATGTGTTAAAAAAATTAATAAACTTAACATGTATAGATTTTTAAATAACTAAAGTTTTCTTATTGAAAACTCTTTTATAGCATTGGAATACCATAAAAATATCCTTTCATCTGATTTAGAATTAAATTTTTCTAAATTATATTTTGTATTTAATATATATAATTTACATCCAAAAACCCTAAAATATCCAAATTTAGGTTTAAACCCTTTAAAAAATCATAAGGGTTATTATTTTGGAAAAAACTAATTAAAACATGGAAATTTTTATTTACAACTTCTTCCCAACGGTATTTAGGTACACTAAATTCCATTAGCATTGACCTATCCATTTCTTGAATAGATATGTTCTTTCTTTCTACCACACCATTCTGTTGTGGTGTCCTGGGTGCTGAGAAATAAAATTTATATCCATTTGATTCACAAAATTAATCAAATTATAAATTCACAAAATCACCACCTTTATCACTTATAATATAGTTGATTGACATATTTTTGAAGTTTTGAATAAGTTTTCAAAAGGCACAAAATTTGTTTAAAGTTTCATTTTTATGATATAATAAATAAATCTATAAGAATCAATTGTAATCATCTATAGTTACAAATGCATACTTCTTACCACTAAAACTAATAGGTTTTATAGGTATAAAAAAGTCAAGATTTAAAAGTTCTAAACATATAGTAGAACTAATATCATTTATATATTTAAATCTTTCTTTGTTTTTCTCACCCTTTACATAGGAATCACACATAATGTAGTTATTTTTTTGTAACTTGGGTAGTTACAGAACCTATTCATGCTTTGATAGTTTGTGAAACATTCTAAAGTTTTCATTCCCAAGCCTACTATACTACATGATGTCATCTTATTCTACATCATTTAAACACATAACCTTATGTTTGGTTAGATCATAGAAATCAATATTGTATACATTTTTTTCTATTGGTATAAAATAAAAAAAATTTATTTTTCAAAACAATGCATTTATCATTTTCAAATATATCATCTAATCCATCATCACAAAACTATGATATACTTATAATATTATTTTTTAACCAATTATATATAAAAAAAATTAAATAATAACATTTTTGGAAAAAAACAACTTCACCTGTACCTTTAATCTAACCTTTAGAGTTGTCTCTAAATTTGTAAATTCCACCATCACATGAATTGAAAGATATAAATTTGGAAATATCACATGTCGTGTGCCTGGATAATTAATTATCTAAATACCATGAGTTCTTAAGAATTCTAAGGAGTGTTTTCTGAAATTAGACAATCAAATAAACTATTTTGGTAATCATGCTAACTTGGGTCTAACTTGATTAGTAGCAAAAAAATGGCACCCAAATCAATTTAAATAATTTATTAGTGGGATGATTAGAAAATAAATATCTATAAATTAAAGTTCTATTATGCCCAAATTATTTTTTAAATATCAGTGGACACTCATTGGAATAAGTCCCTATCATTCTATATTTAAAGTAGGTTACACTGGAAATACGTCCTTTAGATATTTTAATAAATTTGATCTTATTCAAACTTGTTGTTGAACTCTTATATCCAAATCCATTATTATTGGTGTTTAGTTTCATAAAATACATCATTTTACCATATTTTTATTTACCTTTAACAAATGTATATAATTTATCTTTAATATTGACAACTTTATTTTTCAAATCTATATTCTATTTTTGAATAATTTCTAAATCTCTATAAAATTATCATTAGATATAGAAGTTGTGTGTCTTAATTTCTTATTTTCTGGATTAAGTTTCTTAAATTCATTTTCAGATTTATTTAAATCATCTAGAACTAAATTGAATCTTATTTATTGATATTTATCATTTAATGATACAAAATTTTTAACTTTGTAATTTTCCACTTTTATTTTTAGCAACTCAGAATCATAATTCACTTTAGATTTATCATTCTAGGAAACACAGATTTTTAGATTATCAAATTCCATTTTTATTTTATCATTTTATTTAATCAAATTATTATTTTTAATTTTTAATTCAGTATAATTTTTAATTCAGTATAATTTTTAATTCAGTATAATTTTTAATTATCCTAACACCACTATTTCTTAATTCTTCATTTTCATTAAGTATTCATTTAACTTTGGAATTCACATAATCATAATAAAAACACGAAACATAAGCAATTTAATTTTAATTTTTAGATAAAGCATTATGATCAACATTTTTAGGAGTTATAAATTGAGTAAATAGTGAATCATTTACCTCAAATTGTATACCCATCAGGGAAATATTCCCTTTCTCATATTCACTTCCAGAATCACTATTTGAGTTAGAACTATCTGAGCAGTCCCAACCTCAAAAAAACAAGCTTTTATTTTATCCTTTTATCATTTTCTTTATTTGTATGTTTGAGTTTAGGGTAGTCAATATTTATGTCACCTTTATTCCTTCACTAATAACATGTTAATTCTGAGACATCATTATTATTACTGGAATTACCTTTCTAATAGTCTTTTTTGGACATCCTCTTGAACTACTTGTTTCCACCTTTATTTTTTGTTAACTTGAAAAAAATATTACTAAAGTGATCCATTACATTTTCACTTTCCTATAACTCAAATTTAAAGTTATTATAGGTATAAATAACATTATATTTGAATTAAATACCATTTCTCCTTATAAACTCGTCATCAAAAAGGTTTTTCAACTCTAATTTATACGACAATAGAGATCCTATTAGTTCATCTACGGTGTACTCTTTAAAATTATTACTCTAATTGAAAACCAACTTCTTTTTATGCCATGTTTTTTGAAGATCTCTAAATACTCTTTTCACTTGATATTTGTTGTCCAAAACTTTTCCAAGAGCAATCATACCATTTGTAATACTTATAAATTGATAGAAAAACTGTTATACCGATTCTTCATCTCCTATATCTAAGACTTAGTATTCCTCTTAGAGAATTACTATCTTAGTTATTTTGATCTTTTTATTCCCATAATGAGTCACTTGAAGTATTCTCTATATATCGTGGGTTGTCTTACAAGCTGGAATATGGCCATAGGAACTTCTAATTATAGAACAACATAAAATATTTTTAACTTTATAATTCAAAACATATTTTACCATATCATTACCTACAAGTGTCTCAGGATAAACTTTGGGTAGTTCATATGGCTTATCTATGATTTTCTAGTGATCCACACTTCATTGTTTCAAGTAGGATTACATTATGACTTTCCAATAATCATAGTCACTTCTATTGAAGAAAGGGGGTTTTTTAGAATCCATCCATCATTAGCATTTACACATTCCATTTTAAAAGAAACCTTTTATTTTATTTCTTAGACTGTTTAGTCTAGGATATTAGGTTAGAACATAGTTAAAAATAAACAAAAATAATAATTAGAGAATATTATTATCCTTTAAGTAAGTTCATAACCTCTAACTACAATTTTTGGATTGATAGTGATAGAAATAATGATTATAAGGGTGAATTGTTATTTTAAAAAAATTAAAGACAAATAATCAGAGTTTATAAAATAATGATTTTTAGTGAGTGTTTTTTTCTTGAAATAAAGTTTTTTGGAAATAAAATGAAAGGATGTAATGATTTATAGTGGTTCAGATCAAAAATATTCAATCCCACTCCTCAACCTTCTCTACTCTATGAGAAGATTGATACCCACTAAGAAGGTCACTTTTAAAGGTGTGAGAACCTATTATAGGCACTGGATTTTATAATAACTTAGAGGCACAGCCTAGTTTTTTTAAAGGAGACTAAACCTTATTTTTTTACCTGAATTTTGATCTTAAGTCACAACCCAGGCATCCTTTTGGTGGTGGAATAACTAGAAAATGAAAGCCTTGATTTTGATTTGGAAAATCATGAACCAAACTTGAAGAATTACAAACATAAGAAATAAAAGATTACACAAAGAAAAACAAATAAAATGAAATCATAATATGATAAAAATATGTCAAGGATGATGAAGCTTGATGATCATTGATCACTTGAATGGAAGAAGGTTGAACATTGAAGTTATTATGTGATTACAACAATAGTACATAAGTCTCAAAAGTTTCTCATTTGAATGAGAGCAACAAGAGTCGTGTCAAAGCTTTATCACACACACATTTCAAATGATCAGCACTAGAATTTTTTTTATGCCTTGAACATTCCTATAATGAATTGGTATTGCTTCATTAACATAATGATCTTTTAGGAGCATCTATAAAACTAATAGCTGCATGGCACTTGTTAGTGCATAATAATAAAATAATGTTATTCTTACCTTTCATTTGAAAATGTCACACAAAATAATAAAGAACAATTGTGATCTATATTTATTCATGAAAATAACAATATAAAACATTTAAAAAGTTAATTATAAAAAAATATATAATTTATAATTATAAAATAGTTAAAATAAACTAAATAAACTTTTATTTTATTAAGATAGTAAAAATGTTTTAAAATTGATCATTATAAGAAATTAAAATTCATGTACATATGTACATAAAATCTACCCACAACTATTATTTACAAAACATATAATTATGTTTTAAAAAATTATAATAAAACATTTATCTAAATATTTATTTTAAAACCACTAATTAAAATATAAGAAAATTTATTTTTCAAAATTATTTTGAACTAACAGTGGATGTAAATATTTAGTGGTACATTGATCTATCATTTTTCAATAGTAGATTGATCAACTGGTGGGGTCAAGAATGATCTTATTGTAGTATCAAACAAGATCTACCATTACAGGTTGGAATACAGGATCTACCATTGATGTTCAACTATAGATCGATCTACCGGTGGTGTCCAGTGAAATGATCAACCGGTGGTGACACACATTAAAAATAATAAAAAAAGTTTTAATGAGTTTAATATTATCTAATATTATTTATAAATAATAAAATCTAATAAGAAAATAAATAATAACAAATATGATTATTGATTTTTCAGGCAACAAAATTTATGCATTAGAATAAAACACATTTTTATATTTATAAAACGTGTTTTAAAAGAGTCCAAATCACTTCTCAAAGGTTTTATATAATTAATATGAATTTATAAATTCATTAGAAAAAATTAAATATATTAAATGAACAGGCATAAAATCATAATATGAAAATAAAAAAATAGAGCATTATTATTCCTGTAGAAATTTTCATTAAGCTACGTAGCCAAATTCACATAAAGGTTTTCTACATAGGCTTTTACTCTACGTAAGTGAAATGGACACATAGGTGAATTGATGTAAGGGAATCACTATATAGGTATTTCACATATAGGAATTACATAAGAAATTCACTATATAATGGAATCGACGTAATTGGATTCTTCATGTAGGAAATTCACGTAAGGGAATTCCTAAAAAGTAAAAAAAGATTACCTTTTCAAAATTTAAGAGCTAAAAAAATTAATAAATGTAGATTTAAATTTTGGTCCCTTTTAATTATATTTTTAAAATTTTATTATCTTTTAAAATAAATAATAATTACCTTATTATCATATATAAAACTCAATATATCATCAAAAAATAGTAGCAAAACAGTTTTGAAAAATTGTGGAAAACTGACTAAAAAAATTCAATAAATTAAAACAAAATTTAATACATTATAAATATGAATTCAAAATTTTATGTTTTATAATGAAATTTTAAAAAATATATTTCCAAAAAAATGATCAATTAACTTGGAGTTATGTATCCTGAGATATTTTTAAAATACATAAGAAAATTTGACTCTAGAAGTTTGAAATGTGGATTTCAAAAACTACGATATCAATCCTTAATTTTCTATGTAGAGAACCATTTGGATATGTGGCAACAGTGTTTTATACTATATGGGGTCATTTCAAAACACCTATAAATGATATTTGAAGGCCCTAAAAGACTTATTTAGCCTAAAAATCAAAATAAATCTTATAGAACTTGTTATGGAAAATCAAAACATGAAATATAAATAAATTTTAAGTAAATAAATATTATGATATGGTTAACATTAAGTAAACTTTAATAAAAACATATTTAAAATCTATAAGATATAGAATAAGGTTATAACATATAATTGAACACAATTAAACATTTAAATGTATGATAATATTAAGTAAGCATGAGATAAGTTTTAATCAATCAAAAAAAATACATGAAATCACATGTGCAAAGAAATAATTCATCGAATTTTTGTTACATTAAATATTTTTAAAATCGTTTATTTAATTTTTCTATTAATTGAATAAATATTGTGTTGGTGTTTCATTGGAATTTAAGCTAATTATTAAATCCCTAAAAATTTAAAATAAATTACCATGATAAAAAAAATTATATATCAAATAAATACTTAGAACTAAACTTATCCTATTTTTACCCTTATAAAAATCATTATTCATATTAAAGTCAATAGAGTGACATATTGTATTTATTTTTTTCTTAAAATAACATAAAGGTAATAATCAAATAAAAATGGCACCAAGTGGCCATGTATTTAAGAATTTTATGGACATGGCAGAACAACACTAATAAAATATGACAAAAAGTGTTAGATAAATTTTAAACCCTTATCCCAAAGTTTTAACTCGATTTTACCTGTTTTCCTCTTATCGATGTGAAAAATATTTACCAAGGCTACTATTCATAATAAAGAAAAATAAAAAAGGACCAGTTTTTAAAATATGATCTACCTAATTAAAAATATGTAATCTATTTTTCAATATTTAATTCATATAATTTTCTTAATTTAATTTAAAATTAAACCAACAAAATACGACGAAAAGAAGTTTTCCAGAAGAAAAATTTTTTTTCTAAAATCTAAAAGTTTTTTTACAAAATTATAACATAAAATTAATTCTAGTTAAATTAATTATATTATTAATAATATAATTTTACTAATTTTACTTTTAAAATATTTTTAAAACAAAATGTAAATTTTTAAATGCTTTAAGCAAAAATACAATTTTCAATAAAAATAAGTATTTTTCACTATACTTTGAAAAAATTAACCTTTTCAGAAAATTATAAAAAATTCACTCTAGGATAATTATGACATTATGATTTTAATAATTATGTTAATTTACTCAAAAAAAATTCTAAAAGGGATGTAAATTAATTATATTATTTACTAACAAAAAATAGTAAAATTCATTTTTGAGAAAAAAATATTTTTTAAGCATAAAATGATTTTACTAAACATTGAGTACTTATTTATCAATATGTTTGATTCATATAAAACATTTATACATAAATTTAAAGATGTGGTTACTCCTATTCATACATCCAATTTTAACTGCTAGGTTATAACAGTCACATTCAAAAAATAATATTTTAATAGTATATCGAAGTTTCCTTAAACTTAGTCTTTTGTGTAATTCAAGATATTAAAGAAATTAAATATATTTAAAGATAAATATATTCTAAAATCTTGGGGTTTTATAGATACAATTATAAATGGGTTATTATAGATCAGTTAATAAGTTCAACTTACTTCATGGCGGCCAAGGGGTGAGTTTTATGGAGGCTTTGGCAGGGAAGTGTGTGGATGAGGTGGTGTGGATTCATGGGGAAATAAGGGCCATCTTTTAGGATCATGACCCTCATTTATCCATGAAAAATTTTAGAGTTTTGTAGCATGATTTTGGTTCTCCAGTGTGCCTCGGTACTGCCTTCTATCCACAAATGAATGGGAAGAAAGAGTTCTCTATTTAAATGTTAGAGGATATGTTGTGAGCATGTGTTATATATTTTAGTCAATCATGGATGACATATTTTACTTTAGTAAAGTTTGATTATAAAAAAAACTATAACTATTACATCGGCATGTCCTTACTTGAGGAACTGTATGGGTGGACTTTTAGATCTCTATTATGTTGGACCAAGGTTGAGGAGTCAATAGTTAATGGTTAAGATGTGGTGTAGAGTGTGATGGAGAATATTTAGATGATTTGAGAGTGTATGAAGGTGGTACAGGACCATAAGAATATACATGTTGATAAAATTTGAAGGTTACTAGAGTTTGAGATTGGATACTATGTGTTATTTAGGGTTTCCTCTTATCATGTTCTATGGAATATTGGTCAGGGGAGTAAGATATATTTCTATTTTATTGGGCCTTTGAGGTGTTGGAGTGTGTTAGAGAGGTGGGGTATCGATTGGCACATCCTTATAAGATGAACTAAATGCAGGATGTGTTCTATGTGTTTCATATTCATTGGTATCTTCATGATGAATCCCATTTCATTGATTTGGGGAGTTCAATGTTGAGGGTGATGAAATGTTTGTGGAGTATTTGGTTAAGATTCAAGATCATTAGGATTAGGTAATTCATGGGACCATTTATACTCTAGTTCACATCTTGTAGCGGTATGGTGGCTTGGAGGAGTGTACTTGATAATGTGAGTTGTATATTCCCTCTTAATATCCGGATATATTTTGAGATTCTTTTATTTTAGTGATTGATATGTTTGAAATTTTTTTAAGTTGATTGAGATAATTTTTTATGGTTTTTTGTTTGAATTGGATCATTGGAGTTGTTATGTGCTTTAGTGGTGGAATTTTCATTATTTGAGAGGTATCTTCCTAGGGGATCTGGGCTGCGTAGAGGTGGTTTTACTTTTAGGGCTTGGTTTTGATTCTCAAGGATGAGAATTGTTTGAGAGTTATCTTATATAATGGTTGAGACCTTTTCAGCCCATTCCTTTTTGAGTTTTGGGATTTTGAGGTGGAGTTAAGATTTCATATAGGAAAGTTAGGTTTTGGTGTGGTCTAATGAGTCATTTTGTGAAGTTTTTCCATAGAATATGTGTAGTTTTTTATTTATTGGTTGTGGAGTAATGGGGTGTGTCGCATCATGAGGGGTTCAAAGGTGGATCTTTCTTATAAAAGTGTGTAAACTTGTTAATTTTTAATGAACCATACAAAGGTTTTGTTTAACCTTACAAAGTTTCTTTTTTTAATTTCTTTTTCATGGTGAGAAAGTTGATTTCATGGCATGAAATTTCAGGGTTTTGTTGAAGTTTTTCCATATATGGGTGTCACAGAACATCCCTAGATGTCATGTCACATAGTCTAGGGGGTGATTTTTAGTGGTTCTTCTTGGAGTATCATTATGGCACAACACACTAGGTTGAGGAACAACCCTTACTTGATTGTATCAAATTATAATTCTTGAATTTTCCTTTAATATAAAAGACATATGAGATTCATGGAATGATTTTTGAGGGGTTCAGTGGAATTTGACCATCATGGTATGACCGTGGTCAGTCACACCATGGTGTTGTAGTTTCCAGTCCATATATAAATTTAAAATTCCACACAAATTCGTTTATTTTCCCTTGATTTCTATGAACCTAGATGATTAGAGGTGTGAACCTAAATACCATTGAACCCCCATTGGTTGGATTTAGCCATTGACTTTTAGTGATTAACCATTTGTGATTTGAGGTGATTTCCTTACTCTATTTTTCTTGAATACCTCCCTATTATATCTTCTTAGGAGGTCTTGAAAATGGTGCTGGTTTGATTTCATGAATGTATGGTTGAGGATTTTGATGGGTTTTTTTGTGATTTAGGTTGATCAAGGTTCCCCTTGTGTGATATTGGTCTTTCAGTCATCTCTTCCCTATATTTCTTACATATTGATTCTAGAAGCATTGGTTAAGGTGGGGGATTCAAGAACTCTATTCTATTTTGTGTATAATAAGAAACTATCATGAATTTAATTTTATTGTGTGGATATTGTAAATTATCTTAATGAAGATAATGAACAAAATTAGATCAAAAATAAGAGGATGGGGTGAAATATATGTTTTTAAATTATTTCTTAATGTAGATTGTGTGATTGATATTTTTTGTGATTACTACCAAAAACTGATATTTCTGTTGTAATAATTTCACCTATTTCTATGATTAAGCTGATGGAAACACCCTTCATATATTTTTAATCATATAATGATGATAATGAATTGGTTGTGTGAAATATGGGATATTTTTTTATAATCATTCCTGTGAGAGATACTAGAATTAATCTGGAATCCTATTTAAAAGGGGGCAATTTGGAACTTCATGATTCTAAAATTATTGTTATGTTACTGATTAATTTCTTATTGTGATATTTTGATTGTGTAACCTTGGTTAGGAATATATTTTGGTTGGTTCCATTGGGTTTTTGCTGTAATTTTTGCAACAAGGTTGTGACTTCCTTTCCATGGTTGGTAAGAGGAGGTGTGGATATTGTTTTGGTGTGTGGTAGATGGTATTTCTAGTTGTTATGGTTGATATAGGATGAGTTATGGGGTGGTTACGTGGTGGTTTGTATATGATTTTTGGTTTGTTTTATGGTTTCTTGGTAGCAATAGAATATTATGAGAAATGATGAACTTGTAAATGGATATGGATTGGAATCTAATAAGTTTAGGGATATTAATTAAATGTAAATAATTGAAATTGATTAGTAATGGCTAGAAGTAAATGTGGGTATTGTCTTGATAATGGTTTGTCATTAAATATGTAAATGAATGGAATAATAAATGTAATTTGTCTGGTAAAAAATTAATCTATAAATTATGACATAACATGATTAAATGGACAATAGTGTAGTTGTTTTTTATGGGAAGTGGGGTTGGATTTGTCATTTAGTAAATGGTAGTGACAGTAATGTGAGGCGGTCATGGTGTGGTGGTTGTGGTAGTGTGGCAGTGTTATTTTTTTCATGGACCCTTTGGGTTGTCTTGTCTGTATATTTATATATATATATATATATACATGATATATTTTCACTTGTGATTTATATATGCACCCCAATCTAATTAGATACCCTTACAGGTTCCCTAATGTTTTGGGTTTCATATGATTTCCCCCAAACATATAAGTTCATGGGGGAATATATGGCTGATTAATCTCTCTTCCCCACTTTCCCTTCCAAGTGTATTATAAGATGTAATAGCTTGTGGTAGGTATAATCATGAGTTATATCATGTGGTGTACTAGAAGACCCTATAGGGTATTGGTGTGATGATATATAGTGGGGGTCATGCATGATAGAAGGAGGGTACGAGGTTGATATACTTCATGTTTATGATACCCTACTATACAGGAAACATGATTTGAAGTTGATATATGATGTTTGGTGGTAGATATTTTATGATGATGATGTGGTTTTGATGTGTGTAATGGTTGTGATATGAGATATGGTGTAATGTGGAATGACTTTATAAGGTATTAGGATCACTAGATGTTTGATATTGGGGTGTGAGATAGAAAAACCAATACTTGGATGTGATATTGGGTGAGAGATCCTTGGAAAGGATGGTGTTATGTCTTGTTGATAATGGTCTAATGGTCAAGAGGGGTGAATTGAACTTTTTAAAATTATCTAGTTAATTATTATTAAAATTAATAATTAATATAGTGTAAAATAAATAAAGAAATGAATATAGTGATTTTTATAGTAGTTCAGATCTAAATTATCGTAATCTACTCTTCACCCTTCACAAACATAGAGAGAGATAGGACCCACTATAATGGACTCTATAAATTTTTAAGGGAGTCACAACCCTTTAAAAATGTTTTTTAAACCCTAAAGGCACAACCCAAGACATGTTTTTTTCACACCTGGTGGTTTAACCCAATTACCATTCCTTTTTCACACCCAGAGACATAACCCAAAAGCAACCTTTTATAATGGAGGTAGGACCAAACACTTCCTTTTACCTATACCAAGGCACAACCAATCCCCTTGAATTTTTCTTGTTATAGAAGAACCAATACCTTTTGTATAGGGTAGTATAACCCAACACCTTCATTTTATGAATAGTATAACCTAACATGATTAAGCACAAACAATAATAAAAGTAAGTAAGAACAAAAAAACTAGATAAATAAGGAATTATCAGAGTGTCAAGGTAGTAAGAATTTCTCCAGTAGTAAAGGATTAAATGATTTAAGTTCTATAGAGAGATGTATTTGATTGAAAAGGTATATCTCATAGTACGGTTCAAGAATATCACCAACCTCGGGTTTTTATTTTTAATCTAGATCTATTAAATTCAATATATTGTTTTATTTCATACAAAAGGGAATCAAACTTTGATGGAAATTTTGATTCATCTTTCCCGATGCATCATACGTATGTATTTATAAAGAAGTACCTCAGTGTTGTTCAGTGTTGTTTTCCCATACATGTAAACCCCTTTTAATGTACATGTTCACATTGGATTTATATGATGATCTATAAAAATGAACATTCTATACAACACAACATATTATAGAATTTAATGCATAACTTAATCAATATTAAATAACTTGAGAACACTCTATAGAGTGTAAAATAAAAAACTCTTTATATTTAATACAATTTATATTTAAGAAGTTCAAGTACCAAGAAATCAATGCATGAAAGATTACATTTAATTCATTTTAAATATAGAATAAATTAATTCCAAATAAATTTATATTGGATTGAAATAATTAACAAGTATTTAAGGAATAATTAAACCAAGATAATAATGTGAAATTAACATGTAGTAATTAAAAATATAAAAGAGTATATAAAATAGAGCGTGTTTTGTACTAAAAATAATAAAAGTTAATACGATATTATGGACTTCATGGAAGATCATTCATGGAAGCACTATATTTCTCCTTATGGAAGCTCCTTCATGAAATATCTAGACTTATCCTAAAATAATCTTTATTTCTTCTTATGGAATCATAATTTCTTCTTATGAAAGTTTATACGCTTCTCAAGAAATCTCTATTACCACTCATAGAAGCTCATTAATTCTTGAAGAAGTTCCATTTCTTCATATGGAAGAATACTCATTGATGGTCCATTTTACTCAAGGAAGATCAACTGCCTCACATGGAAAATTCATTTTTCTTCTCATGGAAGATTAGTAATATTTCAAATTTCCACTCACATAATCTTCCCATGGAAGAAAATTTATACTCATAGAGGAACAAAATTTCTCATGGAAACTCACTCACTATAGCTTAAGATAACTCAAAGAAGAATAAAGGATTAAAAAATAATATTTTTGAGAAATTATAATTTTTAAAAAAATATTTATTTTAATTATCAAAAATACTAATAAAAATTTTAAATAAAAGATCCAATTTAACATTCTTCACCATTTTAATAATTATAAAACAAGATCCAAATTTCTCCATGATTTTAAAATTGATCAAAAATATTAAACAAATATTCCTTTATTAAATGTACTGACAACTTAAGATAGATTGCTGAGAAATAAACTAACTCTTATAATGTTATCATTGAACATGAATATATCCCTATTAATGATTAATGGGAAAGAAACTAACCATTTTCATTTTAACATTGAACATGAAAACTCCCACTTAATGATTACTGGAAAAGAAACTAACCCTATTAGTTACATCGAATATATAAAAATGAATTTACAAAATTCATGTATTTTCAAACAATGTGTAAAGACTTAAAATACTACTTGAATATAATAGTATAAATTATTCTAGAAAAATATTTTAGAAGCCTCAAGGAGCCATGAGAACTTTCCAAGATTTTCGAAGAATAGTAGACAATGAATTAAACAACAATCAACCATATAAGTACATTCTAGTGAGATAAAAAACAAAAACAGATGCAACATGCATATTATACAAATGGAATAGATTTAAAGTTTTGACAAAAAATTCATTTCAAACTCCCCATAAATAAATGATGTATGTTTAAATTTCAATCATTACAAGTTCAAATATGATTTTATAAAATTTATAAAAGTTTAGGGGCTTAGTAAAGAGATCATAAAACTGATTTCTTAAAGAAATAAATTCCATATTTATATTTCATTTTTGAACATGATCTCTAAGAAATTGAAATCTAACATCAATATGATTAGTCTTATAATTTTGTAAAGTATTTTTGGAAATAAAAATAGCTGAATTATTATCACAAAATATTGGAATTTTTTTAAAAATAAAATCAAATTCATATTATGTTTGTTTAATCTATAGTGATTATGAATAGAAAGAAGCAGAATCAATATACTCAAATTAAGTAGTATAAAAAGAAAATGAATTATATTTTGTTAAATCCCAATAAATTAAACATTTATCAAGTAAATGAAACATACCTTATGTTCTTTTTTGTCTATCTTTCATCCCCCAAAGTTATAGTTAGAATAGATTATAAAATTAAAGTAATTTTTGATAGGATAAAAAAAACCTAGCTTCAAAGATCCTTTGAAATATCTAATAATTTTTTTAATAGCCTTTAAATGACTTTATTTTGGGTTACTTTAGAATCGAACACACATAAAAACTAAAGATATAAAATTTTTCCTTGATGTTATTAAATATAATAAGGTACCTATCATACCTCTAAAATATTTAACATCAAAAAAAATTAAAGTATGATCAAAATCCATTTTACATGATATAATCATGGGGGTATTCAAATTTTGATTGAATCTAATCCAAATATTTTAACAAATTTCTCAACATACTTAGAATGATTAAAAAAATGTCATCTTTTAATTGAAAAATTTGAAGTCTAAGAAATAATTTCTCATCTCCCGTCATACTCATATCAAATTTTAAAGTCATTAATTTTGAAAATTGATTACAAATATTTTCACATAAATATAAAAATATAATGTCATCAACATAAATTTTCACAATCAAAATACCATTACAAATTTTCTTAATAAATAAAGTGGGGTCAAACTTTCCTTTATCAAATATTTTTCAATAGAAAACTATATAAACTTTCATACCAAGGATGAGGAGCTTGTTTAAAACTATATAAAACCTTAAATAATTTGAAAACATGATTAGAAAACTTTTAATTTTCAAAATTTAGGTTTTGTTTAACATATAATTCTTTAAAAATAAAATGATTTATAAAATAAAATTTAAAATCTATTTGAGACAATTTAATTCCATGGAATACTATATAATATAATAGTATTCTAATAGATTATAACCTTGAAATAGGTGAAAAATTCCTTAAATTAAATGCCTTCATCTTGAGAATATCCTTGATCAAGAAATATTCCTTTATTTTTAACAATATTTCCAAATTCATCAATATTATTTCTAAATATTCATTTGGTTCCAATGATATGAGAATCATTAAGAGGAATGAATGAAGCCCATACATTAGTTTTGGTTAAATGATTTTGCACATATTTCATATCTAAAATCCAATTTGAATCATTCAAAGCGTCTTCAGCATCTTTAAGATCAAAATCCAAAATTAAAACGTGATAAGCACAAATATTCCTAAAATATCTCCTTGTGTACACATTTTATTCAACATTTCCAATCAATTTATCTAAATTATGAACTCTATGATTTTTTCAAGATATTTTAAATATAGGCTCATATTAAGATAGAATTTTCTCCCCCATAACATGTGAATCTTTATCTTGTGTTATATCTTCATTAAAATTAAATTCTCAAAATTCATCATAAATTTGATTAAGAATGAAATCCTTACACCCAAAAAATCTAAAATATCCAATTTTTGGTTTCCTACATTTCCAAGGTTCATAAAGTGTATTTTTCAATATATCTCTTAAGATAATTATATTGGATACATAGAAAGTTGTATTTAAATCCTCTACCCAAAAATATTTAGGTAAATTAAACTCATTTAATATGGCTCTTGAAATTTCTTTAAGAATTATATTTTTATTTTCCACAACACCATTTTTTGTAGTGTTCTAGGTGCTAAAAAATTATAGAAATACCCATTTTCTTCAAAAAACTTAATAAATTCCAAATTATAGAATTAAACACTATGATAATTTATAATTAATTTAATTATAATTCCTTTCTCATTTTTAACCAATTTAAAATAAGTCATAAATTTGAGTAAAGTTTCAAATTTAAAACCAAGAAAATAAACCCATGTATATCTAAAAAAATAATCAATAATTAAAAAATAATATCTCTTTATATATAAAGTAGTAGTTTTAATAGGACTAAATAAATCAAAATTAATAAGAACTACTATAAAATAATCCTTTAATAGCACTAAAAATGGCATTTATCAGTGCTAGAGAAGCACTAACTACTGGAGTGAGATTAAAATCCCAAGGATTTTATCAGTGCTATAAAAGAATTGATAAAGGAGTCATTTATCAGTGATTTTATAAGAAATGATAAAATAAAAAAATTTATTATCACTTTTATTTAGTGGCGATAAAGGGTTCTAGAAGCATTGATAAAGGGGCATACTGCAATGTTCTGTAATAGCACACTACAGCACCAGAAACACCACCAGAAATAAGAAAAATCAAGTACCAATGAAAATTTTAAATAAAATAAAATTTTCAAAAAAAATACAATAAAAAACATTGTATTATATACATTTAAAACATTGGTTTATACAATTACATAACTACAAATTATTACATGCATTCAAAAACATCAATGTTCCTTTTTCTTTTGATCATGACCCTGACTCATGATATTTTTTAACAAACCACCCCTAATCAAGAAAATGAATGCAACTGTATAATAAAAAAATATGATTTTAGTAATAATATAAAGAAATAAATTAACATAAAGTGTTAATTTTAAACTAAACTTTGAGTCATGCCAAGAACACTATGTATCGGATTGCGGTTGATTCTTGCATGTCGCACCATTTTTCGTTCGTCTTTAAGCATCATCTCTATGAAAATTAACTAAATAATTATAATATAAAAATTATAAATAAATAAATAAATAAATTGTAGTTATAAGGACAAGAAAACAATTTATTCTTGTTTGCTCGGTTTTGGCGATGTGATGCACTTTTTAAACTAAAATGGCACTTATATATTGAAAAGATGCACTTTGAGTCATACCTATCACACCATGCATTGGATTGAGGTTTTTATGATTCCTAAACATCCCAAATTACTTATTAATAATTTTCCTAAAGTATCACAACAATTCTAATGAATTTTCTCGATTTTTAGTACACAAATTATCTTTTTTACTAAAATGTCATTTTAAACTGGAAACATTAACTATTAGTCATACTGGTCACATAATATTTTGTTTTGACATGATAAAGATTATTAAAGGTATAAAAATATTTATGAATCATTTTACTAAATTATCAATACAATCAGGGCATTTTTTCTTAGTTTTTAGTGAGTGACACTTTTTGAACAAAAATGTTTATTTTAAGCTAATAACAGACACTCTGAGTCATATCAGACACAACATGTATTAGACTGATTTTAGGATAGTTCCTACACATCACAAATGACTTATGGATCATTTTTATAAATTATAAAAATAATCCAAATGATTTTTCTCAGTTTTTAGTATGTTAATTGTCTTTTTTACTAAAATTAATGTCACTTTTAAATAAAAAGATGTACTTGGAGTCATACAAATCACACTGTTTGTCAGATTGAGGTATGGATGATTCTTATACATCTAAAATGAATTATGGATCGTTTTCCTAAATTATAAAAACAAAATTGAATTATTTTTCTCAGTTTTGAGTATATCACCTATCTTTTTTACTAAAATGTCATTTTAAACTAAAACCACACACTTTGACTCATATCGGTCACATCATGTGTTTGTTTTACATGATTCTTATTCCTAAATGTAAAAAATTACTTATGAATATTTTTTATAAATTATAAAGACAATTAGATCATTTTTTCTTAGTTTTTATTGGGTGACACTTTTTGAACTAAAATGTAAATTTTAAACTCATAACAGACACTTTGAGTCATATCGGGTACATCATGTATCGTATTATGGTTATGATGATTCATACATGTCAAAAATGACTTATGGATCGTTTTACTAAAGTAACAAAATAATCTGAATGTGTTTTCTCAGTTTTGAGTAAGTCAATTGTCTTTTTTACTAAAATTAATGTCAATTTTAAATAAAAAGACACACTTGGAGTCATACCAGTCACATCGTGCATCAGATTAAGGTGAGAATGATTATTAAACATACCAAATGACTTATGGATATTTTTACTAAAGTATAAAAATAATACTAATGTGTTTTATCATTTTTGAGTATGTCACTTATCTTTTTTACAAAAATTTCATTTTAAACTAGAAACATACGCTTTAAGTCATATCAGTTACATCATGTATCAGTTAGACATGAGATTGATTATTACACATCAAAAATGAATTATGAATAATTTTCATAAATTATAAGTACAATACATGTGTGTTTTTTTTGTTTTCAATGAGTTTCACTTTTTGAATTAAAATGTCAATTTTAAACTAATAACAGACATTTTGAGTCATACCAAGAACATTGTGTATCAGATTGAGGTGTGGATAATTCTTGCACATTAAAAATGACTTATGGATTTTTTTTATAAAGTATTAAAACAATATTAATGTGTTTTCTCAATTTTGAGTATGTTAGTTGTCTTTTTTACCAAAATTAATGTCAATTTTAAATAAAAAGGCGCACTTGGAGTCATACTATCACACCATGGATCGGATTGGGGTAAGGTTAATTAATACATGTCTAAAATGACTTATGGATCATTTTACTAAATTATCAAAAAAATATTATTTTTTTTACTCAATTTTGAGTATGTAACTTGACTTTTTTACAAAAAATATCATTTTAAACTAAAAACGTGCACTTTGAGTCATATTGGCCACATCGTGTGTCAGTTTGATGTGATAAAAATTCCTACACATCAAAAATGACTTATGAAAAAAATTTCTAAATTATAAAGATAATAATAGAATGTTTGATCTATTTTTAGTGAGTGAAACATTTTGAACTAAAATGTTAATTTTAAACTGATAACGGACACTTTGAGTCATATTAAGAACATAGTGTATCATATTGAGGTGCAGATGATTATTAAAAATAAAAAATAACTTATGGATCATTTTCCTAACTTATAAAAATAATAAAAATGTTTTTTCTTGGTTTTGAGTATGTCAATTTTCTTTTTTACAAAAAATAATGTCAATTTTAAATAAAAAGACATATTTGGAGTCATACCGGTCACACTGTGCATCAAATCAAGGTGTGACTGATTCTGAGATGCCCCAAATGACTTATGGATAGTTATAATAAAGTATAAAAATAATTATAATGTTTTTTATCAATTTTTAGTACATCACTTGTCCTTTTTACAAAAATATCATTTTAAACTAGAAACATACACTTTAAGTCAAAATGGTCACATCGTGCATCGGTTTGATGTGAAACTAATTCCTACACATCAAAAATTGATTATGAATTATTTTCCTAAATTATCAAGATAATTTGATCACATTTGATCAGTTTTCATTGAGTGGAACTTTTTTAATTAAAATTTTAATTTTAAAATAATAACAGACACTTTGAGTCATACCAGACACATCGTTTATTGGATTGATGTGAGTCTAATTCATACACATAAAAAATGACTTATGGATCGTTATCCTAAATTATTAAAACAATAAAAATGTTTTTTCTTGGTTTTGAGTATGTCATTTGTCTTTTTTACTAAAATTAATGTCAATTTTAAATAAAAAGAAGCACTTAGAGCCATATTGGTCACAACATGTGTTAGACTCGGGTGTGTTTGGTTCCTACACATACCAAAGTCTCAAAAAAATACCAACTAATAATGTTAATATTCTTTCCATTAGCTTTCTTTTTCAAACTTCCAACACTATATATTGATTCAATCTTCTTATTTGAAAAAGGTTTTTCAGTTAATAATATCAACTCAATATGCAGTGTTGGCAGTTCGACAAAGAAAGGAAATAGAAAGCATGGTAAAATTGGCAGAAAGGAACATATTATATCTTTTATGGCTTTTTGCAGATAGTTGAAATCAAAATATGACTTCCCAAAAGATCTATGAAAAAAACTAAATAAGTATCAAATAAAAATGATAAGGAAATTAACTTACAAAAGGTAGATAAAATGATGAAAAATTTAATTAAATAAGTTATAGGAAATTCACTTTTTCATGATGGTTGTATTCATTCTTGACCCATCTCCTTTTTTCATTATCTAAGTTATAGTATTGAAGTCTAATCTCTTATGAACATGAGAATATTTGAAAAAACACTCCAACTAGAACAAAAGAACCCACCTGTATAAGAAAACAATTATTATGTGAGTAATACTAAAAATAAATAAATTGATTATATGGAAAATTACTTTATTATGAAAACATCAAGATTACCTCTATTATTGAAAAGATATAGCATTGTTTCTCTTCCTACAATGGTGGTAGATGGAACTTGAAGAAAATTGATAAATGCCAACATTTCAGGGGTGAAAAGGTTTTGAGGGAGAATAATTCCTTGGAAGTTTTGGTGTGGAAAAACATGAAAGGTGGAAAAAATATTATAAGATAAATGGAATGTGAAAATATAACTTCCCAAAAGATCTTTGAAAAAACTAAATAAGTATTTGATAAAAATGATAAGGAAATTAACTTAAAAATAATTGATAAAATGATGAAAAAATTAATTAAATAAATAGTAGGAATTCAACTTTTCATGATGGTTGTATACATTCTTAACCTATTTCCTTATTTTCATTATCTTAATTGTACCCTCGAAGTCCAATCTCTCATGAGCATGAGTATCTTTGAACAAACTACCCCAACTCTAACAAAAGAATCCACCTGTATAAGAAAATAATTCTTATATGAGTAATACTAAAAAGAAATAAATTAAACATAAATATGAAGTAATAAATTAACTCTATGTACAATGATTTTACTATGAAAACATCAATATTACCTCTGTGATTGAGAAGAGGCAGTGTTATTTTTTATCCTAAAAGGTAGTGGATGGAACTTGAAGAAAATTGATAAGTATGGGTAAAAATGTTTTGAGGGAGAAAACTTTTATGGAAGTTTTGGTATAAAAAGGCAAAAAATATGGAAAAAAATATTCTAAAATAAATGAAATATTCAAGGAATTATGAAATTTAAATTATTTTTTCATTATATAATTTTTCAGTAAAATAGATAAAGTATATTGTAACATTACTTTTACATATTCCCAAAGGGTTTCCTTCATTATAGTTTTTTCTTCCATGGGATTGTTATCATCATCATGTACAGAAGACATTGTTTGCATGAGTATTCAAACATTTAATTTAGATTATGTTAATGCAGTAGAGAACATATAATATTATGAGGAAAACATAGTATATTAAAAAATATTTTACCTTCTCATTAAAATCTCTTTCTTTTTTTTAAAGGTTTTAGGGATTTTTCTCCTATATCGAGAATCCAAATCCCATCTTTATGGTCCCCTCTAATATACAAGACATTGTCTATATTGGGACTGACATGAACTGATTGTGATCTCCCAATGAAAGGGTAATATTTGATTGAATTTTCATCTAACCCAACATTTATTTTAGTCCCCATCAAGACAACTGACCAATTCTTATTTAATAGATCTAATAAAAAATACTTACACTACTTCTGATTACACTATGAACAGCTCATCTTTTTTCCCTTCCACATTGAAATTCAACTTCACTAATCCCATTTCATCGACTTTCACTACTCTCCTATTGTAAACATATTTCCAATAGAAAATCATCACTTTAAATGTTGTATAATCCAACTCATATATTTGTTTGATGATGTCAAAGTATGAAATATTTTCATAAATTGGATTTCTATCATTTGAAGTAGATATGTGCATCACTTCTGCCACAAGTGTAACACTGTAGTTTTTCATTGTACTATAGTCATTGTGTTCTTTTATATAGAATGTATAACCATTGATTACAAAACTAGTGTAAGATATAACATTTGCATTCAGTTCCCTGGATTTCCATTGAATTCATTGGGCAATTGAATTTGAATTTTCATATAAATCCTTATAAATTTGATCTTGTAACCATCCTATAAACTATTGATTATGTTTATTTGATATCCATCCTTCAACCCTTGATGAATTCACATCTATAATAATTTCTTTGTGGGCTTCAACGTATGGATCAACATCTTCACTGTTATATAAAATGTAAAGGTGTGATTTCTCCCGCTCTATCAAGGTAATTGTAGCAACATCTATTTTAAAAAACCCTTCACCCATAATTCATCTGCTATCACAAGATTTTGGGAGACTGATACTATCAACATATGATAGGTAATCGGTATATAATTCAATAGCTTCTTCAACAATATACCATTTTTCAATACAACCTTCTAGATGACTTTGATTCTTGACATACCCTTTCAAAATCTTTATATACTGTTAAATGGGGTATATCTATCTGTAATGGATAGGAACACATAGTTAAACCTCTATAACCAAGTGAACTATTAGGTGGACCATTATATCAAATAATTTTAGTGGGAAGAACATCTCTAATTCACATAATATGACTTCAAACTCCTTATACGTGATTGGAAACTTCTTTGGGTATATAACTTTACTGTATATGGCTTTGAAAAATAAGAATATTCTAGTTAATGTATACTTTACATTTTTAGGCAGAATGTAACAAAAAGAAACCGGAATCAAATATTGCATCAAAACATAATAGTTGTGTAATTTTAGTCCTTATAACTTCAAAGTATTCATTTAAATGATATTTTTGATATTTGATGAATACCCCTCTAGAACTTTTACACTATTAAGGAAAAGGAAAAATTGTAATTTTTCATGTCTGGATAGAGTGTAAGCTACTGGAAGAAGAAAATTCCACCCTTTACCCTTCACTGGTGCCAACTATTCTCATATCCCCTTGTCAATAATGTCCAACCTAACCTTGATTCCATCTTTAATTTTTTCAAGAACATTTAGTAACATGAAAATATCACTATAAAATATATGTTTTTCTATATGAATGGCATCAAGAAAATGTCTGATGTACAAACAATTCCAAAATAGTAATTCAAATAAAATTGATCTCTTATTCTAACTTGATTCCATAAGGTTTTTCAAAAATGGTTTATCAAAAATAGTTTCAATATCTTTTACTTTATAGGACATTTGATCACTCATTAGTGGATATGGTTTTTCACCATGTTCGATATTCCCATAAAATTTTGTCTTATAAGATCGGTATTTATGTCATCGAGGTAAAAAAAATTGATGCTCTAAAAACTTAGTTTTAAAGGAATGTTTCAACCAAACTTACTGTGTGAATTCTTCAAAAATGGGACACTCCAAAATTCATTTAATGATATAGCCTAATAAATTTACATAAGCAGGAAAGTCATTTATCGTCCCATAAATCACGGCCCTCAATGTAAATTCTTCACTTTTATGAGCATTATACATTGTAACAAATGTATACCATGTCAATTTTAGATCTTTGATCAATGAATATAAATATAAATCAATATCATTACTTGGTTTCTTTGGTTCAGATATAATCAGAGACAACATAATTTATTTGGAACATGAGCCTTATCCTAGTTAGTGAGGACTCTCTAAGTGCATTCGCAAGACCCAGGTTTGAATCCCGATAGAGGAATAATTCTGGGGGTACTGTAGCAGTATTGTAGAAGTTATTGTAGTAGGTACTATTCGGTATTGTAGCTACCAAAACTATTCACCTTTGGGCCACCAGTTTGGGCTTGGAGTCCTTAAGGCCTTTGGGCCACCCGGGCCTTCAGGTTAGTAAGGCTTTTGGGCCAACTTAAGGCCTTTGGGTCACCTCAAGGCCATCGGGCCGCCTAATGTGTAGATGAAAACTAGACAGATTCTACAAGGAAAAAGATCCAAAAGAGGATTCAGAAAAAGTCGCATTCATCGGAGCAGTGCTAATGGATTTTAAAGAATGATAGGGTATATCATTTTCCATTGGTTCTAGGCTTGTGCACCTCTACATAGGATAGCTAGTCTAATAGCCATGCAAAGCTAGAGAGATGATCACGATGAAGATTTTGGGGAGGGGAATTTTTAAATAGTCATAGTTTTTAGTAAATTCCTTTAAGACCTTAGGGTCATATAATGTCACAAAGCCTACATGTCATCCAAGGGTTCCCCTTAAACCCTTAAAAGGGAGATTATCAAAAAATGAATAAAAATAAAGGTTATCAGAACATTCAAGATAGAATAATGTATTTTCACTTCACGCATAAGCATGGAGGAAAGTTATAATTTACCAACATGATGGTCTATGTACTGTGAGTACTACTTTATAAACCAGAAGTATTTATTCCATCTATAAATAACAAAAGATGAAATTTTCTCAGCTCATTTCCAAATTCAAAATACTTATATTCAATTTTATTCCACTGAGGAGAATCTATTGGATGATGTAGGTTCCCATATTTAATTCTTTTATTTTTATGCCATGTCAATTTTCTTATAGTTTCCTGAAATCCATATAGTCTTCTGATCACATTGTTGAGCACGTCAAATTAGTTGTTTAGTTTTTATTAGAATTCCTACAGTATAGCAGCAACCCTAGGTCATCTCTCGACAGAGCCTTAGATAATTAATTTAAAAAGAGGGTTTTGATTATGAATATTGAAGAGGAATTGGATTTAATAAAAAATAGGTTTTGATGATTAAATATTACAATAGAAAAACTAAAGTGATAAAACAAGGTAGAAATGAAAAAGATTAATTAAACGTGATCAACCCAGAAGGGTATCATGATGCTCATCCTTCATCACTTCAATAGAAATGGTATAGATATTTTAATCCCTAGTTTATAACACCTATTACCATAATTTTATGTATTTTATACTATTATACCTCCTAGGGTTCATTCGAAAACACATAATGATTCACCAGACACAGCCGATGATTGGGTGATTTGTGTTCGACTTCATAACTGAAACTCAACAAGGCAACACACAAAGAACTTGATGTGATGTCTAGGTTTGTATGTTATTTATTTTTGATTCCATGAAATAAATGTACATGGCCTTGATAGTGCATATGTGAGTTTAATTGACCAATATGAACCACACAAAAACCGCAATTAAATGAGGGAGGAAAATGGATGAAAAGTGTGTGAAACATCACATGAAAGGGTACCCCCAAACATGATCATTTGAGTTTGATTATAACATGATAGTATATAACTCAATTAAATAAAAATATTGGATGAATAAAAACAACATAAAACATATAATTAAAAATATCATTCAAAATAATACAAGTATGAAGCTTGGGATTACATCACGTTCCTCCTCGGGTGATCACAAGGGGTTTAGAAACCCATGGAAGGGGAGGAGGAAGAAGATATTGAAGCAACACTTACCATAGCCTCAAGAACTTTTAGGAATGATGGGGAGACACCTTTGGGACTCCAAAATGGAAAAACCTTGCCTCTTGGTCTAACTCCCAAATGGGGAGCCCAAGGTTCTATTTTATAGAAAAATTGGAAGGTGGTTTTGGGCACACAGATTTCTTCAAACCACTTGTACCACACATTTCATCTAATAGAAAATAGAATATCCATTTGAAAAAACTTTAAAGTTGTATACCCAATTCTTGAATATATCCATTGAAAGTTTGGAATCAATTGTATAATGGATCCGGAGATAAGGACATATTACAGAACGCCGCTTTTGACTTCTCACAAATTCATTTCTCTGGACAGATCAGGTCAGTTGGGCCCCTTTATGGAAGAATTGGGATTGGGTTTCTTCATAATAGTTTTATCCCATTAAATTTGGACCAGAATACAAAATATGAGCCCATTTGGATGCACGTAATTTTCTAAACAAGCAAAGCAGTGGACAGGTCTTTTTGGGTCCATGTAATTTGGCCCATTTTTTCACTTCATCATAGGCCCTCTAAATCATCTCTTCTTACATTAAAATCATCAAAACAAGTAAAATTTCCCATTTTAATAGTGATAAACACAAAATAATGGAATCAAATATGATGTTCAATGTGTCATTATTTTTATAATTTTCAATATAAAACAATTTTAGCATAATGGTGTAAGGGTGAAAATGAAACAGTGAATCGTGGTATGATCACACCCCCACACCTAAACATTTTCACTCCTGGGAAAAGTATAATATCCTAATAATGTATCATTCCTAAATCAAATGTGTGAAAACATTAAAGATTATTTTGAAATTAAATTCATCATGTCTTGTTTATGGAATCAATTTTCCTATCATTTTTCTTTTCTCACATTCAAATTTGTTCAACTTCATTTGTTCACCCATGGAGCATGTCGCAACCTACCTCACCTAAAAATTTCCCTCTTCAATCAAGGAACATGTGAAAGTAGATTTATTCTCTTTTTAAAAAGTTCATGTGATCTTACCATATTCTTTCCAAGATTCTCATTTCTCTATCGGCAGAAACTAGTGTGCTACTCAAGAGGACTTCCAACAGGTTGTTCTGAGGATCAAGGGTTGGTAGGATTTAATGTTTAAAAATATGAGGCAGAAGAGGAGTGTTTAATCTCTTATGTACAAAACATGTCAAAATTCAGAAAGTATTCACAATGAATGTACACACTCAATCCCTCAAAAATTGTATAACCTCCAACTCACTCTCCCCATTGTCTATTTTTGTGGGTCACAACCAAGTAATGAATAATAATGTGTAAACATCCTCTTTTATCCATTTTTTCTTTTGTTCTATTTTTTTCAATGTAAAGAACTATTTTTTTTAATGTATAGTTTTTATTAAACTAAATAGGGAAACATGTATAAAAAATGATGTAATATGGCTTGTGAACCCATTGCCCAAGGAAAATGTAAGCACCTTTTATATCAACCCATAACAATGATTCTCTCCCCAAAATTACCATGGAAACACCCTCTCTCCCACACTTTCTGAAAATAAAACAAGAATATACACAAGATATGGGTAGGTAAAGATATATTAGCTTGTAATGTGGATAACTAACAGGCATTTCATGGTCTCTAAGGCTTAAGAAGGATAAAATGTCAAGGTGGCCAAAAATAGAGGTTAATTGTACAAATGGATTTTCAATTAATGATTGCCTCTATCATGAATGTAGCATACTTGAATATTATGGATTCAAATAGAATCAAGGAAAGTTCTAGTTTCTCTACATTCCCCAAGACTCTCAAGAAAGTGATTCAAAGGAATAATATGCAATAAAGGACTTATAATATCTCTTGAGTAAGGGATTAAAATATCGGTCAGTGCTAATGAGGCATGGGTTTCAAAAATCCATTAAACACCTAAGAATGATTTGAAAATACGAATTCTAGAAAAATATTCCATATCAACATTCATTTGAAAAACATTTTTCCAAAAACAATGGAATTTTCCACACAATCGACTCAAGCATGAAAAATGATTTTGCATATTCTTTTTAAGATCAATTTTTATCTAAAAATACAAAATAAAGAAATCAAAAATGAAGAAACATTTTTATTTTTTTTATTTTTTTTAATTAATTTTTTTTATTTAATCCTAACTATGGCATGTCACCCTCCCACACACCTAAAATTTACATTGTCCTCAATGAAAGTATTTTAAATAAATAGACAATAAATAAAGGTAGGGGGAAGGGAAAGCCTGCTAAGTGGTGTCATATGTGGCATCTATCAGTTGGATTTTCTCCATGAGATGCTTTGTAAAATCCTCATAGAATTTTTTGAGCCTCTACCCATTGATAATAATCCTTTTTCCACTCTTCTCATGCAAAACCTGTATATCACCAAAAGGGTAAACATCGGTAACAGTATAAGGATCGAGCCATCGGGAACAAAGCTTGACTAGGTGGAGCTTTAGCCTGGAATTTTACATGAGGACCTTATCACCAATATGGAACTTCCACTGATGAATCATGCTATCATGGATAGCCTTTGTATTCTCTTTATAGATCCGAGAGTTCTAATATGCATCACATCAAATTTCTTCTAACTCTTGAATCTGCAGCTTCTTATGCTCACCTACATCTGAAAGATTCATATTACATTGTTTAACAGCCCAATATGCATGGTGTTCTACCTCCACCGATAGGTGACAAGCCTTTCCAAACACAATCTTATATGGTGACATTCTTATTAGGGTTTTAAAATTTGTACGGTATTCCCAAATTGCATCATCCAAGTGCAAACTCCAATCTTTATTATTGGGTTGTACCATTTTTTCCAAGATTCATTTAACTTTACAATTTTATATTTTTACTTGTCCCTTAGTTTGGGGGTGATATGTTGTAGAGACTTTATGAACAACCCCATACTTATAAAGCAAATTTTTCATGTTGTGATTGCAAAAATGTGAACCCTGATCACTAATGATGAATCACAGTAAACCAAACCTACTAAAAATTTGAGACCTCAAAAAATCAACAACCACTCAAGAGTCATCGGTCCTAGTGGCCTTTGATTCCACCCATTTAGATACATAGTCAATAGCCAATAAGATGTACAAAATGCCAAATGAATTTGGAAAATCCCCCATGAAGTCAATGTTCCATGCATCAAAAATTTCACAGAATATCATGGGTTGTTGGGAAATTTCATTCCTCTTGGAGATATTCCCTTTGAATTAACAACAACTACATGACTTTAAAAATCTATGGGAATCCCTATACAATTTTATCCAATAAAGTCCTAAGTCAAGGACCTTTTGTGTTGTACGTTGAGAGCCAAAGTGGGCCCCATAGGCCAAAGTGTGGCAGAATGTCAAAATAGAGGTGAACTCATGGCCAAGGACACACCGAAGAACTACTTGGTCACCACAAATTCTCCACAAATATGGGTCATCCCAGATGTACCATTGAGAATCATGCTTAAGTTTCTGGGATTGTGAAGTTCTGAAATCAGTAGGGACCCTAGATGTTGCTAGAAAATTCACAATGTCCGCATACCAGGGGGTAAGGTCCACAACATCACAAAGGTTCTCATGAGGGAATAATTCTACAATAGGGAGGGGTGAGTCAACATGATGGTCCAATGGTGAGGAAGTCCTACTAATGTGGTCAGCTACCGCATTTTCCACTCCTCTCTTATATCAAATCTCAAGGTCAAACTCTTAGAGGATGAGCATCCACTGAATGAGGCAGGGTTTAGCTTCAGGTTTCTTCAGGAGAAAACGAAGGGCATCATGATCAGAAAAGACAATGATTTTTGACCCAATAAGATATGAACAGAATTTTTCCAAGGAAAACACAATAGAAATAAGTTCTTTTTCAGTGGTTGTGTAGTTTTCCAAGGTAGTTTCAAGGGTAAGTGAGGCATATGCAATGACATGAGGAGCCTTCTCAACCCTTTGTGATAAAACTATCCCAACTACAAAGTTAGAGGCATCACACATAAGTTCAAAGGGGAGATCCCACCTTGGTTGTTGGATGATGGGAGGTGATGTGAGACTCCTTTTTAGTGAATTGAAAGCATCCTCATAATTTTTATCAAACACAAACTCAAAATCCTTTTGTAATAATAGGTACAAGGTAATTGTGATCTTACTGAAGTCTTTAATGAATCGGCAGTAAAAACCAGCATGACCCAAGAAAGATTGCACCTCATGAAAAGACAATGATTTTTGACCCAATAAGATATGAACAGAATTTTTCCAAGGAAAACACAATAGAAATAAGTTCTTTTTCAGTGGTTGTGTAGTTTTCCTAGGTAGGTTCAAGGGTAAGTGAGGCATACGCAATGAAATGAGGAGCCTTCTCAACCCTTTGTGATAAAACTATCCCAACTAAAAAGTTAGAGGCATCACACATAAGTTCAAAGGGGAGATCCCACCTTGGTTTTTGGATTATGGGAGGTGATTTGAGACTCCTTTTTAGTGAATTGAAAGCATCCTCATAATTTTTATCAAACACAAACTCAAAATCCTTTTGTAATAATCAGTACAAGGTAATTGTGATCTTACTGAAGTCTTTAATGAATCGGAAGTAAAAACCAGCATGACCCAAGAAAGATCACACCTCATGAACACATTTTGGATATGGAAGGGTTGAAATTAATTCAATTTTTGATTTATCCACTTAAATTACCTCTTTTTAAATAACATTCCCAAGAACTATCCCTCTTTCAACCATGAAATGGCATTTCTCATAATTTAATACAAGATGTTTTTCTATGTAATGGTGGAGGATAGAACCTAGGTGATCCAAACAGTCATCAAAGGAAGTTACATAAACTGTGAAATCATCCATAAAAACTTCCATGCAATTATCTAGGTACTCTAAAAAAATACTCAACATACATTGCTGAAAAGTACCGGGAGCATTACATAGACCAAAAGGCATCCTTCTGTATGAAAATGTGCCAAATGGATAGGTAAATGTTGTCTTTTATTGATCCTTAGGGGCTATATGGATTTGAAAATAACATGAATAGTCATAAATGAAACAATAATGGGACTTACTGGCCAATATTTCTAGCATTTTTTCAATGAAAGGTAGAGGAAAGTGGTCCTTCTGTGTGGCTTGATTCATTCGACGGTAGTCAATATAGAATCTCCAACTGTTGTGCACATGTATTGGAACTAATTCATTCATTTAATTTGACACAAATATTATTCCTGTTTTTTAGGCACAATTTTCACTGGTCTAACCCATTTACTATCAAATATATGATAAATGATCCCTATAGAAAGTAATTTATTGACTTCCAATTTTACCACTTCAGAGAGAGTGGGGTTCAACTGGTGTTGAGATTGTCTTATGGATTTATCCTTGTCATCCAAAAGTATATGGTGGATACAAATAGACATGCTAATCCCAATAATATCAGCCAATGTCCATCCTATTGCCTTTTTACACTCCCTCAAAAGGTTGATCAGTTTTGATTTCTGATGTTGAGAGAGGTTATTGTCAATAATGATGGGAAATTGTTCAATACCCTCAAGATAATCATATTTTAAATTAGATGTAAGTGGTTTTAATTCCAACATCAGGGGGTTTTGGACTAAGGGAGGGGATTTAGGGGGAGTGAGGTCCATGAAATTGTCTATATGCTCATGTTTATTCTCTAAAGATAGAGAATCTATTGAAATTAGATTTTCAGAATCATCAACAGTCATGGGTACCTCAAAATGAACACACTCATCAATTAAAGCACAAAATTTAAACTTTTCATAACCCACACAACACTTAAAACATGAATCAAAACTCAAATCATAAAAGGGAGAAGAAGAGGAAAATGAATCAGAGTATGGGTTGAGGAGAGAATTGTGTGTGTGTGAATTGTTTGAGAGAACTTCCATTGAATAGATAGGAAGAGTGGAGTGATCTTCAGTGGGGTGTTTTATAGCCTCAAGGATGTTAAAGCTTACCTTTTCTCCACCAAACTCCATGGACAGCATACTGTTGTGAACATTAATGATCATCTTTGATGTTTTAAGGAATGGACTCTCAAGTATGAGAGGGGAATGTCCTTGGGTTTGGGTATCTTCCATCTCAAGAATGTAGAAATCTGCGGGGAAGATTAGATTATTCACTCTTACAATGACATCCTCAATCACTCATGTTGGATGCATAGTACTCCGGTTTGCAAGTTTCAAAAAAATGCCTATTAGTTAAAGCTCTCCAACCTATATATATATATATATGGAGTGAGGAATTACATTAATGGGAGCACCTAAATCTAACATAGCATCTGAAAATAATGTCTCCCCTATATTACACGGTATTTTGAATGTGCATGGATCCTTGCATTTGGTTGGCATTGTTGGTTGAATCAAGGCCAAGACATTCCTTCCCAATTTGACTCTCTCATTCCCATTCGGCCTCCTTCTATGTGTGCAAATCTCTTTAAGAAATTTGGCATGATGGGGAATTTTCTTGACTTTATTTAGTAAAGGAATATTAACTTGAACTTTTTTTAAATGTATCCATTATTTTAGTATCAATCTCATTATCAGAATTTTTCTTATATTTAGAGAGTCTTTGGGGGGAAGGAAGAGGAATGGATTGTTCATTTGAATCATCAATGATAATTTGATTACTCTTTTATTTTATTTTTCTTTATTGGAATCTTTTATGGGTGGATAAAGAGTGTTTTCAAGAGGGGGCATACCTATTGTGTAGAATCATTAGAAGGAGAAACTTCTTTACCACTAGAAAGTGTAATTGCACATACAATACCTTTGTCCTTTGGATTGGAAATGGGTTGGGATGGTAGCTATCCAGAACCTTACATCTTAAGCTCACTGATGGTGTTCTCCAATTTTCCCACTTCAGTTCGTAGGTCTTGAATTGTCGATTGTGTGGTCTATTGGAACTGGAGGTTCTGGGTTGCCATTTTTTTCACATTTCCTCAAGGCCTAATTCAGATTTAGGAGGAGGAGGATGATTGTTTTGAGAAGTTGAAGGATAAAAAGGTTGCATACCTTGTCCTTTTTTATACCAATTCTACTTAGGGTTGCTTGAGTTTCCTTCTTGTCGGTACTCGAGTTGTGCTTTCCACCTAGGGTTTGGATTTAGCCTAAATGGTTCTTGCTTAAAGGGAGGTGCTTGTTGGAATGGACGCCCTTGGAACATGGTTGCACAAGACTCAGGTGAATCTTGAAGTTGTAGGCACTGGTCAAAAAAAAGAGTATTTTTAGAACAAATTCCACAATTTAATGGAACTGGAGGAGTTTGTGAGATACCTTGTGCTTGAGATAATTGCCTTAGAAGGGTATGCATCTCATTAATCTTGTTATCTACCTTTTTTCTAGAGATGAATTAATTACCTCATGAACTTCTCGGGTTGGTGCAATATCTCATGTACCAAATTGTTGTGTATTTTGATCCATGTTGGCTATTAATTCATGATCATCGGAAGGATTTTTATCAACTAGGGAACCACTAGTTGTAGCATCAATCATTCAACGGTCCATGGGGATAAGTCCCTCATAGAAGTATTGGATTAATAGTTTTTCACTAATATAGTGGTGGGGGAATCTTGATAAAAGTTTTTTCAATCTCTCCCAGTATTCATGAAGGGTATCTCCTTGTGATTGCCTAATTCCATAGATTTCTTTCCTAATTGATGTAGTTCGGGAAGCAGGGAAGAACTTCTCTAAAAAGAGTATTTTCAAGTCATTCTAGACCCCAATCGTGGTAGGAAAATAGTATATCCAATCTTTGGCTACACCATCAAGGGATAAAGGGAAGGACCTAAACTTAATTAAGTCCTCATACACATTTCGGTGTTTTATGGTGGAGCACACTATGTGAAACTCCTTAAGGTGTTTACGAGGGTCCTCATTGGGAAGACCATGGAATTTAGGAAGAAGGTGGATGAGGCCTGGTCTCATCTCAAAGTTGGCTGCTTCTTTAGGATATTGGATGCACGCAGGTTGGTACTCCACATCTGGGGTGATCAGTTCTTTTAAGGTTCAATTATTTTCAACCGTGTTTTCTTGGGTTTTATTGGGTTCAATTTTTTATTGGTTTATGGCCACTTGAGGTTCCAAAAGGGGTTCCTCAGTGTTACTTGATTGAACTTATCTAGATGACTTGATTTTTGAATGGAGTGATTTTTCAATTTCAAGGTCAAATTCAAGTAGTGTTTCTTTACCAGATCTTTTCATACAACAATGATATCTAGTTTGATTGTTTGTTTTTTTGTTGTTGTTTTTTTTTGTTTTTTGTTTGTTTTTTTTATGAAAGAAGAATAAAATTAAAATACTTAAGAAATTAAATGAGTAAATAAAATATAATTGTATACTACAAAATTTGAGATAGAGATGGATAAGAAGAAGAACAAAAGAGATGAAGAACATACAAAAACAACCAAAAATAGAAACAAAAAACAAAAACAAAAACAATCAAATGGGGTGGGGTATTGAAAGGGGTACTAATTAAGGAGTAAAATAAATAAATAAAACTAAATAAAGAAAAAAATGATATTGGATCCCTAGAAACGACACCAAAATTTGATCGCATTTTCGAGCGCGTCAAATTAGTTGTTTAGTTTTTACTAGAATTTTTGCAGTATAGTATCAATCCTAGGTCATCTCTCGATGGAGCCTTAGATCATTAATTAAAAAAGAGGGTTTTGATTATGAAGATAGAAGGGTAATTGTATTTAATAAAACTTGGGGTTTTATGATTAAATATTACAATAGAAAAACTAAAGCGATAAAAAAAGGTAGAAATGAACAAGATTAATTAAACGTGATCAACCCAGGAGAGTATCGTAATGCTCATCCTTCATCGCTTCAAGAGAAAGGGTATAGATATTTTAATCCCTATTTTGTAACACCTATTACAATAATTTTACTAATTTTATACCAGGATACCTCCTAGGGTTCAGTCGAAAACACACAATTATTCACCGGACACCGCCGATGATTTAGTGATTTGTGTTCAACTTCATAACCAAAACTCACCAAGGCAACACACAAAGAACTAAATGTGCTTTCTAGGTTTGTATGTTATTTATTTTTGATACCATGAAATAAATTTACATGGCCTTGACAGTGAATATTTGAGTTCAATATACCAATATGAATCACACAAACACCACAATTGAATGGGGGAGGAAAAGGGGATGAACGGTGTGTGAAACATCACATGAAAGGGTACCCCCAAACATGATCATTTGAGTTTGAGTATAACATACCAGTATATAACTCAATTAAATTAAAAGATAGGGTGAAGAAAAAAACATACAATATGTAATTAAAAATATCATTCAAAATAATACAAGTATGAATCTTGGGATTACATCACGTTCCTCCCCGGGTGATCACAAGGGGTTTAGAAACCAATGAGAGGGGAGGAAGAAGAATATTTTGAAGTAGCACTTCCCATAGCCTCCATAACTTTTAGTAATGATGGGGAGACACCTTTGGGACTCTAAAATGGCATCACCTTGCCTTCTAGTTGAACTCCCAAATGGGGATCCCAAGGTTCCATTTTATAGAAAAATTGGAAGGTGGTTTTGGGCACACATATTTATTCAAACCACTTGTACCATGCATTTCAACCATCAGAAAATTGAATATCCCTTTTGAAAAAACTGGAAAGTTGTATCCCTACTTTTTGACTATCTCCAACGAAAGTTTGGAATCAATTGGAAAAGTGGATCCGGAGATAAGGACAGATTACAGAACGCCACTTTTGAATTCTCACAAATTCGGTTCTCTGGACAGATAAAGTTGGTTGGGCCCCTTTCTAGTATAATTGATCTTGGATTTCTTTATAAGAGTTGTATCCCATTAAATTTTGGACCATAATAAAAAATATTATCCCATTTTTATGCACTTAATTTTATAAATAGGTAAAATAGTGGACATTTCTTCATGGATCCATGCAATTTTGGCCCATTTTTTCCACTTCATCATGGGCCCTCCAAATCATCGCCTCCTACATTGAAAACATAAAAAAAGTAACATTTCCCATTTTAATAGTGATAAAAAAAATAATGTAATCAAATATGAATTTCAATTTGTTATTATTTTTATAATTTTCAATACAAAACAATTTCAGTACAATGGTGTAAGGGTGAAAATGAAACAGTGAATCGTGGTACGATCATCTTCTAAACTATGTAATGATAGGAAAGTTCCATAAAATTTTCTTAGGAATTGAATCATTTTAATGTATCAATCCGAACCACACTTATGGAATTTTATGAGTGATTCATGGTCCTTTCAAAACAATATTCACTCATTTGGATAAGCGTGTATTTTTTTAAAGATCAATCCCATTGAACATTGAATCCTTTTAGAATCACATGTTCAACATGGTGTTTCATTTTCTTCTAGTATCATATCATTTAGAATACCAAGTAGTTATGTAAAGTCAGTGTCACTCCATCTTTATCCAGCTTTCAAATTATATAAATTCAATACAGCTAACAATATTGTGTATTTAGTACAACCGGTATACAATGGTCTCTTAGCACAACTATTTAACTTCTCAAACAACTTTGTACAATAACGAAAGTCATCTTCAATTTACATTATAATTTATTCCATGTGATATCCATCATCATTTACACTATTATTCATATCAAATGATCCATAAACCTCAATATCATCCCAATTAGTGTGAACATTCATTTTGTTACTGTGTTTAGTCCAAAATTTATAAATATGATCTATTACATGACAAATCAAATGTTCTTCCAACTATTATGGACTAATTTTTCTTGAATAAAAAAATGTAAACACGGAAAAAGGATTTGGGAAGGGTCGTATGCATGCTCTATTAAAAGATTGATGAACTCTTTAACTCTATCTTTATACTCTTTTGTTAAATGATTAGTGTGCATCCATTTTTTCTTCATATCTATTATATTGGTTTCATAAAATATTCATTTTTTATAATAAATAAATAAATACACATAATATATTCATTATCATAGGTGAAAGTTGTAGATAATTATATTAAGGGAAACCCAACATTTGATCATTTCAAATAATTTCAGCATGATTTGAAGAAAATGGGTAATTGAATTTAAGAAAATAATCACTATACTATGGTAGGTGTTATTCTATAAATTCATCAAAAGGTGAAAGTTATAGACAACTATCATCATCATCAACTTCATCTCCAGAACAATTATTATTTCATTTTTTTGTTTCAGGGTCATCCTCCATATCTTGTGGACATTCACCTTTGTTGCTTGAAATACTCATAGAAGTATACATCCATGGGATGACTACTGATTAGAGTAGTTTAAGAAACATAAATGATATGGGGGATGAGCCTCAAGTAATAAATTGTAATAATAACTATTCGGGATATGAAGCTGATGCGGATGATAATAGTACTCCATTATGTTCTCTAAAAGGGGCAATGCCTCTCATTTGTGATAATTACATCATTAGAACTAGTTATTAACTCATGGAATATTGAAGATGATATTTGGGGGCATACACGTTCTTTTTTGTGATTCAAGCGGTCTCGATGGGGACATATTACGATATTTGAATCCTTAGGGCTTCTATGAATTCTATATTTAAAGGAGAAATACCACTTTTAATAATTTCAATCCTCTAACTAATATTATCCCTACCTATATTAAAATGATCCATCAAGTATTTCTTAAATACCCCAAATAAATGAAAATATAATATAGGCAATTAAGTAGTAATAAGAAACTCAAATATGATAAACAAGAATAATAAACTCTCATTTCATCAAATAGAATATATAAAAATGTATTTATAAAACATTTCAATAAATAAAGAGTTATTTCATATACATGGATGGTAATCATAGATTCCTAGGGGTGGAACCAATACATGTCGACCTAAAATGATGAATACCTAAAAATATTTTCTAATTATTATTCCAATATATAAATAATTTGATAACCTCCATTATATTTTTTGGAACAAATGATGTAACATCCTAAAGAATTATTTCATTTAATATTAATGGTATATCAAATATCATTAATCTTAATAATTTCTCTTATTAAATATTTTCACCTTAATAAATGATATTTTATTGAATGAAGATACTTAGAGTCTTTTTAAATATTCTAGGGTTAATGAATATTCCTCTTTATAACCATACTCGTGAAGAATAATATATAATAATAAAATGAAATATTAGTTAGAAAAATAAATAAATCGATACAACCAAATAAAAAATATAAAAAGTAGGTCACATTATAATGGATTGATTTTAAATTTTGAATAATTCAAAAATAATATACATGTAAAAAATAGTAAATGAAGCATATGTAATCTTGGAAAATTCTAAAACATCCTGAGAGGTGAATCTAGACATACTTGGGTCGGAACCACCTATAAGCATGATGATGGGTTTCTATGTTTTTAACTTACTAGAGACCAACAACTAACTTACCTTGTTGGAATCCCATATGGACTTTGATATAAGTGGGGACCCATCTAATCTAATCGGTACTACATTGTAACTATCTCTCATCCCTCACTAAGATGCATACAATCCCTATTATGATAGTAATGGGAGGTATGGTCACCTTTTTAAAAAAAATATCAATTGACAATCAACATAACCCAAACATGTCTATTTAAATATCCTTCCAACACCCATCAATACGATCTCTATATTTAAAAGAAAAAAAAACCTTACCTTATCAAAACTAATATAGAAAGCTTCCATAAATGGTGATAATTTTTTATAAAAACCATTTAATGGCACCAACATGGCCATAACATTTGATACTACCACTAATTTTCTATTAAAAACTTCTTTATTTCAATATTATTTAAAACAAAAAAGTGATAATCAAAGTAATTATAAAAAGTTCCAAACATGCCTCAAATTCATAATTTTAAAAAATACGCATTAGTAGTCTCTCTTGGAATGCATTTTTGAAACAGATAAAAAAATTTGTCTGATTTATTGAATGAATCCTATCTATATTTCATATGAATACATACTTATATATATATACATGAAATAATGAGTTCATATGTGTGTGTGTATGTGTGTTTATTTCAAAATGGATATATATATATAGATGTTCAAAAGGGATATCAAGAAAAAAACAAAGATATAAAATTCAGGACACTTAACATAAAATAAAAATCTAAATTTAATACCACTGAAGTTTCTAAAAAGAAAACACCTAAACAAACCGCACCTTGGCTTCAAGAAATCATTACATAAAATCCATTTTGATTTACTAAATAAAAACCACAAGTGGAATTTTAACAAAAAATTGTTATGAATTATTTCCATGGAAGGAATTTTAAAAAATTTAAACTTAATATGATATAAGGATGAAATCGTTGTGTGAAATTATTAATACGCTACAAGGCAGCACGAAAATATTTTAAAGGGTCAATAAAAACCCAAAATCATAGAAACCACCAATTATAAATTCATTATAAAAGGGAAATTGGTGATGGATAATGAATAGAAAGAGATAATTAACAAAAAAACACAAATAGGTATCACCAAACAAGCAATAAACAAGTGACAAGAAGGAGAAAATAACATACCTTGGATTTAAGCTTTGAATCGTTCGACAGAAATTAGAGATGTCGCCAAACCTAGAATTCATTCGAGCCTTGGATTTGTTCAACCCTTGAATCGTTCGAACCTTGGAATTATTTGATCCTTGATTCATTACTTAATTCGATTTTGGATTTGATGAGGAGGGTCGGCAGTAGGTGGCTTCTACGGAAAGCTTCGGATATCGCGACTGGTTCACAACTAGTTAGGGTTCTTTAAATATATCTGGACACATTTATCAGTGCTTCCAAAGAAGCACTCATAAATATCTATTTTATCAGTGTTAAATTAGTAAGTATTTATAAAAGGTATCTTTATCAATTCTTTTTTAGCACTGAAAAAGATATATTTTTATCAGCGCTTATTATTTAACTGCTGATAAAGTATTTATAATTATAATTATAAATAAAAAAATGTAAATATATTTATATTGATATATAAATATAATAAATATATATAAATATAAATATATTAAATATATTCATTATTTAATTATATTTATTATAATTTTATAATTATTTAAATATACAATTATTTATTTATAATTATATAAATACTTTAAAAAATAATATTAATATATTTATATCATTATATATATATTTTTTATTATTATCTATATATATATTTAATAAATATATATAAATATAAATATAGTGAATATATTCATTATTTAAATAAATTTATTATAATTTTATAATTATTTAGATATATATAATTTTTTATTTGTAATTATTTAAATAATATTTATTTATTTATAATTATAAAAATATATATGTATAAATATAGTAAATATACCTTTATAAATATATTTATTTATAAATATTTATTTACAAATATATTTTTAACATTATTAATGAATATTTAATCTTATGTGAATGCATGTTAAAAATGAGTGAAATTGAATAATTAAAAATGAGCATACTTTAACAATATTGAAAAAATAGATAAGTTTTATTATTTAAATATAATTTTTTTAAACAAATATAGATATATATTGAATCATATTGATAATATTAAAACATGGTAAATATATATATATATAATAAAAGAAAATGATTAAGTTCCCAAAAAAAATTTAAAAATTTTAAAAATGAATTAATACCTAACTGTAATAAAATTAAAAAAAATAAAATTTTCTGATTAAAGACATGATATATTAAACATATCATGTTATAATCAAATTCTAAAATGAATACTAAAATTTGAATAAATTATGTAAATATTAAGTGTGTGTGTTTCTATGTAAAATTTAATTAATTATGTAAATATTTGTGTGTGTGCATTGCATATAAAAATACATTAATTACGTATGTATGTGAAATCAATATAACAAACATTTTCTATATGTTAAATTAAAAAATCAAACTACATTCAATTATATTCATTACTCAATGCAATTAGTCAGTATTTTTAATTTATATTAATTTTTAATTATAAATCATTCTTCACTAATATATGAATTATTTAATATAAATCATAAATATTTTTTATTATATAAATCATATATTTATATACATATTCATATATATCTATATTTAATATATACTATTTGTTAATATTATCAATAATTATTTAATTAATAAAATGTTTAATGTTTTTCTTAATTTACATATTTTTAATTTTTATTTGTTTATTTATTTCATTTTATGTATATCTATATAATTAATATATGCTATTTATTAGTATTTATAATTTATATTTAGTATATTAATTTTATTAATTTTTACCAATAGTTATTTAATTAATAAAAAATTTAATATTTTTTTAATAAAATCATTTTTTTAATTATTTCATTTTATTCGGGACCTTTATGAGTGCTGAAAATCATTGATAAATGATTCCTTTATCAATGCTAAAAATAAAGTGCTAATAGAGAGTGTCATTTATCAGCACTAAAAATAAAGCACTGATAAAGGGTACCTTTTATCAGTGCTAAAGAAAAGTACTGATAAAAGTTACCCTTTATCGGCGCTAAAAAACACTGATAAAGGGTGGCTTTTATCAGCGCTCAAAAAATGTTGATAAAAGGTACCCTTTATCAACGGTTGGTTTAGCGCTGAAAGATGGCACCTTTTTCAGCATTTTTTTCGAGCGATTATAAAGGTCAACATTGTTAAAAGCCTATTTTGTAGAAGTAAGGATCAAGGGTCTATGTAGTACTTACATATTTAATTGATTTGAAACTACTTCTTTAGTGTTTACCTTTCACACATGAATCACATACATGAGTGGTATTCTCTTTAAGTTTAGGAAGCTACAGTACTATTTTGTTTTTAGATAGTTTGTACATCAACCTAAAATTAGCATGTATGAGCCTCTTATTCCATAAAATTTTATCAGATTATATAACATTTTGATCACAAAGTTCATCAAAATTAATGGTATATATGTTGAATTTTTTATTTTCATAAAACAAGGTAGATTTATCTTTAAATACAATGCACTTACCATTTTGGAATTTAACAAGCATACCATCATCACATAGTTATGATATACTTGTTAAATTATATTTCAAACCTTCAAAAAATAATACTTTAGAGATAATAACAGAATTTAAAATTCCAACTTATCTAGAACCTTTTACCTTTCCCTTTAAGTTATCACCAAAAGTAACATTACCTCCATCGCATTTATTGAATGATAAAAAATTTGAAACATCACCAGTGATGTGTCTTGAGAATACATTATCCTTATACTAAATATCTGTATTAATACTTCCAAGGATCATTTCCTATAAAATAATATTCAAGAGAATTTTAGTACCCATGAAATATTTGGTCTAATTGTGTCAAAAAAATATTTCTTAGAAACCCATACTAATTCTGAACATGTGTTTATAGGCAATCTAGAAGACAATAACTAAGAGATAAAATCCTTGGTGTGACCAAGAGACTTTAGAAATCTCAAGGATCGTTCATTTTCATAGTGTCCCTTCACTTGAAATCTAAAGAATATAATACTAGAAACATTTCTACTTGGACCTTTAACAAATAAGTTTTTATATATCCTTAATAAAAGATTATTATATCCAAGATTAGTTTTATTTTTATTCATTCTATTCAATCTCATCATTTTATCAAAAATATTTCTTCCTTGAACAAAAGTGGATAGATCTAATTTCAAGATTTTAATTTATTTTCTAATTTTGTCACTTTCTTATAAAATGGAATAAAATTTAATTCTTTGAGATTTTTTATATTTATATTGATGATGTTTAAGTTTAATATTTTCAAGTTGAACACTTTCTAGATCTTCACATAATTTATCATTTGAGATCGAAGGAATAATTTTTCATTTTTCATTTTTAGAAAGTACATATTTATATTTTTTTTCTTAATATTTTTGAATAATATGGTAATATTTTTAACTTGATGATTGAGTATATCATTATCTTCATGCAAATCATCTTTAGAAGAATCAAAATTTGATTCAGAAGAAGAAGAGAAATAAGATTCACTTACCTACTTTGTAGAAGCCATCAAACAAAGGTTTAGTGCTCCTTTTTAGCACCAAATTCATTACTAGAATTTGAGTTAAATGTGTAACTCCAACCAACTATAGTTTCCTTACTTTCTTTTTTTATATTGATCTCTTTTGTTCTTATCATTTTTTATTCTTGGAAAGTTGAGTTTGATATGGCTTCTTTATCTACATGTATAGTAAATAACTTCATCATCATTATTACTTTCTCTCTTGTGTTATGTTGAGGCTAATTCTTTTTTGTTTCTCCTTGAATAGCCTTTATTTCTTCCTTGGTAAATCTATATAACTTGGTCTCTTTCACTATTTTTCAATTCATAATCATAAGAGTAAGTGGTAACATACATTTTTTATTTAATGTAAATACCTTTCCTTTTTGAATTCTCCTCTTGTGCAATATTTTTTAATTCTAATTCATATTGCAGTGAATATCCAATAGACGCATCTAAATTATATTATTTTAAAATCTTACTTTCATCAATTGATACCTTTTTAGTAAGATATTTATTTGGTAAAGCTCTTAAAACCCTTTCAAACAGAATTGAATTATCTAATATTTCTCCCAAATCACTCATTTCATTTACAATACGTTTAAATCTATGAAAATTTTGATTAAATATCTATTCTTCTCACATTTTTAATTCTTGATACTCGGCTCTTAACATGCCTAATTTAGTTCTTCTCAATTTATTTAAACCTAGATGAGTAACTTTAAGTATTTTCTAAATTTCATGTGTTGTTTTTCATACAAAAATATGATTATAAACATTCTTATTAATTAAAATATATAGGATATTCATCACCTTGTAATTTAGAACATACTTTACCGCATCATTACCAACTATTGTTTCATAATCAACTTCAGGTAGTTTGTACAATTTCACCATGATTTTCCAATTATCAATGCACATATGTTTAATAAAATCCTCCATGTGAGATGGTCAGTATCTATAATCAATTTCATTAAAGTGTGGAGTTCATTGAGGTGTTCATTCCTCATTTGAATTCATTTCTATCATATCAAAATAGATATTTTCCCATTGATAGTTAAGTTGGGATTTTATTATCACAAATAATATAAAAATATTCTGAAGCTGGAGAACCTGCTCTGATACTAATTGTTAGGTCCTGATGAGAATGGTCAAATGGTTAAGATGGGACAAATTGAACTTTTAAAATTATATATAAAAATATTATTAAAGTTAATAATTAATTCAGTGTAAAATAAATAAAGAAATGAACATCGTGATATTTATAATAGTTCGAATCTAAATGATCCCACTCTACTTTTCACCCCTCTCAAACATAGAGAGAGACGGAACCCACTATAATGGACTCTATGGATTTTTAAGGGAGTCACAACCCTTTATAAATTACTTTTTAAACCCTATAGGCACAACCCAATACATTATTTTTTCACACTTGGTGCCTTAACCTAATCACCCTACCTTTTTAACACATATAGGAACAACCTAGAAATTATATTTGGTAGTAGAGGTAGAACCAAACCCTGCCTTTTACCTGAACCAAGGAAAAACCAATTCTATTTACTTTTAGTAGTTATGTAAAAACACATACCTTTTTATGATTCAAACTTTGAAGTTCATTTTGATTCAAAGGTGTCCCAAGCTCGGTTGGCCACATGGCCTCAAGAAAATCTCTTAGAACACTAGAGGTTGTCGACTAGCAGTGAGGGCCTAGGGTGTGTACGTGGGGAGACTATTCCCTCTTTACCAGAGTGTAGTACAGTAGATGAATATAATAATAGGTAAATAGTGGAAGAAATATAAATAAATAAATGGTACAGCAGAAGAATTCACTAAAGGAACTGGACCAGTAACCCACCATAACAGAAGTAGATAGAGATAATAACAATAGAAGCAACTAATAATGTATTTAATGTGTCTATAAAATTGGAAAATAGTTATACATGGAAGCAGGAAATACATTCTATAAAAAAGAATCAAAATTAATCCAAAAATTATCCCAGCATTCTAAGCTCTAGCTCAGTCATCTACTATGAAGCTCCATCCTACGCAAGTGAGAAATATCAGGTGTCCAAAGTAGGATTTTTCTTCTTATCAACACCTGCATACATGTATCATGCCTAGGTACCAATGTAATCCTAGATAGGGTGTGAGATAAATCTTAGTAGGCCACCACCAATGGCATCTATAACATCCAGTCCATGTAATATAAATTGAAATAGTGTACAAGAAAGCATATATAAAAGTGAAGCAGTATAGTAATGTAAATATACAAGTACATGCTTCATCCTCAGATGGTGTCTGAACATGTAATCATTTCATTAATTAATTATGTTCCATTTTATATAAGTAAGTCATGTGAGGTAAAAACATCATTGAAATCCAAACATGATAATAATAATAAAGGATCCAAGGTATAACAAGGCATCCATGGTGATGATAATAATGAAGAGGATCCAAGGTAATAACCAAGGAATCTTTTACCTCAGGGGTCAATCCAACTCAATTATAACATGTAGCTAAGCTATAAGGGGTCTGCATTTAATCCAATGGGCATCACCCAAGGAATTCCACTGTAATATGATCTAATCAAGTCTAAGGAATTTATCCAAGATAAAATGTGATAAGCAATGACTAGGCCCAATGGGTATATCTATGGAACCTTATGTCCATACACATCATTCTGGATCCAAGGAGTGTATCAAATGCATCCTATAATGATAATGGAGGGATCATATAGTGTCATATCGGTCATCCACTAGTAGAAAAAGATCGGGTTCTGAGGTGGGTATCAACCTTGGCAACCGGCATCCTTGAATCAAAATGGCGTCTATAAGGGCTCAAGTAATTCCCTCAGGAATCTAAGGCTATCTCTAGTCTAACCACTCTTATAATTGTGTCAAGGTCCATATGAAACAGGCACCTTATACTTTATTCATTAATTAGTTAAGGAAATGAAATAGTCATTCAATTTAATAAGTCATAGGGTTCATTCCATGCCTTTCATTAGTGTGATGAGGTTAAAAAGGACATGCAACCATTTAGTACATTAATCACATTTCATTTATTTGGTTCACTCATTTACCTTTCATTAACATGATAAGGTGTTATAAGGAGGTGAAACCATATGGAATTCATTTATAAGAAACTAGGCCAAGTGTTATCCATAATATACTTTCCAATTAACCATTTAAACATTCATTAATTAGTTATAACACTTACCTTAGAAGGGTGATATATGGAAATCCTTTGATCATTGGGGGCCGCGGCTCTCTCGTGCGGTGGCATCACCATTGCTAGGGTTTTGGGCACCGTGGTTCGGACGGAGACTATCTTCAATTGCGGCGGAGAGGGATCAGATCTAGTTCTTCTTCATCTTTGCGTGACATACTCTTCTTCATCGGCTTCCCTGTGTGACGGCGTTGCGGGGTGACTTGATTTGGACATCTTCCTACTTCGTTCGTGGCGGCGAGGCAGATGCAGATCTGATGAGGATCACGAACAAGGCAGGTCGAATCGAAAAGCCAGTTGTTGTGGGGGATTTTATGGGAGGCGGCGATGCGGAACGGTCGGCCATCGGCTTCTGCAGCGGTAGGGTTTCTTTCTTAGTGTCGGATGGCAGATGCAGATCTGATGAGAAATGCGACCGAGGCTGGTTGATTTTGACGGAGTGTTCATCGGGGGGCCTCGAGGGCGGCGCGGTCTTGATCCCAGTCTTCTGCGGGCTGTGAGGGTTTTTGGAATCCTTTTGGACTCGATGGTGGCGATGAGATGTGGATCTAGGTGCAGATCTGCGATTCTGGCTCCGACATGAAGTTGTGCTACATGCCTCCTCGGATGGTAGGCTGTGGAGCGAACCTAATTGTGGTGGAGTGCAGGTTCTCTGGCGGGGACAGCGGAACGTGGTGGCCTGTGGCGGTGATTTAGCCGGAGACGGCGACTAGGATTCGTTTGGGCCTGTTTTTGACATGTTTTTATGGGTTTAGGTTGGATTAACTTTTATCACTCGCAACTAAGGCTATTTTCCTCTTACCTTAGAAGGGTCAAGTGACATTTTTATATTCATTGCTAACCATTGCAATTCATTGATTTAATTAAACACTCACCTTTATCAAGGTCAAGTCAAGTCACACCCAAACGGTGTCACTGATAATCACAAAGAACCACTAAAGGCATAATTAATGAAAACACCCTACTTGGGTGGTAAATGTTGAGGTAAAAACCTCTATAAATGGATAACATGTATAAAAAGGGTCTTATAATATGATTCTAATGACTATGAGAAAGTCATATGAATTTAGTAGGACAAGCCCTACGAAATCGGCGTGTGGACAATACGGAAATTTATAAAATAGAGAAACTTGAGAGATGAGTTATATACCACCTACCTTAACTCACACAGCTCTCCTCATCTAGTATCATCCTTTAATTTTTTTCCTTGGATTGGAATATATCTGAAGAATGGACCAACGCCCTAAAAATAAGGCATATGAGCCAACATCTAAATAGCATCATTGAGGGAAATAAGAAAGACGTATGGATAAAAATGAATTGATTATATACTGATGCACATCCAACATGATGAATAGGGATCAAATCAGACTTCAGATCAGATATTGGGAGCGAAAAAATATCAAATAGGGGTTTGAGGTCTGAAATAGGGAGAGGGGAGAGCTTATTGTCCGCTAGAATGAACCAAGGAGGAAGGGGTATCAAAATATTATATCCTTAAGATAAAAGGGATAATTTTACCCAAAATTTAAATTTCACATGGTTTGGTCACATGATTTTCCAAACCATGTGCCAACCATGCACCTCACACTGCTTAAGGAGGGCTCCCACACAATTAGGCCACACGGTTATGGAAACTATGCGCCAACCATGCGAATATCCTCTGCTAAAAACTATAGAAATTTCACATGGGAATGTGGCCCCTGGCACACGATTAGGAAAAACCATACACCCTTATTTACCCTATTTTCCATACCACATGGTTAGTAGAGACTGTGTGGGCTGGTTTGCATGGTTATTACTAACTGAGTGGGCCGATGTTTTCTCCACCGATCGGAGTTTCGAGCTCCAAACAAGCCCTGGACACCCCCTGAAACCTTTATAACCCCATTAGGCATCCATATTATGTAAAAAATAAATAATTATACTGAATTTAAAAGGATCCATACATGAGATAAAAACTAGTTTCTTAAAATTTCCCCCCTTAAAAAAACTCGTGCCTGATTTCACCTCCCAAGGGAAGAGAAACATTGTCTGAGATTAACTCTGGTCACTAGGTATGTACGTCAACATCCCACTCCCAAGTCTCATCCAGTACATGGACATACTTCCATATCACCCATACTAAAGGGATAGACTAGCCTCAGAGATCCTTCATGCTCTGGTCAATGATGCATATAGGATACTCCTCGAATGAAGCATCAGCATCTAACTCAACCTCCTCGGGATAAAAATTATGAGACGGGTCATCATGATAATGGAAAAGCTATGAAATATTAAAGACATCGTGGATGGTATAGTACCTATGAGGTAGTAACAACCGATAGGTTACCAGGATGACTCTCTCCATAATCTCAAACGACCCTACATAATGAGGCGACAACTTCCTTTGCCTATGTATTCATTTATGCCCAAGTCTGGGTGATACCCACAGGAAAACACGATCCCAAAATCAAACTCCATAGGTTGTCGATGGTGATTGGCATAATATTTCTATCCAAACTGAGTAGTATACATACATAACCTGGTTAGTTGAATCTGCTTTGAAGTATCCTAAACAAGACGAGGACCTAGTAGGGATGTCTCTCCTGCCTCTAGCCAACACAGGGGTGAACGAAACCTCCTACTATACAAGGCCTCAAAAGGATCCATATAAATCATTACCTAAAATCTATTGTTATAGGAGAAATCAACGATACGGATATACTTCTACCAAGATCCATTTAATTCAAGGATGAATGCTCAGAGCATTCCCTCTAGCACCTGTATCATCCATTCCAACTAGCCATTGGTTTGAAGGTGAAAGAATATACTCAAAAGTACATATGTACTAATAGCTCTCTGTAACCCCTATCGGGACCTTGATGTGAAACAATCGTCCCAATCTGAAAAGATAGTATGATAGATCCCATGGAGTTGGATGATCTCATAGACATACAATCTTCCCATCTCATCAACTAATAAAGTCTCCCAAATAGGTGGTGTGATACTTTCATCAGTCTTTCAATGAAAATCCAAACTACATTTCTACCCTGAGGCGACCTCAGTAATCCATCTACAAATTCCATGGAAACATATTCCCATTTCCATTCTGATATTGGAAGCAGATGTAACAATCCATTAGGCTACTGGTACTTCACCTTCACCTACTAACGGGTGGAACACCTAGTGATAAATCCCATTATCTGATGTTTTATCACAGGCCACCAATATCAGCATCGCATATCTCGATACATCTTATAGATTCTTGGATGAACTACCCACTGAGAAGTGTAGGACTCCTGCATCATTTCTTCTCTCATATTTATAGGAACCCATACAATCTCATGAATATAGATAATATCATCCCCATCGACAATCCAATTCAGAGGCAGGTCCCCTCCTGAAATACTCTCATAGAGAACCAAGCCTTCAGGATCTAGAAATTTCCTAATCTTCACCTTTTAAAGGAGTGAAGAGGTAACTATCAAGGATAAGATATAAGACTACTTGTAACTAACATAAAACTCTAGATTCAGCTCAGATAATAGGGAAATTAATTTTCATTCATCACTGGATTCCTATATAGCTTGTGCTTGAGTTTTCCGACTCAGTGCATTAGTGAATTTAAAATTATAATTCTATATAATATTATTTATTATTTGATATTCTTAAGCAATTATTATTATTTTAAAAAAATCCTCATCATTCCTATACCATTAATGGAAACACAAAATAATTATTGATAATATTTAATGATATAAAAAATGAATTTACAATTAATTTTAGTAAATAAACTAACATACATGTTGATAATCATTTATTGTTTTCATATATTGATGATCTAGTTTGTATATTGAATCTAAAATGTGATTCTATAATGATTCTATTTATGATATATTTAATTAAAAAGGTTATTCAATCATGTTATTTTGAATCATTTTTTACAGTTCTATAATTTTAGAATCTTATTGTTGCTCGTGATATTCAAATATTTCCACTATCACTATTAATCTGATAATTTTTTCATTGGAATTGTTTTCTTATTTATATAAACTGGAATTGATTTATAAAATTTAATTATTGTATAAGTGGTTTTTGTACATTAAAAATAGTATTAAATACAAATATAAATTTTCATATTTCATATTTATCAAAACATTACTATAATGAATGACTCATGTGATATTGAATGTTTAATTCCTATGTTGAACCATCACTGAGCAAGGTGTTACCCCGTGGGATGCTCTTTCATCTCAGCTGGCAACGGATCCTTCCTGGATGAGGCTTCTCTGGATGAACTCTTAGTGGGGATGGGGGTTCCTGGGTGTAGAGGGTTCGAAAAGGCTACTCCTAGGAATTCCCTTTTCTAATAATAATAAAAGGTCTTATTTTTAATGAAATTATATATATGTTGTACCGCCGATTATTCCTTTATTAGCCTACTCTTTTTGTATCTATAGTTTTAACTCCCTTTAACCCGGTTCATGGATTTCTTTTGATCTTATGGATGCCTTACCTCTATATACATGCTTTCACTTGGGTTTTTTTTCCTTAAGGGATTTTCTGAGATTCGATGCTTTGATTGTTTCCCTATCTTGCCTATCACATGTCCTACTATTCTTTTTGATTGTTTTGATGGGTTGAATTTTAGTCATCCATGTGTGTCGAGGGATGTTTATTTTTTTGTAACTGTATAATCATTCGTATTTTCCCCTATAACTCCTCGGTATTGTGGGGTGATTCACTCAATCAGGGGGAAGTAATTGTTGGTTTGAGGATAGCAAGGTTGCTTGGGTTGTGTGGGGGAGATGTGATGTTGGTTCAGTGATTCATTCGAGAGGATGGGTATGGATATTGTATCAAGAGAAGGGGGTGTTAGTTCAATATTATTTGTCCAGCATAAAAAGTAAATCAGTGAGTGCAGCTTGGTTTTGGTGCTAGTTCATGTGAGTTTGGTCCTGAAGTGTTGAAGGCACATATAGAGGATCTGGTTGACTTGTGGCCTGTGAACCTGCACATCAACAGATCTCAGCATAATCTACCTACGATCTTGGATGCTTGGATTCTATTTATTAGTAATAATAACTCATCATTATAAGTGTGTTTTTAATTTTTGATTTCTTTTCCTCCTGTATAGGTCAGTTTAGGGTTGTCGTTTCTCTTTTTCTATATTCTCAAGTTTTCATTTGTGATCTATTTTTGATTTCTTGCCTAGTGAAACTCTAACACCCCTACCTCTTGAAAATAGGAAAATCTGACCAAATCATGTAAAAATTGTTGTTCTCTTTTACTGATTTCTTTACTTATTTTTTGAACAACATATTCTATATCGCTTCTAATTATTTTTTTGGTTCATTGCTATAATTTATATTTTTTTGGACTTGTTTCTCTTTATTCTTGAGGTTTCCTTGTGATATTTGTGTTGTGTATTGCTTTTATTTTATTTTTTTTATCTCGATTTTTCTTGAAATACAGTCTAGGAATTGGATATATATACACAGTGAAGTTGAATGTGTCACATTTATTGAATATGTCTAGGTTTTTTATGTTTCCGTCTTTGTTCAATCATTTTCTTGTCTCTATTATTATACTAAAATTGAATTTAGTTTCTATTAATGGAATTGAATAACAACACCTATTTAAATTTTTGAATTTTGAGTTTTTTCAAAACATCTCTAAAATCAATACACCCTTGTGGCTATTGAATTCAGATAGCCTCACAACACGGCCCACAATAAATGGTATCAAATTCTAATAGACTATAGTGATGGCATCATCAAAATTCAAAATTGGGAAATTTTATGGTGAAAATGATTTTATTTTATAGTAAATTAAAATGTGTCTCTTGTTAGTTTAGTAAGGTTTAATTGATGCCCTATGTGGTCCCAAGAAGAAGGTGACCATGTTTCCCACCGATGGATAGTCTTTTTTTCTATAAAGATGTTACCTATAAAGTGTTAGTTAATTGTCATAGTTTTTCTTTTGGGTTATAATGTGTTTTGTGGGGTGGATTATAGAACTAATTCATCTATTATATGGATTAATCTTGAAAACCTTTATATGAAAAAAATCTATTGTTGATGGGATCTATATGAAAGCAAGACACTTTACTTTTAAGATACAAATTGGGACATCTTGTAACATCCTGAACCCAGATACCACTGAAAGTTGATCTGAGCCCAGTTGTCAACATGGAATCAAGTCCATCTCCCCAAATGCTAGAGGTTTCTGACTAGTAGTGAGGTCCTAGGTTGTGTCTGTTGGAATATTATTCCCCCATTACCATAGTGTATCGTAGTAGATATACAATAAAAAAATAAGTAGCGAAAGTAGTAAATCAATTAAACAACAAACAATCAGACAGTAATGGAATATATATATATATATATATGAAGCTAGAAGTAATCTCATACACAAGTGATGATGATACATTTCATGTCTCTAAAAAACATCCAAAATAAGTATACATGGAAGGTGTACAATACATGTAACAAAATACCAAAAAGACCAAAAAGTATCCAGCTAGCATCATGAGCCTCAACTCGATCCTATTCTCCCATTCTCCTAAGAATAAAACAGAAACCTATAGAAATGTGCTTTCCCTTGTTCATACCTATATACATATAGTCTATTCGGGTACCCAATGGTGGCCCAAACATGGTGTGAGATACAATCCTATTAGGCAACCACCTGAAGATCAAGTTTCATCCAGTCATTGAATATATAATAATAACATTTTGCAGATAATGATAGAATATATAATGAAGTACTGTAAGTAAACCACTAATAAAGGTCTGGGTTCCCATGGACACCCAACCTCTGCTACCTGGTTCAGACTTAGTCGGTGATTCTCTAAATAAAAATTTCTCCATGTATTCATTTATAATCATGATCATTTAATAAATCAGTTTCAATTAATAAAAGAGTCTTGGGACCTGGCATGTAGCCCAGCATCCCCTATGAGAACATGTGATCAAGAGATGCCTAATTGGGCCATCTATAAGGTGTAAGTCACTGACCAAATCCAATATTATGTTTTGTCTTGGAGGATGTGTCATATAAATCACTTTATTAATTAATCAATTTAAAACCTAAGACCATACTTGGAATTCCTTATTTGGAATCTAGGTGTTGCTCAAGGTGTAAAATAAACCAAGCACCTTACAAGCCCTTCCATGGAAATCCTCATAGCCCATCCATGGAAATCCTCATAGGAACCCAAGTATCACTTTAGGTGTGGTATAACATCATTATCATTTGAGTCCATCCTTATAGGACCACTAAGGGATACCGAGTATCAACCATGGAATATATGATCAACTACCCTATGAGCCCATCCTTGGAAATCTATAAGGATTCCAAGTATCACTCAGGTATATAATAGTCAACCCCTATGAGTTCGTCCTTGGCAGTCCACAAGGGAGTCCAAGTGTCACTCGATCATAAACGAGGTAGAATCCAAATGAGTCTATCTATGGTGTTTGTATATGAACCCATGTGTTACCCAATGCATAAAACCATTCAATTTAATTTAATTATATCAAGGGTCATCACCATGATCAATCCATTTAAAACTCACCTCAGAAGGTGGATCAAGGTATAGGACAAGATTAGAAGGTTCATCCTCTTATTCATCTCATGTGGGAATTTCATTTTAAGGGCAAATCATGATCAAACAATCCATTACATGGCCTAAGCCTAGGGGCATGGTCATTCATACCCTTCCTTTAATCAATTCAATATAACTTACAAATACAATTCAATCGTCATTTATAATTTATCATTTTAACATCCCATGGAAAGGGGTAATGGGAACCTAAAATGTATTCCAAAACACATTCCACCCATGGTGTTCTATTTAATTAAAAAATGCACCCAAGGGTTGGTTACAATTCAAGGTTTATAACCTTTAATTGTTCATAAACTGGTCTCATTAATTTCATAGGTTATACCTATCAGTTTAAATAAGGATTTAATTTCATTTCAAGGGTGTCACTCCAAAAATTGGGTGTGAAGCACAACAACATATATATTAACACTCCAAATTTAAAGGAAAATAACAATACCACCTACCGTAGGTTCATAGTAGAATGCTTGTCCAGTATTTTCTTATGATTTGACTCAGATCAGAATAAAAATGAATAATGAAGAAAGACCCTGAAAATATGGCATATTAGCATTCACCTAAATAGCGCAGACAATACCAAGAAGAATGAATAATGGATAAAAATTATTTGAGATATTACCGACGTGGATCTAATGAGGTAAATAGTTCTTGAATCGGACACTAGATGAATAAGATCCATCAATTCCTAACTTAGGAATCAAGGGAAGCTCTCAAATAAACAGGGTTATCCAACATGAGAAGAAGAGGAAAATTAGATTTGAAATAAGGATTAAATGAGTAAAATTTCATAAATTAACCCAAAATAAAGGGCCACATAGTTGTCCAAACATTATGCCAACCATGTGCCCTTTGTTATAGTAAGGGGTACATTACACAATTTGTTCGCACTTTGAATAATCGTGCACAAACCATGTCTCAACCCACTATCAAAAATTGCAAACATACCCTCATGGTCTTATGCATCAAGTTTCATGGTTTTTCAAACTATGAAAGATCCTCCTACTCACTATCAAGCCTTGTATGGTTAGAATTAATCGTACGGCCTTCCCTACATGGTTTTTACTAACCATGCGATGAGCCTTTTTCACCCGAAAAGTTGGGTTTTGAGCTCCAAACAAGCCCTGGACACTCCCGACACCTCCATGACCTCAAGAGGTGTTCATATTAGGAAATATTTAAGCATTTAAATTGAAAATTAACATAAGTAAAAGATTTTTTACCTCAAATAAGAAATGGGTTCTTGCAAACTTCCCCCCTTAAAGCAATTCGTCCCTAAATTCCTCTCTCAAGGGTGGTCAAAATCACTAGAGAATAACTCTGGCCACCGTGCTTGTAAATAATCCTCTCTCTCCTAGGTCTTTTCATGTACTTGTCCATACTTCCATAGCACATTTACTAGAGTAATCGATAATCCTCAGATAACCTTTGTGTTATGATCCACAATTTGAATAGGATGCTCCTCAAAGGACACATTTACCTGTAACTCAACCTCCTCATGATGAAAGGCATGAGAAAGGTCTGAATGATAGTGGTATAACGGATATATACAGAAGACATTGTGTATGGACTGATACCTCTGAGGTAACTGCAACTGATAGGATACCATACCAAATCTCTATAGAATCTCAAATTGCCCGACATAATGCGGTGAAGGCTTACCCTGTCTCCTGATCTATCTGTGTCCCAACCTTAGTGAAACATGTAAAAAGACCTAATTCCCAACATCATACTCTATAGATCATCTACAAATATTGGATTAAAATTTATTTCAAGACTTTTTAGTATTCATATGATTCTGAATCAACTTAACCTACTCTATAGTCTCTGGTGCGAGATGAGGTCCAAGCATAGCTACATCTCCCGCCTCTAACTAGCATAGGGGTGATCAACATAAACTACCATAAAAGGCGTTATAAAGAACCATTTGAATAATATCATAAAATCTATTATTGTAGGTGAAATCGATGAGGGGTTTGTGCCTCTCCCAAGAGCCCCCAAAATCCAAGATGCATACTCAAAAAATGTCATCAAGTACCTGTATCATGTGCTCTGACTGGTCATCGGTCTGAGGGTGGTATGTTGTGCTCAGAAGCACTTGTGTACCCAACGTCCTTTGAAACCATTGTCAGAACCATGAAGTGAACCGAGCGTACCTATCTAAAATGATGGTATGAGGGACCTCGTAAAGTAGTACTATCTCACGAATATACAACCTCCTAAGTTCATCCACTGAAAGGGTTTTCTTGATAGGTAAGAAATGAGAAACCTTTGTGAGTATTTCAACAAAAACCTATATGGAATCATTGTCACGCGTTGACCTTAGTAACTTGTTCACAAAATCCATCACCATTTCAACCCACTTCTAATCTGGAGTGGGAAGTTGTGGTAAAATTTTTAATGGTCGATGGTTTTCCACCTTCACCTACTGACAAGTGAAATGTCACATGGAAAACCAACTACATCTCTTTTCATACCCATCCACCAGTATTGGAAATGTAAATCTCGATACATCTTAGTGACACTGGGGTGCACTGCCCAATAGGAAGCATGAAAGTATCATATCAAATCCTCACACATGTCTGTTGAAACCCATATGCAACCATGTACACGCAGAATCTCATCCTTGCCTATGGTCCAACCAGGAGGGTCCTCACTTGTCACAGTATCCCATAGGACCAAACCCTCATAATACAATAGTTGCCTCTTCCTCACTCTATCCAGAAGGGTAGAGGTAATATCTAAGGATAAAAGAAAAGTTGTCCTCTGAATTTCATGCACCTCCAAGTGCATCTCAGAGAACAAATCCATGAGCTTCCACTCTCTATTGGCCTACTAAACTGCCTGTATCTGAGTCCTCATACATGGTGCATCAACCACTGCATCGCATTTACCTGGAATTTAGGCAAGCTCGAAATCGAAATATTTTAGGTATTCAACCCATATTTTCTACCTCGAACTCATATCACACTGTGTAAATATGTACTTGATCCTTTTGTAGTCCATGTACACCACAAAATGCTCTCCAAGTAAGTAATGTCTCCAATATCACAATGCGTGAACAACTACAGCCAACTCGAGATCATGCATTGGGTAATTCCTCTCATGTGACCTCAACTACCAAGACTCGTATGCCACGACTCTATCTCCCTACATAAGAACTACTACTAGCTCGATACCTGATGCATCATAGTATACAATGTAACTCCTACCTGGATCTGGAAAATTCATCATCAGTGATGAAGTCAATATCCATTTCATCTTTTAAAAGGTTAAATCACATGCATTTGGCCATACAAAATTCACACCTTTCTTAATCAATCCCATGAGTGGCGCTGTAAGGCCTGATAACTCCTATATGGAATGACTATAATATCCTATAATCCCCAAGAAACTCTATACCTCGAAGATGTTCTTGGGATTATCCTAGGAAACTACATCTTTCACCTTATCTAGGTATATTGATACTCTTGTCTCTGAGATAATGTGACCTAGGAATTGAATTTTATCCATCCATAAGTGGCACTTTGTGAGCTTAGTATATAATTGATGCTCTCTCAGTGTATCCAACATTATATCAAGATGTTTGGCATGGTTGTGTTGATTGTGAGAATACACCAAGATATCATCCATGAATACCGTGACAAACAAATCTAGATAAGGATGGAAAACACAATTCATCAGTTTCATAAAGACCGCAGGTGCATTTGTGAGACTGAAGGGCATAACCAAAAACTTATATAAACCATACCTACTATGAAAGGTTGTGCAAGGCATGTCTGATGTTCTAACATGAACCTAATGATAATCAGATCTCAAATCAATTTCTGAGAGCACTTGAGCTCCTCAGAGCTGATCAAAAAGGTCATTTATCTGCGGTAGAGGATACCGATTCTTAACTGATAGTTGGTTCAATTTCCTATAATCCATTCATATCCTATGAGTTTCATCCACCTTTTCCACAAAAAGGACCAGCAAACCCAACAGAGAAGTACTGGTTTGGATAAACCCCTTTGCCTCTAAATCATTTAGCTACCTCTTAAGCTCATGTATCTTAGTAGTATCCATCCTATAAGGAGGAATGGATACTGTTGTAACTCTTGACACTAGATCTATAGAGAACTCTACCTCTCTCACTGGAGGCGATCCTGAAAATTCATTTAGGAAAATATCCCCGAAATGATCTGTAACATCCTAGGTAAATAAAGAATAATACATTTTCATATTTATTAACATTTATGAATTAAAAATTAATTTTACTTTAAAGGGGTTTCTATGTTCGATAGCGCATCCGATACGCAACAAAGAGTTTCTATGAAATCTTACGTTGCACACTAGTAATAAAATAATATTATTTTAAATGGTAGTTAACACGTAGCCGTTATATTGGCGGGAATGAATAGAAATAACTAAAATATTATTATATATGTTTTTTTTAATGTTTCTTCATTTATCCAATAAAAGATAAAGGCTTAAAATACGAAAAGAATTCAATTTTAGGCATATATACTCTAACATTCACAAAAGGTCGAATTATCACCTTTTGATGGTGAATCGTCTATAAATATAGTTTTGGTCACTCTTATACATTCTATTGGACCAAATAAAACTCTCCTTTAGAATCGGGACATCAAAATTTACTTTGTGTAGATTTTTGGTATTTTTCCGATAAAGTTCATTTTTTTAATGAATAGTGAAAAATGTTGTATTTTAATTCAAAACCTATTTTTAATATAATTTATTTATATGATTAGATTATCTTTTGAATTGGTTTTAAAGTGAAATTAGAATATATTTTTACCACTAAATCCAATAGTGTATGTTGGAATTAATTTCACTTTGAAATCGGACTTAAACTAGTATCAATCTTTTGATACTTATTGTTTTATAAAAACACGTTATTTGCTCTGACAGCGGGAATTAATTATTAAATTAATTAATGAAACTTATATGTTTTTAATTTTTTAAAATAGACTTCATTTTTGAATTCGGAATATCAAAGATAGTTTAGGGTGAAGTTTTGGTATTTTTCTGAAAAACTTCAATTTTTTATGAATAGTGAAACCACTAAGTGGTACTTAAAAAACTGATTTTTTGTTTAAATGAAATTTTACCACCTCTGTGCTTTGAATTTCAAAAATATGACATACATGGTTTTCATTAAGAATTAAAATGTGGTTCAATGGGATTAAAATAATTTTTTGGTGAATAGTAACTTTTAAGTTTTTAATCGCGATTAGAGGTAATTAGTGTGGTTTAGGGTAAAAATAATGTTTTAATATTATGAAATGACCTATAAACATGTCCTACACTCATTGGATGTGTCATGTCCGACCAAGACAATCCATGGGTCAACTTGGTGACCCCATGGAGCCACTTTGGTAGGAAAATGACATTAATACCTTTTTATTTAAAGTTAAAATTAAAATGTCACAAACATGTGTTGTTTTACTAAAACAATTTTTACATGGGGTTATACAAGTCATATTTTTTACTATAAATATTCATTAGAAATATAAAAAGTTTTCCTACATCATGATATTTTTTTTATAATTTTTAGACATTAAATAAATTAAATTATTTATGACACCATGATGATGCAGCGATTACCTCATTATTTAACGATTTAAATAAAATGAAAATATAATGTAAAATCTAAGAACTACACTTGTCAAAAACCTATTGGATGGGTATATTTCGAACCCTTATCACCTTATCCTCTAATTATATCAATGTGGGACCTTTTAAATCCGAAACTCATTTTAAAATAAAGTAACATTTCTTTACTTTCCAAGAGTGCCCCTCCTCTCCTCTTATAAAAGGCCCCCACCTCTACCTCCTTACCCACACCTCTCAAGCCTTTGGTTCGGTCAAGATCTGCCCATTTTGTCTCTCTACATACCTCTATTACTCCTTGAGGTCTCACTTTGGGAAGAAGTCTTCCCAAGGAAGCCTTTGAGCTCAAATCAAAAAGAGTTACCCGTTTTAAAGGTAGTGTTTTCTCTTGTGTTCTTTTATTTTATTTTGCTTCTCCAACCCTCTAAACTCTTTTTATTCCTTTATTTTGTAACAAAACAAGTATCTTAAATATACTAGGATGTTGTTATAAGAAGGATTCGAGCTACACCTACACACACCTCCGTCTAATGGTTAAAGAACATATTGTTTCTATGGTTGGTGAATTTCTGCCTCACGAAACAATGATTGTTTAATATTCTTCCAACACCTTCAAAGGTGGCCATTAAGATGTCACTATATTTATATATGATATATAATATGTTTATTTCTTCCTTAAGCTTCTGTATTTTTCATTTATGGCATACCTTTATGGCTTCCATTATGGGTATACGCGATATCTTCATTTTAGGAAGTGCGGACTACCGCCCCCTCAAAATGATTTGATTCGTTAATGCCATATGTGGGACGTATAAATGATGGATTTAAAGTTATTATATATGATTTATGTTACATATAAATTATGAATATAATTCTGGAATTAAAATATATGTACCGCTCATTTAGTTTTAATTCCATTAATATGACATAGAAATGAAAGTAGCGTTCATGCGTACGTACGGCTTACCATCTCCATGAACGGTGCATTTAATTTCTTACCTCTAAATGATTATGTAATATTATAAATACTTGTATATTCTGGATATATATGATATATATGATATCCAAATCATGAATATCATTCTGGACATAATGAACCTTTGACCACACGAACAACATGTAATTGTAAGAAGTCCACTTTTGACTTAAGAACCAAATATCGACAAAACAAACATTATTAACTTAAACGATTACATAATGTTTATAACATGGAAATAATTGATATAAAAGGAATAGTAATCTTGAAAAAGGTTCTTAAGAAAGTAGAAATTAACACTAGTTTATTATTCAGGAGATTAAAGAGCAATCAAGTCACGTCGGACACAAGGTAAGGGACTTCGTCTCAATCTCCTTTCATTGAGGCATATTTCATTTTATACACAACTTTATTTTATACGGTGTATAAACCCCTTTGACTTTTACTTTTATACAAAAGGAATCTTTTTCTATGAAGCGTTTTACTAAATGAAAAAAATTAATGTTTCTTTTAACGTACGTGGTGACAACGACCTTTTCCGCCGCGAGTATTATTTGGTCTTTGGCTTCCTCAACAAGCCGTAATGTTTTTTTTTAAATTAAATAATTACCATATACTGTTTTATGTATTTTGGTATTGAAAAGGGTTTTTTATAATGGATTTTTTATGTCAATATATTTATGTGATATATTGTGATCAAAGTGTGGAAATGTTTTCTTTCCATTATATTTGTTTTATGTCTTATGATTTTATAATGGTACTTGGACATTTGATGGGTGGTTACGTGATAAACCATATGATGGGTGGTGCCGTAAATACCAGGATGGGTGGTTACGTTATAACCTCCAATTCATTGGGTATGGAAGTCGGCCGTATGGCTATTCCATTAAGTGATATGTGTGGAAGTCGGCCGTATGGTTATTCCATTTAAGTATGTTTATGTCCAAAGTTACCTATATATGTTATGTGATCTTTATATGGGTTTTATGGTAATATTTTGGTTACACAAGGGTAAGTAATGATATTTTATTTTAGTGAATAGTTTTTACTACTTCATAAAGGTGAAAAGTATTACTTTAATAAAGTATACATGGTTTACTTATTGTTTTGAAAAACTAACAGTTTTCCTTCATTGTGTATCCCTTACTGAGCTTTTTATGCTCACCCCAAGTTTTTTTTAAATGTTTTTCGCAGGAATTAATGTGGAATAGGGTCAAGGATGGGATCAAGGGAAAGTCATGCTATCTAAAACATGTAACTAGACATGTTTCTTTTTAAGAGTTTTTATTTTATGGAAACTTAGTAGAAGTGTCTACTTTGTAATCTTTTGAAATGTAATAGTTATGTCCTAATTCTATAAAACTCTAAAACTGAAAATATACTCAATGAGAATTATTCATTTAATTCAATATTAAGTAAAGTTTAAGGCAGGGGACTTATAGTTGGTATCAGAGGTCGGTTTAGACAACTTTAGGAGTTAGAAAAGTGTTAAATTATAAATTAATTTATGGTATGATTGAAATGATATAGCATTTAAAGATTACCATGTTTCTTCAACTAAGATATGTTTGTGTTAAGAATTATTTTTCGTAGAGGAAACAGAACAGCTTTTCTGGGAAGGCATATAGAGGGAAATGACCTTTCAAATCAGTATCCTGAGATGGTCAGAATCAGAACTAAACAGTTTGTTGCAGTGATGGCTCAGTTGACTCAGGTGAAAAATGTTGGTTGTTTTCATTGATGATATTTTGGTGTTTTCTAAAAGTAAAGTGGAGAATGAAAGACATTTAAGGGTTATTTTGCAAACCTTGAAAGAAAAGAAATTGTATGGGAAATTCAGCAAGTGTGAGTTTTGGTTGCAAAAAATTTCTTTCCTTGGTCATATTGTTTCCAAAGATGGGATAACTGTTGATCCTGCAAAAACAATGGTTGTGGAAGAATGGCCAAGACCTACAAATGTAACTGAGATTCATAGCTTCCTTGGTTTGGCAGACTATTATCGAAGGTTTGTTAGAAATTTTTCACGTTTATCTAGTCCAATGACGAAGCTAACTCGGAAGGGTGTTAAGTTTATCTGGAAAAAAGAATGTGATGATTGTTTTCAGGAACTGAAAAGAATATTGGTTAATGCTCCAGTTTTGGCACTACCTTCTAGGAATGGGGAGTTTGTTATCTACAAGGATGCTTCATTGAAAGGACTTGGTTGTGTCCTAATGCAGAATGATCAGGTAATTGCTTATGCTTTACGACAGTTGAAAACTCGTGAGGTAAATTATCCTACACATGATTTGAAATTAGCTGCTGTTGTTTTCACTTTAAAAATTTGGAGGCATCATTTGGATGGAGTAAAGTGTGAAATATATACTGATCACAAAAGTTTAAAGTATATATTCACTCAGAATGAGTTGAACATGAGACAGAGGAGATGGCTGGAATTAATCAAGGATTATGATTGTACAATTCATTACCATCCAGGAAAATCAAATAAAGTGGTTGATGCTTTGAGTCGAAAAAGTAATGCTTCATTAACAATGTTGGATTTGGAACGTGATCCTTTGGTTAAGGATTTCATGAAATTTGGCATAAAAGTTGTTTGTGCAGGAAGTCTTTATGTTTTGTTTCAGGTATCAGTGAAATATTCTATATCAGACAGAATCAAGCAAGCACAGAAGCAAGACAGTGAGTTGCAGAAAAAGGTAGAGCTGGTTCAGAAGGGTAATTCTCCTGAATTCAACATTGATAATGATTGTGTTTTGAGATTTGGGAAGAGATTGTGTGTGCCTTGTGATTCACAGTTGAAGAGAGAGTTGTTATGTGAAGCTCATATTTCTCCGTTTTCAGTTCATCCTGATAGTACTAAGATGTACAGAGATCTGCGGGAGTATTACTGGTTGGATGGAATGAAAAGAGATATTGCTGGTTTTACTGTAAAGTGTTTAACTTGTCAGCAGGTTAAAGCAGAGCAGCAGTTACCGAAAGGGATGCTTCGTCCATTACTAGTGCCATAGTGGAAATGGGAAAATATATCCATGTACTTTGTTGTGGGATTACCGAGGAAATCTCGAGGTAATAATGCAATCTGGGTTATTGTTGATCGATTGACTAAATCTTCTCTTTTACTTCCTATTCGAGATACATTCTCTCTAGATCAAATTTCTCGATTATATCTTAAATAGGTGGTCAGGTTGCATGGAGTTCCCCTCTCCATTGTATTTGATCGTGATCTCAGGTTTACTTCTAACTTTTGGAAAGGCTTTCAGAAGTCTTTGGGTACTGAATTAAATTTTAGTACAGCTTTTCATCCGCAATCAGATGGGTAGTCATAATGAACAATTCAGACCATGGAGGATATTCTACGATCTTGCTCTATGGATTATCAGGGAAGTTGGGACCAACATCTTTCTTTGGTTGAGTTTTCTTATAATAACAATTTTCATTCCAGTATACAGATGGAACCATTTGAGGCATTATATGGGAAGCGGTGTCGAACTCCAGCTTTTTAGGATGAAGTGGGTGAAAGGAAGATGATGGGACCAGAATTGGTAAAAGAGATGACAGAAAAAGTTTAGTTGATTCAGAAACACATGAGAACAGCTCAGAGAAGGCAGAAGATTTATGCGGATAACCGGAGGAATGATCTATCTTTCGAGGTAGGTGATCATGTTTTTCTCAAAGTTTCACCGTGGAAAAGTGTGATGCGATTTGGTAAGAAAGGAAAGTTGGGTCCAAGGTTCATTGGACCATATGAAATTCTGGAGAAATTTGGATCAGTTTCTTATCAAGTGGCTTTACCTCTGAGTTTATCTCAGGTACACAATGTTTTTCATGTTTCGATGTTGAGAAAGTATATGCTAGATCCATCTCATGTTTTGAGCCCAGAGTTAGTTCAGTTGGAAGAGAATCTCTCTTATGAAGAACAACTAGTCCAGATTATTGACCGAAGAGAGCAAGTGTTGCGAAATAAGGTAATTCACCAGGTAAAGGTTTTGTGGAAAAACCATATGGTTGAAGAGTCAACATGGGAATCTGAAAATGCAATGAGGGATAAATACCCCCACTTATTTTGATAAGTGAATAAAATTGCGAGGATGCAATTCCCAAAAGGGGGGAAGGATGTAACATCCCAGGTAAATAAAGAATAATACATTTTCATATTTATTAACATTTACGAATTAAAAATTAATTTTACTTTAAAGGGGTTTCTATGTTCGATAGCATACCCGATACGCAACAAAGAGTTTCTTTGAAATCTTATGTTGCACACTAGTAATAAAATAATATTATTTTAAATGGTAGTTAACACGTAGCCGTTATATTGGCGGAAATGAATAGAAATAACTAAAATATGATTATATATGATTTTTTAAATGTTTCTACATTTATCCAATAAAAGATAAAGGCTTAAAATACGAAAAGAATTCAATTTTAGGCATATATACTCTAACATTCACAAAAGGTCGATTTATCGCCTTTTGATGGAGAACCGTCTATAAATATAGTTTTGGCCACTCTTATACATTCTATTGGACCAAATAAAACTCTCCTTTAGAATCGGGATATCAAAATTTACTTTGTGTAGATTTTTTGTATTTTTCCGATAAAGTTCATTTTTTTAATGAATAGTGAAAAATGTTGTATTTTAATTCAAAACCTATTTTTAATCTAATTTATTTATATGATTATATTATCTTTTGAATTTGTTTTAAAGTGAAATTAGAATATATTTTTACCATTAAATCCAATAGTGGTCGTTGGAATTAATTTCACTTTGAAATCGGACTTAAACTAGTGTCAATCTTTTGATACTTATTGTTTCATAAAAACACGCTATTTGCTCTGACAGCGGGAATTAATTATTAAATTAATTAATACAACTTATATTTTTTGAATTTTTTAAAATAGACTTCAATTTTGAATTCGGAATATCAAATATAGTTTAGGGTGAAGTTTTGGTATTTTTCTGAAAAACTTCAATTTTTGATAAATAGTAAAACCACTAAGTGGTACTTAAAAAACTGATTTTTCGTTTAAATGAAATTTTAGCACCTCTATGCTTTGAATTTCAAAAATCCGACATAAATGGTTGTCATTAAGAAGTAAAATTTGGTTCAATGGGATTAAAATAATTTTTTGGTGAATAGTAACTTTTAAGTTTTTAATCGCGATTAGAGGTAATTAGTGTGGTTTAGGGTAAAAATAATGTTTTAATATTATGAAATGACCTATACAAATGTCCTAACCTCATTGGATGTGTCATGGCCGACCAAGAAAATCCATGGGTCAGCTTGGGGACCCCATGGAGTCACTTTGGTAGGAAAATGACATTAATACCTTTTTATTTAAAGTTAAAATTAAAATGTCACAAACATGTGTTGTTTTACTAAAAAACAATTTACATGGGGTTATACAAGTCATATTTTTGACTATAAACATTCATTAGAAAGATAAAAATATTTCCTACATCATGATATTTTTTTTATAATTTTTAGACATTAAATAAATTAAATTATTTATGACGCCATAATGATGCAGTGATTACCTCATTATTTAACGATTTAAATAAAATGAAAATATAATGTAAAATATAAGAACTAAACTTGTCAAAAACATATTGGATGAGTATATTTCAAACCCTTATCACCTTATCCTAGAATTATATCAATGTGGGACCTTTTAAATCCGAAATTCATTTTAAAATAAAGTAACATTTCTTTACTTTCCAAGAGTGCCCCTCCTCTCCTCTTATAAAAGGTCCCCACCTCTACCTCCTTACCCACACCTCTCAAGACTTTGGATCGGCCAAGATCTGCCCATTTTGTCTCTCCACATCCCTCTCTTACTCTTTGAAGCCTCACTTTGGGAAGAAGTCTTCCCAAGGAATCCTTTGAACTCAAATCAAAAAGAGTTACCCATTTTAAAGGTAGTGTTTTCTCTTGTGTTCTTTTGTTTTATTTTGATTCTCCAACCCTCTAAACTCTTTTTATTACTTTATTTTGTAACAACACAAGTATCTTAAATATACTAGGATGTTTTTATAAGAAGTATTCGAGCTACACCTACACACACCTCCATCTAATGGTTAAAGAACATACTGTTTCTGTGGTTGGTAAATTTCTGCCTCACGAAACGATGATTGTTCAATATTCTTCCAACACCTTCAAAGGTGGCCATTAAGATGTCACTATATTTATATATGATATATAATATGTTTATTTCTTCCTTATGATTCTGTATTTTTCATTTATGGCATACCTTTATGGCTTCCATTATGGGTATACGCGATATCTTCATTTTAGGAAGTGCGGACTACCACCCCCTCAAAGTGATTTGATTCGTTAATGCCATATGTGGGACGTATAAAGGATGGATTTAAAGTTATTATATATGATGTATGTTACATATAAATTATGAATATACTTCTGGAATTAAAATATATGTACCTCTCATTTAGTTTTAATTCCATTAATATACATAGAAATGAAAGTAGCGTTCATGCGTACGTACGGCTTACCGTCTCCATGACCGGTGCATTTCATTTCTTACCTCTAAATGATTATGTAATATTATAAATACTTGTATATTCTAGATATATATGATATATATGATATCCAAATCATGAATATCATTCTGGACATAATGAACCTTTGACCACACGAACAACATGTAATTGTAAGAAGTCCACTTTTGACTTAAGAACCAAATATCGACAAAATAAACATTATTAACTTAAATGATTACATAATGTTTATAACAAGGAAATAATTTATATTAAAGGAATAGTAATCTTGAAAAAGGTTCTTAAGAAAGTTGAAATTAACACTAGTTTATTATTCAGGAGATTAAAGAGCAATCGAGTCACGTCGAACACGAGGTAAGGGACTTCATCTCAATCTCCTTTCATTGAGGCATATTTCGTTTTATACACAACTTTATTTTATACGGTGTATAAAAACCTTTTACTTTTACTTTTATACAAAAGTAATCTTTTTCTACGAAGCGTTTTACTAAACGACAAAAAGGAATGTTTTTTTAAAGTATGCGGTGACAACGACCTTTTCCGCCGCCGTGAGTATTATTTAGTCTTTGGCTTACTAAACAAGCCGTAATGTTTTTTTTTAAATTAAATAAATACCATATATTGTTTTATGTATTTTTCTATTGAAATTTTTTTTTTATAATGGATTTGTTATGTCAATATATTTATGTGATATATTGTGATCAAAGTGTAGAAATGTTTTCTTTCCATTATATTTGTTTTATGTCTTATGATTTTATAATGGTACTTAGACATTTAATGGGTGGTTACATGATAAACCATATGACGGGTGGTTCCGTGAATACCAGGATGGGTGGTTACGTTATAACCTCCAATGCATTGGGTATGGAAGTCTGTCGTATGGCTATTCCATTAAGTGATATGTGTGGAAGTCGACCGTATGGTTATTCCATTTAAGTATGTTTATGTCCCAAGTTACCTATATATGTTATGTGATCTTTATATGGGTTTTATGGTAATCTTTTGGTTACAAAAGGGTAAGTAATGATCTTTTATTTTAGTGAAGAGTTTTTACTACTTCATAAAGGTGAAAATTATTACTTTGATAAAGTATACATGGTTTACTTGTTGTTTTGAAAAACTAACAGTTTTCATTCATTGTGTATCCCTTACTGAGATTTTTGTGCTCACCCCAAGTTTTTTTTAAATGTTTTTCGCAGGAATTAATGTGGAATAGGGTCAAGGATGGGATCAAGGGAAAGTCATGCTATCTAAAACATGGAACTAGACATGTTTCTTTTTAAGAGTTTTTATTTTATGGAAACTTAGTAGAAGTGTCTACTTTTTAATATTTTGAAATGTAATAGTTATGTCCTAATTCTATAAAACTCTAAACCTGAAAAGATCCTCAATGCGAATTATTCATTTAATTCAATATTAAGTAAGGTTTAAGGCAGGGTCCTTATAGTTGGTATCAGAGGTCGGTTTAGACAACTTTAGGAGTTAGAAAAGTGTTAAATTATAAATTAATTTATGGTATGATTGAAATGATATAGCATTTAAAGATTACCATGTTGCTTCGACTAAGATATGTCTGTGTTAAGAATTATTTTTCGTAGAGGAAACAGAACATCTTTTCTAGGAAGGCATATAGAGGGAAATGACCTTTCAAATCAGTATCCTGAGATGGTCAGAATCAGAACTAAACAGTTTGTTGCAGTGATGGCTCAATTGACTCAGGTGAAAAATGTTGGTTGTTTTGATTAATGATATTTTTGTGTTTTCTAAAATTAAAGAGGAGCATGAAATACATTTAAGGGTTATTTTGCAAACTTTTAAAGAAAAGAAATTGTATGGGAAATTCAAAAAGTGTGAGTTTTGGTTGCAACAAATTTCTTTCCTTGGTCATATTGTTTCTAAAGATGGGATAACTGTTGATCCTGCAAAAACAATGGATGTGGAAGAATGGCCAAGACCCACAAATGTAACTGAGATTCGTAGCTTCCTTGGTTTGGCAGACTATTATCGAAGGTTTGTTAGAAATTTTTCACAGTTATCTAGTCCAATGACGAAGCTAACTCAGAAGGCTGTTAATTTTATCTGGACAAAAGAATGTGATGATTGTTTTCAGGAACTGAAAAGAAGATTGGTGAATGCTCCAGTTTTGGCACTACCTTCCAGGAATGGGGAGTTTGTTATCTATAGTGATGCTTCATTGAAAGGACTTGGTTGTATCCTAATGCAGAATGATCAGGTAATTTCTTATGCTTCATGACAGTTGAAAACTCATGAGGTAAATTATCCTACACATGATTTGGAATTAGTTGTTGTTGTTTTCACTTTAAAAATTTGGAGGCATCATTTGTATCGACTAAATTGTGAAATATATACTGATCACAAAAGTTTAAAGTATATATTCACTCAGAAAGAGTTGAACATGAGACAGAGGAGATGGATGGAATTAATCAAGGATTATGATTGTACAATTCATTACCATCCGGGAAAATCAAATAAAGTGGTTGATGCTTTGAGTCGAAAAAGTAATTCTTCATTAACAATGTTGCATTTGGAACGTGATCCTTTGGTTAAGGATTTTATGAACTTTGGCATAGAAGTTGTTTGTGCAGGAAGTCCTTATGTTTTTTTTCAGGTATCAGTGAAATCTTCTCTATCAGACAGAATCAAGCAAGCACAGAAGCAAGACAGTGAGTTGTAGAAAAAGGTAGAGCTGGTTTAGAAGGGTAACACTACTAAAAATCTGGGCTATAGCCATGGACCTATAGCCACGGTTTTATAGGTCTGTGGCTATATCTCTTCTACCGCCACGATTCATATCCCTCTCCGTGGCTAAATCATAACCCGTTTTTTTTTCTCCCAATTATCATCAGGCGCCTCCTCTGCCATCTCGCCGCGCCCTCCTCCTCCCCAATGCTTCCTCGTCGCGCCCTCCTCCTTCCCGATGACTCCTCATCGCGCCCTCCTTCTCCTTGATGCCTCCTCGTCGTGCCCTCCTTGCCGCGCCCTCCTCCCCGACGGCTCCTCACCGCGACCCTCCTTCCTGGCGTGAACCTCCCCCCCGACGCCTCCTCGTAGCGACCCTCCTCCTCGACTCAGCTCTTCCGATGGCTCCTCGCCGCGACCCTCCTCCTCACCGCGACCCTCCTCCCGGACGCCTCCTCCCTGACGCCTCCTCCCCGACTCCTCTCTTCCGACGCTGAGGAAAGTTTTTATGTATGTAAGAATATGAATTATATAATATTCTTCCTAGTTCACGGAGTTGCAGAAATTTTCTCTAACCTTGGGAGGTGATGAGCATTATATGTATCATCGGTTTGAGTATGGGTTGATGTTAGACATACTTTCAAAGGTTTATCACGTTTTCTTCCTAATTATGAAGGATATAAAATGTATCTTTTTATTTAAATTAAACTTGAGGTGAATAATTAGGAGATAACAGGATCATAATGATCTAGTAGAAGTAAGAATAGGAAAGGAGATTATTCTACAAGTTGTGGATGATGATCAATTGGTTAGGGAAAGACTTTATCATTCCCTTCTTCTAGAGTCAAATGATTCATTTTTTATATGTGGAATAAATATACACACTCAGATGGTTTTCCATTTTGACCCTAGGAAGTATCACTCATGTAGATATGGGCCATCTTCTAATGATTTTTCATTATGGTTGGAGTGGCGGTTATAATTTTACTTTTACAAAGGAATTGTAAGCACAGTTAGTGATTTCTAGTAGAGTGGGATATATAAATTATCTAGGAGGTCAGTATGTGGTGGATTTAAAGGCACTAAAGGGATGGTTTAATAGTTTTATATAGATCTAGGGAACCATATGTAATTTATGTAGGGTCATTGTTTTAGTTTTATGAGGTTTTTTATTTTATCAAGCATTGATGGATTCGTCTCATTATTTTATGTCCGTTAATATCATATATAATATATATTTTTATATTGTGTTCCATTAATTAGTTTTATCATTTATAACGATTTAGGGATGAGGGAGGAGGTTATCATATGGGCTCTTTCTTATAATGTTGAAATTTATAGGATGCAGTGCAATGCAGTGATTCGCAACAGGTGTTTTCTCATATATTCGTTGAATTATTTGTAGTTCTCTCCAAGAATTTTCATTTCCAGTTTCACTTGAGTTTGTTAAACATTTTTACACTACGTCTCAACAGGATGCAGTGCAATGCAGTGATTCTCAACTGGTGTAGGAGGGCAGTAGGGGGTGTCCAGGGTCTGTCCAAGGGGCTTTTATTTTCCCCTTTCATAGAAATTAGTAGAAAGTGTATACAATTCCAAAAATAACTCCTCTAATTGGTAATGACATCCATGCCACATATCCATCATACAAACTGATGACATGTTTTTGTATTGAGGAGAAGATACTATAATCCCATGCACCATTTTCTAGGGGGTGTCATAGGGCACAACAATGTGAGATTTTTTACTTTTACATCACTTCACACCAAGATTTCACTTATTTGCAGTTTACTGTGCTAGTTATGTTTTATCTTGTTTCACCCCCTAATGTGTAATGTGAATACGTAGATCGGAAGTGGTAAGACTTGTACAATGTTGGGAGACATTGAGAGAGGCAGTAAAAGATACAATGTACTAGAAAAATTCTGGTCACAGTGTGCTAGTTCTCTTTTCCTTTGCATCTCTTTTCCTTTGTCTCTAGTTTTGACCAAGGAAATTCTAGGAGGAAAAGTAGCATGGCGGGGAGTTTATGATATCCCCTATGTCACTGCATAGTTCTTTTATTGTTATTTGGTTAAGTAGAGTTTTGGTTTTTATCTCCATGGAGTTCCAGGTCAGAACATGGAAATTTTTGAGGTTTCCAGACTCTTCATGGTTAAGGTGCATGGTTTGAGGAAAATAGTATGACCTCCCTTCATGAGGATAATTTTAAGTTCATTTTGAATTGCACACAATTTTTTAGCATGAGTTGCACATAGCCAAGTCTAAACCATGTAGCCCCTTGGTGAAACAATGTAGGATCCTTGGTCCAGTGCAGGGGGGCTGGGGAGGGGGGACAGGTGCAGGTGGGCTGGGGTAGCAGGGGGCTGGGGGGGGGGGGGCTGGTGCAGCTGGGGGCTGAGGTTGGGGGCTGGTGCAGGTGGGCTGCGGGGGGGGGGGGGGGGACTGGTGCTGGTGGGCTGGGGGGTGGCAGGGGGCTGGGGGGGGCTGGTGCAGCTAGGGGTTGGGGTTGGGGGATGGTGCAGGTGGGCTGCGGGGGGGTGGAGGTGGGATGGGGGTGGTAGGGGGGCTGGGGGTAGTAGGTGGCTGGGGGGCTGGTGCAGGGGGCTGGGGAGGGGGGGGAGACTGGTGCAGCTAGGCTGGGGGTAGACTAGTGCAGCTAGGGGCTGGGGGCTGGGGTTGGGGGCTGGTGCAGGTGGGCTGCGAGGGGGGGGGGGGGTGGAGGTGGGCTGGGGGTGAGGAGGGTGGGGGGACTGGCACAACAAGAGAGAAAATAAAAAATCTGAATGTGAGGAATTTCTGTGACAGTCAATGCTTTGCACAGGCACATTCAGGTTCACAATCCCAAGCTTCTTGGAATTTCTGAACCTAAAGCTTATTTTTCATTAGGCTTTGCTGGACTTAATAAATTTGGTTTTAATTTGGTTGCTGCTAGTGGTTACACTAGTTAGGGGGGTCTTTTATGGGTTTTTTTCTCATTATTCATTCAGAAAGTTTGAAGTTATTGCCATTGATGACCAGATTATCTCCTGAATGTATGTGATTCAATTTCCAGCGTTTCTCTTCCTAAATTTGCTTCAGATCGCCATCCAATTCTGGTTAGTTTCAAGAGTAATGAGCAACAAATGCCTCTTCCTTTTTTATTCAATAATGCTTGGTATTTTCAGACTGAATGTGACAATCTTATTAAAAGTTTCTGGTTCAGCATGAATTGTAGCTGGGGTGAATCAGCCTTCTCTTACAAGTTGAGGTTACTAAAGTCCCAACTGAGAATTTGGAGCAAGGCCAATTAGAGTGGGTTGGATAAAGAGATCCTCACTCTCGAGTCAACTCTGCAACATATTCAAGATGAAGCTACTAATTCTGATTTTATTCAGGACATTTCAATAGAATTGGGTGTTATATCCAGGCTGAACTCTCTTATTACAAAGAGGGAAGGTGTTCAAAAGGAAACTTTCAGAATCAAATGGATACAGGATGGGGACAGGAACACAAAATTCTTCAACTCTCTTCAATGAATTCGAAGGGCCAAATGGCCTTTGTCTTTTCTTAGAACTGGATAATGCATCTTGAATAACAAGGAAGCAATCGTTGAACATGTTGTTGACTATTTCACTAAGCTTTTAAATGGACCTGGAATGGAGGGGACCTTAATGGATGGTATTGTTCCTTCGATGGTTTCTGATGAGGATAATATTTTTCTCACAAGCACCCCCCATGAATTTTAGATTAAGGATGCGGTCTTCAGTTTCAATGCTGGTAGTGCCCCTAGTCTGGATGGATTTGGCAATTCTTTTTATTTAAAGTATTGGGAGGATATTAAAGTGGAAGTTTGTAAGCTGGTCTCTTCTTTATTCACCTCAGGGGTGCATCCCCATGGTTTCAATGCCCAATTTATCAATTTGATTCCTAAAGTTGAGAATGCTTGTGAAATTCACCTCTTTAGGTGAAATAACTAGATTTAGTCGAGTGATATTCTTGAGATATTCGATCCAATGAGTAATAAACCTCTATGGGACATTCCATGTTCTTGATTACAAAGTCTTGGAAGCAATTTCTGAGTTAGACTCAATCCATAAGCAGCTCTGTCATGCTGAGGTGAAAAATTAGTTCTTGATTATTGAACAACCTTGAATTCCTTGTAGTACACACAATAAAAAATGATTCCACTATTTCTAGAAGAAGATTCTATACCTGCTCGCTGCATCTAGCCTTGGAGACCTGCTCAAGCAACTTGGGTACCTATAGGTGAGTGTTAAATGACATCCCAAATATAAATCCAGTATATTCCTATAGTTTCTGGTCAAAGTTATATCTCAAAAATAAGTATTGATCATTTTCTCTATCCTGGAAGTAAATAGATCAACCAGAAACAATATGTGACCCTGATTTTTTAAGCTAATCATGAGTTGCAATTTGATTTTTTCATATTTTATAGAGAATAAAAAATCTGGATAAATGTATGAATGGTGATCTAAAGTCTATAAGCTATTTTGGTGGTCTATTTGGGCTGTTTCATTCCATCTTGTAGTGAACTCTAGTATTAAACTGTCCAATCTGGTTTTTCTTCCATATGATGATGTCATAGTCTATGAAAGCATAACTCTAAATATTCAGATTATCCTGTGTACTCAGCAGACCATCATGACTTTGATGTTGTGAAATAAATTCATCAATGATCATATGAGATAAATCTAGTGGTATGATAACAATGTCCTGCAGGGGGGGTGTTGTCTAGGCAGGGGGGAGGGGTGTCCAGCAGGGGGGATGGGTGTCCAGGCAGGGGGGGGCTGTTCAGGAAGGGGGGAGGGGTGTCCAGCAGGGGGGATGCTGTCCAGGCAGGGGGGTCTATCCAGGCAGGGGGGGAGGGGTGTCCAGGCAGGGGGGAGGTGTCCAGGAGGGGGGGGGGGCTGTCCAGGCAGGGGGGGAGGTGTCCAGGGGGGAGTCCAGTGTTCAGGGGGGGGTCCAGTGTCCAGGGGGAAGGGGGGCTGTAGGGGGGGTTGTCTAGGGGGGCTTTACAGGGGGTGGGGGGCTTCAGGGGGAGGGGTGTCCAATGTTCTTTCCACTTTTTAGGTGATTTAGAGGACGAGGTTCAGTATTAAATGTATCCATGTATGAGAAGAGTAAGATAGGGAGGGTCAACTAGAAAGATAAAAGGGATTAATCATATTTTTCTCTACCAATGGGGACTAGGTCTATGAATATGTCAAAGGGCAAATAGAAGGAATGTAACCCACCTCTCCAAGGTGGTCTTTTAGTAATGGGGACTAAGTGTTTATGCCTTTTTTTTCTGTCCCTTTCTTCAATCATTCATGTATTATTCTAATATTTAGTTATGAATTGTCTAGTTATTAAGTAGTTTATGGTATTGCAGAAGTTAAGGGCTACACTCTTCATCGGTTTTAGGAATGATCCTGATTGAGGATGGTCCCTATTATTTTTTCATGCTGAAAATCCTGCTTGGGAAGCTCTCTCAAAGTCTCTATAGTCAGGTATGTCCTTTAATTGAAGGTTGTTCAATCTAGTAGCTTCAAGAATCCATTTTTCTTCATTTTTTAAGATGATTTAATCTTTGGAAAATTTGTATAATTACCAAAATCGTGTAAATGTGTCCTTTTTTTCTGTCTACGGTTGACACACTGATCACATATATATAAGAAGTTGTTATATCTCATTTCTTTTCCCACTATTTTCTTATAGGTGGTTTCTTATGATAAGACCGGTTCTATCCACCACCATCGAAGACAATGAGTTCAAGATTTTGGTAAGGTTTATTCCATTTTTATTCTTTCATCCACCTATGTTCAATATATGAGTAGTCATTCAATTTGACATTACTGTTTATCTGCTTATAGGGTGCTTCTTCTGGTGCAAGATCCCAAACAACTGACTCAGGTACTATATCAATGTCATCATTGTACCTAACGGTATGTAATAACTTATTCCATCATGATTTTTGTTTTATGTACTCTGAATTCTTTATTCAAATTACAAAATTGTAAATGTGCTTTTCAAAATATTCTCTTAATGAAAAATATAATTTTATCTTATGCAATTTAATTTCTCCATGCATCCAAATCTAACATATCATTCTTTATACATTGAACATCAACTATTCTCTATACTTTCAAGGGAGTTATATGATTATTAGCTGCTTTATTGTATTTATTACTCAGCTCGATTGTATTATTATCACATGATCATCAGTAGTTGCATTTTTTTTGGTGCTCCAACTCTTGTGTATGTAGATTCATATCATAGTCTTTCAACTTTTCTACTACCGGGTATGTTATACCTGAATCGTCTGATCATAGGGTGTCTACTTAGCATACAATTTTATTGGACCATCCGATGATCCTCCATTGCATATTGTATTCTCACAGCGCATATTCTTTCCTCTGATTGCAGTGTACTCCATCCGATGATCAATCCGATATTCTCACTCTGCCCATTCGTGTCATTGCACGACCCCTTCATTTGGTTGTTTTAAATTAAAATTCTCATACTATGTCTAGTTATCTTGAACCATTTCATCTATGATTATAACCTTATGATAGTTACTGCATGCGGAAGTATTTCTAGATCGCCTCTATCCGAGCAATGGAGTCTTGGTTTATCCGAGCATCTCGGTCGGTGTATTTATGTCTGAACATCCCCCCTGCCCGCAACACCCACCCTGCCGCCTTCGAATCAGCCCGCACCATCCCCCCAACACCTGCAACCAGCCCCTTTCAACCAGCATTCCAGCCTCCTCCTACTCCCTTCGCTCCTGGTCTAAAGATGTTTCCCCACGGATGTCGCTGGATTGGGCCAACACGCTGCGGTCACGCCGCGGTCACGCCGCGGTCACGCCGCGGTCACGCCGTGGTCACGCCGCGGTCACGCCGCGGTCACGCCGCGGTCACGCCGCGTTCACGCCGCTGTCACGCCGCGTTCACGCCGCTGTCACGCCGTGATTTGGCCCTGCTCCAGCCACATCCAGCCCACACCAGCCCCCTTCCACCTTCATTTCAGCCCGCTGCCACCAGCATTCCAACCCGCAACACCCCCCCCCCCCCCCACCACCACCTTCGAATCAGCCCGCACCATCCCCCCAACACCTGCAACCAGCCCCCTTCCACCCGCATTCTAGCCTCCTCCCACTCCCTTCGCTCCTGGTCGGAAGATGTTGCCCCACGGATGTCGCTGGATCGGGCCAACACGCTGCGGTCACGCCGCGGTCACGCCGCGGTCACGCCGCGGTCACGCCGCGGTCACGCCGCAGTCACGCCGCAGTCACGCCGTGATTTGTCCCTGCTCCAGCCACATCCAGCCCACACCATCCCCCTTCCACCTTCATTTCAACCCACTGCCATCGGCATTCCATCCCGCAACAGCCCCCCTGCCACCTTCGAATCTGCCCGCACCATCCCCCCAACACCTGCAACCAGCCCCCTTCCACCCGCATTCCATCCTCCTCCCGCTCCCTTCGGTCCTGGCCGGAAGATGCTGCCCCGCGGATGTCGCTGGATCAGGCCAACACGCTGTGGTCACGCCGCGGTCACGCCGTGGTCACGCCGCGGTCACGCCGCGGTCACGCCGCCGTCACGCCGCAGTCACGCCGCAGTCACGCCGTAGTCATGCCGTGATTTGGCCCTGCTCCAGCCACATCCATCCCACACCAGCCCCCTTCCACCTTCATTTCAGCCCACTGCCATCGGTATTCCAGCCCGAAACAGCCCCCCTTCCACCTTCGAATCTGCCCTCACCATCCCCCCAACACCTGCAACCAGCCCCCTTCCACCAGCATTCCAGCCTCCTCCCGCTTCCTTCGCTCCTATCCAGAAGATGCTGCCCCGCGGATGTCACTGGATCGGGTCAACACGCTGTGGTCACGCCGCGGTCACGCTGCGGTCACGCCGTGGTATTAATATTTTTCCCTTTCAGAGCATCTTTCAACGAAGTATTAATAGAGGATGGCTTGCAAAATTTCTGTACAATTCTGCACTTATCAGTGGCATGGCTTATCATCCTGCAATGCTCATTGTACTTTGGTATGTTTTCTAATACAAAACATACCTCAATAAGATGATCATTTATATCAATAGAAACACATTCCAGGGGGTGTAGAAAGGGGCAGGGGGAGGGGTGTCTGGCAGGGGGGGTGTCCAGCAGGGGGGAGGGGTGTCCAGGGGGTGCAGGGGGTGTTCAGTGGGGTTGTCCAGTTGGGGCATGGGGGTTGTCCAGTGGGGTGCAGGGGGCAGGGTGCAGGGGGCAGGGGTGTCCAGTAGGGGGAGGGGTGTCCAGCAGGGGGAGGGGTTGTCCAAGCAGGGGGGAGGGGTGTCCGGCAGGGGGGGAGGGCTGTCCAGGGGGTGCAGGGGGTGTCCAGTGGGGCTGTCCAGTTGGGGCATGGGCGCTGTCCAGTGGGGTGCGGGGGGGGCATGGGGGACTAAGGGGGGCATGGGGGTGCAGGGGGTATTCAAGGGGGCTGTCCAGGGGGTTGCAAGGGGGTGCAAGAGGGTTGTCCAGGAACTTAAGCCTATGCAGGTTATGAATGTCTCTATAGAGAAAATGCAGTGCTGTCCAGATCTGGAAAATATCATAAAACATCCCACAGATACTTCACAGGCACCAGGTATAACTATTTCACCACCTATAGATAGTGAGCACGGTGCTATAAAATCTGGTAACTCTATTTCAAATCATAATTCCAATGTTTTTTTTAATGCAGTACTACATGAAATCTGATGATTTATGTTGATGACATGATTACAATTTGTAAGAACATGAGCCTCATAATTATTGTAAAATCACAAAATAATGGTAAGTTTGAAGTGAAAGACTTAGGCATAGCTAATAAAACCTTAGGCATTGAAATTGTTAGAGATAGACCAAATAAATTTTCTTACTTATCTCAAAATGGTTAAATATTAAATATTAAAAATAGACACATGTTTGAATCTCTCAAAATTTCCAATGTACTCCTAGTAAAACACTTTAAATTTTCTTTAACACAAAAACCCATTGTTGATGATGATATTCAATTTAGGTGTAAAATCCATTATGATAATATTTTTGGTAGCATTATGTACTCTGATTTCCATGGGACCTGATATTGCCTATGAAATCTACAGTCATAGCATATTTATGACCACACCTAGGATGCCATATTTTCATGCCCTTAAGTGGATTCTTTGATACCCATCATGTAACTCTAATTTGTCTTTGTGTTATGGTAAAGATGTCAACAATTCTGAAATTGTGGTTGGATATGTAGATGCAGACTATAAATGTAATATTTACACTAGAAAATCCTTGAATGGTTATGTGTTCACTTCCTATGGTGGCCTCATTTATTTTAAATGTAACATGCAGTCAATGTTTTCTATTTCAACCATGGAATATATGTATATTTCCTTGATTGAGGATGTGAAATAATCCATATGGATGAAAGGTTCATCTTCTAAACTTATCCTTTTCAATTCTGTTATAAATGTTTATTCTAATAGTCAATCAACCCTTTATTTTTCCAATATTTTAGTTTTTCATGGTAAACTAAAACACATAGACATTAGGGGGGATAGGTGCAGGTGTGCTGGGGTAGCAGGGGGGCTGGGGAGGGGGGACAGGTGCAGGTGGGCTGGGGTAGCAGGGGGCTGGGGGGGGTGGTGCAGCTGGGGGCTGGGGTTGGGGGCTGGTGCAGGTGGGATGCGGGGGGGGGGGGGACAGGTGATGGTGGGCTGGGGGTGGCAGGGGGCTGGGGGGGGGGGCTGGTGCAGCTAGGGGTTGGGTTTGGGGGCTGGTGCAGGTGGGCTGCGGGGGGGTGGAGGTGGGCTGGGGTGGCAGGGGGGCTGGGGAGGGGGGACAGGTGCAGGTGGGCTGGGGTAGCAGGGGGCTGGGGGGGGGGGGGGGGTGGTGCAGCTGGGGGCTGGGGTTGGGGGCTGGTGTAGGTGGGCTGCGGGGGGGGGGGGGGCTGGTGCAGCTAGGGGTTGGGGTTGGGGGCTGGTGCAGGTGGGCTGCGGGGGGGTGGAGGTGGGCTGGGGATGGCAGGGGGCTGGGGGTAGCAGGTGGCTGGGGGGGCTAGTGCAGGGGGCTGGGGTTGGGGGCTAGTGCAGGTGGGCTGCAAGGGGGGTTGGGGTAGCAGTGGGGCTGGGGAGGGAGGACAGGTGCAGGTTGGCTGGGGTAGCAGGGGGCTGGTGGGGGCTGGTGCAGCTGGGGTTGGGGGCTGGTGCAGGTGGGCTGCGGGGGGGGACTGGTGCTGGTGGGCTGGGGGGTGGCAGGGGGCTGGGGGGTGCACCTAGGGGTTGGGGTTGGGGGATGGTGCAGGTGGGCTGCGGGGGGGTGGAGGTGGGCTGGGGGGTGGCAGGGGGGCTGGGGTAGCAGGGGGGCTGGGGAGGGGGGACAGGTGCAGGTGGGCTGGGGTAGCAGGGGGCTGGGGGAGGGGGGGCTGGTGCAAGAGTGATGAGGAGGCGCTAATACTGAATTTCTTTATATTGTAGAGTATGCACTAAAAGAACCTATACCATGTCCAGCTACTATAAAGGTATGGTGTTTATTTTTTATCTCTATGTTGTTAGAGTTAATTGGTATTGAAGTTACTCATTCTTTTATATCATCAATTTTAGTTGAAATGTAGTTCTTAAATCCAAATACTATATAATTCTGGTTGGATCCATACATGCCTTTAGTAAAGAGGTCCATGTAATGTTTTAAATTTCATGTGTGTTATGTGATGGTTTCCAACTTTGAAGTGGTGTGGGATCTCTTAGTGCATGATATGGAGGTATTTGACATTATTATTTGAATAGATAGAATGATCGGTGTTATGTACTAGATTGAATTTTCTCATTTTTGAGTTCAGTTTAAATCTCTTTTTGGGGTCTCTCTTGTCTTTTAGGGTAAGTGGGATTCTAGATTTGGGATAGTAGGGGGGGTGTCCAGACGGGGGAGGGGGTGTCCAGATAGGGGGGAGGTGTGTCCAGACAGGGGGGATGTCGCTGGATCGGGACAACACGTTGTGGTCACGCTGCGGTCACGCCGCGGTCACGCCGCGGTCACGCCGCGATCACGCCGTGATTTGGCCCTGCTCCAGGACGACACCCTGCGGCGGTTACTCCTCCTTAGAGAAACATTGAATGGTTATCTCTATAATTTTTCGTATTTCCTCATTCCTAAACTATATCTCCTCTCAGCGCTGCCTCTCATCCATCTTTCCACAAAACGTGCATAGAAGGTGGTACAAATGCTCAATTCAACTGAAAATATTGGTTTGGAATTGTCTGGAATATTTTATTGTACATGTATCACATAATATTTGAATGGTTAGCTCTATAATTATTGGATGCTGCCACTTGTAATGAGGTAATTAATTTCCTCTCCCTCTTTCTTCCATTAAATATTAGACAGATCCTATGTAAAAAAATCATTCTCCACCTCCGGGGAAGGAACTCTCAGCTACCATTCTTCTGTTCTTCTTCCTGCTGATGAATAAAATTCCCCAAGTATATTGGGAAAATTTTATTCATTTTTCTTCATTTAGCTCTTCTTACTTACTGCTGATTTCATCAGCCGGATTCGGTCTTTTAGCAATAGCCCATGACATCCATCCGTTGTCTAGGGGTCCAGTGGGGGGGGGGTCTGTCCTGGGGTGTCCAGGGTCTGGGGGGCTGGCAGGGGGACTAGTAGGGGGGGACTGGCAGGGGGTGGCAGGGGGGGACTGGCAGGGGGCAGGGGGGGGCTGGCAGGGGGGACTAGCATGGGGCAGGGGGGAAAGGCAGGGGGAAAAGCAGGGGGGTGGCAGGGGGTGGCAGGGGGGGCTGGCTGACAGGGGGGCAAGCAGGGGGTGGCAGGGGGGGAACTAGCAGGGGGCAGGGGGTGTCTAGTGGAAGGTGTCCAAGGGTGGGGGTGTCCAGGGGGGGTCTAGGGGTGTCCAGGGGGGTCTAGGGGGTGTCCAGGGGGTCTAGTGGGTGTCATAGGGCACAACAATGTGAGATTTTTTACTTTTACATCACTTCACACCAAGATTTCACTTATTTGCAGTTTACTATGCTAGTTCTGTTTTATCTTGTTTCACCCCCTAATGTGTAACGTGAATACGTAGATCGGAAGTGGTAAGACTTGCACAATGTTGGGAGGCATTGAGAGAGGCAGTAAAAGATACAATGTACTAGAAAAATTATGGTCACAGTGTGCTAGTTCTGTTTTCCTTTGCATCTCTTTTCCTTTGTCTCTAGTTTTGACCAAGGAAATTCTAGGAGGAAAAGTAGCATGGCGGGGAGTTTATGATAGCCCCTATGTCACTGCATAGTTCTTTTATTGTTATTTGGTTAAGTAGAGTTTTGGTTTTTATCTCCATGGAGTTCCAGGTCAGAACATGTAAATTTTTTAGGTTTCCATACTCACCATGGTTAAGGTGCATGGTTTGAGGAAAATAGCATGACCTCCCTTCGTGAGGATAATTTTAAGTTCATTTTGAATTGCACACAATTTTTTAGCATGAGTTGCGCATAGCCAAGTCTAAACCATGTAGCCCCTTGGTGAAACAATGTAGGATCCTTGGGCCAGTGCAGGGGGGTTGGGGAGGGGGGACAGGTGCAGGTGGGCTGGGGTAGCTGGGGGCTGGGGGGGTGCAGCTGGGGGCTGGGGTTGGGGGCTGGTGCAGGTGGGCTGCAGGGGGGGGGGACTGGTGCTGGTGGACTGGGGGGTGGCAGGGGGCTGGGGGGGCTGGTGCAGCTAGGGGTTGGGGTTGGGGGCTGGTGCAGGTGGGCTGCAGGGGGGGTGGAGGTGGGCTGGGGGGCTGGGGGTAGCAGGTGGCTGGGGGGGTGGTGCAGGGGGCTGGGGAGGGTGGGGGAGACTGGTGCAGCTGGGCTGGGGGTGGACTAGTGCAGCTGGGGGCTGGGGGCTGGGGTTGGGGGCTGGTGAAGATGGGCTGCGAGGGGGGGGGGCTGGTGCAGGTGGGCTGGGGGGTTGCAGGGGGCAGGGGGGACTGGCAGGGGGTGGCAGGGGGGACTAGCAGGGGGGCAGGGGGGGCAGGGGGGACTGGCAGGGGGTGGGCTGGCAGGGGGACAAGTAGGGGGGCTGGCAGGGGGGTGGCAGGGGGCAGGGGGTAGGGGGGACAAGCAGGGGAGTGGCAGGGGGGACTAGCAGGGGGCAGGGGGCAGGGGGGCTGGCAGGGGGGGTGGCAGGGGGGGACTAGCAGGGGGCAGGGGGGGACTAGTAGGGGTAGGGGGCTGGCAGGGGACAAGCAGGTGGGTGGCAGGGGGCAGGGGGGGGACTGGCAGGGGGTGGCAGAGGGGGACTAGAAGGGGGTGTGGCAGGGGGCAGGGGGGACTGGCAGGGGCAGGGGGACAAGCAGGGGGCTGGCAGGGGGGGTGGCAGGGGGCAGGAGGCAGGGGGGACTGGCAGGGGGGTGTCTGCAAGGCAGTGGGGAGGAGGGCAGGGGGGTCTGCAAGGCATAGGGGAGGGGTGCAGGAGGTGTTCAGGGGGGTGTCTAGGGGGTGTCCAGGGGGTGTCCAGGGGGTGTCCATGGGGTGTCCATGGGGTGTCCAGGGGGGTGTCCAGGGGGGTGTCCAGGGGGGTGTCAGGGGGGTGTCCAGGGGGTGTCCAGGGGGTGTCCAGGGGGTGTCCAGGGGGGTGTCCAGGGGGGTGTCCAGGGGGTGTTCAGGGGGGTGTCCAGGGGGTGTCCAGGGGGTGTCAGGGGGGTGTCAGGGGGGTGTCCAGGGGGGTGTCCCAGGGGTGTCCAGGGGGTTGGGGGTTATTTTTTTTAATGTATGTGCACACCCTATAGACACGGTTTTAAACCGTGGCTATTTGTTTATTGCCACGGTTTTTAACCGTGGCTATAGACCTAACTCCACGATTTCCAACCGTGGCTATAAAGCATGTCTGACGTCTAATATAGCCACGGTTGAAACTGTGGCATTAAGTATACATCCACAGTTTGAACCGTGGCTCTAAACCTATAGCCACGGTTGAAACCGTGGCTTTAGGT